>JANUYF010000002.1:118814503-119414503 GCA_026167975.1 Phrynosoma blainvillii | reverse complement strand
TGTATTTTTCCATCCAGACATCTTGCATGCTAGACATTCAGTTCAGGGCATCAGTTTTGCAATATGGCATATGGATGTGTAAGCCTTTTTGTGGGGTTGTATGATTAATAACAGGAATAAAGGTTCCAGATCAAAATGCATGAGGAATATGGCAAATAAAGCTAATATGGAAGTCATTATTGAATCATTTTGCTGTACATTTTAGTGACAATCATAGTTATTGTATGGATTATTTTAATGGAATGATTAAATTGTGTATTCATGACTATATATCCTTGTACATTCCATAGATGAACATAAGTAAAATTATTTATTATATAAATAGTGCTAATTAGTACATTGCTAGCTATATTCTTTAATTTTCTCTGATGATAATACTTAAGAGTCAATCAACTGTGTAATTCAAGTAATAATTGGGCTACAATAAAAATGTTATTCCCTATAACAACTAAACAAGTTTAATAAACATTTATAAAATAATTGAAATAACAAGGATATTCCTATGTTTATTTGTGATGACATAACTTATATGGATAATTATTTAGCATTTGAAAGAACTGCATATTTCATGTGTAATTTTGGTCTCACAATTACTCTGTAAAATGATACTTATTTCCACTCTTTTGATTCAAGTCTGAGGTTCCAATACAGTGACTTTCCTGAGGCATTTTTCAGCTATCCATTGACTTCAGTAAACACTCATTAACCACAACATTTCCTGTACATTACCTCAGCCTTATCAGCCTTAATAAGACCAGCAACTGAGATAAACAGATAAGACAAACAGATAAGATAAATAGGTGTATGATGCAATCTTTCATATATTTGCATTTTAAAAGTAATGTTATTACAAATAACACACGATGAAATTTTTTGTTGTTTATTTAAATGCATGGTGGGCTGGTTCCTATTGGTATTCAGGACTAGAGTAGGCTTACAGAATTGATTGGATTTACATAAGTGTTGACTCACCATTCATCAATTGATCCAGTGAGTCTACTCTAGACAAAATTCAGTCTGGTGTATAAGTACTAAAGAGGCTGGGTGACAATTGTTTGGAGTTTTTTGTGGATCAAAATAAGATGCAAGTTCATATTCTTGTGTATCTCTTAGTTCATTTTTCAGCTTCTTTGGACATTAGTCAGTTTTTTAATTATTTCCTCTTAGACTCAGTTGATGAGATCTGCATATCCAAACAGGCTGCCATGTAAATATTATTAGTTGGTACAGAAATAATAAGAGCCACTGTAGTGTAGCGATTTGAGTTGGACAACAACTCAGGAGGTCAGGGTTTGATTCCCTGCTTGGCAATGGAATCCCACTGGGCGACCGGTAGACTCTCAGCCCCAGAAAACCACATTTTTGTCATAAGTCAGAAGCAACTTGAAGACACACAACAAGGAACAACTGAAATCATAGACACAAACTGAATGGACACTGGATATACATTTGAATGCATCCACATTCTGATAAAACTTTGTATGCCAACATATGCCTAAATCTAGCACAGCATAAGGTATTTTTAAATCTAGTCAGTGATTTCAGTGGACTGAAGCATTTCTAACTTTAACTGAGATGTAGGCCATAGTCTTTGAAAATGTGAATAGAGCTAGGTAAGAATGTATGAAAATGTTCTGTGGTAGCACAGCTGTGCTTAACAGTCCTCTGGAGGAGACTTATTTCTACCATGATGTTCCTGCCCTTTTCCATTGTTCATGTAGGGGAGTTCCCTCATTGCACAGGACTCCAGATTATGGGGGTCTGGGATGGGAAATACTTGTATGTACTGAAGCTCCCCTCTGCAGAGATTTATCCACAGACAGCAAGGGCACTGTGTGCCACTTAATTTTCCATATCCATGTGATTGTTAATGGGAATGAATACCAAACTAGGATTTAATACTGCAAACTCAATCATGTTCACAAGAAGGCTTTAAGACTGACCTCATTTTCTGACCAGAGAGCTAGAGCAGCACTTATTTGAGAAGGCACTACTTTGGGGATATATTGAATAGCTCTTGTATTCTGAGGCCACTTATGGTTTTTAAGAAGTTAAAAATTTAACGGTGAAAACCAGCAATTCACTTTGAAGCTCACTGGCAACCAGGGATGATGGTCTAGAACAGATGTTATATCTATTCTTAGTGGTTTGTCCTTGTCATTCTATGGCCACACATAGAGAACATTACAGTAATCCATTGGAAGGCCACCAAAGACATACACAGTGGCTGTGAAGTGCTAATTATTATAGTTATCGTCACAGTAAATTCTTGGGAAAAATAGGTAAATGCTTTTTGTTACAATCTCTTCTTAAAGTTGGTAAATTGGTTCCACAGATAGTCTGTGGCATTATTGATTACTATGTTATGGTTGTGTGCTTTGATTCTGACTTATAGCAACCCTGAGATAACACTTGTTTGGGAACGGTTGCTATTGGCTTCCTCTGAGGCTGTGAGAGTGTGACTTTCCCAAAATTACTCTCCAGGTTTCCATGGGTTAGCAGGGATTTGAACCATGTCCTAATCCAACACTGAAACCTCTGCACCATGCTGGATCACTCTAAGATGCATAACTGATTGATTAGTGTGTGTGTGTGAGCACACACACACATGAGCATATATATTATATATACACATATGTGTGTGTATGTTGTTGTTTTCGTGTGCCTTCAAGTCATTTTCTGGTTTATGGTGACCCTAAGGTGACCTTTTCATGGGGTTTTCTAGGACTGAGAGTGTGACCTGCCCAAGGAAAGGAAAGAAGGGCCTTCCCTGAGGATCTCAGAGCGTTGGCTGGCTCATAGAGGGAGCTACGGTCTGCCGTATAGCCTAGACCTGAGCCATATAGGGCTTTAAAGGTTATCACCAGCACTTTGAAACAAATTGGCTGCCAGTGGAGCTGTTTCAACACGGGTGTTGTGTGATCTCTATAGCTTGGGCCTGTTAGTAGCCTGGCTGCAGCTCTTTTGACCGGCTGAAGTTTCCAAACACTCTTCAAAGGCAGCCCCAAGTAGAGCACATTAAAGTAGTCCAAACAGGATGTAACCAAGGCATGTGCCACTGAGGCCAGATCTGGCATCTCAAGGAATGGGCGCAGCTGGCGCACAAGTTTTAAATGTGCAGAAGCACTCTTGGTCACTGCAGAGACCTGGGCCTCCAGGTTTAAAGCTGAATCTAGTAGTACCCTCAAACTGTGAATGTGGGTCTTCAGGGGGAGTGTGATCCCATCTTACACAGGCTGGATCCCTGTTCCCTGATTTGCTTTCCAGCTGACCAGCAACACCTCTGTCTTATCTGGATTAAGTTTCAACTTGTTTGCCCTCATCTAGTCCATTACTGATGACAGGTACTGGTTTAAGACCAGGACAGCCTCCTTGGATTGGGGTGGAAAGGAGTAGTAGAGTTGAGTGTCATCGGCATATTGATGACACCACACCCCAAAACTCTGGATGACTTCTCGCAGTGGCTTCATGTATATGTTAAATAGCATAGGGTACAACACAGAACCCTGAGGGACCCCACAAGCCAATGGCCAGAGAGTTGAGCAGGAGTCCCCTAGCAGCAATTTCTGGGTTCACCCCTCCAGGAATTAAATAACAATAATAAATTAAGTTACTGCAGTATTAGAAATTTTGGGACTGGAGCAAAAATGTAAAAAGAGCAAAATTCCTATTCATAGAATCATAGAGTTGGAAGAGACCCCAAGGGCCATCCAGTCCAATCCCCTGCCATGCGGAAATTCAAAATCAAAGCATCCCTGACAGATCCAGCCTCTGTTTAAAGACCTCCAAAGAAGGAGCCTCCACCACACTCCGAGGGAATGTGTTCCACTGTCAAACAGTTCTCACTGTCAGGAAGTTCCTCCTAATGTTGGAATCTCTTTTCCTGTAGCTTGCATCCATTTCCTGGGTCCTGTTCTCTGGAGCAGCAGAAAACAAGCTATCTCTCTCCTCAACATGACATCCCTTCAAATATTTAAACAGGACTATCATATCATCTCTTAACCATCTTTTCTCCAGGCTAAACATATCCAACTCAATGGAAAACAAGGTATATTTTGCCCCAGAGTAAAGGCTTTTTACCCCAGGGTCAGAACAGATCCTCTGGATCTGTGTTTGCAGAGGCAGGATTGGGTCTGATCCTGCCATGGGTGTTTTTAGCCTGCGTTGTCTATATTAGAGGACATGAGGCTGGGGGACGATGGGCCATTTGGCCCATTGGACAACCTCTCAACGTGCCATGGGTCTATGTCCGTGTTGTTGAACCTATGGCATGCATGCCACAGATGGCACATGGAGCGGGGAAAAGGAGGAAAAGGCTTGCACCTGTTCCTCCTCTTCCTGGCCATCCCAGGCCTTCAGCTGCCTCCAAAGACAAAGCTAAAGGCCTGGGAAGGTGTAGAGGGAGAGAAATACTGCCCCTATAGGGCATAAGTCCCACTCTGGAAGTCTCGTTCCCCCTGGAAGTCCCATCTCTGGCACAGAGTAACACCTGGTGGCGGAAGGCTGTTTAGTTTGGAGATTTAAGGTTTGCCATCACTGTATGTTACGGAGTTCTGGGATTTGTAGTTTTCTGAGATATTTAGCCTTCTCTGTCAGAGAGCTCTGGCGCTTCAACAATTACAAATCCCAGAATTCCATAGCATTGAGCCATGGTAATTAAAGTGGTGTCAGACTTCATTAGTTGTGCAGTGCAGATGAGGCCCCTATGAATCACCAGAGGCCTGGTAGGACACTTTATTTGCATTGCAGACATCAGGTATCTTCTTAATATCTCTTTTGCTGATGGATAGGATGGAAGAAAGTGTGTGGATAATAGCAGGCAGAAAGAATGACTGAATGTTGCATTCCTCTTTTTTTTTTTATTAGTGCGTGTGTGAACACTTATAAACCTACTGTTTGCTGGTCAGTAAAAGTGGAAATGTGACAGTCATAAACAAAAAACTTCCCAACCTGTCTTCTAATGGAAGGCTGCTTCCTTGTGATATCAAAATTGCCTAAGGAGTGTGTGGGCCTGGATATCAATGTTAATTCCAGGAAACCTTGAGAAGTGCCATTGCTGCAATAACGGTACAGGGTAAAGCCTATTACTGCACTTACTATTTTTGGCATTGCGTGTTTGTTAATCTGGTGCTATAAGCCTTATAGTTTCCAAGGTATTTATCTATGGATTTGTAAAATGCTGGAGTACCAATTAATGAAGCACAGTGAATCTTATGCTTGGAAGTTACACAGACAAACACAAAATAATTGTTGTAGCTGTTAGTGAAAAGTTCCATACTTCTGTTCTCTTGTTGGTGGAATATTAGTCTTCAGTGAAATAGTTGAGATGGCAGCAGAATTACTCAATCAAGGGGCTTTATCATCTGAGAGGCTCTGTGCTGAGAGCCTCTTGGTACAAAAAAGCAGCCTGTCTTATTAATTTATTATAGTGTTTGGTTTGGTTTTGATATGTATATTGGACATTCTGGCTTAACTGTAGGTTTTATTTGCCTTGCTTGTATTATTTCACTGAAAAACAAGAAACAAAAATGATTAAATATGATACGATTATGATTAAAATAAACACTTGCCAAGAACCAGTGGAGATCAGTCATCTTGCTTCTGTCTTGTACTTATTTCCCCACACTCGTCTTTCTGTCCCACTCATTGCTTCATGATTTTTTTTCTCTTATTTACATTGTAGGAGCAGCACCATAGCTGAATATTATGTAGTATAGTATAATAATATATAAATATAATTAACTTGTTATATTATTATTAATACAGTAAATGTAATAAGTAATAAATTAATGTAATACAGTAAATTAGCATGGTATTATTTTCATTTTAGTCTATGTAATACATTTCTGTGGAAATTAGAAATGACAGAATTGTAATTGAAAGAAATTCTACTAGAAATGTACATCTTGGATATAATCTTGACAAAGTAATTTTGATTTTCCCTCCTCCCCATATGTTACAGGGATAGTTGTTAATATTCTTCTTTTCTTTCTTTATTTTCCTTGTAGGAAGACCCTTATGTTAAAAGCCATTTCATGAACTGGGAATTAAGCACGTGGAAACTATGTTGGAAACAATAGGTAAAGTATAATATTTAAATACTTAAGACAAGATCCTGTTAGGAACAAGTGTAGCATATCAGGAATGCTTCAGACTATTGCCCTCTCCTCGGGTGGTGGGTAAGGGAGATGCTGGTATAGGAAATCACCTTATACAGATTGGTTAAAGGTACAACTGCATGTGAAGCTAGTTCATCACACATATGTAGAGCCCCAATAGGATTCTTGCCTTAGGGGGGTTGCAGTGCCAGAAATAGTGCAAATTGAGTCCACTTTTAGGGTTAGGGTTAGGGAATCATGGGAACTGTATTTTATTGTGGCACCAGAGCTCTCTGACAGAGAAGGCTCAATGTCTCAGAAAAAAAAAACACCAATTCCCATGATTCCCTAGCACTAACCCTAACCCAAAGTGGACTCAATTTGCACTATTTCTGGCAGTCTGCAACCCTCCTTAATGTGTTAATTTTGTTCCCATGTTAAAGGAGTTATACTGGACAAGGTTTCATTTGTGTTTGCAAATGAAACTGATGTGAGGAAAGATACACAAACTGTTCCCAATAAGCATTTAATTGAGGTATGTTGAGATTCAGTATCAAAGACTGTTGGCAAAACGGGATTATATGACCATGTGAAGATGACTCAGACTGAGCCAGGCCACTGACCCTGCAATGCCTAGTCTGATTGGAACAACTCTTCAAGGTCTGAGATAAAGCTATTTACAGGCTCAGCTAGGTGAGTTTCTTTAGTCAGGGATTGAACCTAGACTTGTCTAAATACAAAGCAAGGGCTTTTCCTCTTAGCTATAGCTTCTTCCTTCCATATAGATTTTCTTTGCAAGAAAATCAAATTGAGTCAGGCAACCAGAGTAAAAATATGTGAGAGTAGCCTTGCTGAAGCAAACGTCACAGACCAAATAAACCACCCCCACCCATCCTCTCAGTGGGGAATCCAGATGAAGCAACACCTAATCCCTGGTTGGAATGGTGTGGATGATGTCCAGCCTGTCGTTGCCAAAGCCAGAGTATACATGGAATAAAAAAACTCCCTGTTTGCTCTAGATCTTCCTGAAAGATCTGGAGCCCTCCATTCTGATGCGGCTGGAATGTTTAAAATGCATCTTGCTGTGCCACCCAAAACAGCTGCCATTGCCATTGCTATGCATCATTCGTTATGAGGTCAAAATTATGTGGCCAGCCATGTGAATAATGCTGTGCTATGGCAGAGACCACATTGGGGGCACAGTGGGACATGTCTACAAATAGCCACCCCTATGGTATGGTTATGGGGGGAGATTGGGACAGCTTTGGGGTCAGAATACTTTGGATTGCTCCTGGAGTACCACCTAAGCTCTAAAGCAAGTAGTAAAGTAGTGAAGTAGGAAAGATGAAGTATATCATGGGTGTGTGTTGACAGTTGGGAACTTAGGTGAGACAGTCTGCCAGCAACAAGCTGGCCAGAGTCCGGCAACACACTGTGATTTCTCTTCTAGACTTATTCTCCTTCCTAACAAAATCTATTCAGAAGACTTGAATCCACTTGGGTCTCCACTGTAGGTTGACTGCAGACAGTTAAAAAGCAGTCACACAAATCCGTCATTAAGTAGATTTTCTATTGGCTTTGTGTTAATATGACATACTTTAGAAAATTATATCCAGCTCTCCTTTCAATGTTTAAAAATATCTGTGAATCCCTACCTTTCAAATTTAAATAAATGTGGCTCCATCTAATTTGGGGAGCTGATAAAGGGTGATTAATCATCCCTGTTCAACAGTACATATTAAGGGTCTCAGTAATATTGAATGTTCTTTCAGATACTCATCGGGCTCTGCAGGCAGTTGAACGCCTACAGGCCAAGTTACGAGAAAGAGGTGATACAGCGAATGAAGAGAAGTTGGGTTTATTGAAATCTGTGCTGCAGAGTCCTTTGTTCAATCAGATCTTAAACCTTCAGATTTCTCTTCCACAGTCAAGAGATCAGGTAAGACAGGAGCAACTCAAGAGGCAAAGGGAAGTGTTGATAAGATTTTGTCAAATCCTTTCATATACCAGTTTTGCCACAAAATGAATGTTGACAGATAAAAATGAACTGTTAAAGTTGAAGGCTAGTTCCAAAGATTTTGTTGGCAAGAGGCAAATTGTGTATCCTTAAGCTTATATATGCATAGCTTTGTAAATATTGCTTATGCTTGTATGTGTGCTGTACTGCTAGTGATAGTAATAAAGTTAAGATAACTAACAAGCTTTCATTTCTAAATAATTAGGTCACAGTATACCATTTGAAATCAGTGGGGAACCTGTTGCCCTCCAGATGTTGGCCAGTAATTCCCATCATCCCTCACTCTTGATTAGGAATGATTAGACAGACTAAGGCTGCATTGTTAACAGTTCATTAAAGAGTAAATCACATGGAATACAATAAGACTTATTTCTAAATAGTCATAGACTTATGTTTCTATGCTCATTTCAAACATTATACCAAATTACGCCTTAGGGAGTTTAACCTTGGTGTGGTATAATGTATGAATTAACAATACATGGATTACAATGGGCGATGGACCAGCAGTATCACAAATCATAGGTTGAAGATAGCTTGCAAACCATGGCTTGTCCTAATGGAAACCAGTGTAACACACAAAAGGTCCAAAATATTCCATAATAAAAATATGTAAATCAAAAACAGAATAAAGGGAATAATATCTCATGCCTTTTTATGCTAGTCAGAATGGTTCCTTCCCTTTCAAATGCTTCTGAATTTTTATTGTGTGATTGAATTGGAGGAAACATCAGCACCAATTCTGGCTGCAAAGTGGGAACAAAAAAATGGCTACATGTTGCCAAACTGGTTGAGGTTGATTTATGACTTGGCCCATGTTCCACACAGATGCTGTCCCAGAAGGCATGTTCACATTAAAGTTTGATGAAATAGCAGAAATACTAAATGTTTTAATACAGTGCTTTAGGCTGCATCTGCACTGCAGAAATAATCCTGGTTGACACCACTTTACCTGTCATGGTTCAGTTCTGTAGAATTCTGGGAGTTTTGGCACCAGAGCTCTCTAACAGAGAAGTCTAAATGTTTCACAAAACTGCAGTTCCCAGAATTCCATAGCATTGATCCATGGCAGTTAAAGTGGTGTCAACCTGGATTATTTCTGCAGTGTTGGTACAGCCTCAGTATGTATCAAATAGGACACATTTGTTTTTGCTTCATTTTATTTTTGTTTGTTTAGCAGCAAAACTTCATTGTTTGGTTTCATTTCTGGTATTTCAGTGTTTTACTTTTGAATTGTACCTGTGTAAAATGTATAGTCCATTTATTTCCTTTTTCACTTGGGAGGAAGATGTGGATGGGTAAGAAGGAATCATTGTGTGAAATAAGCCTCTGGGAGTGTTTCATTTGCAGTGAAGATGTAACTTTTGACCTTTACCAGGAATGGAATTTACTCCTAAAATGCCAACCTATTTACTGAAATGAATGGAATGTGTGTGTATTTGTATAGTAGGGCATATTTCAAAATTTAGGTCAGAGAGGCCATCACCAGATATGCACATGTAGTCACTTTAAATAGTTAAATCTGGTACAGTAAAGCATGTAATTGTGGGGCAAAACTAGCATAACTGAAAAATTCCTTCTGTATGTCTCTGCCATTAACCACCTTTTGAGCAAGTGGGAACATTAAAACCTTTTCACTTTTCATTTTTGGTTAGAGGCTATGACATCTTTGCATATCTAAGTATAAACTAATTATTTCCTTCTGAGCCTTTCTTTTCATAATTGCAGTTCTTTTACTTTTCTATGCTATCTATCTACTATTCTCCTTTCATATGTATTATTGAGTCCTAATGTGAGAGAATTCTGTTGGGGAGATATGGTTCCCTTGCTTGAGTGCCAAAAGGCTGAAAAAAGATTAATACGTACAGTTATTGTTGACTTTAGGGTTGATGCGCTGAACATTTTATTACCTATGTTCAGATGCCTATTGATAGGTGCCTTGTAAACCTTTTTATGAAGGAAAAATGTGTTGCTTATATTGAGAGTTTTAAATTGCAAAGGGAGCAGATAAACAGGAGTAAAACCCCAGCAGCTAAAGTTGAAACTTAACTGTGAGTCAATGTTCTCTTGCAGAGTGAGAAAGTGGTACCCTGCCTTCAGTGCTCATTTGTATGCTAGTATGCTAAAAGCAATCACATATCCCCCCCCCCCCCCCCGCAGCATTGCTGCTCTTTATTGGCTGTGTATTTTTCAATGCTGATGCCATAGCAAAAGCCCGGTGCTTGAAGATAAGGAAACCAAAAAGGAATAAATAAAAATAAATAAATTCTCCTCTTGTGATATGATGAAATTCTCAAGTCTTACATTTGATTTTTGATTATAATTTGAAATATTTAAATACGTAAACATTAATCACTCAGAGTTGCAACCCAGCCTTCACTCTATCTGTGTTTGGTTCCCCCTCCTCCTTCAGAATAGCTCAAAGCTGTGCTAATGAAAAAAATCCCTTCCCTTGCCTGGGCCACATTCTTGAAATATTTTTTCCTTGCAAGTTAGCGGATAGATTTTACAGAATGGAAAAGTACTAGCTGCATTGTAAAAACCTAGACTGTCTTCAATTGCTCCCCCGCTTTAGTCCTGCTTCTTTGTTCTTCATCCTTTCAGGGTTGTAACTGTTGTGATTTTTTTTGATAGCTTTTAGAACTGGAATTACAGTTACATTGAGATGTAACAATTCCTGCTTTCTTTAGTGGGTTGCCAGCTTGCAGTCCTTGCTAAGAAAATACCGGTACTGAGATCTGTCTCATATTGGTGGTGGGGGGGATGTATGGAGGATGTTGCCTGCATAAAGGACAGTTTGACTGGTTTTGTTTCAGGATGCAGGCTAAAATCAAGGATGAAGAACTGTTCTTATCTTGTAGCATCTTTGAGACTAACTAAAGAAAGCAGTTGGCAGCATGAGCTTTTGTAGACTTAAGTCTACTTCCTCAGATGCATTTGGTAGAGTGGTAAGCCAGGGTCAGACTGTCCCTAGCTTACCACTCTACCAAATGCATCTGAGATAGTAGACTTAAGTCTACAAAAGTTGATGCTGCCAACTGCTTTCTCTAGTTAGTCTCAAAGATGCTACAAGATATCTTTACATTTTGATTCTACAGACTAACACAGCTATATCATTGAATTCTACCTTCACATGTTGTTAGACTGCTGCTCCAATCAGCCCTAGTTATTACAGCCAGTGGCAAGGCTGTTGGGAGTTGCAATATAATGACATTTGGATGGCCACAAATTTCCCATCCCTGCTCTGAATTATAGAACCATCCTGATTTAGAGTAAGGTTCTGAAATTGTCAAAATAACAGTCATTGTAGGCATGATAGCACCATGTCTATTCTGTCTTCTTAATATGGTTAGCCCAAGGCTAGCATAGTGTTTTAAATCCAGTTAAAACACCATATGGGCTGGGCTCTCAAGATGGGTTTTCAGTGAGTTCAGTATGCAATTATTATGTTTAAATCAGATATTGTGCAAACGTAGCTGTTTCTGCACATTTCTGTGTCCTCACACTACTAGTCAGTTGTCAAGCCCTAGGAGGTGAGCATTGCTGCTGTCGCTTACTTGTGGGGAAGGGAAGAGCAGTGATTCAGACTATAGGGAAGCAGCTGGTTTCATCTTGTTGACAGTGGGTTGGGGTGGAGTGGGGTGAGAAATGGGGATTTTTCTCAAATGAAGTGTACACTTGCCATTTCCTTCCCTCAAGAGAGCAGAGCAGCCAGATTTCCATGGTCTGACTCTCTTCCCTCTCCATTGCTTTCCCTTTTGTATGGAGAGGCAACACCAGTCTCTCCTGGGGCTTAATGCTCCAGGAGTGGGCATTCTTGGATGGAGTACAAAAATCAAAAGAATAACGCTCTCATCCCATCCAGGAAGGGGTTTATGTTCACATAAGCTACACTTACCTCTAAGTGGCTAACAAGATGCCATCCCTTAAGTATTTGATGTTTTAGTAGTACTGTGTTATTCTTCAGCTCACAGAAGGAAGATTGAGACATGAGGTTCTTTACTTATTGCATTTACACTAGATTGGAACTGAAACTCTTTAAATATCTTCTCCATCAAAGAAAACTGTGAGCAAAACCCAACTGCAGCTATTTGGAATGATTGGACTCTACTGTCTTAAAGTAGGGACCACCTCTAATGAAGTGTCTGCCATCTGAAAGCTTATTCAAATAAGTCCCTGTGGATGTTTCCCTGTGCAGTGTCTGTAATACAACAATTTGAAATCTGCACTTGGCCATGAAGTTCATTGAATGAGCATGGGATAGTGATCTCTTAGCTTAAATTGCTTCACCGGGTTGTTGTGAGGACTGAGTGTATGTGTGGAGAATCATGTGGGGTATCTTTACTTGCATAGTATAAAAGTGGATATAAACGTAAGAATTAATAATAAATGGTGAGAGCTAGCCACCACTTGTGCTCAATTTACATGCGTACTATGCACAAAAACAATCTGCCTAAGTTGAATTAGTTAACACAGTTGTTGTTGTGTGCTTACAAGTTGTTTCCATCTTATCACTGGGTTTTCTTGGCAATTTTTTTTCCAGTTTGCCATTGCCATCCTCTGATGCTGAGAGAATATGACTTGCCCAGGAACACCCAGTACATTTCATGGCTGAGCAGGGATTCGAATCCTGTTCTCTAGTCATAGTCCAATACTCAAACCATTACACCAAGATGGTTTTTTAAGTACTCAGTTTGGTGATCTATTCTCACTTTTTTTATCCAGTTTGGCAAGTTGCTGACATAAGCATTTCCAGCCATGGTGTTTGGTCTGCCTTAATCCTGGATCTTGAAGGGGAATCTTGGGCAATGGTAGTATAACAGTGGGTACACTATCTGTGTTTTAACCAGGAAGCAGTCCCATTTTCATGGTTTTGCATTCATCTGAAGAAATTCATTTCTAAACTTGTCTTTTCTCAAGAACTTCTTGGCTACTTATCAAAAAGGGAACTAGTGATCTTCCTATTTCACCTGCCTTTCCCCTCATCTCTTTTCAACTCCATGCAAAAACAGCTTTAGAAATAAGCACTGATTTTGTTGCCTAAAATGCTGACATACCATAAATGCGGTGTAAGTAGCTTTTTTAAAAAAATAGATAAATTTCAAGCTATTCCAAGTATCATTTGATTGATATGAAATTTTAACTATAATACCCCAAAGTATGCTTTATTCTATATTGAGGCATTAAGAGATTTCTTCTGTTTGTTTCTGCCAAATTATGCCAATATTGCAGATGTTATGTACAGTAAAAGAAACTCAATTGTGGCAAATCAGCATAAGGCAATTTATAGAACAAAGCAGTGTTTGTTTTGCACAGTGTTTACATAATCACTTTGCATTAAAGCTACCTTATGATGGAGTTATGGTGTCTTTACTACTGTGAGATGGAATGATTTCCTGAACTTGAAAAAGTTACTTTCTGCATTATAACTGCTCAAATCCTATATGAGGATGCTTGCTGGGAAGTTCTAGAAACTGTAGTCAAAAAAGTAGTATTTCCAAGCTTTAATTTGGCAGTGATCCTTAGGCTACTTTGGATATGTCATTTCAAGACAAACGTGCACACATACAAATGCTGGAGTAGCCCCATTAATGAAAATCACCACTTCAAACTATCATTATTTACAGATTGTTCCCTGTAGAGAGGCTTAATTAGGATGAGCATACTCATTCCACAGTGCTTCTATAATTCTGTAATAATTAGCTGTTTTGCAAGGCAAAACCATATGTTTATGATACTGAAGTTACATTTTCAGGTTAGTTTTAACTCCATAACTAAGCTCCTGTAGGTATGTGAATACAAACTGATCTTGCAAAAAGTGGGAAATTTTCTACATTTGGGAACCCCGTTGGCTGTGTTTATGAGTAGTTGAAGTGGTTGTTTGGTCCCAGGGACATGTGGCATGTGTATGATATGGAAACCATTCCATATGGTTCCAGGACATTCAAATCTGGACAAGAAAAGTGGATGAGAAAGACCTTTTAGATTGCCCATGTTACTGTGGTTTCACTATTGAATCAGCAGATGGATGAAGTTGGCCATAGTCTGCAAAATCTTGTGCCAGATAATTGTAAAAGGTAGTCTTTAAGGTACCTGGCCTATTTACATGCATGCTGTATCTGTGTGGGATGTGCCATGCATGTAAAAATGGCCCCCAAAATTGGGAGTGCCACTTTATTTGTCCTGACATATTAATTTCACAGGCAGAAATTAATCAAGCCAACTCTTTCAACATTGTACAGGCATACCTCATTTAACAAAGCCCCTGTCAAAGAAGCTCCTTTTTACAAAGTCTTTTTATGCTCACTCCAGTCTCCTTCTTGTCCTGGAGGTTTTTTGTAGCATTGGCACTGGGAGGATGATGAAGGAGGGCTGAAGGAATGCTGACTGTTAATGTCAATTTGCAGTAGCATGTTTGATGTAAACAATACAATAAAAGCTTGAGCTGGATTTTAGCAGAGATTATACTCTAGCTAGCCAATCCTGCAGTGAATGTGTGTGCCTGCCTACAAGAGGAAAGGTAAACAGCAGAAAAAAGAGGAAAGCCTCGCCAACTTCCCACTGCCATGTTAAAAAAAATAGATCTATAAGTTTAGCTGCCAAAATGGAAATCATAAGTAGTAGAGGGTAATGAAAGAAAACAAATCATCCCATACATTTTGGATGGAGTTCTCAGGTGGTTTCTTGAGGGTTCAAAAGGTTTTTCTTTATTTATGCAAGGCTTACTTAACCTGGTTGTTTCATTTCATGCATATTGTTAGTTTTGGATGCAAAGTTTGCAGAAACTTGGTGAACTGCTCTTCCTTTTTGTGGTGCAGGAGCCTATCCTTATTCTTCCCATATTATTTCTGTTTCTGGTACAACATACAAGAGAAACGCCAGCACATCACTCTGTCTGGACTCTGTATAAGTACATTTAGGGCCTTTGCAGACTGCTAGAAATAGTGCAAATTGAGTCCACTTTTAGGGTTAGGGTTGGGGTTAGGGAATCATGGAAATTGCATTTTATTGTGGCACCAGAGCTCTCTGACAGAGAAGGCTCAATGTCTGAGAAAAAAAAATTCCTATGATTCCCTAGCACTAACCCTAACCCTTAAAATGGACTCAATTTGCACTATTTCTGGCAGTCTGCAAAGGCCCTTAGTGAGAATGGAATCAATTTTCCTGTGTTTTCATTTACATAGCATATTGTGTACTGACTGTTTTGTGATACCAACAAATCATATTGGAAGTTTCTATAAATAGTTTTGACCATTGTACAGTCACATTTTGTGGCATACTTTACAAACAATGTATTCATTTATAACAGGGGGTTATAGTGTTATTTCTGTCTCTGGTACCAGATTTTCTGCTAACACAATAAATGCAGGAACACATCAACTTTGTTAGCTGAGGTATACCTGTATCTCTGTGCCTAGAGAATCTACACATACTCAGTTTCTACTTGTTTTACATCTTTTCTTGTCCTACGGCATTTCTTGATGAAATATTGTATTCCTAACTGGAGCTAGAACAGTGCTGTAGATTAAGATTCTTTGTGGAATCCTTGGCCCGAAACAGACAGGCCAAAAGGTCCGCCGTTGGGCTGCATTGGGGATGTGTCATTTACACAACGCACACCCTGAATGTGGCCGGAAGGTGCGCTGAGCCTGTCCCAACCCAGAAGAGCTGGGCCGAAAAGGAGCAGACAGAAACCACTCCTTTTTGGCAGCTGGCTCAGGACCATAGAAGCAGCCTGAATCAGGGCTGAGTGTGTGCAGTTACCATAATCTTGCAGCAATCAGAGTGGGAGCAGCCTTTTGCCCCATTTGTTTGAGGCCCTTGTGGAGTTTATTGGCTAGCCTTGAACAAGTCAGATCCTGGATCCATTTTCCTTCAAAGAGTGGTTGTGGGAAGAAATTAGACATCTAGAACACACCAGCTAATGTCCAGAGTATGGAAAAAAAAATGGGGGAAATAAGCCAATTCTCAATTCCAATTGAAAAATTAGAACCTTCTAGCAATCTATTTTTTTAAACCCTGGAAAATACAGAGAAATATTACCTTTTGGGGAATGAGTGAAATGTTTTTTAAATAGAATTTACTCTTTCAAGATTCCAGGAACTGCCTATCATGAAGGTTTGTAACGAAGGCAGTCTACACAGAAGATGATGCGGTTCTGTCTATATTAGATGTTACTATCTTCATGAGACAAGTGTTTAATGTGGGGGGAGCTTTATTGCCTGAGTGATAATATACTGTTGAATGATTCAGTTCAGTATTTTCAGTGTTAAGTTACATTTTATAATCAGATATGCTGATTGTGACTGTATGTGACTGTTTCAGTCCAAGGAATATACTTTATTATATTAATTCTTTTGTTTTCATTTCCCCCTTACTTCCCAGATGGTAAAAATTAAGATACATATTCAAAGATAGAATAGGATACAAGAGCTTGCTCCCCTCTCTCTTTACTGTATACATCCAGAATTTCACTTGTATAAAATTAAAACTTTCAAATATCATAAATATGCCAAATATTGTAGTTTTATTTGCTAAGTAAGCAACGAAGAATCATTTCATACTATTAAGGCAGCAAAATAGTTTGGATTTTATTTGAAAATAAGTATTTCATATTTTAGTTTTTCATTTAAAAAACTTTCCCCCATAGGTACAGTGTGCCTGTGCTAACCGCGGGCTTGCTATCCATGGTTTGAGCTTCCACGGATGACAAGCCCTAGCTTTTGCAATGGGTGCATGTGCATGCAGTGGTGCTAGTGGGAGCATGCACCCATTGAAAAGAATGGGATTTAAGGTCCTGCATTTTTTGCTATCTGTATCATTCTTAGAACAGACCTACTCAGTTCAATGGTAGTTTAGGATAGCAAGGGCGCATTGTACAAAATTTCTGTAAATGTTGTATTTCTTGTCCAGAGTAGAGCAATTGGAAATAATAGGACAGCCAGTCCTAAACTACCATTGAACTGAGTGGGTCTGTTGTAAGGATGAGTAACTGCTGTAGAAAGGACTGACACTCTAAACATGTAATTTTAGAGAGATGCTATTGTTCAGGAGATGAAGTTGTTATGCTATATTTTGTTAAATTATTAATACGTCTGTATGCTGTGGATGTGCAGCAGCAGTAGTCTTTTTCATATGGTTAAACCAGTCAAACTCTATTTTTTGGGGGTGGGGGTAGTGCTGTTAGCTTTATTCACCAAACACTTGTGAGCTAGAGCCAGAAGCCACTTTGTCTGACATAGGGCCTTTACAGACTGCCAGAAATAATGCAGCTTGAGTCCACTTTAACTGCCCTGGCTCAGTGCTAGGGAATCATGGGAACTGTAGTTTATTGTGGCACCAGAGCTTTCTGACAGAGAAGGCTCAATGTCTCAGAAAAAAACTACAGTTTCCATGATTCCCTAACAATGAGCCAGGGCAGTTAAAGTGGTCTCAAGCTGCATTATTTCTGGCAGTCTGTAAAGGCCCATAGTCTTTTTACATTAAACTAATCCCCTTTGAACATGCAACTCAATTTCTTTAATTAGCTTTAAAAATGAAGATCATTAGAGTGGAGTGCCACTATCAATTATTGTGGATGGGTTAGTAGTCAATAATACAGCAAAACTCTGCCACAGTTCTTACTAAAGTCTTTTAAAAACAACTTCAGTTTTGAATTAGAGTTATGTGAATTAAGATTCTGTTTTTCATTCTTCTCTTCCAAAACTGATTTAGACTCATACCAGAAAGTTATGCTCTACTACTCCTTTGGCACTCAGTTTTTGAGGAACAGCAAGAGAGATTTTAGTTCTTACTAAAGCATTTTCTTTCTTTGCATTAGAGTACGTATGCTAGGTTTCTCATAAGAAATTGAAGAGTCATTTTGTATTTTAGAAAAGTCAGTCTTTAAGAGAACATTATGGCATTTTGATCACTATTCTATCTCTAGCAGGGGAACAAACCAAACAACTTGCTGCCTTTGGGAGAATGACTTATCCCAGTCATTCATTTGATGTTCCAAGAGCTGCTCTTGACCTTCTGTTTCCCAATCGAATCATTTTGAAATTCCATTCTCTTATTTCCACACAGCTGTGGGCTTATGTCTTGTTTATTCAGTGAAACATTAAATTGCTTAACTTGGGTTTGATAGTGCATATATAGAATCGATATGTGAATGTTTGAAGTTGCGTGCCTGTGTAATTTCCTACTACTGTGAATTTTACATGTATGTTGGCTGAACCTTTTAATCGGAAGCTAATATGTAAGCTCTCTATAGACAAATGTTCCATCTATAGGATACTTACAAAATATCTAAATGAACTCTGGCTTTCCATCACTGTGTACAGTATTTATTATGCAGTGATACTACAGTTTGTTCTTATAATATCTTCAGTGTCTTGACTCTGTTTTAAATATAGAACATGTATTGTTTTAAGACGTGATAAAACTCCAGTGCTAGTTTTAACTTTTGGCTTTAACTATTTCATTCTCTTTATTTCACATCTAAATTTCAACAATGATGTACACCATTTTAGGTCAGTATTGCACCTTCAATCTCCTCACCTGGAGAGATCCTGCAGCTTCCTCATCACAGTTCTTCACTCCAGAATGTGGGTTCTTCATTCCAGAATGAGTCCTATCTGTTGGCTCAGCAAAATGGCAGCCTTTCTAGTGGGTTAGGAGCAGGTGCACCATCAGTCACTCCTCAAATTAACGGGAAGTCTCCCAGTGATGAATTTGAATTACTCATCAGAAATATGGCACAGGTAAGATGCCATAACTTGAAATTACTGTTTGGTACTGTGACCTGTTGTTAAATGAGCATCCTATAGCTTTGCATGCTCCTCCCTTCTGTCTCACTGTTCCCTTTGTTGGGATGTTTTCTCTCCCTTGCACATTCAGAGTTAACTGTGTCTCCACCATTGATAATGCTAACTATAGTTAACCCAAAGCCTATTTCCAACCATAGCTTACAAGGGAAGTTAAGCATTAATAGTCATAATCATCATGCCAGTACAGATGCTAACCATTTTTAAAGGGGACTAAAATTAAAATATGAGATGATTACCCAAATGCCTGTAAAAAAATGGGACTCATACTTGAACCTGTACAAGGTTCAACCTGTACAATCTGTACCTGTCCAGATTGCTTTTCTGTACTGATCTTGAATAGGGCAAGTTTATTGCACTGTTACTTAGTTGATTTGTTGTTCATTTGTTTTGGGTGGGATCCAGTGAGAGTTGAAACTTCTGACCATGGAACCATAAGGGACTGATTGACCTACTCCTCTTCAGAGGACCCTGGTCCACCCACAAAAACTGGTGGCTGGGAAACACACTATAACAAGTTTTCAGGCATCATGGAATGCTGCAGGGGGTAGGGAAAGAAGTTCCCATTGCACTGTTGGATCTCTACTAATGTTCTGCTGACTGTAGATTCGTTGGTTTGTTTCATTACCTATGAACTACATGAACGTTAACATCATGTTGTGTCTAAATTAATTTTGATGTGGTATCTTTTTTTCCATTCTGTTTGCAAACAGGGGCGCCTTGTTGAAACTATAGAACTTGTAAAGCCTCTAAATGGTGGCCTGGGATTTAGTGTAGTTGGTCTGAAGAGTGAATACAGAGGAGAGCTGGGCATATTTGTGCAAGAGATTCAAGATGGAAGTGTGGCACAAAGGTAGGATTTTAAGGTGTTTGGTTTTTTTTTTTTTTTTAAAAACTTCTATTTTGTGGATGAGAATAATTTATGAGAGAAATGTAGCTGTTAGAATTGACAAAGATTTCTTTTTCAAGAAAAAATATTTGTTGTTCATTTCATAAATTCACAAATGCTGCCATTTTCTTTTGTTATGTGTGGCTGGACTACTGAAGGCCAATATGTGTGAAGACATTGGACAGATAAGGACTATCCTGAAAGTAGAACACATTTTCAGAAACCTTTAAAAATCCATGTTCTTCTCAATGGCATCACTAGGGTTGGCGTCACCCAGTGTGATGACCTCAAGGTGTCACACAACATAAAAAAAACCACTACCTCCAAATTGCGGATAATATATTGTAATATATTTTGTTTTCTTTTCCATCCCCCGCCCCAGACTGTGTGTGACTTAGGTGTTTCTAATGCCCCTGCAACTGCAACTCAAGAATGGACATTCACGAACCCAAAGCAATCTAAATGTCTCTGGCCTCAATCATATTCAGTTTTCCCCTAAGTAGACACACTGATTCCATGGGATTTACCTCTGACAATGGAGTCAAAGGACACATAGGTTGGAACTAACCAAGAAGAGGCAGGGTCAAGCTAACTGGGGTGCCCCCCTATATACAGTGGAAAGGAGAAGCCAGGCATAGACACACATTCTAGACTTTAGGAAAGCTGATTTTACTAAACTTAGAGAAATACTGGGGGTGATCCCATGGACAGGCATACTATAAAAGGGAAGGGAGTTCAAGACGGATGGGAGTTTCTCAAAAGGGAGATACTGAAGGCACAATTTCAAACCGTGCCAACGAGGAGGGAAAATGGGAGGTGTCTCAAGAAACCAGGTTGGATGACTAAAGAACTTGCAACTGAACTATTTTTTAAACGGAACATGTATAAGAAATGGAAAAATGGGGAAATCACCAAAGAGGAATTCAAACAAATAGCTAGCACGTGTAGGGGTAAAGTCAGAAAAGCTAAAGCACAGAATGAACTCAGGCTTGCTAGAGAGGTTAAGAACAATAAAAAGGGCTTTTTTGGGTATGTCAGCAGCAAAAGGAAAAAGAAGGAAATGGTAGGGCCACTGTGTGGAGAAGATGGCAAAAAGTTAACGGGACAGAGAAAAGGCAGAATTACTCAACACCTTCTTTGCTTCAGTCTTCTCAGAAAAGGCAAAGGGTGCTCAACCTAAGGATAATGGAGCAGAGGACAGAATAGGAGAATTTCAGCACAGAATAAGTAAAGAGATAGTACAGAAATATCTGGTTAATCTAAATGAATATAAGTCTCCAGGACCAGATGAATTACATCCAAGGATATTAAAAGAACTGGCAGACGTAATATTGAAACTATTGGCAATAATCTTTGAGAACTCCTGGAAAACAGGAGAAGTCCCAGTGGACTGGAGGAGGGCAAATGTTCTCCCCATCTTCAAAAAGGGGAAAAAAGAGGATCCCAACAATTATCATCCAGTTAGTCTGACATCAATACCCGGAAAGATTCTGGAGCAGATCATTAAAAAGAGAGTCTGTGAACATCTGGAAGGTAATTTCATAATCACAAAAAGTCAACATGGGTTTCAGAGAAACAGGTCATGCCAGACAAATCTGATCTCTTTTTTTGATGAAATTACCAGCTTGGTAGATGAAGGGAATGCTGTGGATATAGTATATCTTGATTTCAGTAAGGCCTTTGACAAGGATCCCCATGACATTCTTGCAAACAAGCTGGTAAAATGTGGGTTAGACAAAGTAACTGTTACATGGATTTGTAATTGGTTGACTGGCCGAACACAAAGGGTGCTCAACAATGGCTCCTTTTCAACCTGCAAAGAAGTGACCAGTGGGGTGCCACAGGGCTCTGTCCTGGGCCCAGTGCTATTCAATATCTTTATTAATGACTTGGATGACGGTATTGGGGGCATAGTTATCAAATTTGCAGACTACACCAAATTGGGAGGAGCAGCTAATACCTCAGAAGACAGGATCAAAATTCAAAATGACTTGAACAGACTAGAAAGCTGGGCCAAAGCTAACAAAATGAAATTCAACATGGAGAAATGTACGGTATTGCACTTAGGGCGGAAAAACAAAAAGTACAGATATACGATGGGGGACACCTGGCTGTATGAGACTACGTGTGAAAGGGATCTAGGAATCCAGGTGGACCACAAGTTGAACATTACTCAACAGTGCGATGCAGCAGCTAAAAAGGCCAATGCAATTTTAGGCTGCATCAGTAGAAGTATAGTGTCTAGATCAAGAGAAGTAATAGTGTCACTCTATTCTGCTTTGGTCAGGCCTCACCTGGAATACTGTGTCCAGTTCTGGGCACCACAATTCAAAAAGGATGTGGAGAAACTGGAGCTTGTCCAAGGGAGGGCAACCAAAATGGTGAAGGGTCTGGAAACTAAGCCCTATGAGGAATGACTTAGGGAACTGGGGATGTTTAGCCTGGAGAAGAGAAGGTTGAGAGGTGATATGATAGCTGTGTTTAAATATTTGAAGGGATGTCATATTGAGGAGGGAACAAGCTTGTTTTCTGCTGCTCCAGAGACTAGGACCCGAAACAATGGATGCAAGCTGCAAGAAAAGAGATTCCACCTCAACATTAGGAGGAACTTTCTGACAGTAAGGGCGGTTTGACAGTGGAACACACTCCCTCGGAGAGTAGTGGAGTCTCCTTCCTCGGAGGTCTTTAAGCAGAGGCTGGATGGCCATCTGTCGGGGATGCTTTGATTGGGAGTTCCTGCATGGCAGGGGGTTGGACTGGATGGCCCTTGTGGTCTCTTCCAACTCTGATTCTATGATTCTATCTGAAAATTAAAAATTGAGATCCTTGCCGCACCTACATGCCAAGTCACACTCCCAAAGTTGCTCCAAAGTCAAGTGGCTCTACATGGTAAAGCCTTCAGCCAGAACAAGGTGCCCAGTCATGAGATCAGTGATGAAGGGGTAGATCAGGCCTGCTTGGATGGGGTAGTCCAGGTCCTCCTTGGTTGGAAGAAGCAGGTAGTTTAACCTGAAATTACTGTCTATAAAATAATTTTATAGACCGTCAATTTGGTGTCATCTCTGAGGGTGTCACCTGGTGTGATCTGCACTTCATGTGCCCTCTGGTGATGCAACAAGTCCTTTTTGTCATACTTTGTCCACTTTCACCAGTATCATAGTAGCATATTTTCATGAGTTTTTTTAAAAAATAGAAGTATTTGTTTCTGAATCAGTTAACAACATTTGGATATTTTAGCAATTACCTGAATAAATTTATCTGAAAAACACTTTGGGCTGCTCTGAACTTAAAATTTACTGGTCCCCTACCAAAGTACCTTCTTCTCTCACCTTCTACTCCATTTAATTCATACTGAAGAAGGAAATTTATTCCTGTTCTCTTCTTTTCTCTCGACCTCAGTGAAGTCCTTGCCCAAAAGTGTTTCCTTGCCCCTCTCTTTGTTTCTCCCACTATGTTGTGACCAAACAGCAGGAAAAGGAAAGACAAATTAACAAGAGATAAATGTCGACAAATACATATTTTTGGGTCATGTTGAGAACCATATTTTAAAATTGCATTACCAGGCAAATTTCTTGTTTTCTTGTGTTCAGAATAATATGTACTTACGTACTTACCAAAATAAACAAGCCTTTTTTAAAAAAAATAATTAACTGTAACACTGCTGTTGTTATCCTACTCCTGTAGTTGGCCTTCCATATCCATGGATTTTGCATCTACAAATTCAACCATCCATGACTTGAAAATATATATATATTTTAAAACAAATTCCCCAAAAGCAAACCTTTGATTTTACCATTTTATATAACACCATTTTACTGCTGTACTGTTTTGGATTTGATCATCCAGGGATTTTGGTATCCATGGGACAGGTCCTGGAACCAAATCACAGTGGATACTGAGGGCCCACTGTACTTTCTTCCTATTTTTCTGCAGGATCCAGTAATGCATATTGGTTCTCCAATTTCAAAAGAAAGATCTTAATGTCTTCACAGTGTACTTTGAATGCATATTCTGGTCCCTTTGGGAGTAAATAATAATACCAAAAGAGCTTTTAGCCTGCTGATGCACTCAAACCAAAAGGTTTAGAAAAATAGGAAAATAATAGGTATAGATAAGCTAAAGTTAGTTTTGTTTGTATTCTGTTGATTTTGATGGAAGAGAATTATTTTTGCTTAATTTTTTTCCTTGAAAGCAGGAGGATGACTTAAAAGGATTAACTTTTCATGCTCGGTGCCTTATGTGTTTTTACACAGATCTGATCTCCAATGTAGAAATAATGCAGTTTCACCCAACTTTAACTGCCATGGCTCAGTGCTGTGGAGTCCTGGGATTAGTAGTTTTTTTTTTGTGGCCCAAGAGCTCTCTGACAGAGAAAGCTAAATATCACACAAAACTACAAATCCCAGAATTCTATAGGTTCAGCCATGATAGTTAGAACAGCATCAAACTGCATTATTTCTGTATTGCAGATTAGACTACAGTTAAGAGATTGAAGATGCAATTTTAAGTTCCTTCCCACAGAAAGATACAGAGGTTCAATTAACAACTTATGTTGGTGAAAATTAAGTGATTGCATGAAAATGCATTCTTCATAAAAATATAAATCCTCTTTTAAATATAGATTTTTTTAAAATAATGCAGGTTCTTTCCTTTTTCTTTTTTTTTTAATAAGAAAGAAAATTAGTCCTCCTACCCCCTTAAATCTTGATGGAAATATCTCGTAGGTAAACTGTGGATTGTTGAATATTCAGCACTTATAGTTTGAACAAAGTAGAACTCTTGGTCTGTTAAGCAGCAGGCTCAAAGTCAAGAATAAAGTTCCCAGGCTATAGCAGGGAGAGCTGAGAGCAACCAACATGTAATATACTTAGTCTCAGATGGGGGTGCAGAGGGAAGGAGCTAGCTGTGGGGAGAAGGCAGGAGAGTGTGGCAGCAGGATTAGCTTCAAAGGGAGTTGATCACCAGGGTGCCAACATAACTGCTCACAGCAAAACTGCAGGGAAAGATTTAAAAAAAGTTGGTAGAAATAGAAACACAGGATTAGAAGGAACTACTTTGGGAAAATTGTCAAAAAAAAGGTTGTAATATTTGGTGGCAACACTTATTTTGTTGTTGTTTTTACTCTTCACATGCCTACAATAGAGATGGAAGGCTGCAGGAAGCAGATCAAATTCTTGCTATTAATAGACAAGCCCTCGATCAGACAATTACACATCAACAGGCTATTGGCATCCTACAGAAAGCAAAAGATGTTGTTCAGTTGGTTGTGGCTAGGGGTTCTTTGCCTCAGCTCATAAGTCCTGTAGTTTCTCGATCTCCATCAGCTGCTAGCACAATCTCAGCCCATTCCAATCCGGTGAGTAAATCATATGCACTGTAAAAAAGACTATGACTTGTTTTCTTTTCACTCATGGGTGACTGCAGAATAGATTCTGTTCTCTGTACATTCATGGGTTAATTGTTCTTTTCCTCAAAGCAGAGGTATCTGTGCAATATCTGTCCCTGGATATTAAGCAGAGAGTGGTAAAAAGTGGCATTGGCAAAGGAAATTCTCCATGCTTCCAACACACAGAAAATGTGTGTTGGGATCATTTGATGTACTTCAATTAATGTGGGTTTTGACAAAATGAATCCTAGTTGTGCAGAGTGGGAGAGTCAATGCATGAAATCCACGTAGAAGGGGTTTGTCACGTGGGTTAGTGCCATTCCATGCAATGTCTCACCAATTGTCTTCTAAAAATATGCAGTATCTATTGTTGAGACATCCCATGTGTCTGTGCTGATGATATATGCTTCTATGATGTGGAAGAGATTTAGTGATGGTAAACATGAAGCCTGCCCCTGAGAGAAAAGGAGATATGATTGCAGTTTGTATGCCTTTATCAGTCTTCCTACATGTGCTCTGTATCAGCTTACTCATTCTATGACATTCACAATATTCACACTTGCTGTGCAGACAGGATAGAGATCAAGGCAATGATAATCTAATGAATATCTGCTCAGATCCACTTAGAAGTAAGGAAGAAAATGCATCAAAATTGCACCCAAATGTATCCAAATCATCCATGTGCTTCTGGTAATTTCTCTTGTTACCCAGGGATCCCATACCGTGTGTGGCAGAACCCCTCTCCAGATTGGTTCCACAGTTGCATTCTTTGGATGCCTGTCACTTACCTTGTACTTTTTTTGCCATTAAGATCACTTCCTGGATCTGGTACTCAGCCCTCAAGGGGACCACTATACTGGACAAGTGCCTGTGTTGTTCAGTATGTTCAGTGTATTCAAGGGTGATCAGTCTTCCCTTTTAGTTCTTAAATGTAAACAGTCAGACACAGCTGTAGAAAATAAAAACAGTAAACATTTATTCATTGTGAGAGCCAGTGTGGTGCAGTGGCTTCAGAGTTGGACTAAGACACTGGGAGACCAGGATTTGAATCCCCAATCAGCCATGGAAACCCACTGGGTGATTTGGGCAAGTCACACTCAGCTTCAGAAGGAGGCCGTGGCAAACTCTCTCTGAGTAGATTCTGCAAAGAAAAGTGTGATCATTGCCTTAGGCATGCCATAGGTCGGAAATGATTTGACAGCACACAGCAACGACAACAAAAACATTTAATACGTTAAACATGAAATCCATAAACTCCACATTCCCAGCTCTCAAAACCCTATTCAGATTTTCATCTTGTTTCTAACTGCCCTACATCTATTTCATCTTTTCCCTATTTCACTTTATAACAGACAGGCCTCCAGGCAATATCCCCCACAGGCTCTGCTTCACAACATTTCAAAGGCTGTGGTTGGCTGGTTCTAACCAGGCTTGCCCAGATCCTCATTTCTCATCATGCTTTACTTCTTTTTATGTGGGATGTTGTGGCAACATGCTTCCTACACTTTTTTGGGGGGGGGGGGGATTGAGTTCTTGTACTGTGGTACAAGAGCTTTGTACTACAGCACCACCAGGGAATTCCAAAAGAAAATCAGCATGTGCTTTATAGACTATAGTAAAGCCTTTGACTGGATAGATCATGAAAGGCTATGGAATGCCCTTAAAGACATGGGAGTGCCAACACATCTGATAATTCTGATGAGGAATCTGTACTCAGGACAAGAGGCTACTATCAGGACAGAACACGGAGAAACAGAATGGTTCCCAATTGGCAAAGGGGTCAGACAAGGCTGTATCCTTTTATCCAATCTGTTCAACTTGTATGCAGAACATATTATAAGAAAAGCAGGCTTGGACACAGAAGAAGGAGGAGTGAATATAGGAGTAAGGAATATCAACAATCTAAGATATGGAGATGACACCACAGTACTAGCAGAAAACCTCACAGACCTGGAACACCTACTAAAGAAGACCAAAGAAGAAAGTGCAAAGGCAGGCTTAATGTTGAACATAAAGAAACAAAAATAATGACCACCGAGGACCTTCACAAGTTCAACCTAGAAAATGAAGAAATAGAAATAAGTAAAAGAATTCCCATACCTGGGATCAAACATTGATAGAAATGGGGACTGCAGTCAGGAAATCAGAAGAAGATTAAGAATGGGGAGGGTGTCTATGAAAGAACTGGAAAAGATTCTAAAATGCAAAGATATACAGCTGAGCACAAAAGTTAGACTCATACAAGCCATTGTATTCTCTATTACCATGTATGGATGTGAGATCTGGACAGTTAAGAAAGATGATGGGAAGAGAATCAACTCCTTTGAGATGTGGTGCTGGAGAAGAGTGCTGGGGATCCCATGGATAGCCAAAAGGACAAACAAATGGGTCCTAGAGCAGATCAAGCCAGAAACCTTCCTAGAAGCCAAGATGACCAAACTAAGGCTGTCATACTTTGGACACATTATGAGAAGGGAGGACTCTTTGGAAAAAACAATAATGCTGGGAAAGGTGGAGGGAAGTAGGAAGAGAGGAAGGCCACATGCTAGGTGGATGGACTCTATTAAGATGGTCATGATTATGGGGTTTCAGGAATTAAGCAGAGCAGTAGAGGGTAGAGGATCTTGGAGATATCTCATCCGTGGGGTCGTCGTGAGTTGAGATCAATTCAAGGGCAATTAACAACAAAAACTGTGGTAGGACATTCCTACACATACCTGTCAGTGAATCTTATTGACCTTTGTTCTTAATAATACCATGCAAAGGTCAAACTTTGCAAAAAAAAATAGTCCTATTATTTTCTTAGGAACCACAGAAGACTTTTCCTGTAACCACTGTTGAGCCATAAGAGTACTTTCATGTTTGCAAACATGAAAATACTGCTAAAAAGTGTTCAGGCATTTTGAAAGTTACATTTGCCAGAAGCTGTTAAATACAAATCTAGACTGTAATCCTGAAATCTTTAGCCCATTTCATGTGCTTGTTTCACACACATGTGCGAAGATGGAGGGGTAGAAAGATTGAGCCTTTAGGCCACCTGCAACATTTTCTCATATTCAGCCAGAGAGGGGAATGGGCTACCTACAACTGCACATAAGTAGAATCTGCAAGCACTGTAGATACTTTGGAACACTACAGATTCCTGATTAGGTATGCTTACCATTATTGTCTTACACCAAACCTGTGGAAGTTGGGGTCAGCATCAGCAGACATGAGCATTGAGAGAGGGGCTTTTAGGCACAACTTGCTCTTTTCTCTATGCATTCTCTCTTTGTGAAATAAAGGTGAGGCCTGGCCTTTTGCCAGAATCATAGGTGTTCCTATGGACCAGGTCATTTTGTAATTATTTTTGAAAGTTTGTAAGTTTGTACTTAATAAAAGGTGGTTCTTTGCGTAAACAAAATGTTTAGTTCTTTGTTACATTGGATGGCGTATTGGTTGGCTCATAATAAATGGCATTCATTTTATATATTTACAGTAGTCTTATAAGTTGTGAATATACTAGTGGGACATGCACTGAGTCAGTGTGTGTTGTGGGGTTTTCTTCCTGCAGTGATGTAAAGAACCCTCTCTTCTTGCTTTGTGCACAAGCTACCCAAGGTTGAATGTGCACAAGCTACCCAAGGTTTGCAGCTTTTGAGATACAGTTCAGATTCTCTTACTTGTTTTCTTTTGATGGTAAGAAACAAGTGATGTAGACAGGGTGCCTATTATCAGTTATTTGTTTATGAAGAGTACCTTGTGGAGAGAACTGATGTAGGATCTGTTTCCTTAGATGCATTAGAGCAGTTGGTCTCCTCCACCCTTTTCTGGCTCTTTGGCTTAGTAACGGAGATGAGCACCACCCCCTACAACTTGACAACTTTGTCAATGAGGAATACCTTTACCTTTACCTTTATGGAGAAGTAATTTTAATTTATAAACATGATTCCTCACCCCTCATTGAGCTACTTCAGTGACATCCTAAAAAGTACTGGTATTGATGTACCATCGAGCACACTCACAATGGAAAATATTGGATTAGTCTCTGTGCTTCCCAAGGTACAAATTCCTTGAACAGGTAAACCACAGAAATATCCAACATATGATGCAAAACTGTTGTTTCTAGTGCTTCGTAGCCCAATTTCAACAGGGCTGGTTGAGCTCTATGGCACTTGAAACAATATATTGCATATATTCATATATAAGTCTAGAAATTTTAGTCAAAAAGTGCCCCTCCCAAAACAGTTTTTTTATCTACAAGTCAATGTAAGTACTGTACTTTAATTCATATAAAAAATGGAACCATCCACTGATGAAAGGCAAGAATATAATCTGTTCTGGAAACATTGATCCTCCTCTACTCTCATCCATCTAGCCTTTAGGGCAAGGCACAGTTATGCCTGCTGGAATTTTGTAACTTCTTTGGCGTCGTTTTCCTTTGCTTCATCCTTTAGATCATTTGTTACATGCCCTTAGGTTTTACCCTAAAATATATTCATTAGTCATATCAAAATCCATAATTTTGGTCCCCAAACCTGTCCTTGACTTATATAAGAGGTCGACTTATAATTAAATATATACTGTAATTACTTGTTCTCATCATTATTTCTTTATGAACCTAGTTTATTGTTTGTCTTTGTAGGTTCATTGGCAGCATGTGGAGACTATTGAGTTGGTGAATGATGGATCAGGTCTGGGGTTTGGGATAGTGGGTGGAAAATCAACTGGAGTAATAGTTAAAACCATCCTTCCAGGAGGAATAGCTGATCAGGTACATACACTCTAGCATATTCCTGCATGTTTTATTTACAACATCAAGTGATACAGATTTACAATAGAAATATTACCATCTTAAAAAAACCCTTTATTCTTGAGTTAAAAAAAGGTGTGTGTGTGCAAATATATATATGGAGAAGTATATGTACTCCCATCATAGATCAGAGGGCAGCATTTCAGTCTGTGAAATATGGTGGGCATTCCACATTGATAGTTAGGGATATAAATATGTGAGTTTCACAAAGAATGTTTAAGATATCCTTTTTTTTTAAGTGGTAGTTTTTTCTTAACTGAATTGCCCAACCAGTATGAAAAGAAAGTGGAAAGGAAGGGAGAAGTGCTTTGAAGTACATATTTGCAACACTCTTTCAGATTGTGGACTTTACACACACAAACTCAGTATGATATCGGTAAATATAGGCCCAAAACAGATGGCCCAGATGGAGTGGCCTCGTGCTGCTCAGGCACCATTCATGCTGGGACTGCAGCAACCACATGTGCCCTGTCCCAATCCAGGCCGCCACCATGGTCCTCAACGGGTCTGCCAGGAGTAGACTCTATCCACTTCTTCTTGGACTTCTGTGATGGTGCGGCATTGGCACACCCCCAACATGGCCATCACACCACGCCATTTTGCCCATGGGTTTCAGGTCATAGTTGTAGATTCTTTACTTGCTGAACCTGAAGAGCATTCTGCTGTCCCTCATAGTACATTGAGACTTAAGCTTTGAGGCATGGAGTTTGCGCGTAGTCTTGGTTGCTCTCTGCAGGCTGGTTTGAGCAAAATGCCATATGCAAGACAAGTCTGTCATTTGGTTAAGGAATTTGTAGACAGGACTTTGATCGCAGGAAGATGGTATTATGCATAGCAATAGTAGCAATTGTGGCAATAAATACTAATTGTTACTTTTTGTCATGTGTGCTATTTTACTACAGTAACATTACAGCATAACTCTCTGTTAATAAATAAACAATCCACCAATATTTTACCACAATTTCTGCATAATAATAATAATCTCTTGCTAGGATGCATGTGTGGTACAGTTGGTTTTCTTCTTTATTTCTGGCAATTCATTAATTGAGTTCTTCCTCCTCCAGAATGGCAGGTTGTGCAGTGGAGACCACATTTTGAAAATTGGTGATACGGATCTGAATGGAATGAGTAGTGAGCAAGTGGCACATGTGCTGCGGCAATGTGGAAATAGAGTGAAGCTGGTGATAGCCAGAGGTCCAGTAGAAGAGCCTGTACCACCTGCAGTTCCTCCAGGCACACCAGTACAGACATTCATGATGGATAACCAGGTAATGAGGGAGGGGGAGAACAAATTGAGGAATGACATTGAGAGCAGAAAACCCAGTGACAGTTGATTACTAAAATAGATTTCAGGGCTGCTGCTTTCTTACTCCAAAGACATGTAAATGCAGTGTTTACAATCACACACACACACATCCCTCATAATCAACAGTGGTACAGTCTCCATAGTGGGGACTCTGGTGAGCCAGACATACAAATATGCAAATAATTTCTAACCCAGTAACCTCAATGTGCCACTTGAATGGTAGTTTAACAGCAGCTGAGCAATCAGTGAGCTGCAACACCTCCCACTTACTCTGCGGCAACCCTTTCAGTCCAGCTGGATTATTAAAACAGTTTCTCCCAATATGCCTTTCTTCTTCTGCTTCCCACATTTACCTCATCATCCTCTGCATCCATCAGCTGGCTCCTTTCTGTGCCAGCAGTCACACAGCTGCAGCTCTTCACCTAGGTCAGCTGCGACAACTTCAGCTGATGCTCATCATGTGCCAGCTACCCAGCTGCCATCTTCACTGCAATAGAACCTTTCATTTCTGTTTTGCTATTCTGGTGATCTTCCTTTACTCTCTGAAAAATGTCCTCATTTACCCAAACTCCACAACTCCCTCTGTGTTATTTTTTCCTCTGTTTGTCACAAATGATTCCTTCTCTTAATGTGTTGAGAAGAGGCCAGGAAGCAGTATGGTTAGTAATATGTGGAATGAAAGATGATTTGAGGAAGAGTGTTGGTGTATGTAAACAAAAAAAATACCAGAAAGTGAAAGCGCCTACATATTTCTGCCTTTCTTTGTATCGAGTCTAGCAAGTATGGATAATATGACAGCTGTTTAGCTGGATGCTTCAGTTAACTTGATTTTATTCAGCAGAATGAGGTGCTTCTCAGTGGAACTGTGGCTGCTTCAAAATATAGAAGCAAAAGAGATAAGAAAGGGATCAAGCTCATGCTTTTCTGCCCTTGGAATGGTTGTGTTCAGTAACTTCCTAGCCTTTCATTTTTATGTCCTGTTTTCAGGAATATTTCCCCAGATATAATTTGAACAACACTTTCCTTAAGTATCTCTTTTTTTTGGGTAATTACCTTTTAGCTTATAAGTAATTTTTTCCTTTCCTTGAATTGCTTTTGCCTCCTAGTAGCATTTTTGAATATTGCTGTCTCCCAGTAGCAGTTTCTGGGAGATGAGTTGAAAGCAAGGTTATAGATTTGTCTGCTAGGTCTCTGGGAAATAAATATAAAATGCTATTATTATTGGTTATATACCCCACTTCCTGAGTTATTTTTACCTTGTCATCAGTAGAATCTTTCCATCATTTGCATGTACTCAATGATTCCTCTCTTCTCTGTTGATCCCTTGTGCTTTCTTGGCTCTAGCACACAGAGGATTGGATCCAAAATTTTAATTCTGCATCTAGGATCATAACCTGAGCATTATTTGCCTCAAAATCCTTCCACTAGCAGGAAAGTGTGTGTGTGTGAGAGAGAGAGAAAGTCATTTTACCAGTTTCCCTTCCTTCTTTGACTCCCTGTGCTACTCCTCCACTGTTCTGGAAGGTCTTTCAACCCTTAGAGCTGATTTTATGGGACAAAGGGGACTCCAGGGGAAAAGAGAAATTGCTGAAGATTGACTCTTTACATGTTTAGTAAGCACAAAACGTGGTTGGCTTGATGGCCCCTTGCCCTTCTAGTCTCATATTGGTTTTGCTGAAGTCTTAAGCCATCGACCTATATAATCCATTGGCCATAGGCCTGTACAAGACACCACCCAGATGCCAACTCTGCCCACACAACTACTTGGGAAATGTCATCACAGTAACATAACCCTCAGTACTAGAGGCACTTTGACTTGCTCATCCTCTAACGTGATATATGCCATCATCTGTCAACAATGCCCTTCAATGCTCTACATTGGGCAAACAGGTCAGTATCTATGCCAGAGGATAAATGGACATAAATCAGAAATCAGGAATGGGAATATACAAAAGCCTGTTGCAGAACACTAGTTTTCCTGGGTATTCTATCTTTGAGCTCAAGACAACAGTCCTCGAACAAAAAATCTGCAAAGGGAGATTGGAAAGAGAAACAACTGAATCACAATATATTCACAAACTCCAATCCATCAACAGTGGGTTGAACAAAGATAATGGCTTCCTGGCACAATGCATATATTAACATTGAATGCTCTGAGACAGTTTAAGTAGATCTCCTTTCTGGCTCCCAGCCTGTCCACACCACATTCCAAAACTCCTTCCCATCACTTCAGATGGACATCCACCCAACCTGGCCTTCATTTTCCCTTCTGCCTTCGTCCCTCAATTACTATAGTTAAAGATGAACTTGTCACTTCACCATCATATCCATAAGTTTTGCATTTCCATAAGTATTCATACCATCTCTGTGTTGTAGTAATTTGAATGTTGGATTATGACTCTGGAGATCAGGGTTCAATTTCCTGCTTCATTTGATGCTCAATAAAAATAATAGTTAAAAAAGAAAATGGTCTATGTTTTGTTAAGGTTTAAGATTCCCCAAACATTGTATGTTTTGGCACCATAAATACAAAGAAAGGTAGGTGTATAAAAGACCTGAAATGAAAAGTAATGTTAACTACACTAGAGCTTCACTGACTCTGCTAAAGGGTGACCTCTGTGCAACCAGCATACCAGTCACATTCTGTGGACTTATAGTACAATGTGTGTGCCTGAATGTTGCCTTTGATAAAGTTTGTTGGTTCATATAAGGACTGCCTTTGTGAATCATAACTTCAGGTGGAGTTTTGAAGGACCTTCTCTTGATTCTGTTGCCCCTGAGGCACATTTGAAGGAACAGGGGAGAGAAGTTTCTGGGTGGCTGCTCCCAGGTTTTGGAACTTCCATCTAAGCTGGTCCCCTCCCTGTAGTCTTTTAGTTGGCAGGCTAAGATCCTTTCGTTCAGACCAGCTTTTCCCAGTTGAGTGGTTGCTGAGGAAGGGGCTTTTAATAGATAGGCATTAGAATTTTTAAAATTACTATGGTTTTAATTGCTCTTAATTCAGTTGTATTTTAATATTATACAGAAACTGAGTTGGTCTGGAATATCAGCATGCAAAAGGATCAGTTAGTCTCAAAGTTTAATATTAAAATTTGTTTAGGTGTGGTTTTGGTATTTTGATATTTACTTTTAAAAACTAGTCTTGTGAGGTACCTTGAGTCCCATTTTGGGAGAAAAGTCAGAGCTTGGAATATTTCATTTTAAAAGTTAATTAATTAATATTCATAGGTAGAAGTGGGGAAGTTGATTTGTTATTACTAATGTTCATAATGGTGGAATTTAATTTGTTGTAGTTGACTTAATTAATTTGTTAATTAAATCATTTTGTTGTTAATTGCCTTTGAGTTATTAGAATTTTTTTTAAAAAAAGACTGGGATTTACAAAGAATGTTTGGCTCCCATTGCTGACCCCTAGTGGCGCATTTTGTTATTGGCTCCTTCAGAAATGCTTTTCTTGCATTCCACAACCTGGCAGTTTCCAAATGAACTCATTTCATTTAGAGGGTAATTATCCTTTTCATACTAACGTTCAGCAGTAAGTGGCTACAAAGACAAGTTGGTCTATCAAAGGTGGGGAATTTGCAACAGAAATAGGCAAAAAAAATATATCACTGTTAGTAACTGCATCCTTTTATCTCCCCACTCACTTAGAATTAGGAATCATAATCTACAAAGATCAGATAGTACATATCTTGCATGCAAGGACCAGGTGTCCCAAGTTCAATTCCTGGAGCTTCTAACATCCCTAGTGCTCTTTAGAGCCCCTCCTCTTGTTCCTCTCACTGAATAACTAACAAAAATCTTTTATGCATTGCAGGAATATGCACAGGAATACTGAATTTTGTTAAGCAGAAAATTTACTTCTTTGGTGGAAGGTAGAAATGAAATCATGTATAACTAGTTAAATTTAACTAATTGTTTTTAAACTCTGATGGCAAGTGATGTTGACCAACAAGTTAACTTGTAATACCTTGTTGGATGTTAATGGGCTAGCACATAACTCATTAGATTTAACTAATTATTTCCAAATTCTGAGAAAGGTGAGATATAAATCTATCAAACAAACAATCAATATTTATTTTTCTTTTTATAAAAGAGAGAGGAAGAGACACATGTTGATCCTATTGCAGATGGAAACACATTTGAAGTGACACTTACTAAAAACATTCAAGGATTAGGAATAACTATTGCTGGATACATTGGAGACAAAACTTCAGGTAATGCTATGGACATATCTATACAAATTTTCCTTTCTCATTTTACTCAGAATTTCGTTGAACTTTTTAAATTACAATGTAAACATTTATAAATACAGAAAAAGTCAATATGTAGAGTTATTGTTGTGAAGTTTCTATTTTTTTATTTTATTTGTTGAGTTCGGAAATTGAATTCATTTTGGTGATTCTTTTGAATTCATCGAATATGGATATTTTGTGTGGAATCAAGGACTGATGAGGCCATTGTACTCCATTTCTTTTGAAAGGTCAAATAACCCATTGGCCTTAGGACCACTTGCTCATAACATTTATAGACAGCCACATACGCTAAAACCGAAATGCATGTTTTGAAAAGTATACTATTTTTCTGAGAAGCCAGAAGTTAGTTGGAATTCTCTGTTAGTGTGTGTGTGTCTGCATGTGTTTCAAGTCACCCCCGACTTATGGCAACCCTATGAATTTCATACTGTTCTCTTATGCAAGGAATACTCAGAGGTGATTTTGCCAATTCCTTTTTCTGAAATATAGACTACAGTTGCTCCTTGTATGTACCTGCATGTTAATGAGTTTGACTCATTAATGTGGTTGTTAAGGGAAATGTGACATCATTGAGACTTCAGATTATATGTTATGTAAAACTGTACTTAGATGTTATAGTACAATATTGGCACACTGTGTTTGGGCTTGTGGACTCAGTTAATAGGGGCTCACCCAGCAACAGCTCAAATGTGCTTTTAATCATGTGGCTTTTACTTTTATTTTACAGAGCCTTCTGGGATTTTTGTTAAGAGTATCACAAAAGGCAGTGCCGTTGAGCATGATGGTAGAATCCAGGTTGGAGACCAAATTATTGCAGTAAGTAATAATGGAGTAGTGCTTTTATTGGCTTTCTGTTTTTACTATTATTGGCTTTTTGTATTTACTATTATTGCCTTTTTATTTTTACTATCCACTTTAATTGCCCTCACTGACATATTGAAAATTAACAAATCACTGGGTCAAGATGAAATATTTCCATGAGTTCTCAAACTGAGCTTTTTTGCTGACACCCCCCCCCCAAGTCTCCAAGTTTGTTCTCCAAAAGAGAAAACTGGAAAATGGCCACTGTAATGGTACTGTTTAAAATGGGATCAAGAGGGAATCTGGGTCACTACAGGCTTCTTAGTTTAACATGTGTTCTGGGTAAATTGATGGAATTATTAAAGGTCAGATTACCAAGCATGTGGAAGAAGAATCAATATGGCTTTTGCAAAGGTTCAGTTCTGTCTCATCATCTTTTAGAGTTTTTTGAAAATATTATGCAGCATATGACAGGAACAATCCAGTAGACATTGTTTACAGTGTCCCTTTCTAATGTCTCCTGAGAAAACTCATTCATGGAATAAGAGGAGACATCTTCTTGTGTGCTAGTAACTGGCTAAAGAACAAAAAACAAAGAGCAGGAATAAATGATCCATTCTCACAGTGGAGGGATGTAAATACTGATATCCCCCAGGGATCTGTGCTAGGACTGGTGCTTTGGGCTTTGTGATATTTAATCTGATGTTAGGATGGAGCAGTTGTTCAAGTTGTTTCTGACTTATGGCCACCTTAAGGTGAACCTATCATGGAATTTTCTTGGCAAAGTCTGTTTGGGGGAGGGGGCTTGTCTTTTCCTCCATCTGAGGTACAGAGACTGTGACATGCCCAAGGTCATCTAGTGGGTTTCCATGGCCAAGCAGGGATTCAAACTCTGGTCTTCAGAATCATAGTCAAATGCTTAAACCACTACACCAGGCTGCCCCTCGAGAACCAAGTACTTTCCATTTATATAGAGGTGCCAAATATGAAGTGGTATAGTTGCTTAGCATACAGTCACTTAATGCACCAGACTATTTATCCAGCAGCAATAACCAATAACCAAATGGGGAAGCTAAGGTGTTAAACATTTTATTTATTTATTTATAAATATTCCAAGGAATTTGGGCAGGTTACAGCAATAAAAGTGCATGAAATACAATAAAATTCAAAATTAGTCCCTTCCCAACCCCCAACCCCCCAATTTACAGATATTCCAACCTGTGCTCTTAGAGTGGATTGATATGAACAGTATAAGATGAAGAAATCTGCATTTTTCCTCTGGGATGTAAATATTCAAAAGCAGTGAAGCAACAAAACAAAACATCTGATCTGTTTTGACCAAATCAGATCTGACATTTTGCAAACAGCTAAATAAAAGTTTGGCTTATTTTGAATGGCATCATTTTTATATCCTTCACCTCCTTACAGTGACCTGCTTGAAATTAACATATGTTTAATTCTTCAGGTGGATGGAACAAATCTTCAGGGTTTTACCAACCAGCAAGCTGTGGAAGTTCTGCGGCACACTGGCCAGACAGTTGGACTCACATTGGTCAGACGAGGCCTTAAACAGGAAAATCACATTCGCCCCCATGAGGACTTCAACAGTGCTGTTGAAAAGGATTTAATTTTTCAAACAATGGATATTGGCATAAGCAAAGGTAATATTTGGCTTTGATTCAAATCGGTGAATTTTATTTTTTCTCCAGCATGTCAGATTGGGGGAAATGGACCCAATTTGCCTTCAGAGTCTGTGTTTTAATTATGCTTTGGAATTCATACAGGACTTTTCCGTTTAAGAAAGGTGTGCCCTGGTCTAGGCTTACCAACACCAGCGATTTCTGGATGAAATGGATTATCTAGATCCATTTCAGTCTGGTTTTGGGCCTGGCTTGGAACAGAGATAGCCTTGGTTGCCTTGGTGGATGACTTAGTCAGGGAACTAGATGGGGGAGTGTTTCCCTGTTGGTTCTCCTGGACCTCTCAGTGGCTTTCAATACCATTGACCATGGTATCTTTCCAGACCACTTCTCTGGGATGGGACTTGGAGGTATTGTTTTACAGTGACTCCATTGCTTCCTGTAGGGGCGAACCCAGAAGATGGTGCTGGGGGACTCCTGCTCGACCCCCCTGCCCATTGGCCTGTGGGTTCCCTCAGGGTTCTGTGTTGTACCCTATGCTATGCTACATGAAACTGCTGGGAGAGGTCATCCGGGGTTTTGGGGTGCAGTTTCATCAATATGCCGATGACAGTCAACTCTACTATTCCTTTCCACCTCAATCCAAGGAGTCTATCCTGGTCCTAAACCAGTGTCTGTTATCAGTAATGGACTAGATGAGGGCAAACAAGTTGAAACTTAATCCAGATAAGACAGAGGTGCTGCGGGTCAGTTGGAAAGCAAATCAGGGAACAGGGATCCAGCCTGTGTAAGATGGGATCACACTCCCCCTGAAGACCCATGTTCGCAGTTTGAGGGTACTCCTGGACTCAGCTTTGAACCTGTAGGCCCAGGTCTCTGCAGTGACCAGGAGTGCTTCTGCACATTTAAAACTTGTGCGCCAGCTGCGCCCGTTCCTTGAGATGCCAGATCTGGCCTCAGTGGCACGTGCCTTGGTTACATCCTGTTTGGACTACTTTAATGTGCTCTACTTGGGACTTTGAAGAGTGTTTGGAAACTTCAGCTGGACAAAAGAGCTGCAGCCAGGCTGCTAACAGGCCCAAGCTATAGAGATCACACAACATCCATGTTGAAACAGCTCCACTGGTTGCCAGTTTGTTTCTGGGCATAATTCAAAGTGTTGGTGATAACCTTTAAAGTCCTACATGGCTCAGGTCCTGTATGGCTCATATCTCCCTATATGAGTTGGCAAAGGCTCTGAGATCCTCAGAGGAGGCCCTTCTCTCTATCCTAACACCATCAGAAGAACAGCTGGTGGGGACATGAGAGAGGGCCTTTTCCATGGCTGCCCCTAGACTGGAACTCCTTGCCCAGGGAGACCAGAATGGCCCCTTCTTTGATGGTCTTCCGCCGACAGGCGAAAACCTTCCTCTTCAGACAGACATTCAAAACAGAATGCTTTTAAAGAATGGCCTGGGGTGCTATATTGTTTTAATGTAGTTTAAGCATTTTTATCTTTTTAAAGTATTTGATATTTTAGCATTGAATTTGTTTTATTATTGCAATAATTTAATCCTATTTAATGTACAATTTTTGTATGTTTTTAACTGTATATTTTTTTAATTTTTTTTTAGTGTTGTAAGCTGCCCTGAGTTCCAGTCCTGAACTGATGATGATAATAGTAATAATAATAATAATAATAATAATAATAATAATAATAGCTTTTTATAAAGATTTATATTTTCCCTGATGCTTAGAGTCAAAGTCTCAGTAGGTTTGTTTGGATATTGAGAGGTTAGGCAAACACTTTTAGGATGAGAAAAGGAATTATTATTGTTGTTATTATTTATATCTATTTATATCCTGCTTTTTGCCAAGTATTGGACCCAAAGTGGCTCACAGTTTTCAAAAACAATACAGTTAGAAGCCTACAAAAGGAGAGTATTAAAATAGAATTCAACTATTTGCAGTATTAAAACAATTAAACTTCAATAAAAGAATAAAATGCAATTAAAAAAAAACAATTTGTGATGTCCAAAGTACAAAACCTGGCTCTAGACCCACATGATGCACAGAGCTTCAGAGGAAGAGCCAAATTTGAAGGACGCAATGGGGAGGAGACCAGAGGTTAAAGGTGTGTGATCCTGAGCCTGTGGGGGGGGGGAGGCGCTAGAGATTTTATAGATTGACTATCCTCTCTGCTTTCTTTTCAACATTGGTGATCGATACACCTGCTTGCCTTTTGAGTAGTGTAAGTATTGCTTCAGGGTGGGGTAGGATTTCCCCTCCCCCCCCCCCATTTCCCATGAATTTTATATATTAGGGAATTTGGCTTATGGTCACCTGGCAGTGGGGTAGGGGAAGAAAAGTAAGATTATGGTGAATACCTCTGACACCCATTTGGCCTGGAACTTCCTCTTCAGGTGATGGTGCTGGGCATTGGGGAAGGAGACCACTCTCAGGGGTGGCCTGTGGGCTGCACCCTTACTTTAAGTGAGGGAGGAGCAATTCAGTTATTGATTGTCCTCAGGGCTCTGGTGTTCGCCCAGGGGAAGCTGAGGAGAAGGTCTCCTCAAAGAATTTAAGTTAGTTTAATTGGTTAATACAGTAGCCTTTATTCAACCCAGTTTTTTTTTTATGTCTGGTCTCATTATTCCCATGGTGGGTCAGCAAACAAATCTTTTGGACATAGGTCATACCTCTGTTGAAAAGAACATTCCTTTCCCAAATAGAGACACAGGTTTAATCCCAAGAACATTCAGTATTTTTTTTTAAAAAAGTTACTGTATAATAAGGATGGAAAGTCTCCCCTGAAATCTTAAATTGGTGTTGTCACAGATAGAGAGGCTAAATGGATTGATAGACTAAAAATTCATGCGGCTTCATATATTTAAACTGCTGCACCATTAAAAACAACCATATGGTCTTTCTAAAAGATTCGAAAGGAACAATAATGTGACACTGACATTGAAACATACACCATGTCACAAGACTCCATATTGCTGATCTGAAAGGTAAATTGAGACTGGAATTTTGCATACCTTTTTGATACAATGAAGTATCCCATAAGAATGACTTTTCACTTGTACTTTTTTTATATTTGGACTTTATCACCATGAAATTATACTTGGTTGTTACCAGAATCTATTTCTTTTTCTGATGATTCCCTACCGTATAGTAATTAAATTAATGAAAAAAACATGAATTTCGTTATGAAAAAACATGAATTTTTACTTCATTAAAATAAATAATCCCATATTTATTATACACACAGGTCAAATTTTGCCGATCAAATTTCCCTCCCTTTTTCGATAAAAATGTACGGTAAGATCTGATGTAATATAGGAGAAGAGCCAGTACAAATCGCTCACCAATTTTTTGTTTCCACAGACTTTTACTACAGAGCCTAACTGTTCAAGAATGTTGGAAGAATAGTGTAAATGTTTAAATACAGTGATCATTAGTGACTCTTAAAAGAGACTCAGGAGGCAGCTGTCGTTTCTAGTTCATCAGGAATATTTATTAGAAATAGTTCTTAAGTTGTTACATCTGACAAGTATGAAAGAAAGAGCTACAGGTTAAGGCACAAGTATTAAGTCCCATTAAATAAACGAGTATGGGATTGTAGCCTTATCATACAGATGTCTCTTGTACATGCTAGCTTTTTCTGGAAATTAATAATTGCTTCCTTTATTATACAAATACATACATACACAAACAGAGTAGCTTAACTGGAAAAACACATCTTTAATTTGAACAGTAGGAGAAATCCAGCATGGCAAAGGCGGTATCCAAGTGGCCAGAGGCCAAACAAAATTTAAAGTGACAATCAACGAGGATCAGTTCCTTATGATGCTGCTGCAGCAGCAGACAGAAAGGAACTGGCAGTTTCTGAAGGAAGTCTCTTATATAGGGTTGCTGGAGGTGGGTGAGGCTACTGCTAAAATGTTTCTACTAGATTCTAGAACATTCTATGCTCTGCATAGGCCCAGGATAACCTATTTGTGTGGCACAGAGACCATGAAGAAGAACTTTGATTTCCACAGAGCAGTGGCATGCCCAGAGCTGCTGAGAATATTCTTCTTCTTTTCCAGAAAACTGTGAAAGAGAGCAGGAATCTCCATTATTATCATGCAGTACCAGTGTGGTTCACATTGGAGAAGACATTAGTCCACAACAACCAGGTCCGAATTAATAATTTGTAGTAGTGTGTATCTCTTTCCTGTGGAAACACACTGGCATGCATTTCTGGCATTTGCCCTACTTTTCTTTTATTTCCATCCTCTTTTTTGTATAATCATACTCTCAAAAGTTGTTCCTCTGTCTCAAAAAGGTATGAAAATGTGGTGTCTAAGGTGTAATGCATACATATGTCTTGGAAGGAAAATTCTGGAGTTATTTCTAAAATATCTTAGCTAATTCTTTTACTGGAATACATAGCATGTACATTCTCCAGAGATTATATTTTCAAAGATTTTTTTTTCAAAGCAGAGGAGCAATTTCCAAAAAGTTAACATGTTTCTGCACTTTATACTAATTTCTTAAATGTTATCTTCTTTGTGATAGGTTTTTGCTGTTTTACTCTGGAGACTTTCTAATTTTCCATCTTTGATGTTGTAATCCTTAGGAATAACATTGCTTCCATATCACAATAGCAAAAGTTCTCTTTGTGTTCATTGTCTCTATTTTCCAGAAGAGTTTGCTCTAAAGATACTGACTTTCATGTTCTCTGACTTCATACTTTATCTCTTTCTAAGGCTTATTTGACCAGCCACCATTTAATAGATTGAAGCTTACTAAAACATACTAATATTCTGTATTGCATCTGTTCTGAATCTTAAATATGGAATGTCAGAATCTTTATATGCTATATTTTTGACATACGTGTTTTCCTGTAATGACATTTTACTCTAACATTCATTTTAAATGGCTAAAAGTTAGGCGACTGTGTAAGATTATCGTTTTGCCTTGAAAATTAAACAAAATAAAAACTAATTACTAGTAGTACTGAAAGTGGTCCATTATTATGGGGGTGGACAATTACATGAAGGCCAGGACCAGTTTTTAAAGATTTTCTAACCTACCTGTGGGCTGCACCCCCAACAAAGCTCTAAAATACTTCTATCTTTGTCAAAGTCGTTACCAAAATGTCAACAAGAAGAATTATTTCCTGTCACCATTTTGAAAAGGACTCTGGTGAAGATAACAGATATTTGAAGTTTCTGGGGTGTATGTTTGTCTATGGATCTCCAGGTGTTTTTCCACATTTTGGGAGCTTTCCCTGCAGCTTTTGGGTGAAAAATGCACAGAAATTGTGCCTTTTTTTAAAAAAAATAAAGTGGATTGGGGTTCTTTGAAGAAGTGGAAGAGGGCTTCAGTAGTTCCAGGCTTCATCAGGGACTGCATGCAGACCACAGGCCTCGCTTTGTCCACCCCTGCATTAGATGATGTTAGAACACAATAAACAAAATATATTAGAAAATAAAATTTACATTTCATTCGTATTTAAAGACTTTAAAATGCATTGGCTGAGAGTGAGATGTTAATTTTGTAGCAGAAGCATTGCTCAGCATGGGGAAAATCTATGTCATGTTGAGGACACTGGAAAAGTTTGCATTGGTTTTTACTGGAGTTGTATTTCATATACTTAAGCATCCACAGATCTATAACTGCTTGCAGTAGTCCACTTCTTTGCTTTAAAAAAGGTTCATAAATGTTGTGACATACTAAGCTGAGTGTAGTGCATGGGTTTCTTGTACAGAGTACCACCACATGCTCTGTAGATCTGTTGGTGTTGCTGTCTGTTTTGGATTGCAAAAATGAGGTTTGGGTGTGGGTATGTGGGAATGTTGTCAAGCATTTGGCAGGCCACTGTATTACTTAGTGGGTTACATTTGATGGATCAAAAACTACAGATTTGCTTTTAAATATTAAATGTTGTTTACACATCTGAAGACAATTGCATATATACTATATACTTAAGAATAAATTGTAATAATTATTTTCCTTTTCCTTTCCGGCATATTTATTGTGCTCACCTATTTTCTTTGTGTTATTTCTAGTCCTATAGTAAATACATTAGCCTAAATATCCTAAAGGCACCAGATCCCATCTAATCTTAGAAGCTAAGCTGAGTCAGCTCTAGTTAGTACTTGGATGGAAGACCACCAATGAATACCAGGTGCTGTTAGCTATATTTCAGAGGAAGGAACTGGCAAAACCCACCTTTGTGTATTGCTAGCTTAAGAAACCTCTATGAAATTCATGGGGGTTCCCAAGGTCTACAGGTGACTTGAAGGCTCGTATGCACACACAATTTAATATATTAAATACTTCAGGATTACTGTCCTGATACATTTCTTGCAACATTTGTTCACTGCATTTTCTAAAAGACCTTCACACTGTAGTACACTAGTACTGTACTTCTTATGTTTTTAGATGGGCTAAATCTCAGAAGTATGCATTCTTTCGTGAAGTTGTGTTCTTCCACTGCCCTCTAGGGACCATGTTATAAAGATAACACATGGAAGCGTTTGGATATTATTAAGAAATACCAATTTTTAACACAAGTGAATTTATGTTGCCCACATCACTTAGTAACACACTAATTCTAAAGTTTATTAACATCACTAAAATGGTTTTGAATACTATGACTACAATTTGTGCATTAGATTTGTAGCTGTTTATGCCATGGTGTTTCAGATCTTTTTAAACTGAATATATATATATGTATATATATATATATATACACACACACCAATACCAGCGCTTAGTTGCACACTGTTGTGTTATGTAAATGTGAAATATTAATTAAATTTTAAAAATAACAACTGAGATCTTTTCCATAGCTCTGGGGGTGGTGGGAGGAAGCTGTAAATATGTTGCAGTTTGAGTCCTATCTGGAATTCCAAAATCCAAAGTTGTCCACATGAGTAGCTGTCCTTTGCTTTCTGATGGTTCAATGTACATAAACTTTGTTTCATGCACAACATTATTAAAAATACTGTATATAAAATTACCTTCAGGTTATATGGATATACAAAACATACAAAACATAATACGGTATACAAAACATAAATGAATTTCATGTTTGGACTTGTGTCCCATCTCCAAGATATTTTGTTATGTTTATGAAATATGCCAAAATTAAAAAAAAACCAAAATCCAAAACATTTCGGGTCCCAAGCATTTCAGATAAGGGAGACTCAACTTGTAGTATTTTCTGCTTTAACTTCCAGCTCTTATTTTAACTTCATAAAAACAGAATATATATATTTTATATCATATATATATATATAGAGAGAGAGTATTTTTAAAGCACAAGAGCTTAATAACATGGCAGATTAAGAAAAAGTATTTTAGAGAACAATTGTGGCAAAGGAAGGCAGAAAGTGCTTGTAATTTCTGCATTCAGTGAAAGAGGAAGGTGCAACAGAGGGTAGCCAGAGAGAAACCTAGTTATTCAGGAAGCTTGCTGAGCACAATTAGCATTCTTTGGAAGAGGAGATGAAAGAAGATCCTTGAGGTAATACAGCTCTGAATTCAATAACCAGGGTAAGTGCAAAAAGGCTGATCCTTGAGGTGATGCAGCTCTGAACCGAATAGCAGGTGCGGTTCTGAACTGAATAGTGCTAAAAGGCTATTTGGCTTAGTTTCCAATATAAGTGATGCCAAATGAGATTTAAGGAGTTCTCCTAAATACAGTCTTGCCATAAACTACTCATCTTGTATTTTGTTACTGGCTTGTGCGGGTGATTTAGAAAAGAACTATGAAACAACAACAAATGTTTCCAATTGTACTTGAATACAATGTCGTTTGATGCAACAAAATACACCAGAATGGTTCCACTTATGCTGAAATTGTTATTTTTAATTTTCACACCCCCACCCCCACCCCCACCCCGGTATCAGGAAATCCCATAAGGCTGGACCCTATGTGTTTATGGTATAGTCTTTTTTATAAGCAATAAAAGGAGATACAAATTCTAGTACATCTTATTCACTATGTGAGGAGAAGAATGGCAATCCCCCCTCCCTCTGTAGCTAACTATAATTCTACATCTTTTAGGTTTTCAGATGACTTCCACAGATGAAGAAATGTCATTACATAACAAATGGCAGACAATTTTGGGGCCAAATTATGAGGTTGTGGTAGGTAAACTGAATGATTTGTTTAACTTCCCCCAACCCCTGCTTATTTCATGCCCCCCCTTTTTAAAAAGAATTGTTGTATGTGTCTTTTTAAAGATCTTGTCTTCTAAGATAAAAACCATAAAATGTTGTCTTACAGAAGTTTTAGAAACAACAAGATAACATGTAAAGATTTCTGGCAAATAATTCATAAAACATTCCTTGGGACTCCCTGGAACGAAACAATTTTAGGGAGTACATCATGTGTATACAGCACATAACCTCATGTATTAATTATATAAACATATTTCTATCTCTGCTCTACATCATATGAACATATAGTAGAGAATAGAGGCTGCATCTATATTGCAGTGTTAATGCAGTCTGACATTGTTTGATGGCTCAATGCTATGGAATTCCTGGATTTGTAGATTTGTGAAATATTTAGTTTTCTGACAGAATTCTGGTGTCACAACAAATTACAAATCCCAGGATTCCATAGGATGGAGCCATGACAGTTAAAGTGATATCTTACTGCATTTATTTTGCAGTGTAGATGCAGCCAAAGTTCCTCACAGAGTTTATAGACAGTGAATGTATTTATGCCTGCTTCAAACATGAGATGCCCACAGTGAAAGATTAATGAAGTAACTGTTACCCCAGTTTCAGACCAAACAGAACAGAGTTTAACCAGCTTATGTATTTGGTAAACTTTGACAACAAGGAGTTGCATGCTATTGACTGAGTAGGTTCACAGAGGAGTCAAATCACTCTTTTCCCTCTTCATCGTTGTGCTTGGTGGAAATACTTTTTACTACTCTTCTACAATGTGGTGGGAGTGCTGGCTTCCTGAACTCTTGTGTCCAGCAAGAAAGCATAGCAAATAGCTTCTTTGTAGCAAGCCTGGCTTAAGATGTTTTTCTGCCTCAGGTAAAAGGCAAGATGTGTTTCTTTCCATGCGTAGAAGTTGAGCAGAGTGCAAGTGAATTTGATTGTAACACTGGTGATGGCACTAGAGATGTGAAAGTCCTGAGGGGGGAAAGCTGTGGATGTGGTGACTTGTAGATAGAATCTGAAGGATTTTTGAATGCCCTGGAGACTTTTTGGTTGATATGCTGGTGATGTGATCTAGGCCTTCATTTCACAATTGATTAGTAAGATGGAAAGGGTCATCAAAACAGTTGCTCCTAAGTATCCAGTTTAGTGCTCCAGTTTAGTGTGGAGCCTATAATTCCCCTTGGTTTACAGAAGATCTGTGGGCAATGAAACAGGCTAGAAAGAACAATTAAAGTGCAAGTAGTATAGGTCATGGAGCAAGCATGATTGAAAATTAATGAGGATTCTTCTTTGTGATGATTATATGTCAGTGACATTGACAAAAAAGTCATCTTATGCTTCTACAGTTTGTCTTCTGTATACCATGGATTCTGTATATATGGATTCAACCATCCATGGTTTGAAAATATTAAAACAAAAACAATTCCAAGAAGCAAACCTGGATTTTGCTGTTTTATATAAGGGTTACCATTTTACTACCCCATTGTATATAACGAGACTTGAGCATCTATGGATTTTGGTATCCATGGGGGAGGGGTGTCCTGGAACCAAACCCCAGTAGATACCAAGGGCCAACTGTACTGTCTTATCCTTGACATGCCACCCAGCAATGTCATTCCAAGGGCCCACTGTGATAAATTTGTTAGGCACAGCCACGAAGAGAAAGTTGCTGGTTCGTGTTCCTAACTTGATGTCACAGTTATCACAGACACTGAGAAAGTGTTTTTCATGTTCATATTCATTTGCTTCAGTTTGGTGGTGTGGACAGACACTTGAATCAGTTCATCCCATCACATGGAAGATTGATCCTTTCCCATCTTATCTTGGTTGATAAAATCTAGCAGAAGTGGATTGATTGGGTTGGTCCAGGGGGTGGCTAATGCTTCACTGTGTCAGGAAGAGGTGCCTGATGCCTTGAAAGGGACCTTTCTTGAAGTATCTGAGAACCACCACCCTAATACCCCCCTTTTTGTGAGGAACTTGAATATGGGGTGACTTCAGATTCTCTTAGAGGAAATGAATTATCTGGACTCATTTCAGTCTGATCTGAGGTGAGGGTATGGTACCAAAATGTCCTTGGTTGCTCTGGCAGTTAACATACTTTGGATGAAAGACGGGGTCCATCCTTAATTTAGGGATAGAGTGCTGCCCTTTGCTATGTGTCCTTTACATCTCATTCTGTCCTCCTGTGATTCTGGCTATCAGCATTACATAGATCTTTGGCTCTGTGCCATACTTTTTCTTTATGGAATTGCTCAAAATGGGCAGAACTTATACCCATATATTGTTGACCCTGCTTTTGGGAAAGAAAATAGCATGGCTTGTTAGGAAATTACCTGCTCTTGTCGTTTGGCCTAAATAGTGTTAAGCTTTGTAAGCCCCTTCCATGTGGTATTCTAAAAACGGAATTTTAAAGGTTGACCTTTTCCCACATGATCTTGTGTACCTACTGGGTAATCAGCAGGGACCCTACTTTGCATCTGGTTGCCATTGTTAGTGATAGAGGCTTTTCAGTTGTGCAGTGGTAGATTGCGGAACATTCTACCTAAGAAGTTTAATTCCCCCCCCCTTTTTTTTGTTGGTGTTTTAAATTCCTGTTAAAATACTTTAATTTTGCTGTGCTTTGGGACTATTTTAGTCTTCCCTCCCTTTTAAGTCCTTGATATTGGTTGCTGATGCCTGTGTTTATTAGTTTTAGTTGAGTAGACCTTTGGTCAAAAGAGACCAGAAAGCATTCAAGATATTTCAGAGTAAAGGTTATGCTAAATATGCAATGAACCCTTTTTATCTAAGTATTAGATATTTCTGGTTGAGGAGGAGACTACTCCTTGTCTAGACTCTTTGACACACTTTGGAATTCATACCAGTTTCTGTGCTCTAGATAATCCAAGGATTGTGTTTGCGGTGGTGCCTTGAACATACACAATATTCAGGAGAGGGACATTTTACAGCTCTAATTCACTGAATAGTACAGCTGTTCCTACACCTGGGGATTAGTAGACTTTAGAAGATTATATATCCAGGGGTGAGTGTTGTGCATGCTTGACCGCTCCCAGAGGGTGACAGCCGGTGTGCTGTGTTGGTCCTGACAGTAAGAATCCAGGGCTTGGACATTGCATTGGAGACATTTCCGCTTTAGAATACTGTATTTGTTATCCATTGTTTCTGCAGCACTCACAAAAGCTGACTTCTGGTGTAACAGGAAGTGCGGGACCTTTGATTGTGTCATTTGTTCCATTTATTTTTCACTTTCTCTGACTACCTTTCATCTCTAGGGCAGCTGGAGCTACAGCATCTGTTACTCTTTGCAAAATAGAATAGGAAGTTACAGCTGGCTGCTCCCTTTCAGCTTACATTGTGATTCCGCCTTGTTTTGATGTGAGAAATCAATGAGTGCGGATGACGTTTGAAAGAAGGGAACTTGTAGCTTAGAAGGAGAGCATCTGTGGCAAAATGTTATGGTTAACTGCTTTTAAGTCTACTGTTTCTTTGTATATGAGTCAGACTGCACTGTTAAAAACAACTGGTTCTTTAGTGTTCTAAAGATTCATTATTTTTCTTATTTCTAGGTAGCTCACGTGAACAAGTTTAGTGAAAGCAGTGGACTGGGGATAAGCTTAGAAGCTACAGTGGGACATCATTTCATCCGGTCTGTTTTGCCAGAAGGGCCAGTTGGACGATGTAGCAAGCTGTTCAGTGGAGATGAATTGCTGGAAGTATGAATAATCTCTGCTTTGCATATTTCCTCTTAAAGTAGATTATACTGTGTGTGTGTGTGTGTCTATTTATAATATTAGCACAGATATATTTCACTTAACCAAGTAGATGTGTTCCTGGGCTTTACTTCTTTAACAGAAAATTTGGTCACAGAGGCAGAAATAACATGGGAAGAACAGGGATAGGTTTTGTACAAAAAAGAACAGTTCAACATGTATCAGCAAACTTTTCATTCAAAACTCACAGTATGTACATTTAAATGGAACAGTCAGGCCAGTTAAGTTTTGCATAAATAAACAAAAACATTTTAAATTTCTGTATGTAGAGAGATCTTGTAACACGGGTAGGCAACCTTTCCCCTTTAAGGGCCGAGGGACTTCAGCTCCCAGAATCCCAGAAGCTATTGGCCAACATGGGACTATTGGCCAACATGGCTGAGGCTTCTGGGAGCTGAAGTCCCCCGGGCCTTAAAGGAGAAAGGTTGCCTACCCCAGTTGTAACACCTTTGAGACTAAGGGGGGTTGCAGACTGCCAGAAATAGTGCAAATTGAGTCCACTTTTAGGGTTAGGGTTAGGGAATCATGGGAACTGTATTCTATTGTGGCACCAGAGCTCTCTGACAGAGAAGACTCAATGTCTCAGGGGAAAAAAAAAACAATTCTCATGATTCCCTAGCACTAACCCTAACCCTAAAAGTGGACTCAATTTGCACTATTTCTGGCAGTCTGCAACCCTCCTAACTGAAATAAAGAAGTTGGCAGCATGAGCTTTAGTAGGCTTCAGTCTACTTTCTCAGATGCATATAACATGGTTATATCTTTAAATTTTAAATTTCTAGACACTGCTTGAATGCTTCTTCCATAGTAGACCAAGATATTTTTATTTATTTATCAAATGTCACCTTCTGATTCCCATTTTGGAAGCCATATTTATACATCAATGCTTTTTTAAAGATTCTGGAGGTAGTTGGTAAGGCAGGCTTATCTTCTGTCCTCTTTTCTTTCTTTTTTGATATTCATACATGCTCACTAAGGGATTCTGGAAGCAGATGCTATTTATCTTAGCTGTTGTGGGCAGGCCACTATGGCCACAGTAGGACTGGCTAGAGTGTTATGCTGCACTTTCCTGATTCAAGCTATATTATTGCATTTTTTACTGCAGATACACTGTTGCAGCTCAACAACTTTCCAGCCCTCCTTCCAGAGCTGATGCTGCTAAAAACCTTCTAGCTAGTGAGAGGATGAGGAGGAAAAGAGTGCCCATACAGGCATAAAAAAGACTTCTTAAAAAGGAGCTTCTTGGGGAGCTGCTTTGTTGACTAAACTATGCCTTTCTTGCATACTTTGCCATATGCAACTCATGATGGAGAAAAGTGTCTAGCAATGGCCTATGTCCATTTAGAATATAATAACTAGAATAGAATTAATTACTAAATTATAAGTCAACACTTAGATAAATCTTACTCTGGTTGGGAGTAGCATTTGTGTTTTGGCACTCTTCTGAATTGACAATAATTAATTATACACTGTATTGTTCTACTATGAAAACATGATTCATGTGAATAGAATTTGTGCAAAAGTCTCTTTCTCATTCAGTGGGTATATGATAAGTTCCCAAACATATAGTGTTTTTTTTTAAAAAAAACATGGAATTCAACAAATAATGTCCAAGAAACATTTGAACATTGCTGCTTGCTTTGCTGCTGTATTATCTCTCCAGTGCTTTCAGGTCACACTGTTTTGTGATGTTACTCTGGTGCATACCATATTTTAATATGTAATGTTCATTTTCTGCATTCTTATTTTTGTAAAATATATGTCCTTTTGGCAGGTAAATGGAATATCTCTGCTTGGAGAAAATCATAAGGATGTGGTAAATATTTTAAAAGAGCTGCCCATCAAAGTCACAATGGTTTGTTGCCGTGCAGCTTCACCTGCCAAGCAGTCAGTCCTGGATGAGTCTCATATGACAGAACAGGTAATACAGTGGCACAGCTTGTTTGTACAGCAGTTACAAAACTGCAATTGGTGTGGGCATTCAGGAGCTAGTTTATACAATACTGTCTTAATAAGCAAACACATGGAATTTTGCCTCTAATCAGGCCTGTTCCTAGCCCTCCAGTGGCAAGTGAATCTTCACACTTTGCTCTTATTTAATCTTTCCCAGTGCTTCAGATTGTACTGATTTTGAGGTTCACTGTCCAACAGACACATGGTGCTTTGGTTTTGCTTCTTGTATGAGGGAATATGGACTCTTGCAATAAGGATGTGCATTGGTATGCCTTGGAGATGGATTAATTGAGCCTTGTGACTTCCCTCGAAACATACATTCATTTGAGTGAACAATCAATAATATTTCCTATTGGTTCTTTCAAAAAAACAAAACAAAACAACCCACAGCTGTGTAAGCTAACTGCAACACTGTCAGCTTTGATAACAGTAATATTGCTACAACAGAATCTTCATTTATTATTACATAACTTTACTTCAATGGGTGCTGGTGATACACCTCAGAGACAGCTGAGCTCCATGTCTTTTTCAAAGGGTTTCTAAAGATGGCACCTGCAGGGGGCACCTGCAGGGGGGTAGAGGAGAGCCTGTTCAGAACAATGCAGTGATGCGTATGTTCTGTATGAACCATTTCCTGCCTTAGCTCCCTCTAGCCCATCATAGAATCAGAGAAAGATACCTCAAGGATCATTGAGTCGACTCCTAGCTGTAGGACAGGGTGTGCTGTTGACAGAAATAATAATAATAATAATAATAATAATAATAATAATTAATAAATGTATTTATATCCCACCCCTTTGAGTTCAATCGAGGCGGCTAACAACAATAAAATACAATACAATACCACAATCTAGTTCCCCCCCCTTAATTTTTTTTTTTAATCAATTACAAATTAAAACACCAATTAAATTTAAGACAACGATTAAAAGACAACAGTAATATTAAACAATGAATTGGAACTACAGCAAGAGTTCTCATTAGATCTTCCAGGAGGAACTTGAGGATCCTCTGGAAAGAAGGGTTCCTGAGGCTGGGATTATCTATCTCGGAAAGGCCTGCCGGAAGAGATCCGTCTTGACAGCTTTTTTAAAGCTGTCTAGAGATGTCAATTGATGGATCTCATCCGGCAGGCCGTTCCATAATCTGGGGGCGACAACTGAAAGAAACCAATGTCTGTTGATAAGAGTGTGCACCTGCCATCTCATTTGCCCCTTAATGATGGGCTACACTGGTTCTTAACACATTCGTTCTTAAAGGTCATTTTGATCTAGGCACTGCTGTTACTGGTTATTAACTCATACAGAACATAATGTTTGATTGCTTTAGAGCAGGGGTCGGCAACGTTTACAGACCTGGGGCCGATCGCTGATCCCCAGGTCTTCCGCCGGGCCGGGTATGGGGGGGAATGGCGGAGCGCACGCTCATGCGCGCGCATCGCAACCAGCATTTAGACACACAAAATGGCAGCTGCAACGCATGTGGCAGGGGCTGGTCGGCAGTCCGGGTGCAGCCCCTGGGCCGTAGGTTGCTGACCCCTGCTTTAGAGTATCCAGGAGAGACATGGAAGATGCATAAGACATGTCTGATAGGCAGGTGAATCAAATCAGAAAAGTTTGGATGTTTTTATTTTACGTTATCCCTGAAGTATAACCAGTACAAACTGGGTCCATACTTAACATCTCAAAGGGGTTCTGTGAACCCTCTTTCCTCTGACTCTCCCCCTTTTAAAAATGTCTTGAATCTTACAGCAGCATCCCAAAGACCCTCTCCAATTTTCCTGCCCTAATAAATAAATAAATAAAAATCAGAAAACTTTGCATGGGGTTTTTCTTCTCCTGTCTTGCTTTTCTCAATTTTTACCCATGATTTTATTTATTTATTTATTTATTTAGATTTATATCCACGCTATAATAATAATAATAATAATAATAATAATAATAATAATAATAAATTTATTTCTAGCCCGCCCCTCTGCTAGGCAACCGGGGCGGGGTACAACATATTAAAACAGGCAACAGTTAAAAAACATTCCCTCAACCCTCTCCCCGGCCCACCCACTCCCCTTAAAACTGAATTAAACAAGCAAAGATTAAAATACAATGGTACAATAAAATATAAAAATAGAATAAAAACAGGAAGCAGCACCAATACAAGGGAGAGGGGTGGCAGTTGCTCCGATTGGACCGGGAGGTTATTCTGGGAAGGCCTGCTAAAAGAGATCCGTCTTTACTGCTTTCTTAAAGGCAGTAAGGGTGGTAATAAGATGGATCTCGTCTGGCAGGCCATTCCATAGTCTGGGAGCGGTTGCAGAGAAGGTCCTCTGGGAGGTCTGCGCCAGCCTGGTCTTCATAGGCTGCAGCAGATTCCTCCCAGAGGACCGGAGTGTGCGGGATTTAAGCACTGGCGTTATGTGCTCTCTCCTCGATGTTCTAGAGATTAACCTGGCTGCCATATTTTGCACCAGTCGCAGTTTCCAGGTTAGGCACAAGGGTAGCCCCATGTAGAGTGTGTTACAGTAATCCAGACGTGAGGTTACCAGAGCATGCACCACAGTTTCCAGATCCCTCATGTCCAGATAAGGGCACAGTTGGCGTATCAGCCGAAGCTGGTAACAGGCACTCCTGACCGTCGCATTCACCTGACTAGTCATGTGAAGCGACGAATCTAGGAGTACCCCCAAACTGTGAACACAGTCCTTAGAGGAGAGTGTGACTCCGTCCAGGACTGGAGACTGTATTCCCAAACCTGGTTTTGGGCCTGTGACTGTTAGTACCTCCGTTTTGTCTGGATTTAACTTCAATCTGTTTTTCCTCATCCAATCCATTACCGCTCTGAGACAGTCATTGAGAGGAGAGACGCCATCTGAAGTCTGAGTCGATGATCTGGTCATGGAGAAGTATATCTGGGTGTCATCAGTGTACTGATGACACCACGCTCCATGCCTCCGAATGATCTCTCCCAGCGGCTTCATGTAGATGTTAAATAACGTCGGGGACAGGATGGCGCCCTGGGGGATGCCACAATTAAGCTCTATTTTAGAAGAGCAACTGTCCTCGAGCCTCACCCTCTGGGATTTACCCGAAAGAAAGGAACGGAACCACTGCAGGGCAGTGCCTCCAATTCCTAACTCTCTCAGGCGATCCAAGAGGATGGCATGATCTATTGTATCAAAGGCCACTGAGAGGTCCAAGAGCACCAGCAGGGTCACACTACCCCTGTCGATGCCCAGGCAGAGGTCATCGGGCAGAGCAACCATGGCAGTCTCAACTCCATATCCTATCCTGAAGCCGGTTTGAAATGGATCAAGATAATCGGTAAGATACTGCTAGTAGGAATATGGACAGTTCCATATTGGGAGAAAGTGGAATGTAGTACCTCAGAGATCACTCTCCCAGATACTGAGTGAACTGTATGCAGCGATGTTCAAGTTTATACATAATTCCCTAAAAGGGCTCTATGGAACTGTCCATATTCCTGCTAGCAGTATCTTACCAGTAGTATTTCAGGCAGACCTTTCTCCCATTTTTCTTACTTTGTTTAAACCTCAAGAATCTTAGTAGCAATGATTCCCTCTCCTAGCGTTCTACCATTCCTCTCCCTGCCTCAGGAATCTTATCAGCAGTTGTTCAGGGTACCATCTCATGGAGTCCTTTCACATTACACAGTTATAGCACTATGATTTCACATTACCTATTGTGGCAACATCCTAGGGAATCTTAGGGTTTGTGGTTTGGGGAGGCACTAGGATTCTCTGGCTAAGAATTCTAAATAATTCTCCCTAAACTTTAGGATGTTGACATGTTGCCAGTTAAAACTGAATGATAGTACAATAATTGGGTAGTGTGAAATAGCCCTATATTTCAAGCCATTAAAGTATATTTAGATGAATTATGGCAGGGCCACTTTTTTTGCTTGTGGGAAACCCTTGTTTGGAATGGCAGGATCATTGTAACTTCTGCATCTATATTCTGCATTTACATTCTGCATCTACACTGCAGAATGAATGCAGTTGACACCACTTTAATTGCCATGCTATGGAATTCTGGAATTTGTAGTTTTGTGAGATATTTAGCCTTCTCTGTCAAAAAGTTCTGGTGCCACAACAAACTACAAATCACAGGACTCCATAGGATGCAGCCATGACAGTTAAAGTGGTGTCAAACCCATTAATTCTGCAACGTGGCAGCAGCCTTGGATGACAACAAAAAAGAATGTCAAATTCTGAAGTGTCTGCTAAGATGTCCTGATGCATTCTAGCTGCCACAGACAGATATATGTGTAGACATTGTCTACTATCTATCCACACTGTCTTATAAAAATATTTACCCTACCCCCCATTTTTTTACTATTTGTTGTGTTACAATGTGGAATTGAAATGAATGAAAGTGCAAAATAGCTTTGTTATGGAGCAAAATTTAAGTAAACAAAAACATGATTGTGTTTGTTGGTTGCATATGTATTCACCCCTCTCCAAATCACTATAGATGGCTGTTATAGAGAGAGTGGAAAGTCAGTTTGATTCATTCCCTTGGATTAGATTTGTACCTTGGAGCCTGGCTTAAATCCCTACTTCAAGCAGAATTGTTCAAATTCTTGCATTTGATTTAGGTGTTCTTTGCTCATTTCACCCCATCTGAATAGTACATCACAAACTGTGTATTAAATCTTCATTAGTTTTGAGGACATGGGAAACTAACATTGATTAAATATATATCTAACACTGTTTAAAATAGACATAATTATTTGCATTTTTGAAACCAGTTCTATATTTCATAGGAATAACGATCTCCCCTATGTACACTCATCCCTCCACATTTGCAGCTTTGACTTTTGCGGATTTGATTATTCATGGATTTGATTAATATGTTCTCTCTAGGAATATCTACATCCTCAAGCGCAACTCTGTGGTCAGCTTTAACCAAAACCTGCACTCAAGGACCTAGAGATTCTTAGAGAGAACACTCTACTAGGCATTTGTAGCTCCTCCACCGCAATTCTATGGTCAATGTCTGGCAGATGTTGACCACAGAGTTGCACTGGAGGACCTAGAGATTCCTAGAGAGGTGTTCTCTCAGGTAAAACCATAGTGTTTTTGTTATCTGTGGTTTTTCCACATTAATGGGGGTCCTGTGCTCCTAACCCCAGCAAATGTGAAGGGACAAGTGTATTTTCTTTTATGAAGCTAGCTATTGAGGTAGAGATTGGCATTTTTTAAAGTAAAGGTGCTGTGTATATGTTTTGTTAATACTATCATGGAGACTCAGGTACAGCTGCAGAACATTATAGATTCAAAAATCCTATTCAGAAGATTTTCTCTTATATATTTAGAGTGCTTCCATGCTTTTTGAATATAGAGAAATGCAAAAGACTTCTTGTTTCTTCAAATTTGGGATCACCTGAAAGATTTTTTTGCATTTCTTCTTTCCTTCTCTCCATATTCAGCAGGCTTCTGCAACTGATCCGGCAATAGAAAGATCAGTGGTGAACAGGAAAAAATATATCACTTTTATTCCCTGTTGTCCAGTCTCTCACTGTCCATAGTAGCATGTAGTCTGCTGTTCTGCTGTGTGTACTTAGACATTCCAATAAAATCAGTGGGATCAAAAACAGCCTAATTGAATGAGGTAGCTCACATTGGATTGTTATTTCCTTTTATGTTCTTTGGAAACAAACCTTTGATATGGAGATGTTAAAACATGAGTAGGCAACTACTTGATATCTGGAAGCCATATATGCCCCTCATTGGAGCTTTGAGGGTTACCCAGACATGGCACCACTTCCTATATTTCCAAAACAGCAAGGCTCTTCTGGCTCCAAAAAGAAAGACTTCCTCTGAAGGAAAATAGCCCAGAGTGGACAAAAAGCATAACAAAGAGAGCAGGGATTCAGAGTAATTTAAAAATAATTAAAGTTACGGTGTGTGGGGGGGAGGGGGCTAGAGATGGCCTTAGGAAGTCATAAAATGGCACTGGAGATTGAAGACAGCCCATGAGCTATGCTTTCCCCACCCCTTCGTTAGAGTAATGCTGTATAATCCTTTGCTTGGCACAGAATTTATAACAACATATTTTAAAATCCTACAGATGGTATTAGCTGTTATTAAAAACTTAACATAATTTAACATAATGTAGGACCACTCTAGCAATAATATGTATGGTAGATATGGATAACTGTGTGTTCACTGTTTTATTTATAAAAGTAATTATGCTTGATTTTCACAGTGTCATATAGACCTTGGTGGACTGCTTGGCTCTTCAGAGACAGAGGACACGAACTTGGAAATGGCTGATATGGGCCAGAATACAGACGAGGTTCCAGGATCTTCTTTGGCAATGTGGGAAACAGAAGTGCAGCAAATTGAATTAGAGAAAGGGAGCATGGGACTAGGTTTTAGCATATTAGATTACCAGGTAATTTGTCAACTGCTTATTTTACAGGAGGAAAAAAATATTTAGAAACAATGTAAAAACCAGACATTACTGTCAGACATGCTACTCTCAGTAAAGAAAGTCATTAGTCTGTTATTATGGGCCTTCATTTATGGGACTTTGATCCTTTGTTCTGAATGGGTTATGTTTTTTTTTAAAAAAAGCATTGTTCTTTGTAAAAAGTCAACTTCATTTAACCTTCAATTACATTCTTCAGTCTTTTAATTGAGTTAAAGAAGAACCTATGCATCAAAATTATAATCTAGTAATAGCAATTATAATTTGAGAAGTTGAATATGCATAGGTTTTACCACGACTCACCCAAAACTAAAGATCCTGAGATGTATTATCCTGTCCATTATTTATGTGTGTAGGAAGGTGCTAATCCATTTGCTTTTTTTTTAAAAAAAGGTGAATGGCCAAAGAAGGCTGATGAAATGCTTTCCCCTTACCTCTGTCGTGAAAACTGAGCAGGCCCTTCACTGTGGAAGTGAAGCTGAGAAGGAGCTTGAAACTCCTTACTTTCTCATGTCTGCAGTGAATACTTCAGAAGCTGATGAGAAAAGCTTATCAGTTTAAATGCTGTTGTTCACAACTTATTTCAGCAATTAGATAATGAGCAGTTCTCTGACAACTCAGGGCATTGTACAGGTGAATTGAAGGATGAGAAAATGCACAGAAGTTGTTTGAAAATTCTTTAGCTATCTGAGATGTCATGTTGCATGTTTGTGGCCTTCCAGCACCATAGATGGAAACAATTGAAATGCTCTTGAAAAATAAAATATGTTCTGTGCATTGTTACCACACACAACTGTATTTTATCATACTTGGCTAGACTATCATACTATGGTACAAGATACATTTCAGAGTGTGACATGCTGTGTCTCAGCGTATCACCAGAAGTCTGACTATGTAAAGTTATTCTTAGAACTGCTTAGTCAAACTATGGTAAAAATATGGGATTGTGACATACCAGTTGGGAATTTTTCTCCCCTCCCCATTTAAAAATTCAAGAAGAAAAGTTTTAGTTTAGCCTTCCAGCTAGTATTCTCACTTTAATTCCTGAATTTGAGAAGAATTCAAATCTGTATTGTCCACTGAATTCTGAAGTGACAGAGCACCACTCTGATGAATCTGCTTTTAGTATAGATCCATCATTTCCAAAACCAGTGTGCTACTCTAAAAGGTGGTCCATGTACCAGTGTTGGTCCACAAACCAACAGCTTTTAGTACCCAGAGTTTCTAGAAGAAAAAGGAACAGATATAACCAATGGGCACACATATGATACCAATCCATTGCCCATTGAGAAAAAAATTGCTGGTTCCATTCATTCGTTCGTTCATTCATTTAACTATTTGATTTATATCCCACCATTCTCCTCAATGGGACTCAGAGCAGCTTACAATACATCAGATTGATTAAGAAGGATTGTGCTAAGCTGGTAGTGCCAGCTGTAATATTACACAGCTTGATTTCTTAAAGTTGTGAAATAGTCAGATTGAATGTTTCTTTGCACAAAAAAATTATGTTTATAACTTGGCAGCAGTTGCAATCAGTATTTCTTGTGAATTCGTGAAGACAGTACACAAGCTACACACACACTCATACACATGGCTGGTCAGTGAGCAGGAGTGAACTAATGAGACTGGCAGTTTTGGAGATGCCACATTTTTGTAACACGTTTGAACGGAAAAGCTTTTTATTCCCTATGAGGTAAGAAAGATACGGGTATTGAGAGCCAGGGTGATGTAGTGGTTTGAGCATTGGGCAGCAGCTCTGGAGATCAGGATTTGAATCTCTGCTAGGCCATGGAAACCCATTGGGTGACTTTGGACAAGTCACATTCTCTCAGCCACAGACGAAGGCAAAGGCAGACCCCCCCCCCTGAACAAATCTTGCCAAGAAAGCTTGATGCATAGTCTTTACTCATGATAAGTGGCTGCTGATAGAACAGAACATGGAGAAACCAAATGGTTCCCAATCTGCAAAGGGGTCAGGCAAGGTTGCATACTATCACCCTATTTATTCAACCTGTTTGCAGAAAATATTGTTTGCATAGCCGGATTACAGTCAGAGGCAGGAGGAGTGAAGATTGGCTGAAGGAATATTAACAACCTAAGATATGCAGACAATGCAATACTACTAGTAGAAACCAACAAGGACTTGGAATAATTACTGAAAATGGTCAAGGAGGAAAGTGCCAGGGTAGGCTTAATGCTAAACATTAAGAAAATAAAAATAATGTCCATGGAAAAACTACAAGAATTCATCCTGGACAATGAGAAAATCAAAACGGTCAAAGAGTTCTTGTGCCTTGGATCAAATATAAGCCAGAATGGAGACTGCAGTCAAGAAATCAGAAGGCAACTAGGAATGCAGAGAGCAGCTATGAAAGAACTAGACAAGAACCTAAAATACAAAAAATGAAAACTGAAGTGAGGACAGTGCAAGCCATTGTATTCCCCACCACAAAGTACAGATGTGAGAGTTGGACAGTGAACAAAGCTGATAGAAAATCAACTCATCTGAATGTGGTGCTGGAGAAGAGTGCTGAAGATACCATGGACAGCCAAGAAAACAAACAATTCAGGGAGAATTCAGATCAAGCCTGAATTCTCCCTGGAAGCCAGGATGACTAATTGAGGATATCACACTTTGGCCACATCATGAGAAGGCATGAACTGTTAGAAAAGGCAATGATGCTGGGAAAGGTAGATGGCAGTAGAAAGAGAAGAACACCACACACCAGATGGTTAGATTTGATCAGGGAGGCCATGGGCCTGAACCTACAGGACCTGATCTGGGCAGTTGAGTACAGGGAATATTGGAGATGTGTCATCCACCAGGTTGCCATGAGTCGAAGTCGACTCAAGGGCAGTTAACAACAATAGGTTCACCTTAGGGACACTATAAGTCAGAAATGTCTTGAAAACAGCAACAACAAATTGATCCGTAGACTATTGAGGGACAAACTGGCAGTTTACCCACATTCTGATTTACATAAATACAGCTTATACTTTTCAGTAAACAAATTGATTCTTTTTTTTTATTTGATACTAATTTACTTGAAATATGTATGCCAAAGTTCTTCTCTGTAAGCATGTGAGGATCAAATGGTACTATATTTCAGCTAGGATATTTTATATTATATGACTGGTTACATTCCAGTATGTTAATTATAGGATAGCACCTTCCCATTACAAGGATTATGGTCTAAATATTTCAGTCTTTTAGCATGCCAATAATGTTCTGTATGTCCATAAATAAAAAGAATAAGGAAACATTATTATAGTGGGCACCATTTGTATTATTTGCTGACACTATTAGGTATTATAGTAGAGAACAAAAGTGAAATACGGTAATCTAACTGTTCCTTATGTGCTTGAGAGTTGTGAATTAGTGATGTAAAGCTTTGCTTATTTTGTTCTTGCACAGAGGAGCAAATAATTTTTAAAGTTGTGCCCTGATTGGATATGACTTTGTGCATTAATTTTTATTTATTTATTTATTTTTGCATCTTGGGGCTTGTTTGTGAAACAACTGTTTGCACAAAATGTAGTTTTCCCCAGACTAAAATATCCCGGCCTCGGGATCTTCCCCCTCCTCCTTAGCTGTGTCTCCATCGCTCCCCTTAGAACTGTAGTTACAGGGGTTTAAAATTGTTAGTGTTATTTTCTGTTTTTAATTTGTTATTGTGATTTTAATTGATATATATAGTTTAATAACTTTTTAAAGGGGGAGGGAAATATATTGTTTATGTTGTATGTTTTTAATGTTGTAAACCGCCCGGATTGGTTCGCCAAAGGGCGGTATAAAAATAAAATTTATTTATTATTATTATTATTATTTAAAATGAAAAATATTCAGTTTTTTTGTTTGTTTGTTTTTACAAAATATACTATCTTCTACACAAAACTGTAGTTCATTGTGGAAATATTTTTTCAAAATGTCCCAAAATGTGAAAAATCTCACAGTGGTTTCCTTTTTCCCCTCTGTAGAGTGTCTCATTGTGTTGAGTCACCCTTTCTCACTGAAAATGAGAAAACATGCAAGTATTCTTTATGTCCACAGTATATGCACACATGCACACATATACCACACAAATGTGCACTTCCACTTACTTCCACATTATGGTAAGACCCTGTCCATTTCAAAGAGAGTTAAACTTTCTTGCATGAGTAAAGTTTCCTTGCAGTTGATTATTTATCTTGAGAATGAATTAAAACTGATTTTTCTCACTTTTCTCCATTTTAAAAAGGACCCGATGGACCCTGCAAATACAGTGATTGTGATCCGCTCTCTAGTTCCTGGGGGTGTTGCTGAACAAGATGGCAGACTCCTCCCAGGAGACAGGCTCATGTTTGTCAATGACATCAACCTGGAAAATGGTAGCCTGGAGGAAGCTGTGCAAGCACTAAAAGGAGCACCAATGGGAACAGTTAGAATAGGAGTCGCTAAACCATTGCCTGTAAGGATGCTAGCTTTATGTGTTTGGTTTTGCAAAGAAACCATACAGAAGTGTTCCAAAGTGTGTGCACTTCATTTATTTACTCAGGAGTTGATAGCAAAAACAGTTGAATAGCTTGTTTGATGTGATGTAGTACATGATATGTCTTTGGCCTTTGATCTGGGAGGGTTAGCTCATGTAGGTGCAAGTCCTCTATTGACACAGCAGCTGAACATTTATCTTTTAACCAGCCCACAGTATCTCTCATCTGCAAAAAATTCTGTCCCTGTCATTCATGAAGGGGGCTGAATCATTCAGCAGCAGTTGATGTATTCCCCAGGTAAGGGCTTGGGAAAGGACGTCATGCAGAAAAATTTGAGGCTAGAACCCTCATTCCCCAGAAAATGGAGACATTATTAGTTTCTTTCTTTCTTTCAAAGTGTTGATTTCCCAATAGCCTAAAAAATGCATAAGATCTTCTTGCACCAAAGCCTTGAATATAATCATTTTTCAGCTGCTCCTCTGCAAACATTTAAATTTGTATCATAACATTTGGGTAAATCAATTTCGCAAGCCAATTGTATATGTCCAATTCTTCAGAATGTCTGGAAATTTTATATCTCTCAAGTAGAAATGTTATACCCATATTGGGAAGAACTGATCTGATTTGGTACCCTGTTTTTACTAATGAATTTAATCAGTAAGAAAATAGGTTTGCCTTCTAGGTTGAGAGGTGTGAGGTTGTTGCTTTGTGTGTGTGTGTGTGTGTGTGTTCTTTTTTTGTTATTTTTTGTGGGTAAATGTATGTCATATATATTCTCTGGCTGAGTTGTGTTTTCATTCAAGTGATAGCAGAATAAATTTCTTTTTTTCTGAACTTTTTTTTGTAAGTGTCAAAAGGCTGCACTCTTAATTCTTCTACATAAGAAAGAGAACATATCTTCCTTCCAGTTGGGTAGATTAGTTTCAATAAATACAAAGTTTTTTACATGCATTTAATGGACTATTTCTTTTGCAGCCAGTAATAACGGAGCATTTTGTAAAATATTGATTTAGCTGCTGACCAGTATATTTTGATGGTTCCATGTTCCCTGTCTAAAATATTTCAAAAAGCAAACATTGCTTTTTTTCCATTTTATATAAGGAACACGGTGGATTCAAATTATAGGGAAAGAGGTTCCATCTAAACCTTAGGAAGAATGTCCTGATGGTAAGAGCTGATCAACAGTGGAATATGCTGCTGTGGAGGATGATGGAGTCTCTTTCTTTGAAGCTTTTTAAACAGAGGCTGGATAGCCATCTGTTGGGATTACTTTGGTGGTGTATTCCTGTGTGGCAGGAGATTGGACTGGATGACCTTTGTGGTCACTTCCAACTCAAGAATTCTATGATTCGATGCTGAGACTTGATGATGCCATGATGTGACAAAGGGCCTTTGCAGACTGCCAGAAATAGTGCACATTAAATTGAGACACTGCCCTGGCTCAGTGCTAGGGAATCATGGGAATTGTAATTTATTGTGGCACCAGAGCTCTCTGACAGAGAAGGCTCAATGTCCCAGAAAAAATACAATTCCCATGATTCCCTAGCACTGAGCCAGGGCAGTGCCTCAATTTAATGTGCACTATTTCTGGCAGTCTGCAAAGGCCCTTTAGCATCCATGGATTTTGGTATCCACAGGTGGTGCTGAAACCAAGCTCCAGTGGATTCCAAGAGGCCACTGTACTGTAGCAAAGTGATGTTAAAACCTGGTGGATTCAATAAAAAATCTGCCTAGTCTAACAGTCTATTCTCACAGTGGCCAAATAGATGCCTGTGGGAAGCTAACATGAGTTTAATAGTCCCATCCTATTTTTATGTCCCAGCACTTGGTCTTCAGAACCATCCTACTGTAGACAGTAGTGGTAATGTATAGCCATCGTGATTAGTAGCCATTGATAGCCTTATCCTCCATGACATATTTACAAACAGTTGAATTGAGGATGAACAGGTAAGTGGAATTGACGTTGATGGTATTAAATAGGCTTTAATCTGGTTCTTCGGCCTAACTACATTGGGAATCAGGCTCTTCTTAGGTGTGAAGGGAAAATATAAAAGGGTAGATCCAAATTATCACCTGGGCTGGGGAAAAAAGTCCAGATTTGAAGTCATTCTCATCTGAGTATTAGAGCTATACAGATTGAGTGAATATTTCAAATGCAGAAGTACCAGCAACTCATTTTCCAGGATTATTTTTAATTCAGACATGCAGATTATTACATAGACTCAGGACTATAACATTTCTAGTTGCTCACATTAATTCATCTAAATTTTTCTTGACATTACTCAACACTGCATGTCTTGAACGCTGGCCATCATCCAACTCAAGAGCTTCATTCTTTCTGCAGCTTTCACCAGAAGAGGGCTATGTTTCTGCTAAGGAAGATTCCTTTTTCTACACTGCCCAGTCCTTTGAGGAGGGAGGGCTAGCTGATTCAGCCCTCTTCCATGCTGAGCTGGCTCTGGTTAGTGGCCACTTCCTTACCATGATAATACTTGAAAACCCTTTTGATCTGTGTCTTGACAGAACAACTTTTTGTCTAGGAATAACGCAGGAACAGTCTTTGTTGTAATGTAATAACTTTTTTCTTTCTATATGCTTAATATTGTTGTTTGTTTGAATAATAAGATATCAGAAAATACTCATATAGCTCATCAGTATATGATCTAGCAATTTCAATTTCATTTTATCTACAGGAAAATGAGACCATATTTTGGATTAGATTTCCAAAACAGGTAGTTCTGTTCACATTATCCCATTCTGAAAAACTTGTTAAGACACATTAAGCTGAGTGGGAAAGATACTATTTATGAGTACTTTTGTTTTGCCCTTGAGAATAATAGGGAAGTGCCTATAGTATGATGTTAAACAATCTTTTAAAACAGAGATACATGGAGAAATAGTTTTTCCAGAATTCAATGAAGATTACCAGCAGATCCACAAGGAAATGATATCTCCTCTCAGAGCCCTCCCTGTCATCTAGAACTCTGCACTGGAGAGTTTTCCAGCTCTCTGGAGCAGATATTGTGAGATGAATGGGGAAGAAATCATTTCCTGGATCCAATAACAGAGCTTCTTCTATCAGTCAGTGCTTACTGTATATACTCGTCTATAAGTCTAAACATTTATGCCCTGGATCCAATAACAGAGCTTCTTCTATCAGCCAGTGCTTACTGTATATACTCGTCTATAAGTCTAAACATTTATGCCCAAAAATTGACCCCAAAATCCCAGTCAACTTATTTATGGGTCAGTATGGTAATGTGATAGCAGATCTTTCAATTTCCTCATGCTGTCGAAAGAGGGTTTTTTCTCTTGCGACAAGCAGAAAGAGTGCTGAGTGATTAATTGCTGTTAAACAGAGTCCCTCTCCTACCAGCGCAAAGTGAAAGCAAAGTTGAGATGCTGAAGCAAAAAGCCTCAATTAGAGTCTTTCTTGCTGTGTGCACACATACACATACTGAATGAGCCTCCAAGTTTTACCCTCAACTTATCCACGGGTCATGGCAATATCCATAATTGTGGCCCCAAAACCTGCCCTGCACTTATACATGAGGTCAACCTATAGTCGAGTATATATGGTATTTAATTTGTATGCCACCTTTCTCCCAACTTGGATCTTGGGTATGCCTTTAGTTGGGAGAAAGATCGATTGAACCCTGTGGGATCTAGAGAGTTGGGGCTAGACTTTATCACACTTAGAACAGCCCACCTGAAATCAAAAGCACACAAGTTAGTAAAGTCTAATTTAACTCCCATTGTCAGTGATCACTCAGAGATCACTATACTAGCTACTATGTTCTAAAACTTAATCAGATACTATGATATTCAGAAAAATACAACAAAATCCACAAAAGAGCAGTACTTTTATTGGCCAATCCAAATGTAGAAAATACATCATGCAAGCTTTTGAAGCTTTCTTCTTTGGAGGTTTTTAAACAAGAGGCTGGATATCCATCTGTTGGGGGTGCTTTGATTGCATGGCAGGGGGTTGGACTGGATGGCCCTTTTGAAGTCTCTTCCAACTTTGTGATTCATGATTCTACAATTCTATGACAGAATCATACTTTACAAAAATGTGAAAGTTGAGCTTCTCAGGCAATAAAGTTATGTGCTGTACAATGAAATTCCATACTTTCACATCACAGGAATACACCCCTGCTAACTGGCAGCTTAATTCTCAGAAATGTCAATGAGCACAATTGTCTAGAAAGGTATACAAATGGATAGGAGCTGTGCAGAAGTGCTTTATTGCTCTTGCAACAGTACAATTAATCTGTTGAATTTTTTTACTAGAGAATTTCCTGGTGGATTGTGTTTCATGATTCTGATTCTGATTGTTGTTCAAGCATGTTGACTATAAATTAACCTGGCAGGATTTTGGGTTTGTCTACATGGAGCGAAATGGAACTTTGCTTCTTATTTCAGTAGGAGCAGGATTGCATATATGCTATTTACATTATGAGCTGTGTTCATTTGGTATCAGGGAAGGACATAGCCCTTAGATGTTTAATCAGAAATATGAAATATTGGTAATAAATCTGCAGTATGTATCAGCTAGCAATTATAGTAATTATAATGATTACTAGTGATGTTTAAATATTTGAAAGAAATATTGTAAGGTTTTTTTTAAATCTTTGATCAATAAATTACTTGGAATCTAAGTATAAACATATAAAATATACAATAACATTTTAAAATAAATCTAATTTGAGAAACTGAAAGGTTACACAGCATTATATTCATCAGTGAGCAGCATAGAAGGTTTTTTTTCAGAGACAGAAAATTACAAGCAATAATACCATTTCCCCCCAGCATCAAACACCGTCTATGAGTCTATAATATTTGCAAATTCAGTTCCTAATTACGCTCTCAGATAGCTCTTATGCTATATTGAATTTGCAGTTATGGACACATAGTTGAAAGTGTTTGCCAAATACTTTTTATTAAGGAAATTGAAAATAAAAAAAAATTACAAAGCAAAGAAGCAGGAAGTATTGTACAGCAGATGCAAATGTTTGAGGCTTAAGTAATACGAAGGTTGCAGATAGCCAGACTGATTAAATTGCCTTTGCTATTAGGTGGATTCAAGTGAGGCAGATCTAGCGGAGGAATCCACCTTTGAATCGCAGTATTCCCCAGATAATGATGGTACATTCCAGTCTTCAGTTTCAGCTCTTCATGGCAGCACCTGTGTTGATGATCTGAAGGTAAATTCCTCTTCAACTCCCAAGGTAAAAAACAAAAATGATCATTTGATTGATGGTGATAAAACAACTTTGCATGTGAAAATGTTTGACTGGCTATTATATTGGATGTAGAGTCACTAATGTTGCCATGGTTGCTTCCATCTGTTCCTATGTTTGTTATTAGATTAAAGCACAATTTCATTTAGGTAGAAGTGTTGATTGAGCACCTTTCAGATGTTCAGAAACAATATGTTCAACAGTCCAGGCAGATTTTGCTTTTTTTTTTTTTTAAGGCAATATGATTTTGAGATGCCTCAATTAAAAAGAAATTGTTCAAATGAATCTATATAATTAAGATACATTTGTAAAAAGAATTGTGAAAGACTAGTGAAGTATTGCTCCATGCATAACAGTATTGCCATGAAAAACATATTGATTTTCTCAGGGGTTTTTTAACGGCAAGCAATTAGCTGTTACATGTTTCATTGACAAATGACCTCTTAAAATGATGCTAAAATTAAATTGGCACAAAAAGAGCATTAAAATGTTGTAATTTTATTAGATTAATCAACAAAGAACCATATCTTTAAAAATGTATTGATTTCATACCCTTGTACAATTCATTTCTTTAGCTTGATGGTATCTTTTATTTTCTCTCCCATGTTAGTTTTTCCTTTCCATTTCTTAGCAACCTGTTAATCTTTTTTTAAAGGCTTGAATCATTTCATGTCCTTTCTTGAATCACTCATGGTGGGTCCAGCTTCATCAAGTTGATTCATTTTCTTGGGTGGCTTGCACTGTATATTCATGAAAAGAGCTGCTTCTCTTCTTTCACACCTGAGATTCACCAGCTGGCTGTATCCCTTCTGGAATGTATTCCAGCCCTATTGGCCGTGAGGCTGACAGCCGGAGTTTATCTCCTAATAGAATTTCCTAATCCACAACAGAATGTACCTTTGCTGTGCCAATGAGACAGATTGCATTGTTTAACATAGTAATTGTTACTTAAAGGGATTAGAAAGATGGCATGCTGGGAAATGTGCATTCTGCAACACATCTGGTCTTATAAAAGATGTCACACTGGTATTCCTGAAGCCTCTCTCTCTTCTTTCTACATAAGATAATCAAACTAAAATACTCACATTCTAACTTAGCAGTATTCTATATTTTACTTTGCTGAGCTAAAAATACTTGTGTAGTGAGAAATACCATGCAACACTATGGCTATTATCCAGTGACTTCTATGTGTGCATGGTGAGATTTCCCTGTTCTCCTGTAGAAGCTAAAGAATATGTTTCTGAGCAGGGAAACTTTCATTTGTAAGAAAACTCTGGATGTGTTCAGAGTTTTAAAGAAAAGCAACTACAACTATGTCTGGAATGGTGGTAGTGCTCTACATTGGTATAAATAAACTGGCATAAGCAGCAGGTACAGCAGCTATGAAGGAAGTAAGGCATTGTAGAAGTAGCCTGCTTGGAACCAGTAGATTTGTTTTGCCTTACCCCATAACCCTGGAAAAAGTATAGCTACATGAAAAGGATTCTGGCTGTAATCAGCAATCTCTTGTGTAATAAGCCTATTGCACTTTTACTACAGTTATTAACTTGAAATTCTTTTTTAAAATAAAAATAAAAATAAATAAACAGGCCCTGGTTTATCACAGATTACCGTATTTAGACCAGGGGTAGGCAACCTTTCCCCTTTAAGGGCCGAGGGACTTCAGCTCCCAGAAGCCTCAGCCATGTTGGCCAATAGTCCCATGTTGGCCAATAGCTCCTGGGATTCTGGGAGCTGAAGTCCCTCGGCCCTTAAAGGGGAAAGGTTGCCTACCCCTGATTTAGATGGACATTTGTTTTGTAATATGTACTAATAGTTGCAAAATGAACAACAACAACAACAAAACCCAACACACAGACACACAAAAAAACTCAGTTCAGGTTCCATTGGTACTGTTCTGCTAAGGGAAACACTCATATCAGTGGATCAAGAAGGAAGAGCAAGAAGATTCCTCATTCCCACCCCCTGCCTCATTTCTTCAAATCTGATCCAGATGAATGGAAACCTTCAGAGCAGAGTTTTGGACAATACAAAGGGATATGGGAAAGAGGAGAACACTGAAAAGTCCAGTTGCTTTAGTGGAAGAATGCCTATGGTAGTGTTGGATCCTTGAGACTATACTATAATTTATTTCAGATGCAGTAGTTTGAGAAATTGATGTGGGAGTATTACAGCTATGGTGGGTTCAAAAACATGTTTAGGATGCAACATCGTTATTGTTTGATTATCTTACTGACTTCAGTTGGAGCAGCATTTAGCTGCTGAAGTATAAATAATCAAGGTCAACATAGTAGATGTTCAAATAAGCTTAAGTTGTCTGTAGTATCTCCTGTTCTTTATGAGATTTCAGTTAATTATATCATGCTGATTAGAAGTGTTTTGTCTTTGTTTAATTTGCTTGTCAAGTACTAGTTGGAACAATCATTAAATTGTTTTCATCACTCTTTGCAAACCCTTCTAAGACATTTTACTACTAATAACACTTTTTCATTTACTTGAGATTTATTGTATAAAATGGCTAATCTTTGTACAGTATCTGTCAGACTTAGTAAAGGCCTAGCCAGTGCAGCATTGACATAAAACTTAATATTTCTTATTCCTAGAGGAGCAATGCAATGACGTATTCTGGATTTTATAATTATGATTTTTCCACCATTTTCATTTTCAGAAATAGTATCTTTCAAATGGCTTGTGCAAGGAACAAAGTGCTGAATCAGACACCATTACTAAAGTATACATATATATTACATAGGGGAAACCCCATTCATTTACTTGAAATTACTTAGGAATATGTTTTGGATTGTCTAAAGTACTGTGTTGATGAAGTGGTGTCTTTTGGCTGATGGACGTGGATCCCTCTGTACACCCTTAAAATCTGCTCCACTGTCCTGTGAAATCCTTTAGAACATGTTTTTTTTTAATGATACAAAGGATAAGGGAAGAGTCTTGTTGCATTGGCACATTTCATCTATTTTAAACCTTTTGCACTATAATGGGACAGTTTTGTTCCCCAGATGCACTTGTGTCTTGCAAAATGTACACAAGGGTTATTGTTTGATGTTGGCCATTGTGCAGTTGTAAATAGTTTCCCTAAATTTCATCTACTTGCCACAGACAGTTGCTTCCTATAAATAATGCAGATTTTATTTTGTTTCTTATTCACCTTTCATTTTCTAGTTCTGCCTGTTCTTTGCACACACAAACTTACTTTACATGGGAATTGTTTATATTCAGCAGTACTTTGCAATTCTTGTGATCAGGAAATAGAGCAGTTTTGTTTATATTAGAGCATAGTGGTTTAAAAATATAATTTATTTCAGATTTGTAAGGAACAATTACACTTCAGTGAAATCATTTATAATTTGGAATATGGCTTTTTGGAATGGTTGTGAATTCTCCAAGTATTTGCCTGCCCATTTTCATACGAAGAAGTCTTTAACAACTAGAAAACATTCATGTGTGCAAAGTATAGTAAAAGATAAAAAATGAAAAATAAATAATTATGGAATCTTTTATTTCCTATAACATAATTCTTTGGACTGGAACAATGGTATGGTATGCACTGAAGGAGGGTATGTTACCAGTATCATAATTAATCTATTTGTGAAGGTGTTACAGTGCATCATGATTTTTCTGCCCCTGTTCTGATATTAGCATTTCTTTTCATTTCATTTTAGTTAATAACCCTATCATTTGAATAGTAGCCTGAAAGTTTGTGCATTTCTCTTTATCTTGTTTGGTAGGTGGTGTGCAAAGAAAGTTGCAATGCCCCAGTCACCTATTGTCAATTGTCTGACCAAAACTTGTATGCTATGGATCTAATGCGAAGAGGAATGGAGAGTAAATCTTCTGCAGATGTGTGTGTGGAAGAGGCTGCTGGATCTTGTCTTGTGAACCCAACAACACATTCTTCTCAGAAAGAAGTTAAACATGACAACACAAGTATTTGGAAAGAATCTCCAGTAACACCTGAACCCTTACACCATGCGAACTTAGCTTCTAGATCACCAACTGAGTCTGCTGGGAAAGTAAGGATTTCATTGAATGGATTTCTGAAGGGAAGTTAGTGTATTTACTATTCACAAAATAAAACTGATAGTCCCTTTGAAATTATTGAAGTATCTGAAGTCCCACTTTATGCTTGACAACATTATTGGCCTGACAGAGGAGGAATAATTAACTACCTTTGGCCATGAACATGCTAACTCCCATGTTCTCTCCTGAGCATTTAGCAGCATAGATGTCTTTTTATTTAGCAGGAATCAAATGCAGCTCAGATGCCTGGTAGGTTATTTACATTGTGAGTGTTGTGTGTTGTTTTTAGGCTAATCTTCAACATGGAATAAGTTTGGATGCCTGGGTTGAGCAGCCCCATGAGTCTGAACTGTGGCATAAAGACAAGCATTCTTTCTCTCTCTTTCTTTCTCGCATATGAACACATATGCATGCATGTGCATATGCACAAACACACATATACACCCATTCTACCATGTAACTGCCTCCTCTATTGGAGATCATTATTGTCTTCCTGAAATGGAAGCTGTGTTTTAGAAGTAAACCACTATGCTAAGGTATAAGAACTTTGTAAGCAAATTAGAAATGTGTTACGTGTATGTGTGTGTGTATACATATCAGCATGGAAACTATGTGCAGTTTTTAGATTAAAGAAAATCAAAAATCAAATAATGTTTTCCTGATACTTCACTGTGAACTGACACTGTTTTTCTTCTTACCAGGATCAGGTATTCCTAATGGAAAACAACAGCCTAACACATGCTGGGAAATCTTCTGCAACCTTTAATGCAAACAGAAGCAAGTTTGAGAAGACTATTACTATTGCAAAAGGCAATTCAAGTTTAGGTAGTATATTTTGACTTTACATACTGTGGTAGTTGTTTTCTGTTATTCTTTTTATTCCTGCCTGGATACTTCCCAAAGAGAGTTAAGCAATAGCAACACTTAACTCTGTTTTAATTCAGAAGTACACATTTCACATGTACTTCTGTGGAGACAGCAGCTCTTTGAAAGAGCCTGTCAGTGTTCACATGTTTTTGCCTGTGATCTTACTAGGCCGTTGACCTCAGACCTTCCTATTTAATACTTATAATTAAACATGATATAGTTTTCAAAATAGTGTGAAGAAGCATTCCTGAAATCTGTTAATGGAATGTGTGCTTTCATTTTTTACTAAATATTTAAATTAAGTGCTGTAGTAATCTTCAAAGTAACTTAAGTCATCTGTCCAATCTCCCTCATAATGGCACATAAAGTTGCAACCTTATATCCTTCTCCCTGCCCTATTTAGGCCATTTGGGCGTAAGTGTAAATTTGGATAGTACAGTGCTAAAAAAATAGGTGTTTCTTGAAGTTATGATGCATTCTCTAACAGCCAAGTTCAAAGAAGTATTTTAATCTATGTTTTGTGTCGGACCACATCCAAGAAACAGAGAAGTCATGGCCAAGTTCCTCTCTGTGCAGATATGTATAAATATCAGTGACTTGCTCAAATTGAGGGCATAATAAATGGTTTAATCATATAGTATTAAATTTAATATTTGGCAAGGCAGTGTGGCATAGTGATTTGATTGTTGGACTATGACTGGAAACCAGAGTTCAATTCCAAACTCGGTCATGAAACCCACTGGGTTACCTTGGACAGGTCACACTCTCAACCTCAGGGGAAGGCAATGGCAAACCTCCTCTGAACAAATCTTCCTAAGAAAACCCCAGAAATGACTTAAAGGCACACAACAACAACAAAGGCAGGCTGGTAATTTGTGTCTGTAAAAACATAGCTGATTCTGTAAAGAAAAAAGAAAAGAAAAGACCCAAGTTGCCTGTTTTTCAGTGTAAGGTCCTGTGTGTTCCCACATTGCATGTTATGGTAGCTACAAACAGATATCTTTTATTTTTTTTATTTTAAGGAATGACAGTAAGTTCCAATAAAGATGGCTCAGGAATGATAGTCCGCAGCATCATCCATGGTGGTTCTATAAGTCGCGATGGACGAATTGGTGTAGGAGACTGTATATTGTCCATAAATGAGGAACCTACCACTAATTTAACCAATGCACAGGCACGAGCAATGCTGAGGAGACATTCTCTCATTGGACCAGACATAAAGTATGTAGAGACAAATACATATTGTTTTACATTCAGGAATAGTGATGGATGGGCTGGTGGGTAGTGGTATTATTGTCATCGTTGTCATCATTGGATACTGTATTCCATGTTTGCTTTTAGTTCATTACCTTGTGAAATTGAATAACACATGCAGGATCTTAAATTAAGAGGTTAACTTCTATGAATCTAGTAAGAAAACAAAAGATTGTGGTTTTTACCCAGCCTAATGAGAATTTGCCGTCTGAGACACCAGTCCAGTTAGAGTAACTTCTGCCCAGTGATATATAGCAGCCACAAGTGCTACAATACAAACATGGAACTCACTCACCCAGTTACATCAGTGAAGGATGAAGCTTCCTGTGCATCCCTTAAAACAACTGAACATCCATAAATAGGAATTTAAAAATTCAGACTCTTGATTTTCTTTGTAAGATGAAAATTTGCAGCTTTTTCTTCAAATGTGAAGCATTGCATTTTGGTGGTTCTTCCCATGGGCACAACTAATTCTTTCAGTTTGGCTAATTTGTAAGAGGCAAAAATGGCACTGTAAAACAGCAACCCCTATACAGATATAATCATATAGGAAAATGGAAGCCCTGATATATGCCACTCATGTGCTATGAAAGGTGCATGTAGCTCTTGGCTCAGTTTAGTGAGTGGAAATTTTGTTAACTTGTGTTTGAAAAAACGTTGTTCTCTTTTTAATGCTCTTCTTGTTTTGTCTTTATTTAATATTTAATCAAGAATATATTTCTGCAAGTTCTGTTTGTCTACTACAGGGGAAGTCGTTCACTTATACAGCAGAAAATTTGGAAAGTTACTCTTTCTTCTTATACCTCCCAGAATCCCCCAGCTAGCATGGCTAGTTTCCACACTCTTGTCACAGACTTTAGAGGAAGCAGTAAACAACAGGTTGAAGAAGTGGATGCAGATTTCTCTCTCTCTCTCTCTCTCTTTCTCTCTCTCTCCCTCCTCTATTGCCAGTTAATGGTAACATCATACAATGAAGACTGGATAGGGAAAAGGAGTTCTCCTTTGGTCCCTTTTGACTCATACATATGGATTGCACAGAACTGATTGAGACCTTTAAATTTTGGGCAAGAACTCCACCCACATGGTGCTCATGACAAGTCAAGGGTCCTGCTGTTTCTCTTACATTTCTTTTTGTCTGCTGCTACACCAGATTAAGAATCCCTGTGTCCACTGAATGTTCAGTTCTTATTTCTGCCTTCTGCTATCTTTTGCTACTGCTGCTGCACCTCCTTCTCCTCTTCCTTTTAAGCTTTTTCTTCTCTTCTTTAGTCCTTTCTCACCACCATCATTTGTCACTTCACTACTGCTTGTGGTCCTCTGGACTTCTAGTCCTTCAAGTAGAGCATGCAAAGAAGACAGCGATTTCTGCTGCCAGTCGACATTCTTGCTGTCTCTTTTGTTTGGGCAAGATGCATATAGTCTGGAAGTATACGTCCTTCCAAAAAATTTGCAAAGCAGACATTCCATAATCAAGCTACTAGGCTTAGAGCTTTTGTCTTGGAGGTGATGATAAGATCCAGAGACAGCATTTAAGTCTTATCATAGAAACTGTGTGTGTTCACATTTCCCCTCTTCTGTGACCCTCCTTGCTTGGAGACAGTAGTCCTAACAGACTCAGAACATTAGCCATTCATTAGTGTCCATTGCAATTAAACACACTGCAGTAGTCATTTAGATATCCATTGTCATTGCCCAAAACTTCAGGATCTCTAATACCAAGACTAGACTCAACATTACAGTCTCCTTTGATCTCACTCTCACACTCCACAACTAGGTAAAACACTAAATCCAACATCACTACAATGGACAGATCTGTCACGTCACCTTCTTTGTTCCCGTTTCCAATTCCAGTAGGTGTTGTGGCAAGCTGAGCTGGCAGAGTTCAGATAGACATGATCTGAGCCAGTATTGACACACAACTGATGGGCTCAGTCTGCCACCAGAGCTGAGGAGTAGGAGTAAAGGAGTAAGAGTGTTTTTTTACAGGAGTAGGAAAAGGAGTAACCCCAAAATCACCACTACTACCACCCCTGCCTGCCACAACACTTTCATCTGAGCTCCTTAACCCCCAACCAAGCTTTGGATTTGGAAATTTTCAAGAGATCCTCTGTTCAGGTGGAGACAGCTGATAGCAACAGTGAATCTGACTTGTCACCCTCTTCCATTACATCTCAGTTTCAGTGGGCATACTCTAGTTGGGACTAATCATTAGGATTCAGTCCCATGGCTCCAGTTTCCTGACCCATTTGACTTCGGTACTATTGACCCCTCATCTGGTACATCAAGAATCCGTCATTTGTGTGATGCAGTTGTGTGGTTTCCTTTTAAGGACCCCATCCCAAATTTTATTACTCTGGAAGCTTCTCAGGAAAGGACTAAAGACAAGTTTTAAGTCACTTAATTGAGGATGAAGGGTGCAGGATGGAACCATGGGTAGAAAACTCTTCAGCAGTCCTGTCTACCAGGTGGATGGCCAACAATCATGCTGCCTTACAGGGCATATCAACAATTCCTCTGGGGGAGCATATCATCATTAATCGACAAATTCCCTGAAGACAGTAGATAGTGTATATATTTCAGTCACAGATTGGCAGGAGAAAACATCAACATGGATCATTAGTTGGCAGACCTTGAGTCCAAAGTGACTGTCAGAGCAATGTCCCCTGAGAAACACATGTTCTTATATTCCTTGGATTTAGAAACAAATGCTGCCAACATCGTGGGCACCATGGGAGACTTCCTGATTGATGAACAGGATTGTTTAATTCTAAAGCAGATTATAAACTTGACTCTAGCCAAAGATGGAGATATTGGCAAAGAAAATGGAAATTACACTGTATTCTCAGAATACAAATTGTTTTTTACAATTACGGTACCATTCCTCATATGTATCCCATGGACAGTTATAAGCCTTCATACCATGTGCATCTAGATCAGGTGGGAAAAGAAGGGGTTACTTTTGCTGCCTTCAATCTCCCACCCATTATTTAACATAACATTTAACCTTTGAAAACCATAATTGGACTTCCAGGTGCTTTTTTGTTTTTTGGCATTTTTGACAGTCTGTGTGGGCACTAAATTATCCTAGGGGTAGAAAATTGCAGGTGTAGTTCCCCACCCTTTTCTAGACCATCTTAATAATAATAATAATAATAATATAATAATAATAATTTTTATTTTTATGCCGCCTCTCTGCAGCGCAATCGAGGCGGCATACAGCAAATTAAATCAACATTACAAGTTAAAACAGTCAAACAACCCCTTCCCTAACCCACCCACACCTTAAAAATATATTAAACTATAACAGGATTAAAATACAAGATAAAAGAAAACAATACAATACAAATAAATAGCAGCTAAGCAACAAAAGAGCTGGAATACATTTCTGTGGGCCGGGATGTTATTCAGGGAAGGCCTGTCGGAAGAGAACCGCCTTTACTGCTTTTTTAAAGCAGTCAAGAGTAGTAATAAGACGGATCTCATCTGGCAGGCCATTCCATAATCTGGGGGCGGAGGCAGAGAAGGCCCTCTGGGAGGTCGCCAACAGTCTGGTTTTTATGGGCTGTAACAGGTTCCTCCCAGAAGACCGAAGTGCCTGGGGAGGATCATAGGGAAGGAGGCAGTCCCAAAGTTAAGTTGGGCCCAAGCCATGTACGGCTTTAAAGGTCATAACCAACACCTTGTACTTGGCTCGGAAACTAATAGGCAGCCAGTGGAGAGATTTCAGCACTGGTGTTATGTGCTCTCTCCTAGATATACCTGTAAGTAGCCTGGCTGCCATATTTTGAACTAATTGAAGTTTCCGAGTTAAGCACAAGGGTAGCCCCATGTAGAGTGCGTTACAGAAGTCCAGATGTGAGGTTGCCAGAGCGTGTATCACAGTCTCAAGATCCCTACTTTCCAGGAAAGGGCACAGCTGGTGTATCAGCAGAAGCTGATAACAGGCACTCCTAACGGTCGCATTCACCTGATTTGTCATGTGAAGCGACAAATCTAGGAGTACCCCAGGCTGCGAACACAGTCCTTGGAGGAGAGTGTGACTCCATCCAGAGCTGGGAGTTGTATTCCCAGACTTGGTTTCGGGCCCGTGACTGTTAACACCTCCATTTTGTCTGGATTCAGTCTCAATCTGTTTTTCCTCATCCAGTCCATTACCGCCTTAAGACAATCATTGAGAGGAGAGACACCATCTGAAGTCTGAGCCGACAACTGGGTCATGGAGAGAGGTATCTGAGTGTCATCAGCATACTGAAGACACCCTGCTCCATGCCTCGGAATGATCTCTCCCAGCGGCTTCATATAAATGTTAAATAGCATCAGGGACAGGATGGCGCCCTGAGAGACGCCACAATTAAGCTCTATTTTGGAAGAGCAGCTGTCCCCGAGCCTCACCCTCTGGGATGTGCCCAAGAGGAAGGAACGGAACCACTGCAAAGCAGTGCCTCCAATTCCTAACTCTCTCAGGTGATCCAAGAGAATGGAATGGTCTATTGTGTCAAATGCCGCTGAGAGGTCCAAGAGCACCAGCAGGGTCACACTACCCCTGTCGATACCCAAGCGGAAGTCGTCAGCCAAGTTTATCATTGTGTATATACGTCTCCCAACAAAGGAAGTATGACAGCTCTGGATTAAGCAAGAATTCTGATTTATCTCAGATGTGCCTTTGGACTACACTGGTCCCACAATGGTTGTTGGCAATGCCCTTTTGGTGACAGATTGGCTCACTTTTACCACTTATGAGTGCACCTACTAGTTTGCTCTCCTAACCTTTGGAATGGCTGTGGCTCCAAGGGTGTTTACAGTTGCATGACCATTGTAGCTGTCCATCTAAGGATACTGAGTTTTACCCTGTATAAACAACTAGTTGCTAGTTTCTCACTCCAGGAGCAGTGTACTGAGCTATCCATTTCATCATCAATCTCCTTACTACTCAGTTTCATCATCAGGAAATTGCACTTTCAACCTGCATAGATACTGCTATTCCTGAGAATGTCCTGAAGTTATTGAAATGGAGGCCTTCCCTCTCCTAGGTGGAGGTAGAGAAGCTCCTCACATATGCCAATTTCAAACCGGTGTCTTATTAAATGGGTAATTACCATAATGAACCTGGTAAATGAACTACGTACAGGCTTAACCTGGCTAGAGTTGACAGTTATCTATGCATGTGGCTTTTCTCCCTGTTCAGTACATTTCATTAGATATCTGCATGGACACAACCTTTACTTGCTCACTTGTAACTGGTTAAGTGGTCATCTTTGAATTCACACAACTGTCCTTCTCTCATGGATAGTCACTTTCTCATAGATTCTGTTGTGATGATGAAGGAACTAATGGAAGTTTTGTGTAGCCATGCATACTAAGCAGACAGCATTTATGTCAAAAATGCTACATTCAGCTCTAGTTCTGTGGGTTCAGAGATTACCATTCAAAGTACCACAGTTGTTCCTCTGTTACCTGCTCCACTTCCTGATCTTTATCCACATGAATCAGGAATTACCAGTCCTGTTTTGTACATGCAGCTTTCTCCTGCTCCTGGCAGTTTCATCTCTTCCCCACTGTAGAAATTAAGCAATTTGACACCACTTTAACTGCTCCATCTGTGTAATCCTGGGATATGTAGTTTGGTGCAGTATTCAGCCTGTTTGTTAGCAAGCTCTGGTGCCTTACCAAATGATCAGTCCCAGGATTCTGTAGGATAGAGTCATGACAGTTAAAGTGGTGTCAAACTGCTTTATTTCTTCAGTATGGATTCACTAATAGTATTTTCTCAAAATGTTACAACTGTCTCAGCAAAAGGAGAGAAGTTGCTTGTTCTATTATGCTATCTATCACCTAGCTTGCATGTAGTGGACATGTACAGTAGTTGCTTCTTCACTTTGCTGTTCACAGGGAGGAAAGATTGTGCACCCTATATGCCATATTTTGCTCAGGCAGGTAAACTAGGAACACCTTTGGTATTTATTTCCTTTCTTTGATTATTATTTCAGCCATGAAGACTGGCTTTTTACAGGAACTGAGCGACATGAAATTAAGATGGTAGATAAGGTTATGAAATGTATTTCTCAGTACATGTTTGACAAATATCAGTAAAATAATGTCATTTGTTTACATGTTTTGTTTCACTCTGCTCTGAGGATTAGGGCAGGGTAGTCTGTTATTTAAAAGTGGAACATAAAATTGAAGGTCTGAAAATAAAAACTAGTTAATTAAATTAGCTTGTTACACCTTATTTTTGGAGGTGTTTTTCTCCTAAATGATGTGTGTGTGTGTGTGTGTGCATTTGCATCTATTAAATCAGTAGTTTTGTTGCCACAGACATTACATATACTTTGTATCCTCAGTTAATGGGGCAAATTTAGACTGCAGATAAGCACACATAAGGTTGTTTAGGGGCTCCCACATAAATGTCACTGAGTCAGCAAAGCTTTCTGATAGGTATCCTTAGGTTCATTAACTTGTGCATTCAAGAGCAGAGCTAATGATTAGCTCTCTCGTTCTCTCTGTGTGTATGAATGAATGGGTACACATGCACACATGACTGTCTGTCTGTATATCTGATGATTGATCTAATTGTCTATCTTTCTGTCATCTGTCTCACACACAATTGTATCCTTTTTTTTTTTTAAGTAGAAAAGCAGATGTATGGCCTTACCAGAATGTGTGGCTTTTACTACTCACCTTACATTTCTGCAATAATGTTTAGGGCTTTGCTTTTAGTGGCAGTTGTAACAGCTGCCTGTAACATCTGCCAGATAATTACTGAGCTGATTCAGAATTCACCTGCCTTAACCAAACGTGTGGAGATGAATCTCTGATCAAGGAATAAAAGATTGATTGCAGTTCCATTTTTCATGCTTGTTAATAATCACCGCTATACACTCCAATAAAGAACAGATGCTTTCATATGGGAGGTGTAGATAGAAGGGAGGTGGAGAGGGGGTGAAAGGGAGGAAAATAGGAGTACACACTTTTAACTAAGTGTGTATGCATCTTGCATTCAGCACAAGTCACTGACATTTGTTAACACTATTGTAAAAAGATGCTGCGTCGTATGCTTCACATTCTAGATCTTCTCCAGCACCTGCTGATGATCAGGCCCCCTTTTATGTGTGAGTATTGGTGATTCAAAAGCTCATTATAGCTCTATGTTCCAACTTGTCTGTTAAATCATTCATGCTTTTATAACATCCAAAGTAGTTGGGATATATCCAGATATACGTACAGCGTTGTATACACAGATGCTTTCATCCAATTATAGTTGTTACTGGAATTGATTAGTAGATTAATTATCCAATTAAACTGAACATTACAATAGATAGGTATTGTTTGGGGAGCATTTAAGCAAGATAACTTTATGGTGTCTTCTTGAATGCCACTGTCAAATAACATTGTTTGAAGAGAGAACTCATCTTTAAAGGGCAGAACTGAGTTTGATTGTTTCCAAGAAGTCCTTTCCCAGACAAGTCAGGGCCTTTGCAGACTGCCAGAAATAATGCACATTAAATTGAGGCACTGCCCTGGCTCAGTGCTAGGGAATCATGGGAACTGCTCAATGTCCCAGAAAAAAATACAATTCCCATGACTCCCTAGCACTGAGCCAGGGCAGTGCCTCAATTTAATGTGCACTATTTCTGGCAGTCTGCAAAGTCTACCAACTGACAGGTATCTGTGCCGGGCATCCCCAGGGCATGGTCCAAGATCCCATGACATAGCTACCTTGCAGAAGCTGAGTAGGTCTTTTCAGTGCCTAGATGGAGGATTGACCAAGAACTCTACCTTTTCCCTATTCAGTGCAACGATAGGGAAAAAAGCAGGGTATAAATATACTGAAGGCCAGTTTGGTGTAGTGGTTTGACAATACGATAATACAATTGCAATACGACTTTGAAGACCAGGGTTTGAATCCCTGCTCAGAGATGGAAGCCCACTGGGTAACCTGGGGCAACACTCTCAGCTTCAGAACAAATCTTGCCAAGAGAATCCCCAATAGGATTGCCTTAGGAAAGCATAAGTCAGAAATGACTTATGAAATAAGTCAGAAGGCATACAACAGCAACAACATAAAAATGCTAACATAATTAAGGCCTAAATTGAAGTGTGAAAGAACTACCTTTCCATCCTTCCTATCCACCCTCATCCTACAGCAGTTCTTGAATCTGCCCAAAATGACGCTCTGGCAGATTTCCCACCCCCTGGATGACTGTAGCAAAATAAAGAGATAGCCCTTCCCTTTTGCCCTACAGCAGAATTCTAGCTCTTGGTTTAAATCTCAGAGTAGGGTACAGTGTTTTCTGGATTGAAGGCACATTTCAAGTGGGTAGATAGCTGGGTGTAAACTCAGCAAGCTTCCAAGAAATAAAAATAAAAATGGTCAGCCATCTTTTCAACTGTCAGTTCAGTTAATACCATATTAGGTACATTTTTGGAATGTATTGCAGAGATACAATTTACCTAGACCATTCCTTCTCAAGGTGCTAGTCACCAATACAATAATGGATGTGCTGGTATCTGGATTAATCTCACTGTCATTTTTTCTCTGACACTAATCTTATTTTCTGTGTAACCAGATGAATCTATGATTCAAGCCTGCTGACAATATACTGCAACTTGCCTAAATGTAATCAGAAAATTCTTTTATTTGTTATGGTTCCTATTGTAGTATCTACATAAGATTTCTTGTGTGGCTAATGAATAAAGCATGCAACCTGTTTCCATTTGTATTGCATGCTGCATCATGCTTGCATCTCTTTCTTCTGACTTCATTTGGTGCAGGGTATCTATGAATCTTTACTTGGCTGCTTTCTGAGTGTAATGCCCATATACAATTGGTTCAGTCTGTTACTGCTTTAGATTTGCAGTTGTCATGGCAGCTGTAAAGTCTAAAGTACAGGGGCCTGTGAACTATTTCTCATTTTAATAGATCCTTTTCCCAAATTCTCTTTCAATCAACAGCAAATGCTGTGCAATTCTGCATATCTGTCCAATTCTGTTGTTATTTTCTGTCTGAGTCAATGCTTTGGAAGTTGTGAAAACTGTCTCAGACTCTGGGGGAAAATTGTTTCTAATAATATTGGTTTGTCTTCCTTGACTACCAGTCTACAGTGTTTTTGCCTGTTTAATTAAAACCAGTTAGACTTTTCACATACCTGTCTTTATCAATCTGACACTATTTTCATTCATCTTTAGTACAGGGATGGTGGTGATTAAACTTTTCACTTTTTTCATCTTCATCTTGTTCAAATTTTGGTGGATTTGATGTTTTCCAGAGACTCTCTTCTGTCCATACATATCCTTTATCTTGCCATACCACCTACTATTGCTTCTTCTTTTTTTAAATGAACCGTTTAAGGGGATAACCTTCACAACAAGATGGCATTTTAGCTGGAACTGTGCCTGGAAGTGGTGTGGGTAACTTCATCCCATTTACATGGATACAGCTAAAGTGGACTGACCATGGGACAGAGTAATAAAGCATCACTTTTTTAATGATTAAATTTCCACTTATGCATTGCCTTATTGAAGCAGTCAAGGTGATGTGCAAAGAAAAACATCCCTATAAATTAAGAATGTTTTAAACAATAAAACAACATAAAAATCCAGGCAGCATTAGTAGGCAGAATGGCTTTAGTTGGGCATCTAAACAAAAAGTTACTATGCTGCATCATCTTGGAAAGGTTAGTATACAGTTTGGACAGTTACTGCTCAGTAACTTTTTGCTCTGAATGCAAAACAGATTCTCAAGAACACAGGAAAAAGGGGATGTAGAGTAAGATCTCTTAGCTGTTATAAAAACACAGGTGTTGAACCCTAGATGTTTTTACTTTTGTAACACAGTGCCTCAGGTTTTTGACATTAGCCCCACCAACAGCAACCCTCTGTATTATATAGCCCATAGTTACCAAAATTCTTCCACCTCTTAGGAACAAGGCTATATTGGAAGAGGAACATAGAGACTTCACGTTAGAGAAATGTGGCAAAACAGGGTGCTTGATTTGGCACGAGAGGGAGCATTTTCTTCCAGCTCAAAGCCATCATTGGCTACAACTTAGGGAAAATGAGCTTTCACAAATAAAATAGATTCCCACTGGTTTTTTTAATTACACCTCTGAAAAACAGGTGTAATTTTTTCTTGTATTATCAGTACATGGAGCATAGTATACAATAAGTGTATTACTTAGTTATTTTCAATAGATATAGGCTGCCCTGCAACAGTTCTTGGTTAAGCCTTGGCTTTTTATTCCTCAGAATTGTTGTGTTTCAAAGGATGCTTGTTGACTTAAGAGCCAAGTAGTTTGGCTGAACTAGGTTGAAGATCACAGTCTTAAAACCTTAACTGCTTATTATTGAACTGTTTTGAAAACATCTACAGTATCTTGATTTCATTTTTATGTTTTTTTGTTGCAGCATTTGCTATGTACCAGCAGAACAATTAGAAGAGTACCAGGCCGGTTTAGGGCAGCAGCAAGAAGGAACAATGCCATTAGATGTTTTCCCTTCCCATACTGTGAGGTAATTTACTATAGCGTATTATTATAAGCAATGGAATACTCTTTGCTTTTTTTCTGTTGTAGCTAGAACATTCTACCTGTACACTTGTTGAAGAAAACAAATTTATTGAAAACACCTTATTTGTTTTTTTCTTCCTCTACTTACTGTAGACAAGGGCATGGAATTTATGACATTAAAGACAAAGAAGAACCTAGGCTAGCTGATGAACTGATTGTAGCAAATAGTTCTCATGCTTCTAGCTTCTAGGATTGTTTATAGTTTATGTTTTCCGAATGCAGCTAAATATAGTTCTTTGATTGTGTTTGATAGGATTCTAAGGCTTAATCTCATGAGCTTGTCCATTATGGGGCCAGCTTTTGTCTCCTGTGTCACATGAAATGCTCAATGCTTTTAGCAGCTTTCTAAGAGTGTTTGTAAGAATGGCACAATAGAGAGCCAGCAATTCTTGCTGTACAATGAAATTACTCTCTCAATTCAAATGAGAAGCCCAACAGACAGATAAAATTTACCAAGTAATTGTTACAGAAATAATAATAATAATAATAATAATAATAATAATAATAATAATAATAATTTTCATTTTTATCCCGCCCCTCTGCAGCGCAATCGGGGCGTCGTACAACACATTAAAAACATCCCAACAAGTTAAAACAAGATCCAACAATCCATTCCCTAACCCTCCCACCCCTTAAAAATATATTAAACAAATGCAGAATTAAGATACTGAATAAGTAAAAACATACAATTCTTTAAAATAGCAGCTTGACTAAACAATAACGGTTGGAGGAGCGAATAGCCAGTCTTTGTCTTTGTCTTCTTGGCCGGGACATTATTCAGGGAAGGCCTGCCTGAAAAGATCCGTCTTTACTGCTTTTTTAAAGCAGTCAAGAGTGGAGATAAGACGGATCTCATCTGGCAGGCCATTCCATAATCTGGGAGCGAAGGCAGAGAAAGTCCTCTGGAAAGTCACCGACAACCTGGTTCTTATAGGCTGTAACAGGTTCCTCCCAGAGGACCGAAGTGCACAGGGAGGATTGTAGGGAAGGAGGCAGTCCCGGAGATAGGTTGGACCCAAAATACTCTAAATGTTATTTCTTTTATGCATTCTTACCAAACACATTGTTACAGTGAAAGCAAGGTGATATGATTGCCAAAAAGGACAGAAAAATGTCTTTGAATCAAAGGACCATAGGTTCATTTTTTTATTTGGAAAATCTCTGCTATATGTGTTCCCCTTTATGATTAACCATATTGCTCATAATGGACAATACAGGAACCCTTTTTGTACATGGTATTTCCCCATACATTTAGAGAATATGCATTCACAATAAGATCATGCTAAATAACCTATGATTAATTGAATCTTCTAGATCCTTTCTGATTTGGCTGAGGATAGCAATTGATCCAACACATGATGAAGAATCCTGATTTGATCATGCTTCCCAACTGCATGTACAGGTTCTGCCTGTGTATGCATATTCTCACCTGTAACTCAACACACATGAGTTTGGAAGATTTAGTTGATAACAGAACTGTATGAGGCAATTGCCTGCCATTTTTTCAGCAGTTGGATGAGATGATATGCAATTTCATACTATTTCTTTGAGAAGTAGAATCTATTTATACCAACTAACACAAACTGTCAACATTTTGCCATTTCTTTCTGGCCATATGTTCTATCATTGTGTGGTTTCATGGCTCTGATATTGCCCTGTTTTTCTTCTGTCACATGGAGATCTGTTGCACTTTTGTTGTACTTGGGCCTTTGTTGTTGCTGATATTGTTTTATATATGTATTTCAAAAAATGCTTATATATTTGCATTGTATTTTATTTATTTTCGCTACCCTAGAATTTACACAGCAGCCCAAGCATTTGGGAGCTTCTAGGCCGCTATATGATTAAAAATGCTGTTGCCTAATAGTGGTCTTTTTTAATAACAAAGGTATGATTTTGCTGCATGTTTTTATTAATACTGAAGAATAATGGAGGTGATTTTTGTAGGATTCTAAAACATGATGCATGTTTATTTGCAGAGAAATCCCAGAACTACCAGAACGTGAAGAAGGGGAAGGAGAAGAAAGTGAACTTCAGAATGCTAGCTATAATAACTGGAACCAACCAAGACGGTAACCTGTGATTTTGCTACTCTAATATTCATCTCAGTGCTTTGATTTGTGAGAGAATTAGGAATACAGTTGTCCCTCTGTTTTTGCAGACCCCAAGTCTTCATCCCTTGCTCATTCATGGTTGGAAAACGGAAGGGGATAAAATGGGGGTGCACCCGTCGTGTGTACCTGCGGGTGCCTGCAGGCTTGCACCCACATTCAAGCCTGTGAGGCTTCAATATTTGTGGTTTTCTGTTTTTGTGGGGTGGGTGGGTGGGTCTGGAATGGATCCCCCACGAAAACAAAGGGGCAACTGTATATCACTAGTATTTCTGATTTTAATGCTGTGGCTCAAATCTAGAAAGATTGGATAGCTGTAAATTTAAAAAAAATGGTATCTTATTTAATTAACAGTATGGTTCATGGCAGGAAATTTAGTTCAGAAGAATGATTTCTTTTTAATGCATTTTGTTGAATCATGGTTATGTGATTAGGAGTGTCACACTGGATGAATTCATTTCACTACCCTCCCTCCTCTTCCTCCTATTTACACTAGCATTTGTACTCAATGTTGACTATTCCAGTGACAGAAGATGATCACTTCAAATTATCAGTGCATGTTTTGTCTTATTTACTCTTGGGAAGACTCAAAGAGTTTGTGACAGAAAGGGTGGCTAGGACAGTGTTTCATAGAGCATGCCTTAAGGGCCAAGGGTCACTGTTATCTTGATGTTTTTCTGACATAGTGAAATCACAGCACACTTCCGAAGAAAGTCTTATGAATGAGCCAATATATATCTAGATTGTGATTCTGTTTTGGCTGACATCTAAGTTTGGCATCATTGTCATCAAAAACAGTAACAAGAATAACACAAAAAGCCCTAGCTTTGGAGGTTTTCCTTGACAGCAATTTCAGCATTTAGAGGTGAACTCTTATAAAGGTTGCTTATTTTTCAATGAAAGATGCACTTATTAAATGTAAAACTCCTGGAAATGTTTGTCACACCCAGATTTAGATAATGTGAGAGATATTTGCAAACTGTTATTAGAGACACAGTCTCTTTCTCTATCTGTTTATAGGGTTGAGCTCTGGAGGGAGCCTAGCAAGTCCTTGGGAATCAGCATTGTTGGTGGACGAGGAATGGGAAGCCGCCTGAGCAGTGGTGAAGTCATGAGAGGAATCTTCATCAAGCACATTCTTGAAGACAGCCCTGCTGGCAAAAATGGAACTTTAAAAACAGGGGATAGAATAGTGGAGGTATTTTGTTGCTTTTCACTAAAAATGCAGGTTTAAACTTTGGAAAGTCCTGTTCCCCCCCCCCCCCCCTCCCCCCAGTTGCTCCAGTAAAAGGGAGCTCACCTGTGGGGTTCCACAGGGTGCTATACTGTCCCTGATGTTATTCATCATCTATATGAAGCCGCTGGGTGAGAGCATACGGAGTTATGGAGCTGGGTATTATCAGTACGCTGATGACACCCAGATCTATTTCTCCATGTCTTGTTTGTCGGCCTTGAATTCTGATGGCATCTCTTCTCTCAATGAATGTCTTCGGGCAGTAATGGGCTGGATGAGGAAAAACAGATGGAAGCTGAATCCGGACAAGATGGAGGTACTCATGGTAGTGGCTCCGAAACCAAGAATTGGGCTGCAACCTCCAGTCCTGGATGGGGTCACACTCTCCTCCAGTGACTGTGTTTGCGGCTTGGGGGTGCTCCTTGACTCGTCGCTCCTGATGGTGAATCAGGTAAATGCGACAGTCAGGAGCGCCTGTTATCAGTGTGGGCTGATACGCCAGCTGCACCCTTTTCTGGAAGTAAGGAATCTCGAGACTGTTGTACACGCACTGGTAACCTCACATCTGGATTTCTGTAATGCGCTCTACATGGGGCTACCCTTGTGCTTGACCCGGAAATTACAATTAGTACAGAATATGGCAGCCAGGGTAGTGTCAGGAACATCTAGGAGGGACCATATTACTCCGGTATTAAGATCCCTCCACTGGCTGCCTATTGGTTTCCGGGCCCAGTACAAGGTGGTGGTTATCACCTTTAAAGCCCTAAATGGCTTGGATCCAAGCTATCTCAGGGACCGTCTCCTCCCGTACAATCCTCCCCGCGCACTCCGGTCCTCTGGGAGGAATTTGCTGCAGCCTCAAAGAACTAGGCTTTCGGCTACCTCCCAGAGGGTTTTTTCTGTTGTCGCCCCCAGACTGTGGACTGACCTGCCGGACGAGATTCGTCAATTGACATCTTTAGACAGCTTTAAAAAGGCTGTCAAGACGGATCTCTTCCAGCAGGCCTTTCCAGAATAAATGTTGTAATGTTTAATTTTGATTGTGTTGAGTTCTGTTGTTCTCACTCCTGGAAGTATACAAGCACAACTATTACTTAATTGTTCTTTTCTCCTTTACAGTGGATGGTTTAAGTTTTGAAAACTATTAAGAGAGGGAGGGTATCTCTTTAATGTCCTAATTTTTACTAACAGTTAGTGCACTATATCTTGGCTTCTGGCTTCTGTAGTGATCAAAACATGAATAACTTTCTAACACTAACATTATAAACACATTTTCTTAAGGTGCCAGAACATATTTTGAATACTTGCCCTCTTTTCAGGAAATGTTAGATATTAGCCTTCCTTGGCAAGGCTACAAATGTATCTTTGAGAGAAGGGATGTGTCAAACATCTCATTGTCCTCCCCCTGACCCAGTTTTATTTTTTTTTAAATCAACACTGTAGTTAGATTAACAAGTTCTTCTTTATGTGCATTAAACATACATTGATTAAGCCTTCCATCAATCCACTGAAGCATGAAACACAGTATTGATTTGAAAAGGTGCATTATTTGCAGAAGTGTTTTAGTTTACGTATAGTATGACTCATCCTAAACTTTTTTTTAAGAGAATAAGATAATTGTGAAAATTCAGTTCTATAACTAGATATCCAGATAGCCACTAATAATAATCTATAGAAAGTAGAATGTACAGTATATAGAGTTTTCATAGTGCTTCACATATATCCCAGCAGCAACAGTTAGATAGGCCAGAGCATATAAATCAGTGTCACTTTCTCCTGTGTCTGAATGGGGGGTTGCAGGCTGCCAGAAATAGTGCAAATTGAGTCCACTTTAACTGCCCTGACGCAGTGCTAGGGAATCATGGGAACTGAATTTTATTGTGGCACCAGAGCTCTCTGACAGAGAAGGCTCAATGCCTCAGAAAAAAAAACCAATTCCCATGATTCCCTAGCACTAACCCTAACCCTAAAAGTGGACTGAATTTGCACTATTTCTGGCAGTCTGCAACCCCTCCAATGTTTAAAAGATCAGGTTCTTTTCATCACTACTACAGAATTCATAGATTTAGGTAATTTTAAAAAAAAAACCAAAAAACCAAACAACTGAAAATATCCCCCCCCCCACTTTGTTACAATCAAATTAAATAGGTAAACTTTTCCTTAACACTTGTCTGACACACGGGTGCTACATATCAGGAATCTCTTAGAAAGAAACAGGGGGCAACTGTGGTTTAGCACCACACCCCTGGCTGAAGACACACATAGAAGTTAAAATCCCAGAGCCCTGCAGGTGTATAGATGAATTTGTCAGCACCAGGTTTTCTCACATTCATATTTTTAAGATCTCAAATTCTTTCTCTCCCAAATGAAACTGGTTGTTCAATTTTTGGGGAGTTTTTTTCTTTAAGAAATGAGCTGAAATGAAATTCTCACCAGTCTTTAAAGATAGATCAGTATCATTATTTTCATAATATAAGTAGAAGACGTGATGAAGAGAACAGTTTGCCAGGTGTGGCCCTTCAAATATTACTTGACTGACTTGGATGAAGGGAGTTGTAGTGGATAAGATAAGCTGAACTTTAAAGTAGAAGCTTCTGTTTGGTGATGTCAGTGTCTCATAACATCATAATACCCTTTCATAGTTTTTATTCAGGCATCCTACCTTTGCACTGTCTTTACCCAAAAGTTATAGTTTAGGCTTACATTTCAAAAACACCTCTTGGAAATTAGATGCCCTTGTTGCAACAAAAAGGTGGTTTGCCTGCTTAAACTATCTGGTTGTAATTTTTGGCTATTATTTAAATAATTATGCATTGGATCTGCATATAAATATACTTCAAGGGGAAAAACATTCAAATTAATAAGCCTTAAATAAGACATGAGTGTCATTGATTTCAGTGGTTGTACTTTTACATATAACCAACTCTGAATCCCTCTTGATATCTTTATTACTTTCTATTCATAAAATAAATTGCAATCACAACATATATTAATAACAAAAATGAACAGAATAAATACATTAATAGGGCTGTTACGATTATTGAAATTCCTATCCTGTGTGTGGCGTGGATGTGACAAAACTCTGATCTAACAGTTTTCCTTTAAATAGCATAGGCTTCATATGAGGACCTGAAGTTAGAAAAGCCATTATCCCTGATTTTTCTGTGTTTGTCTTTTCACTGTGAAAGAATATGCAAGTAAAATTTCTAGAAGTTGCTGTAAGATTACTTTTTAGCTCCATATATCATCGTGTAAAGCTTAGGCCTTACGATTGCAGGTGGACGGAATTAACCTCAGAGATGCGAGCCATGAACAAGCTGTGGAAGCCATACGGAGGGCAGGCAATCCTGTAGTCTTTATGGTACAAAGCATTATAAACAGACCAAGGGTAAGCATATAAACTGTGAAAAAAGATGTACAGAACAAAAAGATACACAGAGAGGTATTGAGCAAATATCCAAAGTGGTGTTACTTTGGGGAGAAGAAGAGGCTTCACCTTGCCAGTCTCATATCCAAAAAATTAGGAGCAGAATTAAGTTGGTAATTTGTCCCTTGACATGAAATACCCTGAAAACCTGTTCCAAAATGTACCAAAGAAAGCAATGGGAATGATCAGCATAGCTACTTTATTCACAAACAAAATCTTGATCTTTCTGTAGATATAGTGATAGTATTCTTTGTTGGGTCATGTGACTGTTCTTTCAGTTCCACCATGACTTGCAAAACCTCTGCTTAGCCTATCTTGATTTGCTGCCTGTAAGACAGCAGGATATATAAATAAATTATATTATTGAATTATATTATTAATTGCAGATTCTTCCTACTCTCAAGTGTACCATTTAATTTTGAGTAGTTTTTCCTGTACTTTTGGTTTTGTTGTGAAACACAGAACAGGAGTGTTGAAAGCTTCCTGAACAAAGAAGGTACAAGTACACAGCGACATATTTTGCTTTACACTTTTAGCAATTTGCAAAGTAGTTTTAATATAGTAGCTTGCATCACTTGAAACCAGACTTCTTCCTCCTTATAGATTTGCCATAAGCTGCATGTTTGATTTACTAGCTGTTTCACAACTTTTGTTTCCCAGCCAGAATCTCTCTATAGCTCTTTATCGTCCTCTGCTCCCAGTGGGCAGAAACCTAATAATCCATTTTGCCATCAGTCATCACAGGTAAAGTTGCATGGAGTAGCTTTGGTGAATGTTGGTGATTTGTTTTCCAGATGTTAATTGAGGCTTGTGCATTTGCTGTGGCATGGGCAAATTATATATGCTTAGTGAATGTTTATGCTACAAACCTAGTACCTTTCTTTTTGTGTTCTTTGTTTCAAAATTGCTGCAGTTAGAGTAGGATATTTTAAGGGAATTTCCACTGTTTGGTTATAGTCATTCATTCAAAGAGCTCACCATATTTTATATTGTGAGTTACATTGTAATTTTATTTCCTGAAGAAAAAAAAATCACCACTGCACATTATGGGTGTAAAATTATTAATATTGCCTTGGGATATTGATAATTACTGCCTCTCCTATCAAATCTGTGTTTCTGTGAATAACTCTTAACTGTTACTGTTTGATAACACATTTTCCATTCTGTTGTGCATATTTTCTGTAACTTGTAAAAAATTAATATCACAATAGCAAGTATCTTCAGATTTTACTTATCATTATTTTATAAATGTTTAAAGCATGAAACTTATGTATAGATTTTTTAAAAAGGAATTTGGGTGTTTTTTTTTTAGATTTGTTATTTATAACTGCACTGGTTATGCTGAATATCTGTGCTTTGTGGTCCTATTCATGTTTACATTGAAATAAGTTATTTTGTTCAGCAGAGGTCACTTTTAAATGAGCTGGAATAGAATTGGTTTAGGGAAATGGAGTGTCCTCTGGATGCTTTGTACTTTTGCTCTCCTTTTGTTTTGCAATTGTACATCCCTTCTCCCTTCCTCTTGCTTGGGAATTCCCTTCTTTTTCAATGTCTGAACTAACTATATTATGGTGTTACTCTCAACTCTGTGCTAATCATATTCAGGTGACAACACAAGTTTACCAACTCACTTTTAACTATGGCTGCAAAGTCTGACTTTGAGATAACCACAGTTACCAAAATGTAGTACAAACATAGTACCATGGTCACAACTGGAAAAGATTGAAATATGGAAAGGATTGAAAAGATCTATTAAACTATTTTTATGGTCCATTATTCACAGTTCAGAAACTGGGCAACATTATATACTTGGCCATTATTTGTATTCTCATCCAATCTATATGCTGGACCAGGGCTGGTATTCTGAAAGTGTTTTGTTGTGTGCACTCAACTTTGTAAAGTTGCACTAGCATTTCTAGTGAAATGATATTTGGAAAGATCTGTCTGAACTCCCCTACATGTTCTAGATCAGGGGTAGGCAACCTTTCCCCTTTAAGGGCTGAGGGACTTCAGCTCCCAGAATCCCAGGAGCTATTGGCCAACATGGGACTATTGGCCAACATGGCTGAGGCTTCTGGGAGCTGAAGTCCCTCGGCCCTTAAAGGGGAAAGGTTGCCTACTCCTGTTCTAGATGATGAAAATCACAGAGAGATTACTCAAGGGAGAGAGCCTCGTGAATAAAAGAGTGATTCATGCAAACATGCACATGTATTTACGCAAACATGTACATCTGGTCACTTGACTTGATGATTCTCAGCTGGAATGTATGAACTGCTTCCTTTGAAATATTTTGTGCTTGAGATATGGTGGGTGATATAGAATTGCTGTGTAGTATTTGATCTTTGACCACTGCTTCATGCATACAGATCATCATTTGATGGTGATGATTGTGCATATGTGAATGTACCCTAAGATAATCTGCCTTTTGGATAGCAAGCCCCTTTCTGTTTTTCTTGTAGAACCTCCCTATGCTTTACCTGCAGTACAATCCTTTCAATAAGCCTCCTGCCTTCAGCAGCACTAACCCTTTTGTTGATCCTCTCCAGTTCAACACTAACAAGGTTGGATGATGCCTGTGTGTCTGTGATGGACTCAGTGAACATTTATGTGTTTATCTCATGTCTCCTTCCCCCACTTCCTCACATAATATATTTTAACAAATCTCTGTAAAACAGTCTTGGTGGAACCAAATACTCTTTGATATAAAGCCCAACATATGCCCCCTAAAATGTTTCTCCTAGTTGCCAAGAAAAGGTGCCCTACAATTATGTTATGACATGGCAGTAGCACAGGAGCTGTAGAGAGAGACATTGGTGGACTGCATAATATATATTCAGGAATAGTGGCATTATTTTGGGATTGTGAAACTGGGAATCTAATTGAAATTAATGGGACTTCTTAGTAGAAAATTGGATTGCTCTGTAAATGAATTAAGTAATTATAGACCTTCTTCTGTTACCAGCCACTAGGTTGCAATCTTCTGTCCCATCCCAGTCACTGTATAATTCTGTTATCATCCAAAGTGGATAGCATGAAAAATTATTTATCCTCACAGCAGATATCTGCTATATGCAAGGTTTTCTATATTTAGGACATAAACTGTGGCTGTAGATCGAATTGTCTGGGACCTTAGGTCCACATTTCTTTGTATGAGTATTTATATATGAATCATTCCCTATGTAGAAGGTTTTTAAAAAATGTATTATTGCAGAGTCCTGAAGCAACACGCCATCAGGGATACTACAATAAACAATCTGCTGTTTTCTATTATCATAGGACATGCAGCATCCAATTAGATTTACCTCCAGTTGCTCCCCATGTAACCCCTTTGCACCTACACCATTTAAGGTTTGTCTTAATTTGTAGTTACTGTCCTAGATAATGTGTGTATCACACTCATTGTGTACTTTCTTGTCCCCTCCTCTCAATATGGTTCTCTCATCTTTTCAGAAGGCCATCTGTTTCTTCCAAATGTACCTACAGCTTCCAAAGTGATGCTTCACTTCTCTCTCTCTCTCTCTCTCTCTCTCTTTGTGTGTGTGTGTGTGTGTGTGTATCAATCACATGCTATCATCCAAACTATCAGATATTGACAAGGTAGTACTACTGCTACTACAGAGGATATGGGAATTATCTTAGTTGTATTTGTACTTGACACGCATGAGACCTGTCTTCTGTAGGGCATTTTTCAGAGAAGATCTTGTGTATCTTTATTAAGACTGCCCTATTCAAATCTCCTAAATCATCAATTTCATTCCTATTTTTTTCTTATTTAGGTCTCTTTGCATCACCTTAGTGGCATGGGAATAACTTTCTGTAGCAGGGTCCTATGTCTCTGTATAGTGGGGTCATATAGAGACTAGACTAGATGCCTTGGTCTTTCCCACCTGATTTTTGCCTTTATTGGCAAGGTAATTGTTAGATGAGATGGATTCAGTTGACACCCCCAGTTGTTTGTGATAACCACAGTGTCCTTGGATCTCTCCATGCAGAAATTTCCCATACTACTTAGGTAGAAGTGTGAGTCTCCATTCCTGTGTTTCTTGTTTTAAAAAGTGCAGTGTCAAATACTAAATATCTTCTCCCTTCAATCTAATTCAATACTCAACTACAAACCACACTTAGCTCTTAAAGACTAACATAAGGAATTTTTCTACTTGTCCCATTACACCCTAGTGCACAATATTGAAAAGTATCTGTTACAGTATACATGAAATAAAAAAATTAGTAAGTTATAGAAATATGCACACATAAAAATAATGGCTTGGTTCCAGTATCCCTTCCACACACGTCAGGTCTTCTTTCATTCACAGAGATTCATTCATTGAACAGAGGCTCCTGCTGATTTGACAGAGTGATGGTTTTTCCTGACTTTCCCTTTCATCTGGCTCTACATAATCTCCCAATTTTTTTCCTTTGTGACTTCTGTTTCTCCAGAGCAGTGGAAACAGAATTTGGTAAGAGTTGCCGCTAGGCACCTCATTCTACACTGGAAGTGTTTCATAAGTAGAATTTTGCTCACAGGAACTTTGGTTCCAAACCAGTGTAATTTCTGACTTAGTTGTGCATTTTCTCCACAAAATATTGTAATCAAAGATGAATTATTTTGAATTATTGAAATGAATCATCCATATCACTTTTCTTTTAGAATCAATGAAACTGCATCTTAAAAAAATGCAAAAGTTGATTGGAAAGAGATTTTCACATTTGAGTATACCTATGAAACATAGGCCATACACACATAAATCTTCACTGAATTTGGTGTATAGTATTTGCCCTGCTTGTTTAAAACATATTTGAGACTTTTCCCCTCACTATTTTCCCATCTGTGATTACCTTCGTTTTTTCTTACTGCTCAGTATTTTGACTTCAAAGCCCTAGTCCTTTCTTTTTCATCATTTCATGCATTTTGTTCCCCCAGTACCAGTTTGCATATTCTCAGCCACTGTATTTTTCTTGTTCTCCACAGGCATCCAGTCAGTCAGATTCAGAGCCAGAAAAGACTTCATCTTGTAACGTGTCTCTGCCTCCTCCATCGGTATCTTCAGGAATGAGTGGGGAAGTAGTGCAGCAGTCCTGTAACAAACACCTGGAAGATTTGGATAAGGAAGATGAATTTGGATACAGCTGGAGTAAGTGATCTTTAGGACAAGATGGTGTAATTCAGAACTGATACATCTGCATCTGCTGTGTTATATCTGTATTAGGTTGAGAATTTTAAGTGGGCTTTTTAGGTCTTGCTTGTTTAAGATCACATTGTGTGGAAACAAACAAAATGTTTGTTTTGCATCCCTTCATGAGTGAATTTAGGTTCTATCCATTAAACTTCTCTCCCTACTTGGTGGTTGTTTTCACTTATAAATCTAGGATTTGCTATCAGAAAGCATTCTTCAAAATATAAATAAAGAGATTTGTTAACAAATTTTATTTTAAAGAACTGTAAAGAATGTTGTCTTTTAAAGAAGGCATTAGTGAAACACAAATATCCAAGTTGTTTATACAGCTATGAAAAGGGGAGTGACAGAAATAGTCACAGCTCTCAGTCATTTTTAAAAATGAAATAGCTCAGAGGCTTTCCTCCTCTCTGCCCCAGCTACAACACATTTCATTGGAAAAGAAGCATAGATTCCTGCTTTGTTTCTATCTGACTGAGATTATGTGTTTAAGATAATGATACTTGCATTCCATAGTTGAGTTCTTGTGAAGTTTTCAAAGATACATGTTATTAGCATCACCCATCTGAATATTTCTCTTCTTTATCACTAGAAAAGATCAGTCACCGGTATGGGAATCTGTTAGGAGATCTGCACATGATAGAATTGGAGAAAGGGAAGACTGGCTTAGGACTCAGCCTAGCTGGGAACAAAGACCGATCCAAGATGAGTGTTTTTGTAGTGGGAATTGATCCAAATGGAGCAGCTGGAAAAGATGGCAGGCTGCAGATTGCAGATGAGTTACTGGAAGTAAGTGTCTGGTAATTATACTTAGAATGAAGCATGCTGACTCTGAGAACAGAGAAACATTTGATTATTGGTGTAAAATGCACTCTCTAATTAACAGCACATTATTTTCATTAGTATGTCCTTTCTTTGTAATCAAATTGGCTTTCTGTTATGAATGTTATGCTTTGGTCCAGAATTGGTTTTGAAGTATCATAGTACTGGAGATAAATGCTATGCAGTAGGAGAGGAACATACCTTTGATGACATTTAGAGTGAATAGGCAGTTACAGTTTAACAACAAAAACCTGTGTTAGGTTACAATCTGTACTTGAAATAAGCCCTCTGAACATGACAGGACTTACTTCTGAATAAACATGCCTACAGATGTGTTATTAATCTACCACCATAATTCCTGAAGCTTCTTGTTCTAGCTTCCAGATACTGATGATGTAGAAGTAGCCAGCAGCTTTTCAGAATTTAATATTTTGGTCGAGATGAAGGGAGATTACCATATTTTCCGGCGTATAAGACAACTTTTTAACCCTGGAAAAGGGTCTCAAAAGCTTGGGGTCATCTTATATGCCAGAAAGAGAAGGAGGAGGAGGAGGGGAGAAAGAGAAGGAAGCCAGACTAGAGGATGAGGAGGATGAGGACAAGGGGAGAAAGAGAAGGAAGCCAGGAGAGAGGATGAGGACGAGGGGAGAAAGAGAAGGAAGCCAGGAGAGAGGATGAGGGGCGAAGGAGAAGGAAGCCAGGCGAGCGGATGAGGACGAGGGGAGAAAGAGAAGAAAGCCGGGAGAGAGGATGAGGAGGATGAGGACAAGGGGTGAAGGAGAAGGAAGCCAGGTGAGAGGATGAGGAGGATGAGGATGAGGGGAGAAGGAGAAGGAAGCCAGGAGAGAGGATGAGGATGAGGGGAGAAGAAGGAAGCCAGGTGAGAGGATGAGGAGGAGGAGGACGACGAGGGGAGAAGGAGAAGGAAGCCAGGCGAGAGGATGAGGAGGATGAGGATGAGGGGAGAAGGAAGCCAGGCGAGAGGATGAGGATGAGGGGAAAAGGAGAAGGAAGCCACGCGAGAGGATGAGGGGAAAAGGAGAAGGAAGCCACGCGAGAGGATGAGGAGAGAAGGAGAAGGAAGCCAGGCGAGAGGATGAGGAGGAGGAGGACGAGGGGAGAAGGAGAAGGAAGCCAGGTGAGAGGATGAGGAGGATGAGGACGAGGGCAAAAGGAGAAGGAAGCCAGGCAAAAAGATGAGGACGAGGGGAGAAGGAGAAGGAAGCCAGGCGAGAGGATAAGGAGGAGGACGACGAGGGGAGAAAGACTGCATAGATCATGGTAAGGCTATGGAACTCCCTTAAAGACATGGGATTGTCAACACATCTGATAGTCCTAACGAGGAATCTGTACTTGGGACAAGAGGCTACTGTTAGAACAGAACACAGAGAAACAGAATGGTTCCCAATTGGCAAAGGAGTCATATAAGGCTGCGTCTTATCACCCTGCCTATTCAACTTATATGCACAACATATTGTAAGGAAAGCAGACTTGGACATAGAAGAGGGAGGAATGAAAATAGGAGGAAGAAATATCAACAATATGCTGACAACACCATAATACTAGCAGAAAACCTCACAGACCTGGAACAGCTACTAAAGAAAATCAAAGAAGAAAGTGCAAAGGCAGGCTTACTGTTGAACATAAAGAAAACAAAAATGTTGACCACAGAGAACTTACGCACATTCAAAGTAGACAATGAGGAAACAGAAATAGTAAAAAAGTTCTCATATCTGGGATCAAACATTGATCGGAATGGGGACTGCAGTCAGGAAATCAGGAGAAGATTAAGAATGGGGAGGGCAGCTATGAAAGAACTAGAAAAGATCCTAAAATGCAAAGACATACAACTCAGTACAAAAGTCAGAATCATACAAGCCATCATATTCCCTATTACCATGTATGGATGTTTGAGCTGGATAGTCAAGAAAGAAGATAGGAGGAAAATCAACACATTTGAGATGTGGTGCTGGAGAAGAATGTTGGCGATCCTATGGACAGGCAAAAGGATAAACAAATGGGTCGTAGAACAGATCAAGTCGGAAATATCCCTAGAAGCCAAGATGACAAGACTTAGACTGTTGTACTTTGGACACATCATGAGAAGGCATGAATTGTTGGAAAAGACAATAATGTTAGGGAAGGTGGAGGGAAGTAGAAAGGGAGGAAGGCCACATGCTAGATGGATGGACTTTATTAAAGAGACCATGAATATGAGTTTGCAGGAGCTGGGCAGAGCAGTAGAGGACAGGGGGGCCTGGAGATGTCTCATCATTGCCATGGGTCGAGGCCGACGTGAAGACAGTTAACAACCAAAACAAACATTTTGATTATATGTTTTTGTCAGTTTGCTTTATAGTATAGTGTATTTTTTGTATTTTATATATATAATTTGTTTTACAATTGTACACTTTCATATTTTTGTAATTCCTTCCTTCTGTGTGTGTGTGTGTGTGTGTGTGTGTACACACACACATACACACATATATTTTAGATTGTACATCTTTGGCAGGATCCACTGTTTTTGGTTGTTTTTACTTGTAAAGCGCCATGCACATCAATGATGGTATATAAATCAACAACAGCAACAATAAGAATAATACAATAAACAAAACATACAGAATGATCAACATTGAAGGGAATGCAACATCTTTTGAAGTTTCTACACCAAGAGCTTAGTAAAAAACAACAAGGTGTACATTTCCCAGTTACCTTATTCTAATGTGACAATTAATTAATTTAAAGGAGGGCAGTTTAGGAAACAATAAACAAGTTAATATATCTCAAGGTAAACATAGGAAGGACATGCAAGAAAGGAAGAAAATAATTGGTGTGGAGACTGCAAGAAATTAATTAATTAATTTTAAAAAAGGGGTGGTGGTGGAACTAAATGGGGTGTCCAGAAACATAAACAATGTTTGACACTTTAAATATAATAACCATCAGCACTTTGAATTGGACTCAGAAACAACCAGGAGCCAATAGAGATAAGATAGGTAAGGATCAGATAGTCCAAATATTGCACCCCAATCATTCTGCACCAGCTGAAGTTTCCAGATACTTTTGGAAAAATAGGCCACTGTTGAGAGCATGTTGCAGAAATCCAGCCTGGAGGTGGCAAAGAAATGTCACAGTAGTCAAATCTTCCTTCTCTCAGAAAAGCTGTAGTTGGACCATGTTGCACCCTTGGCAGTAGCTCCCATCTGACCATTCAGAATTTGAGAGTAATCTCAGTTTTCAAATCTGTAACTGCAAGAGATATGAAGTTAATAGAAAACAGGTTGTACATCTGCATGGCCCTTGCTCTTTATTGTTTTCCATCTATATTGAATCTATAGCTTGTTTCCAGTTCTGGTGCTAATGCTGCATGGTTACATTTGAAAATCTCCCATAGTTTCCAATAATCAAAATCATTATTGAAGTCCTGGATTCATTCAAAAAAGATTTGTGGGATTGTTCTGGTGAATTTGTGTGAAGCATTTTGGCCTCTCAGAAGTGTTCAATGTAAAATCATTTTAAATGAATAATAAACAGATCCCTTTGATTGATTTTTGTTCTAATTATATTGAAGCCCTTCTATTAATGTGAAGAATTTAAGCCTACTGTTGAAACACAATGTGTACGGGATCAATGTTTTGTTTTCAGTTACAGCTTGGCCCAATTGCAAATAACTGAATTTTATTTACCTTGATCTGTCATTAGCAATCTGTTCTTCCATGCCTTTCTCTTTCATATGATAACCAGTGAGTCACAAGATGATCAATTGCCAGTGGAAATTGATGATGATGTTCCTGGAATCAGCTAGCCTACTGTAACCTAGCAAAGGACATTGTCAACTCAGTAAGAGAGCTGGATACAAACTAACAGCTGTTAGGAATGTTGTAACACAGGGGAAATGTTTATAAACCAAAGCAAGATTATATAGAGAAGGCAGGATTAGTGCATTGCAATTTAAAGGTTGAAGAACAGTTTTAATAAATAGTAACAAACAAACCAAGTTTACTTTTGTCTGTAAAATAATTGGTTTGGGATAAGATAAATTAGTATTCTTATCTCTTCATGCTATTCTAATTTATCTAGATAAATGGACAAGTTCTATATGGAAAGACTCACCAGAATGCATCTTCAATAATTAAATGTGCACCTTCTAAAGTAAAAATAATATTTATCAGGTAAGTAATCTTTAATATTTGTATCTTGTTTTTGCATTTAGAATGATCTAACTAGACTATAATCTTTCCATATAATTCAATGTTTGTGGATTTTATATTTGCTTGCAATATTGCAACTATTGTAAACAGTCCTATTTTTTAATGACATTTTAGGTATCAAATAGTAAATAAAGCTTAGGTTTTCATGAATTTAACTGGATGATTTTAAATCATACATGCTTCATATCATAGAAACAAAGATGCTGTCCATCAGATGGCTGTTTGTCCTGGGAAATCAATAGAGACCTCAACTATATCTTCTGGGACTCAGCACGAAGAGGTACAACAAAGACATTATTTAAGTGATATAATTAAAATTTTAATGAACAAAGATTTTGTCTGTAATGTTTTGGTTTTTTTGGGTGACTGTGAAGAAAAGTCAAAGTAGATTTTTACAGGATGAGTAAATTTGATAGAGGCAGTTTAACATAAGGCTAAAATAAGGGAAATTGTATATGCTGTATCTGTGCCATTTCTAGTGGATATGCTATGTTGGATTTTTCCATGTAATTATGTTTTGATAATATATTTTCTTCTTCCAGGGAGAAGAGAATCTTCAAAGCTCTGTTCTACCTATAGATTTCAGTTCATACAAGAATATTCAAAATGTGGAACTGCCAAAGGTAAATTATATGCATAGTTCTTGTTATATGCCAATCTTAGTGCCTCTAGGTGAATTTCTGTCTGTGATTTATTAAGTGTGAGAAGAGAGGAACCACTTCACCTGTGAATTAACAAAATGTCTATGGAAGCATAGACTTTTGAGATAAGTTTCATTGTCAGAATCATTGTGGACCACTACCTCTATTTGGCTGTATTTCATTATTTGGATCAGTTGTAGTTTGTATACTTAGAAGACCCCAATTTAGTGATACTGGTAGTTCTACATCCATCTGATTTTGGAAAAATTGATCCAGCTAATTCTGGAAAATTTGGGACTGAAAAGTGCATACATTTTTCTAATTTGACTACCCCTTATTCTAATATTGGCAATAGAGACTTAGGGCCTTTACAGACTGCCAGAAAGAATGCAGCTTGAGACCACTTTAACTGCCCTGGCTCAGTGCTAGGAAATCATGGGAATTGTATTTTTTCTGAGACATTGAGCCTTCTCTGTCAAGGAGCTCTGGTGCCACAATAAACTACAGTTCCCATGATTCCCTAGCATTGAGCCAGGGCAGTTAAAGTGGCCTCAAGATGCATTATTTCTGGCAGTCTGTAAAGGCCCTTAGTCAGCATGTCTTAACTATAAGTAGGTCAACAGTGTTCTTTGGCACAGTCCTGGATTCAAATTTGAATGAAGTGGCAACTGAACTATGCTTTGATGTGTATATCTGCTTGCTTTATAAGAATTGACCTTCATTTATTTTCTGCTGCCAGCTCCAATAGGCTTAGAATGTCCAAAGTGCATTACTGGAAATGGAAAGCATCAGTGCTAGCTATCAATCAGTTACACAAATTCACATATGTGGATTTAATTTATGTACTAGTAGATCCTAGAATTTTGTGGGGAAAGAATTTGGGTGAGGTGAAGTTGGTCAGGCATAATGAAAAGGCAAAAAGACATTGAAGAATAAGAAGCAGAGCACAATAGCTATGCAAAGACTAGGAGAAAGGAACTATGGCTCTGGGGATGAAGTGGGAGGTTGGTTAGCAGCATCCCTTCCAATGGCACCCCACTCCCACCCTCCAGTTTTGGAGAGCAGAATTGAAATCCCGCCTTGGCTATGAAAACTCACTGGGTGACCTTGGGCAAGTCACACATATCACAAACACAGCTTTAGAGGATTGCAGTGGCAAACTCCCTCTGAAGAAACATGCCAAGAAAATCCTGTGATAGGTTTGCCTTAGGGTCTCCATAAGTTGGAAACGACTTGGAGACACACAACACAACACACCTAAAAGGACCATAAATGTTTAATATCCTTGTTCTTTGAAAAATATAATGTTGTGATACTCAAGAACTGGCAAACTGTGAGTCAAAGGCAAAATCTTTTTCTGGCTCTATTGGAAAAGACTGAAGTAAATATTTTGTCTCACCACTGCTTTGGAAACATTCTCCCAACTACCTGTTTAGCTATGAACAAACCCTTGTACGGCAGGGAGACTATTTAAATGGCCCAACCTTGGAGGAGAGGCCTGATCCTTTGGACCTTTCCTGTTTATTATATTAGTACTGATTTGGTGGAAATGACATCTACTATTAATCAGGCTATTTAGGGATTTATTATTAATTAGGATCTTATACATGGTTTAGAGAATGTTGAAACATGCTCTGAGTAAAAAAAATATGAAATTTTGTTAACCCTAGAGGTAGATGACCACATGCAGAAAAGGCACAGATTTATGTTGGATTTCATGAAACTACCTATGTGGGTCTTCCTTGTTCCCAGCAGTGGATTTGGGTTTTGTGCAGGCATGATACTGAAGCATGTCTCAATAAAAATGAGCTGCAGTGAGCTTTGGGCTCACATGTTCTCTAGACCCTCTTCCTTCCCCTGCTTATTCATGAGGACATCAGAAGTTTTCACTTCCAGTTTAGACTAACTTCATCTTGCCATGTCCTCTGAGTTTGAACATAACAGTGCTTAATATTAATTATGATTTGATACAGAGGTGGGCAAAGTGTGACCTGTGGGCTGCATGTGGCCCTTGGGACCCCAAAATGAGATACTTTAGGCCCCCCAGAAGCCCCTCAAAGCCCCCAGATCCCCCAGTTAAAAATTATATTACTTTTCAGCTGTTTCTTTACCCCTAAACCAGCCAAAATCTCCCAAAGCTGTCTAAAAATGCAGTGGTTTGTTTCACCAAAGCCCCTCAAACCACCAAAACACACACAAAAACATTGGCCAAAAATGGCAGCTGGAAGTGATGCTGTGTCGTTTCAAGAGCACTAAAATGCACTGGTGTGGCCTGTTGGGTGAGCACAGACATGGTAGTTGCCACCTTTGATTTGATAGAACAAGGTGATTTTAAGCCATAGTTGAAAACATAGTCTGTTTCCACTAACCATATTTAAGATTAACCATAGTTCAAATGACATGCTAAATTGTTCTTAGTCTAAAATGAAAGTGGACATATGTAATCTTCTTCTTGTGGCTGCAGCAAAGGAGGAAAGGAAATGTGGAACCACACAAGCCTGGGGTTAATCAGGGATTCTTAACCTGTAGCCCATGACAATTAAGGGGTTCTTGGGTGAACTTCAAAATGTCTATGAACGTGATGCAATTCCCCACCCCCTTGATTTTCTTCATGTTATTTTGAACACTGTGTTTACATTTTTCTGGAGAATAAGACCATAGCTTTTATCAGATTCTCAGAGGTCCAGCACCCCCCACCCCCATTAAGAATCACTACTCTAAACAATGTTTTGGCATTACTATACATTCAAATGCAGCATTTCTCCATACCTGTAATTGTCCTACTAAAAATATTGCTCTCTAAAATCTGTATAGCTTAGGTACAAGAGGATCAAATGCAAATATAAATTTTCCTAGAAATAATATAGATAAATAAAGAGGTAATAAAAGATCAGATTTAAGCACAAATTCACATAGAAGTAGTGTGTGCATGTGTGTTTTCACAAAGCTACAAAGAGCAGAGTTAAACAAATTATAACTATGGTATACCAAAAAAAAAACGTTTGTATGCCAAAAGCTGTATACATGCATTGTTCATATGAATGTATGTGTGTGTGTGTGTGTGTGTGTGTGTGTGTATGTATATATAGGATGTTGTGTGTCCCCAAATCTTTTCTAACTTATGGTGACCCTAGGGCAAACCTGTCACTGGCTTTTTTTGCTTTTAATAAGTAAATACTTTTTTTTAAAAAATAGTTGGAGGCAGGTATATCTATTGCTTTTTTCTAATTGTGTATTAACCCAAGTAAGTACTGCAGATCATTGTTTCCAAAAACTTTAAATAATTTAATTCTTGCTTATTAACTTTTTCCATATGAAACTTTTCAGTTCATTTGAAAATGAAATCTCTTACATGGTCTTTTGATCTCATTTATCCTTGTCTTCTAAACTTCACATTTTGTTTGCCAAACTGTGCATTCTGTCTTTCCTCCAACATCTTTATTTATTTATTTAGAATAATTATTGTTAAGTTTCCAAAATTAAAATACTTATATAAACATACATACAAACTATATATATTACATGCATTTAACATTCCATACCAACATCAACATAGAAACAACATTCATCTAACAACACAATCATTAAAAAACAACATCCTTACTGGTAGTCTCTTTCTCTTTTGTATCTTACTTGGTTTTCTCTTTCAATACTATTTTATGTATTAGCTATACTTCCACTTACATTACAAATTAAATGCGAAAATTATTCAACTTTATCCTTATGTTATCTCTGAGATTTCTTATTCTTCTAATATTATTAATATTATAGTATTATTAGATACTCTTATACAAAATTAACTATAATTCTTTATCATATATCTATTTCCTAAATGAATATTTCTATTGTCTTCATATATTTTGTATAGTATAAACCATATTTATATATTATTTTACAATATTGAGGTGTTACTTAAATTGTAATCAATTATTCCTTTACTCTGATTTCTTTCTATAACCGCAAAGTTTTCTAAACTCTATATTCCTGTTATCTATCATTTTTTTACTTTTACAAATTTAGCAATTTTTTTAGATCTGGCCATTTTCTATCCAATACTTTTTCATTGGTAACCATTCCTCTTCTATATCATCTGGTGATTTTTCCTGTATCAAAGCAGTTAGGATGTCCATGTTCATTGCTTCCTTTGATTTCATCAACCATTCTTCATTTGTTGGTAACATCTGTCTTTTCCAGTATTTAGCATACAGCATTCTAGCTGATGATAACATATAAAATAATATTCTTCTGTATCTCTTTTCTATACTTCCTAGTAAATGTGTCATGTTTAATAACATGATCTCTAGTTCGTTTGATATTGTTATGTGTAATATTTCAAATATGTGTTTCTTCATCCTTTTCTAGTAGTTATCTGTCTTATGCCATTTCCACCACATGTGTTAGAAGGTGCCATATGGTTCCTGACATTTCCAGCATTTAGCGTTTTTTGTGTTGTAGAATGTTTTCAATTTAGATGGAAACAGGTGCCATCGATACATCATTTTAAAGAAATTCTCTTTAAAGTCCTGACATAAAGTGAATTTATTTGTGTTTCTAAGGGCCTTTGCAGACTGCTAGAAATAGTGCAAATTGAGTCCACTTTAACTGTCCTGGCTCAGTGCTAGGGAATCATGGGAATTGTATTTTTTTTCCGGGACATTGAGCCTTCTATGTCAGAGAGATCTGGTGCCACAATAAACTACAGTTCCCATGATTCCTTAGCACTGAGTCAGGGCAGTTAAAGTGGACTCAATTTGCACTATTTCTGGCAGTCTGCAAAGGCCCTAAGTCTTTTCCAATTTTCCAAATCAATTTGTCTACCACTTAATCATAGTTTGCTTAACCGTTTCTTGTTCTAGATCTCATTGTTTTAGTAATTTATAATACTTTGCTATATGTTGTTGCCTTTCATCTTCAATAATATCTATTTCATTATTTTGTTCAACAAATCCTTCCAATTTCCTATCAATTTTAAATCTTTCTGTTAGTTGCTTATATAAGAACCAGTTGTTATTTTTCCCTTCTTGGCCTGTTGTTCCTTAGATATCAGTTGAAATCCATTGTTCTTGTCTTGTATAGTATATCCTTGTATCTCATCTAACTTTCTGTCTTATTTCTGGTTCTCTCAAAGAAGGCTTCTTGTGTCAAAACCCACATGGGGATGCCCCTGTAAAATATTTTTTTAACTTTTAACCAAATCTTCAAAAGTGCTTTTATATAGTGGTGATCAAAGTTTTTAGTATCTTTTTATTTGTTATACCACATATATGCATGCCAGCCAAATCTTTTATAACTACCTTCAATGTTCAATAGTCTTTCATTCTTTAAGCTAATCCAGTCTTCTATCCATGTTAGACTGCATACATAGTAATACAACTTTAGATCTGGTAATGCCCAACCACCTTTTTCTTTGGATTCAGTTAGAAGTTTCCATTTGAGCCTAGCATTTTTCCATTCCCAGAGGAATATTGCTAGGGTGTGTGTGTGTGTGTGTGTGTGTTGCCATGTTGCATCCCTCCTTCATGATTATTGGTAGAATTTGAAAGAGATACACAAATCTTGGAAGTATGTTCATTTTTATGATTGATATTCTTCCAGAAAAAGAAATCCTCATTTTAGTTCATTTATATTTATCATGAGCAACAGACTATTCTAAACTGACTTTCCCTGAAGCATTAAATTCCAGAGATCTTTTTTTTTTTTTTAAAGTTTCTATTCCTGATTGCTATCCTGCTGTTTGTTTCTTAGTCTTGGAGCTAGAGATAGAGATTTTTATTAACTACTAATATCTCTTTTCTAGTTTGTGTAAATATAATTGATACTAATGAAACTGGAGAGCCAAGAACAATATGAAACTTTTTGATATTTATTATTCTGTATAAAGAACATCTTCAGTACGCTTTGACTAGGAATGCTCTTGTTCATGGCACTCATATTTTACGAAAATTCCATTCTTTCAATATTAATTTGTGTGTGTGTGTTTAAAAAAATCTCCAAAAAGTCTATTTCGATACATACAGTCCTCCCTCTGGATTTGCAGACTTGGGATTTGCGAATTTGGTTATTTGCAATCTCAGTGTGAGACACGCCCACTTCCTCCTCCTGTACTTGGGACAGCTGGCTGTAGCCATCCCAGGCAGGGGAGGAAGAGGTGAGTGGCCTTAAACTCTTCCCTCCTGCCCTGTAGCTGGCTCAATGGGGCCAGCTACAAGGCAAGAGGGAAGAGTTTAAGGCAAGTGCACTCAAACTCTTCCCTCTTCCTTGTAGCTGGCCCCATTGAGCTGGCTATCGGGTGGAAAGGGAAGAGCTTAAAGCAAGTGCACTCAAACTCTTCTCTCCTGCCTCATAGCTGGGCCCACTGATCCAGCCAAGGGGTGGGAGGGAAGAGTTTAAGGCATGTGCACCGGCGCTTGCCTCAGAATCTTCCCTCGTGCCTCGTAGCTGGCCCCATTGAGCTGCAAGCATGGGTACTCTTGCCTTAAACTCTTCCCTGCCACCCCGTAGCCAGTTCAATTTGGCCAGCTACGGGGCGGGAGGGAGGGGACGGTGTTATTCAGGAATTTTTGGATTCACGAGGGTCCTCCATCCCTAACCCCCATGAATCTGGAGGGACAACTGTAATTGTTTATTCCTCTCAAAATATAAATTTAATTGTGTGGTTTGGTATGTTTAAACTGTTAAAAACTATCCTCATTCCTCCACATTCACTGGGGTTAGGGGCACAGGACCAAAAAACCACAAATAACAAAAATGCTATGTTTTTACCTGAGAGGACACTTCTCTAGGTACTCCAGTGCAACTCTGTGGTCCACATCTGCCGGACATTGACCATAGAATTGCGCTGGAGAAGCTACAAATGCCTATGGAGTGTTCTCTCTAGGAATCTCTAGGTCCTTCAGTGAGACATTTGGTTAAAGTTGATCATAGGACCTAGATATTCCTAGAGAGAGCATATTAATCAAATCTGCAAAAGTCAAAGCTACCAATGTGGAGGGACAAGTGTATAATGTATGTTTTGGAGATTTACAAAATCTATTAAGTAGGTAGGTGTGGATTTGCATATTAGTCTAAGAAATGGAAATCAAGTGATTTTGTAGAGAAATTACAAAGATGGTTTTCTTTACACATCTATACATTGAACAGCTTTGATTACTACTCTTTTATAACTATGGACATGTCCTGTTTTTTCCTTAGGATCAAGGTGGCATAGGCATTGCCATTGGTGAAGAAGACACACTTAAAGGTGTGGTTATTCAGAGCTTAACGGAGCATGGTGCAGCAGGGAAGGTAAGCATGGCTTAATCAGGGAAGAAGATGATAAATGTATAGGGGGAGACACCTCTCTCTCCCTTTTGCTAAATCTCATCTTAATACATCTTAATACATTTGTTTTGATTTCAGGATGGCCGAATTAAAGTTGGAGATCAAATTTTAGCAGTGGATGATGAAATTGTTGTGGGATACCCTATAGAGAAGGTACTTGAGTAGTGAATATGATGTGATGCTTATCTATGGCCCTGGTCCAGAGCGCCGGCGGAGCTCAGCCTCCGCACCGGGGCGCTCCCCCGGCAACTCTAAAAGGAGCTCCAAACTGGCGCTCCTTTTAGATTTCAGGGAAAGTGCGCCCTAAAAGCCGCGGGTGCTCTTTCCCTGACTCTTCTGCCGCGGCGCGTCCGCTCGCCGCGGCGTGAGGTCATCCCCAGAGCGACGGCCGTGCGGAAGGACGGCGACTCCGAGGGCGACCTCAGGAAGAGGAAGGGGCGCCGCTCGTGCGGCTGCCCCTCCTCTTCTGGGCCCGGAAGACGGCTCAATTAGCCGTCTGCCGAGGCCCTTTATCTGTTCTCTGTAACTGTTGAGGTGCTATGAAGGATTCTATTAAGGGGAATCCAGTAGGACCAGGATAACTTTAAGTGAACTTTCTAAGAAAATCTGGGAGCCAGTGTGGTGTAGTGGTGTAAGTGTTGGGCTATTACTTTGGGGAACAAGAGTTTGATTCCCAGCTTGGTCATGAAACCCACTGGGTTACCTCAGACTAGTCACATTCTCAGCCTCAGGTGAAGGCAATGGCAAACTTCCTCTAAACAAATCCTGCCAAGAAAACACCATGATAGGGTTGCTATAAGTTGGAAATTTATTGATGGCACACAACAACAATAAGGAACTATGAAAATATATTAAAGTTGTTCCAGTCCCACTTCTCAGTACACATTCCTCTCTATGAGAGGATTTTTTGTTTGTATTTTAGAATTTTCAGAGCTCATTTACAAAAAAAATCTTATAAAGACAGGTCATACACAGCAGTGAAGGCTGCATATATGTTTAGCCCCTCCCATGTGGAAATTTTGGCTCCTTGAATGGCAATAGGCAATAGGGAAATTACAATCCAGCTGGCCCTCTCAAGCAGCTGTTTGCAGCAGAACTCAAACAGAAAGGCAGACTATTAAATAAATAAAATAGCATTTCTTCCAAGAAACAGGATTTGCTGTGATTTTGCAAGTCTAGTAAAATAGTCCACCTGAATACACTATACTAGAAATCAAATAACTATATTGGTTTGTTACTTGACAACTTATTCTTTTTCTTGTTCATCAAGTTTATCAGCTTGCTGAAGACACCAAAGGCCACTGTGAAGCTCACAATCAATTCAGTAGAAGAGACTCAGACACAGCCATTGAGTTACAGTGCTACTTCGGGTGAAAAAACAAATACCCAACAGTCAGTGATTGCTCCACCATCTGAGTCACCAGAACCAGAGTCAATTAAAAGTAAGAATCTTCCACTTTCCCAGTGTCTTACAAATGAATTAAATGAAAACTGTGCACATATGCATGCATGTGTATATATATATATATATATATATATATATATACACACACACACACACACACACACACTCATTCCCATGCATGTACACTCAGAGCATATTGAGCCAATCTCAACCATCTTCATCTTATAGGAAGACCTGAATTATAGAACTATAATGAGCCATTGGCCTATTTATCATTGAGCCTTAAGTCCAAGATTCTTCTTTTAATGTAGGAAGGCCCTCATTCATCAGGTTACTTAAAAACAGATTTGTATAGTTGCCTAGTGATTGTTCATTTACAGTTTTTTTTAATTCTCTCCGCATGTTTTACTCTTAACAGATTTCATATTAGGTTTATAACCAGCCTGTGTAAAATAAAAATATAGATTAGACCAGGGGTCGGCAACCTGCGGCCCGCGGGCCGGGTGTAGCCAGCGGAGGCCTTGGGACCGGCCCATGGGCGGTCCCGCCACTACCGCCGCCGCGCACACGTCGGTACCATTTTGGCATCCAAAATGGCGCCTGTGCTTGTGCACGCATGCGCATGGTGGGGGGCGCCATTTTGGAAGGCTCCATGGTGGCTGCACAGCTGCCATGGGGCCTTGGGAAGGCCGCACCGAGGCTGCGCCGTGCGAATTCGCATGGTGCAGCCGCAGTGCGGCCTTCCCAAGGCCCAGGGATTCACACGGCACAGGTGCAGTGGGGCCTTTCTAAGGCCCAGGGAAGCCCCCACTGCGCCTGCGCCATGCGAATTCGCACGGCGCAGGCATGGTGGGGCCTTCCAAAATGGGGCCCGCAGCGTGCATGCATGTGTGCGAGACACGGGCCACCATTTTGGAAGGCTCAACGGCGCCATGCGCATGTGCACGGCGCTGTTGGACCTTCCAAAATGGCGCATGCGCATGCGGGGGGCAAGCGCGCGCACGCCTGCCCGCCCCCCGCCCCATTCCCCCCCGGCAACAAAGATTGCCGACCCCTGGATTAGACCATTAAAGAGGCAATGCATTGCTTCCAGAATTGAACTCATAACCAACTATATGTCTGTAGTAATTAGATGTAATACATTAAATATTGTTTACATAACTGCCTAAATTTTACAATATTTATCCAAAATCAGCACACATGAGTCTTTGATGTTTGTGGTATCCAAATTCTGTTGATAATGAAAGAATTCTTATGCACATAGAGCATGGTCTTTATGCACTGGTCTTGTTCAAGTATCATAGATTAGTAATGGCTTTTATAATTCACAGCTTCATTCTGAATAGGTTAAGCAACAAATAAAGAAGTATAAAAATGGGCTTAATTTCATATTCCTGCTTAAGCCCCCTTGAAATTAATAGTACTGAAACCATAAGAGCAATTAATTTGTCCCACTAATGCCAGTGGAATTTAAAAACAGTTAATGCTGTCTACATTCAAAGTTTGGTGTAAAACATTTGCTTCAGATCAGTAATTGTTTTTCTTTCTATCACTATAGGCTTTTCTTAAGCTACCTTCTGAAACAGTTGTGCTAGGTTCCTCAATTTGAGCTATCTTTGAAATGACCATATATAACATGTTTTGTTATACCTACTATGTTAATGGTCTGTTTTCAGACACAAGCAGGTCTTCAACTCCAGCAACATTGGCTTCTGACCCAACCACATGTCCAATCATCCCTGGCTGTGAAACTACAATTGATATTTCCAAGGGACGTACTGGCCTTGGCTTGAGCATTGTGGGAGGAGCAGACACTTTGCTGGTAAGTAATAGAACTTCATAATCTATGTAAAAATTAGAGCTGAAACTCGTTCCATGAAAAGGTTGACTCTGGCCTGAAACAGATGGGCCAAATGAAGTGGCTTCCAGCCACGTTGCAGGTGTGGCATTCAAACAACACATGCCTCCAAAGCAGCCTGAAGCCACACCAAAGCTGCGCTCTGGTTCTTTGGACCAGGGCAAAAAGGAGCCCAGATAATCCTTTGGAAGTGGGTCATGCAGTTGATGAGGTTCTGATCCGCTTGCGGCTGGAATGGACTCAGGTCGCTCTTTTGCACCCATCTGCTCTCTCTCTCTCTCAGCACAATCCTGAGTACATGTCTGCTTAGAAGGTATTGCTCACTTCCAGGTAAACACATAGAGGGCTGCAATGATAGCCATATATAATGTGGCTTGGATAAATGAAAGAAAACACTATTTTTCTGTTCTCAGGAATAAATATTATGTTCTTAAACATACTAGAGAGTTTTTCAAAAAGATTTATTCACTTTAATTCTTGTATTAAAAAGTACTTTAGCATCTAGATCAGTGGTTCTCAACCTTTCTAATGCCGTGACCCCGCAATACAGTTCCTCATGTTGTGGTGACCCCAAACCAAAAAAAAAATTATGGCGGCTACTTCAAAACTGTAATTTTGCTACAGTTATGATTCGGAAATCAAACATAATTTAAACATAGTCATTAATCACAAAAACAATAATTATATGTTGAGAAATATTTATTACTAATTCCAATAAATAACATTTCACCATGGCATAGCATGGGTTTAAATATAACAGTAATATAACAGTAAACAACTGTGTGTGAAAGCCACCATGGTGTTATGGGTCGAGTGTTGGACTATGACTCTGGAGATCAGGGTTCGATTCCTGTTCAGCCATGAAACCCAGTGGGTTGACCCTGTGCAAGTCACACTCTCTCAGCCTCAAGGGAAGGCAATGGAAAATCTTCTCTGAAAAAATCTTGTCCAGAAAACCCCAGGACAGGTTCGCTTTAGGGTAGCCATAAATCAAAAAGGACTTGAAGGCACACAACAACAAGATAGATAGACACCTATACATATATTCATTCATTCATTCACACACAAACAACATGACTGAGAACAGACGAAAGTATCCCCTCAAAAAGCTCACACTATACAATTTTTCTAAAAGTCAAAGGTGAGAGAGCCACATACACCAGAGCTTGAGCTCTGAGGGGAAAAAGAAAGTGGGAGGGAAGTGTAAACAGCAAATGTAAATAATAATACACCAGGGAAAAGTGTAGATGTAAATGCAAGTGTGTGTGTGTGTGTGTGTGTGTATATATATATATATATATATATATATGGCATAGTGATTTGGACTGTAACTGGAGACCAGGGTTCGATTCTTGGCTCAATCTTGAAAAACCCACTGGGTGACCTTGGGCGAGTCACACTCTCTCAGCCTCAGAGGAAGGCAAAGGCAAGAAACTTGCCAAGAAAACCCCAGGATAAGGTTCTCCTCAGGCTGGCCATTAAGTCGGAAACAGCTTGAAGGCACACGACGACAACAAACGCAGAGAGAGAGAGAGAGAGAGAAAGAAAGAAAGAGCGGGCGAGGTAAATACCATTAACCCCCCCTCACCCCCCATTCACAACTGCCTTCCCGGCCATAATACTCTCTCAGAAGGGAGCCTCCATTATTTCTCCCCTTCTTCAGGAAGAGGGTCGCCCCATCTTCCCACCTTCCTCACCTCCTCCACCGCCTCCTCCTCCTTCTTCCTTGGCTCCGCTCCGTCTCTTTCCGAACTGGCTTCTCTTCTGACTGAGAGAGGCTGAGCCAGGCTCTAAAGCCATCGGAAATATGTATTTTCCGATGGCTTTAGGCGACCCCTGTGTTTTGGTCATTCGACCCCCGCCAGGGTCGCGACCCACAGGTTGAGAACTGCTGATCTAGATGAAAGTTACCACATGTTATAAAACATGATTGTTGTCCATTTCAGTTACACTGTAAATGGTATTAGTATACCCTTATCATATAGTATAATTGTTTTTACAATATATAAGCAGGATGTGATGGCTTAGTAGTTAAGATGCCTATTCTGATGATGGGAAGATCAGAAGGTTGGCAGTTCGAGGCCCGAGTGCTGCATGATGGGCTGAGCTCTCCTGTCACTAGTCACAACTTCTGCCAACCTAGCAGTTAGAAAGCATGCAAATGAAAGTAGATAAACAGGTACCACTTTGATATGAAGATAAAAGCATTCACATGGACCACCAGAGCAGTCCTCAGACAACACTGGCTCTTTGGCTTAGTAAAGGAGATGAGCACCACCCCCTGCAGTCAGTTATGACAAGATATTCATGTCAAGGGATGACCTTTACCTTACTATATATATAAAAATGAGGGACACAGTGGCTCAAGTGGTTAAGACACTGACTCTGTTGATTGCAAGATTGTCAGGTTGGCAGTTTGAGGCCCAAGCACCATATGATGGGGTAAGCTCCCATCACTATTCCCAGCTTTTGACAACCTAGCAATTCAAAAGCATGCAAATGCAAGTAGATAAATAGGTACCACTTTGGTGGGAAGGTAAACAACATTCTGTGCAGTCATGCTGGCCACGTGATCACAGAGTCGTCTTTGACAACGCTGGCTTTTTGACTTAGTAATGGAGATGCACACCGCCCCCTATGGTCGGACACGACTTGACAACCTTGTCAAAAGGAAATACCTTTACCTTTACCTTTTACCAGAGGTAAGCAACCTTTTCCCTTTTAAGGGCCGAGGGACTTCAGCTCCCAGAATCCCAGGAGCTATTGGCCAACATGAGACTATTGGCCAACATGGCTGAGGCTTCTGGGAGCTGAAGTCCCTTGGCCCTGAAAGGGGAAAGGTTGCCTACCCCTGTCTTTTACTATATAAAACAGTCATTTTTCATGTTTGATTTGCTTCTGAAAATGTATACTCTGAAATGCATTGGGCAAAGAAAATTTTCATTCATGTGTTTCATGTTTCCCTGCTCCTTCCCCCACCCCGTTATTCTTGCCTTCCCTCCTCTGGTTATTAATAATTATACTTTCTCAGGTGGACAATAAAATAAAATAATTTAGATTTTTTCCCCCTTTGAGGCATATATTCCTGAGTTTATTATGGTTAGCATTCCATATCTATGAATCCTGCATTCGACTGTTCAGGTTTCTCTCCATTTTCACAGACTTGGAATCCATGGTCTCACCCGTTTGCAGGTGGGAATCGACACAATGGACAAAATGGGGTGTGTGCAGGTGCACGCTGCCATTCAAGCTAATGGGGCCTGAATATTGGTGATTTTCCTTTTTGTGCAAAGGGGTGTTTCAGAATGGATCCCCTGCGAAAATGGAGGGGTGATGGTATTTACAGCAAGTTTGTGACAACATATGTTCCATTAATTTACAGCCTACCCCAATTACATTGAAGAGTCAGCCCTCCATATCCACAGATTCAGCCATCCATGGATTGAAAGCATTTTTTAAAATAAAATTTCCAAAAATAAACCTTGATTTTACCATTCAATATAAGGGTCACCATTTGAATACATCATTGTATATAATGAGACTTGGGCATTCATAGATTTTGGTATCCATAGAGGGTCCTGGGACCAAACCTCAGTGGATATCAAGGGCCTACTGTACTTCAGTTTTTCTTTGTATCTGTAGTTCTTTCTGATCTCATCAGGTTGGGACAGTTTCAGTGCACAAATAGGACAATTTAACATTTTTGGTTTTAAATCTGCAGGGAGCAATTATTATTCATGAAGTGTACGAAGAAGGAGCAGCTTCTAAAGATGGAAGGCTGTGGGCTGGTGATCAGATCTTGGAGGTATAACATGAGGCATATCATACATCTTCTATGTTTAAACTATGCATTATTATGGCGGGGGCAGGGGAAGGACTATGATGGACATCCAGTGTCCTTTTGTATTAAAGTCATGAAAGAATCCAGTTTCTCATATCTGCCATACATTTATATTCCAGGTGAATGGAATTGACTTAAGAAATGCAACACATGATGAAGCCATAAATGTTCTCAGACAGACACCTCAAAAAGTCCGCCTCACTGTTTATAGAGACGAAGCCCAGTATAAGGAGGAAGACATGTATGATGTACTTAGCATAGAGTTACAAAAGAAGCCGGGCAAAGGCCTTGGACTCAGTATTGTTGGGAAAAGGTAGGTTCATGAAGAGCTTTCTGAAACTGTTACATCTTTGAATAGAGGATAATGTCAGAGAAAACGTATGTGATAAAAAAGGCAGATTCCCCACCCTTTGTGTTGGTTTCAAGTGTGATCCAAACAATAGAAACTGAAACTTGGCCTTATAGATCTAATTTCAGCCCACCCTTGTTTCCTATCTCTGGCGCTGAGATGAGATCTGCCTACAAAATAGAGCTACTTAGAAGATGAAAGGTCTAAGAAAGCGTTGTTCTGTTTGTAACAGTGTGCTATAAATAGGTATCATAGCTTCCTTTTTGCACCAGATGGCAAACCTACTCAGAAAACAGCAAGGGCCTCTTACGCTTGTACCACTTTAGTGCAGAAAGCTTTAAGGAAGAAGTATGCACCTACCTAGCCCCTTAAGACATATGGAGCCACCTTGATCTGAAACATTGTTATAGTTGAGAAATTCCTCTCCTATTGAGACAAACATAGGAAACAAAGATAAGATGATGTTATTACTTCATAATATTTTTGTTTGTTTTTAGGATTACTAAGTGTGTTGCTGCCTTGTCACTCTTGCTGGACATTTGAAGTCAACTTTGCTTCAGCAAGCATTGCGAGAAGGTTTCTGAGGGCCTAGCTCACAAACCAACATATGGTTGGGGAATTATCTCCCTTCCCCCAGTATATCTATTTGGCTTTATGGAAGGGAGTGATAAAGAAAACAACTGTACAGGTGTCAGGGCGCTGCTTACTAATGTCCCCTCTCCCCCAAATTTCCCAGTAGAATTTTTGTGTAATGTATTTTTTAAAAAATAAGAATATGCATTCTTAAAATTGCTTTTTAAAACATTATTGAAAGTTGGCTTACTTTTCCTGACATGCTGCAATGCATTGCTAGGTGCAAGGGATGTAATTTTCTGGCCCTTTAAATACCACCATTTTCATATATATATGAACAAGACAAACCCAAAACCCTTACATGAGTCTGTGACTCTTACTCCCTGCCTTCTACACCTGCCATTTGTAAAATGGAAACAAAAATCACAGTATTCATTACCAAAATGGGATCTGGGCAAATGCAAGTGCCCTCCTGTGATGTTTTTCTTAGGGTTTTTTTTTATGTTACCATCTCTGAGAACATAACCCCTTTTTAGATGCAAACCATTCCTACTACATTTCAGTATGATCTCAGTTTCTAGCCTTTATGGACTGCAGAAAGAAATTCTGATTTGCTGAATAGAACAGAGCTTATAAAATTTACTTTTTTGCACAAGCCAGTGAACATTATCAGTGGCAATGCTGGCTCTGGAAATTTGGGAATCGTAGAAATGTCCCAAGCCTTGGGTTGAAATAATGGTGTCTGTGACATTGTTTCTTCTATCTGGTCTGCCTGTCAGCATAACATGACCCATCTGTAAGGTTTGTATTTGACAAACTGCCTTATTAGATTGTTTTTTGCAGATGGAAAAGAGGAAGAAAACCTTATAATTTCTGTCATTCAGCAAAATAATGGTTACACATGAAAGCTCCTTTTCATGTAGGTGTGGATTTTAATTAACTTATTGGTAGGCTTATACCAATCCATTTTTAGATACTTTTTATTATAAATATCAATATTATGCTTACAGAAATGATACTGGAGTATTTGTATCAGACATTGTCAAAGGAGGTATAGCAGATCTGGATGGGAGATTGATGCAAGGAGACCAGATACTAATGGTGAATGGTGAAGATGTTCGAAATGCTAACCAGGAGGCAGTGGCTGCTTTGTTAAAGGTAAAGAGAAAACAATAGATAAAACTGTACTACATTGTAAAGAAATCTTGTAGCACCTTTGAGACTAACTTAAAGATAGAAGTCGGCAGCATGAGCTTTTATAGATTCCAGTTTACTTCCTCAGCCTCTTGGTTGAAACCTATACTCCCCACCTGCACTGCTGATTATTTGGTTTGATTTGAATGAATTGCTCTGCTCCTATCATTCTAGATACAATCTAAAGCTCTGCTATCGAAGTTCCTTTTGATTCTAGGTACTACTTTCTCTTACTAGATTTTTATGTGTGACACCAAGACTGCATCTGCACTGCAGAAATAATCCAGGTTGATACTACTTTAACTGCCATGGCTCAATGCTATAGAATTCTGGAAACTGTAGTTTTGTGAGACATTTAGCCTTCTTTGTCAGAGAGGTCTGGTGCCACAACAAACTAGAATTCCCAGAATTCCATAGCATTGAGCCGTGGCAGAAAGTAGTGTAATCAACAATCAAACCGGATTGTTTGTGCAGTGCAGATGTAGCCCAAGACCAACATTTACATCTCCTGTTTGTGTAAACCAAATGCAAGTGCTATGTTGAACAACTTCTTTTACAAATTACACCAAGTTACATTCATTATTGCTTTCATCACATTCAGAACTGACATGCTAAAGTTTTATAAATGATATCTGTAATGTCATTTGTCATGGTTTAACACTGAATGGCTCAGCCAATAGTTGAAAAAGGCTATGGTCTAGATAAGATCTTAGCATTTCCTCTATGCAAAATTTGGGTTGTGTTTTTGTGTATGTGTTCTGAAACAGCTGGAAAGCATCTAAGTGGCAGTTGCTTTTTCCTTCTTGGGAGCAAAGAAGGGAAGACCTAGTGTTGTGCATGTGTGAATGAATACTAGTTAGGTGTCAAAGAACTCGCATTTACCTGCATATGTTGAGACCAGTGAAGACACCTATAGTGGGGTATCCTTGCTGGGTAGTTGGGTAGGAACTAATGAGTTGGACTCAGATTGGAGCCTGCTGGAGTTGAATTGAGTGTTACTGGAATTTTGAATCATGAACCCAATTTCCTTATCTGGGGAACATTTAATTAAAACTGATTCAGTCTTGCCATATTCACCACTGCATTGAATTCCCCTTTCCCATAAGCCACATTTAGATGGCAGTGTTGCTTCTTTAAAGTACTGTAATGGACTGGAATGGCAATATTTTTATTGCTATTATCTGAATAGTACTGTGCCAGTGGCTATGAAATTCATCTCATTTTCTGTGCTTTTTATGAACTTGCTCCTGTAGAACTTTCTCTTCATGTCCTTGGGCCCAATTGGAAGCCTTGGACAATGAGATGAAATCTCGTGTGCTTTCACTCATGGTTGTAGATCTGGTTCCTGAAATCCCCAGCATTGGTTTGGCATAAAATTGCCAACACATAACAGGGTTGTCTAATGATAATTGTCTGAATTAGCCTTTTAAGTGAGTTGTGCCTTTAATTATTTTGGGTTAAGGAATCTGTGTCTTAACAAATAATGCCTGCTCTCTAGTGCTCATTAGGTACAGTCAGACTAGAAGTTGGAAGAATAAAGGCAGGTCCGTTCCATTCGGAGAGGAGAACGTCTCAGAGCAGCCAGGTTTGTAACTGCTTGCATTGGCTTCGTTTGGAACCATCACAAGCATTGTTAAATTATATAAGCAAATAAAAGGGAATTGATTTTGTAGTGCCAGTGATTTTTCCGTGGACACATAGCAGAACTGAAATAAAATCAAAAGCCAAGTACATAAAAAAGCGTTTTTATGTACTCATTTCCGTGCTTGATTTATTGTAGGTTTTTTAAATAGCTTAGATTCTCAGAGGTGAGATGTAGTAGAGATCTGATTAAAAGGCACAATATAGCTATAGATTTACTGAATCTTAAATTGACATTTTTTTAGATGTAGGACTTTTGCTGTCATAACTAAAAACACTTTTAGGGCATGCTCTTATCCCTCATCCTGTTTTCTGTCACCTTCTGTGGGCAGTGTTCTGTGTAGAGGAATATTCTTGGTTTGATCACCTTCTCTCAGCATCATAGCCCTGCTAGACAGCTGCATTTGTAGGACAGCTGCATGTGCCTTATTGGTTGGTACACCTAAGAGGATACTATTCATCATCATTTTCCTCTCACAGTGACTTTGCTATTTCTCCAGTCAAGCTAGCTGCTGACGTTTTAGTGTGGGCACAAATGCACCATCTCATAGAACTAGGAGTTCTTCTCCCCCCCCCCCCGAAATAATTTACTTGTCCTGTGGCGTACAGAATTTTACATCAAGCCAAACAATTTGTCACATGCTTAATGTCACTGCCATTATATACAGCGAACAGAGTTCCAGATCTATACTTGTGCTTTTGCTCCTTAAGAGACCATGCCTTGAGTTCAACTGACAGGCATAATCAAAGAAATACATTGTTTATTTTAAAAGTAACAAAAATGTGAGACAATATTGGTAGACATTTGTGAAGAAGGAAAACAAGGACCTAGGAGTAATTCTTATTTATGTGTCTCTATAAGGTCAGCGAAGGAAGTGGCAGCCTGTCATCATTCAGTTTCCCAGGTTCTGGGTTGAATGCACCTGAAAGTTATGAAAACACTCTGAAGAAGAATTCCTGTAAGTTTCAACCAGTAGGGATGTGAGCTCAGAGCGTAGGATTTTTAAAGCATTTTTATTTTTGTAGATACTCAGTTTCTGTCACTTACACAATTCTTTCTTTTTAATAGTGGCATCTGAAATACAAGGATTAAGAACAGTTGAAATCAAAAAGGCAAGTAGAATGCAGAAGTTTGAATAATGCTAGAGAAAACTGGGTATTACCTACTGAGTGATCCTAGGCAAGTCTTTCTGTCTCAGCCTAAGAGGAAGGCAAGGGCAAATATCGTCTGAGCAAACGTTTCTAAGAAAACCCTATGATAGAGTCACTTAAAGGCACATCACACCAAGTGTTACTAAATTTAGTAGGGAAAGTAAACATTTGACCATTTAATTGTTTAAAACTGTAATATAGCGTTTTCAAAGGCTAAATTTGAGACTCAGTTCTCCAGTTGTGTCTCATATTCTCTAGAACAAAAACAAATGTAAATACCTAATTGAACATGGCTCATGCAAAAATACACTAGAGGGAGCATACTTTTCTTGTACAAGTATAGCATGGTTAACTTCTACTCCAAAGGCTTTGTTGTATCAGATGACAGTGTATTCATAAGTGGGACTATTTTTATTTTCATATTTACTACTTCCTTTTCTTCTGATAGCTGGATGAATTATAAATATGTAGTGAGGGTAAGCAAAATATGATACAGATTTTTTTTAATCCACCAGGCAGGGTTAATATGAGGGTTAAATGACTTCTTGTCTTAGTATTTCCAGAGTTTGAAACATTAATGTTTGGGCTACATCTTCCAGAATTCCCCAATTAGTGGCCATTGTGGCTAGGGGATTTTGTGAGTTGTCCAAAACTATATTAATTTTCTGAGCTCTGATGTTTTAATGGTAATCATAAAGGTGCTAATGTTTTGAAGATTGGGATGCCCATCCTGTAAATGGATTGATCCTCTTTCCATTCCTGGACATAAAGAGGTAGGACATTATTCAAAATGCACACCATAAGGGATGAGTTGATAGTTCACCACCACTATCACCTGTTTTTATTTTCAATACCTATATATAGAATCTAGAAAACCTTTCTCTTTCTCACTCTCTCTCTGTTATGTAGACTGTGTTTTTTTTCTAGAATACAGTCACCTTCTTCTTCTGACTTGTAAACTAGGTTTGCCACTAAGAGGTCTTCCTGTATAAGCTGGAAGATCCCTTAGCAGGCTGCAACATAAAGCCTGTTGCCACCTTCCTCAGAGATGGCAAGATGTCCAAAATTTCACCATTGTGTTACTTTATGAAAAGTCACAGTGCTGGCACCTGAAGTCACCAGCTGTTGTCTAACATTACTATCTCCCAAAGTTCATCAGCTGTGTTATAAAACTCATCAAAAATGACGGAGCACAAAGTGGAACAAATATCAACCACCACTATCCCCTTATTGTTTGCTGCTCTTTCTATTTTCTTCTACAGGGCCCATCAGATTCTCTGGGAGTTAGTATTGCAGGAGGAGTAGGAAGCCCGCTTGGAGACGTTCCCATTTTTATAGCCATGATGCACCCCAATGGAGTTGCAGCACAAACTCAGAAACTGCGGGTAAGAAGAAGTAGCAAAATAAAAGGTTCTACCTTCAAGTAGCTAGTGGAAATAGTGTTGTTTTTTTCTGCTTGTTAACCACATAACAAAATGCTGGACTACAGTGACACCTTGCTCACATTAGTACCAGCAGAATAGAGATACATATCCCACTCCAGGTAAGCTCTTGTCTTGATTCTACCCATACACACAGTTACTATCTCATTGGCTTCTATCACATCATTAGTTTGCCCAAGGAAACTAATGTAACTGCCTGTTTTAGGGGGACTTTTGCCAAAAGGTTCCTTTGCATAGATGATCATTTGTCCCAAAACAGCAGAATCTCAGCTATTATGTAATTGCACAGACACTGAGCACTTCCCAAATTGTAATCATTTAGCAAATGTCCAGCAATGCATAATGTGGAGCTGTGGTGATTTTGAAATCTAGCAGCTAAGTAAGTGCTCTCAGGCCTGCATTGAAATGGGGAGAAAAGATGTTAATACAACTGCCTTTGAAATAGAAACTTGGTATTGATATCTGATTTCTCTTTTCCCTTGACCTCCCTTTCTTATTTTCCAGGTTGGAGACAGAATTGTTAGCATTTGTGGAACATCTACAGAAGGCATGACTCATTCTCAGGCTGTCAGTTTGCTGAAAAATGCTTTGGGTACAATTGAAATACAGGTAATAACAATGACAACAACAACAACATGCCTTCATTGATTTTCAGAAAACAGAATCAGGCTTTATTTTCAACTTGTGGACATAAAAAGTGATTATAACCTATGAGGTTTAGAGGAGAATTTGGCTTTTGATGGCCATAATTTTTGTGTGTGTATGTTTTGTTTGTGTTATGATTTATACATGTTGATGACTTGTTAGAAACCACAATACTTTGTTGTCCTTTTCCCAGTAAAACAGAGGTTTGTAATCAGTATGTGTTTGAAGCTGGTTTTGGGTTACAGTTATAGGCAATGATGTGCAGAAGTGGGAGAGAACTGTGAATGCAAATGGGAGATGTTCACAAGGTTAAGACAGGCAGGCCTCTTTTAAACAGAAAAGCAGTTGTCCAGTCCTGTCTGTAAAAATCGATGTGCCCACCATGTGATCAACTGTCATACAAATATTTTTAAAACACCTTTTCAAGTAAAATGCTTATGTTCCAAAGATGCTTACGGCTGCCAAAGTAATTTCATTTTGTCACATTTGTGGCCTGTAGTTCACAGGCAGTCAATTGGGTTTATTGTTGATTTATTCTCCAGCAATTAATTCAGTAGGTCTACTTTAGTTGGGACTAGTGGTTGGATTAATGTCCAAGGTAGTGTGTTTGCTGTGCAACAGAACTCTTCCCATTCTGGTTAGAAGTACAACCTGTTCTTAAGCATTAAGTTCCTTCTATCCTCCTGATTTCAGTTAGAGAGGCTGAGCACAGCACTGGCTGGCTGACCCTTGTGACAGTCATAAAACTATTTCTTCACAAGTGCCCTGGAGCAGTGTCCAAGTAATTTTTTTAAAACTAGTTTTAAAAGGGATGTGCATTGGAAAATAAAGACATTTGCAAAGTGCTTGAAGTAACATACTGAACAAGCAAAAGATAACATTCCAATCCTAAGTGTAGGGATGGAGAAAACAGGAAATTGGAATGTTCAATTCAGAGGCTTTCGGTTTTGGTTCCATTGCTGGATGCAGAGGTATTATTTGAGGACTGGTGGACTGGAGAAGCCAAGCATGCAGAGCTGCAAGGGGGAAAGAGTAGACACTCCCTTTTAAATAGGAATATTTATATGTATTTAGAGCAGTCAGGGCTCCCTCACATTTTTGTGAGTCACAAATCTAGCTATGTTTAGTACTGCCCCTGTATTCATGAGAAATACATTCCTAAACTTACTGTGGATAGTGAAAATCATAGATAATGATGAATCCTATATTTCTGGTGGAGGTTGACTATAGAGGCATGCTGGAGGACCTCCAGATACTTAGAAAGGCCTTTTTCCCCAAAATGCAAGGTAAGTGAAACTGCAGTTACTTGTCCTGAAGATTCTGGTGTTTTAAAAATAGATTACTGTGAAGCTTGGGAAGGGGCTGTTTGGTCTGTAGAATTCCATTCCACATTCTATTTCACCTAATAATCTGTGTACACAATTCCTTTATGAACCTGCAGGTTGTAGCTGGTGGAGATGTCAGTGTTATAACCAGCCAGCAGCAAGATCCACCAGCATCTAGTCTTTCATTTGCAGGACTGACATCAAGCAGCATATTTCAAGATGATTTAGGGTGAGCACATTTCTTAAAAAACCTCTTTGAATGTGATTTATCTTAAATTTCCAACAAGCAAAATTATTTAAAATAAGTACAGTCCTGTATGACAATGAGCAATGTTTTCTGGGCTGGAGTCTAATTGTCATTGTAGCTTTCATATCAGTGGAGCAGTAAATCTTCTCCAGTTTTTAATTAAAGGGCCATATAAGCTATTCAACCTATTCTAGATATTTATCTTTTTTTTTAATTTTATTAAACTTTTTTTAAAAAGACAAACAAAATATCAAAGTGATTCACGGACAAACAAAACATAACAAAATTCACCAACAATTAAAACTAAAGACAAAACACAATAAACAAGTTAAAAAAGGAAGAAAAAAGGAAAAGAAAAAAATAGAAAGAAAGAAAATAAGAAGAAACAAAAGATTGACTTCCTCATCTTCCATGTCTTGTTATCTCATCACCATTATACAATACTTCACATTATATAGTCCTTATATTTGTCATCTTACTTTTATTACTTCCTTTCGCTTTTTCCATGATACACCTATCGTCTTTTCTTTCTCTTTATCTTATATCCTATCAAAATTTTCTAGGAGTTCCTAGATTAATCAATCTCTAATATAAAATTTGATCTCTGGTCTTGTTGCCAATATATTAAAAGCAACATCCAATCTCTCTTATAGACCTCCATTCCTTTTTTCCTTATCAAGTCCACTAATCTATCGGTTTCCATTAGATCATATATCTTTCTTTGCCATTCCTTAATTGTGGGGACTTCTTTAGATTTCCATTTCGATGCATACACAATTCTTGCCGCCATTATCAAATAGAAGATCTGCTTACCATATTTACTTTCTAATTTTTCTTCAGCTACTATTCTTAATAAGTACATCTTTGGGTTTATTGGGATTTCTATACTTAGTATTTTTATTATCTCCTTATGTATATTTTTTCACCTCTTTACATCTCCACCAGGTGTGGTAGAACATGCCTATTTCCTTTTCACATTTCCAACAAAGGTTATTCTTATTTTTCTTCATTTTTGCCAATTTGTATGGAGAGGACAAAGCCAAGTTAGGCCACCAGCATAATAATATATCTTCAAATCCGGTAATCCCATTCCTCCTCTAGAAACCTCATCTTGCATATATTTCATTTTTACTCTGGGTTTTTTCCCTCCCCATATAAATTTGGATAGATCCTTATGCCATTTTTGAAAAGGCAAATCATTTATAATAACGGGTATATTTTGAAACAGAAACAGCATCTTTGGCAATACGTTCATTTTAATCATTGAGATTTTCCCCATCCAAGACAAATTTAGTTTATTCCATCTATCCAAATCTTTTCTAATTTCATTCCAAATTTTCTCATAATTGTTTTTGAATAATTCTGAATTTTGTCGTAAAATTTATCCCCAAATATTTCACTATTTTTTTCTCCTGAAATTTGGATTTCTCAATCTCTTTCTTCTTTTGTTAGATTCATTAATAACATAGCTGTTTTTTCTCTATTTATTTTAAGTCCTGATACTTCACCAAATTTTTTGAATGTCATTAGAAGTTTATCTATACTTTCAGTGGGTTCGATATCGACAACATCAAGTCGTCCACGAAAGCATGTAGTTTAAATTCTGCTCCTCTGATTTTAATTCCTTGTATTGTTGTATCTTCTCGAGTTTTGTTATTCAATATTTCTAAATTCATTATAAATAATATTGGTGACAATGGGCAGCCCTGTCTTACCCCTTTTTGGGACTTTACAACTTTTGGTCTTCTCTCCATTTATTAGTAAGTTGGCTTCTGGATTTTGGTAAATAGATTCTATCCACTTTATAAAATTTTGGCCCATATCTATTTTTCCTAATACTTCCAATATAAATTTCCAATTTAAATTATCGAAAGCTTTTTCTATGTCAAAAAAATAATAATGCTAATTTCCTATCAATATTTTCCCCATGTAGTTCTATTAAATTTATCACATTTCTGGTGTTTTCTTTAATCATTCTATTAGGAAGAAAGCCTGCCTGATCTTCATGTATCCAAGCACTCAGCCATTTTTTCAGTCTATTTGCTATCGTAGCCACAAAAATTTTATAGTCACAATTCAGAAGTGATATAGGCCTATAATTTTTCAAGTCCGTCTTTTCTCTATTTTCTTTAGGGATCAGTGTTATATTTGCCTGAAGCCATGTCTTTGGAATTCTACTATCTAATACTTCATTCATTGTCTGTAATGGGAGGGGGGCTAACTGTTGAGTGAACTTTTTATAATATTCGGAAGTAAAACTGTCCAGACCAGGTGACTTACCAGTTTTCATACCTTTAATTACATCGATTATCTCTTTCTTGGTCTAAATATTTCCTAATTTTTTTCTGTTTTATTATATATCCTTTTAATTTCTTCCTGTTTTGAGTAGAGCCCATTTCCTACCTTTATAGTTGTTATAGTCCTTTTTTCTTGTTTTCTTAATTTAAAAGCTAGTATTTTTCCTGGTTTGTTTGAAAATTCAAAATATTTTTGCCTTAAATATCTAATTTTATTTTGCACCTCTTCCATTGTTATTATTTCAATCTGTTTTCTTAAACACTGTATTTCCTCCTGTCTATCTTCCTCTGGATTTATTTTTAATTGATCCTCTCTTATTTTTATCTCTTGTTCTAGTTTATTAAAGTGAGCCTCTCTTTTCTTTTTTGATTCTGCTCCTTTGAGGCATCCCACACTATAACCATTGATACCTCTCTTCCTAAATTTTCTTTAAAGAAAAGATTAATTTGGTCTTGAGCTTCTTTCACTATATTTTCATTTTTTAGAAGATTTTCATTCAACTTCCATCCAAACGCTTTTCTTCAATTTTTCATAACCATTGCTATTGAGTTGTGGTCTGACCATATTTTTGGGAGAACCTCTACCCTAAATATTCTTTTACATAATATTGTTGACACCAAAAACATATCTGTCCTAGACCATGAACTATGACATTGTGAGAAAAAGGTATATTCTTTTGCATTATTATACAGCACCCTCCATATATCTTTCAAAGATATTCTGTCCATTAAATCAAAGAAAGTTTTGGGCAGTTTTCCCTGGTTTACTTTGATCTTTCCCAGGCTGGTCTTGCCGCCACCGCCCCCCCCGCTGCCGCCCGCCATGATAATATTGATTATTGTTGTTATTACTTGTTCTTGGGGTTTTCTTGGCAAAATCTCCACAGGGGTTTTGCCATGGCTTTGCTGGGGCTGAGAGAGTGTGCATGCATATATATTTTTTTAAATTGTTTTTATTTTTATTTTTTTATTTATTCATTTATTTTTGGTGCTTCGGCCCCCCAATTGTCTGAGGGACAGCAACGCGGCCCCCAGCTCAAAAAGGTTGCCTACCCCTGCTCTAACTCCTCACAGTCTCCTCTATACCTCCAATTTTCTGCACCTTGTGTTTCCTGTCTCCTTTCTTCGTCTAAATCTTCCCCAATTTCTTTTCCTTTTCTATTTCTATTTCTCATCCTCTCTTTGTGTTTTATTTCCTTTACTACTTCCATTTCCTAAATTTTCATCCTCTTTATTCTTCCCTCCTCTTTTCCTCCATCTCTCTTCTAGATCCCAAACCCTTCTTGCCTCCGCCACCGTCTTTATCACCAATCTTCTTTTCCTAAACCAGAAAGTCAGCCCCTCTGGTTGTCCCCATCTATATGGTATATCTTCTTGTCTGAGAAAAGTTGTTGGGAATATATATTCTTTCCTTTTTCTCAGAAGTCTCGCTGGCACATCCTTCAAAATTTGTACTGGCCTTCCTTCAATTTCGAGTGGCGTTTCATTATGGCGTCTTAGCAAAAGATCTTGTACCTGTTTTCGGACAAAATAGATGACTATATCCCTTGGCAGATTTTTTTGTTTTTCTACTACTGAGTTAAGGTTGAACGCCCTATCAATTTCGAATTGAAATTGATGAATATGCTTCTTTAAAAATCTTGCCAATTCTGGAACTATCACATCCACCAAATTTTCATTCTTATTTTCTGGGAGCCCTCTTATCTGTACACATTTCCCCTTAATTTTTGCTCCCACACTGCTTTCTCATCTAGATCCTGTTCCCTTCCTTTCTTGACATCCTCTAATTCTTCTCCCAATCTATCACTCCTATGTTCCAAATTCTTGATCCTATGATTTGCTATTGACAACTCTCCTGTTATCTTTTCTATTATTTGGTTTATTCCCTGTAGTTCTGTCCTTATCTCTTGTCTTATCTCCATTTTAAATTCTTTCATTTCTTGTCGTATCTCCATTCGTAGTCTCTTTATTTCATCCAAAAGAATTTGATTTGAATCTGCCACGTTTGGTTGTTCTAGAATGGTCTCCTTGAGAGTTGTGTTTGGCTTTGAATCTTAGCAGATTGATTCCTTGACATCATATTCTATTTCCTTATTTCGTTCGTTCTAATATTGTTTTGCTATAATATTTAGAGCAATAGTTATTTTCAGTTCTAACAAAAAGTAGTCACAGCTTCAATAATATTTTCCTAACCCACACTGACACTTTAACAGCTTAACACAAATATTTTTCTATTTACCCCTTTAATGAAGAAATTGCCCTTTTAACAAAGAATTTTCTTCCCCCTTTACAATTCCTTATAAATCCTTATAATAAAACAGTATAAGATCGTAATAAACCTAATAAACCTCTTTTCACTCTGCAAAATCTTTTTCTCCCCCCCCTTTTTCCCTTTTTTACTTTTTGTGTCCTCTTATTTCTTATGTCCACTTAATGTTTTAAAAAGAGTCCAAATTTATTTTTGTAGGCACTATCTTCCCTTTAATATCTTCACTGTTTCATCCCAACTGGTCCTCTTTCCTCTTCCCCCCCCCCCCTTGTGACCCTCTCCACACACCCCTTGTTATCTCTTTCTATTACTCTTTCCCTATTTCCCAAAGTCCACATCCTTTAAGTTCGTCTCTGCCAAGCTTTTTCTTTTTCTTTAAATTTTTCTCTCCTCTTTTTTTCCCCACTGCGAACTTCTAGTCCTTTCATAAATAGCCTTTCTATAGTCCACACTTTATGATCCAGGCTGGCTATTCCTTCCGGTTGGGAAAGTGCCTTGTCTTCCAGGTTCAGATCATCCCTTTCCTTCTTTGTCACTCAGTCGCACTCCCATCAATCATATCAAGACCACGCCTTTGTTTTCCCCAACTGGTCCTGCCTTCTCTCCTTGGGTTGCTCCATCACTGCCTCTCCCACCGAGTCACCGCCAAGGAGACGTTGCCTCCCCCAATGCTGATCGCCTCCCTCTACTCTGGCTCAGGTAAATTAACTCTACTGTTAGTTGCTGGGGAGCCCTGTAATTTGTCTCTAAGCGATCTCGGAGGGGGAGTTATATTTTTCCCCACAATTTCAGTTGTAATTGAGGTGCAAAAACATTTTCATTGTGTGATTATTTGCGACTCGCAAAAAGTTAATTGCATTCCAACGGCTTATAAGGGAGTACTACACTTTTCTTCTCTTTTTGTAATTATGCCAGATCAGAGATTAAATAAGAAAAAAAAAATAAAAATAAAAAAAATATCATAGAGAAAGGGGAGAATAAAACTCTACCTTTTCTCCACTTCTTATTTCTTTATTAGGAAACTCCGAAGTCACTTTTACCTCATCCAGTTCCGTTTCAATTAACAATACATTTTATGTAAGATGAAAAACTTTCAAAGTTCCTTCCCCAAATCATGCAAAGATTTCTCAAAATTTTATATCAAATCCCTAAATTCACTTACACATCAAGTTTAAAAAAATTGGCGGTGTCCCAGTCATCTTAATAGATTCTACAACAATGCGGTAGAGACATGTATTTTGGTCCCTCTGCTTCTCCTCTTCTTTGTCTCACAGAATCCACGTCCATCGGGGTTTTTAGAGCCAGAGAGCTGGAATCAGGAACCACTGTAGACTCTTCTGAACCCCCTATACCAAGAGGGTCATTTCAGATCACTCAAAAGATATTCTTGGCGATCCCAAGACCACGTTGTTAGCTGTCCCTCAGAGACACATTGAGGGACTTTTCAAAGGGACGCCATGTCCAACCTATTCTAGATATTCTGTTCAACACTTTGGAGAACTTTCTTTTCTGTTCAGACTAAAACCTGGAGTGGATTTAGTGCTGCACTGACATGGAACTCACCATCCACTAATACTTTGGTTCCACCCCCCTCCCAAACAAACAAACATATTTGATTGTGGGTTTGGAGGAGTGTTTGAATTCATGGCTTGACCCTATATAAAGAACCACAGTTCCATTTCTACAAATTGTGTTTGAAATCCTTCTCTTACATTAGATGTTAGTCCACTATCTCATTTCCTGGAAAGTTTGTCAACATTCAGATTCTGAAGGCATTAGACACACTGAAATGGGGGTGGCAGCAGGAAATATGTTTCTTCAAGTACCATGCCTCTCATGGATGTGGCGATAATATGCCATTCAGTGTGTGGGGAAATTTAAAGGAAATAGTAGGGAATAGTCACAGTTCTAGCTATGTGAGAACTTGAGATTTGCCTTGCTGGATAAGAACCTGAACTAGTAAGATGTGACTTATTTCCTTATTTCCTTAGACTGCTGCTAAGATTCAAGCACCAAAGAAAGACAACTCACTCTCCACTGCTTTGTATTACAGACCTCCACAGTATAAAACCATCACTCTGGATCGAGGACCAGATGGCTTAGGCTTCAGTATTGTTGGCGGGTATGGAAGTCCTCATGGAGATCTACCCATTTATGTTAAGACAGTGTTTGCAAAGGTAAGAGCAAAATCAGAAGACTCAGGGCCTTTGCAGAGTGCCAGAAATAATGCAGCTTGAGGCCACTTTAACTGTCCTGGTTCAGTGCTAGGGAATCATGGGAATTGTATTTTTTCTGAGACATTGAGCTCTGGTGCCACAATAAACTACAGTTCCCATGATTTCCTAGCACTGAACCAGGGCACTTAAAGTGACCTCAAGCTGCATTATTTCTGGCAGTCTGCAAACGCCCTCATACTGTCCAGCATTAGCATTCGAGATACAGACATGTCCTTCCTAGCCAGCAGAGAAGGAGCCATTCATGAATGGGTTAACTCCTGTTGCTGCCGAGGCTAAAATGAACCTCAGTTTGTCCTCATCTCTTCATGCTTCATTCTTTTTGCCTCACCCAGGAAAGGTCATATGTCTATCTCCTCTGCTTTCTCTGACCTTACTTCTTCAATTTAAAGCTGTTTCTTTCTCTTTCCTTCTTTCCTTATATTCCTATATAAAAAAGATCCCTTAGGCATTCCCCACATTAGTTTTCCCCCTTGCATTTTCCCCTTTCCCTTTTCTCATTTTTGCTTCCCATTTTCTTAAATGTGCCCTCAGGGGGCCACCTATGCTAACAAAGCTGTTGAATTTATTCATATTGAAATGGTTCCTCCTTGAGCCTATGACCTTGCAACAGCAGAGGTCTTGGAGACAGTTTCTGTCCAATAACAATTAGAAATAGAGGATTTAGCCTCTCCCAGGGTGCGGGTGAGAATGGGGGTTACTGATGAAGATTGTTCAGAGGGGGCTATGAAAGAAAGGATGGAAGTCAATCCAAACAGGGCTGCTTCCCCTCCAACTCTACAAATCCTTGCAACCATAGTCACTGCCCCAGTATCTCCCACAGTTCCTCCCAAACTTGAGAGTGTGCGCATGTGCTGCAATCTCTTGCTGTGGCAGGTTCATAATGCAAACCTGCATTATAGATGCCAGCCATTTTGAGCAAGGCAATGATGTTCCTTCTGCAGTACCTATGCCCTTTCCTATGCTTATTTCCTTATTTGATCCAGTGTGCCATTTCATATGTCCCTTTTCCATCCCTCTAAAAGTCATATGATCAATGGATGACTAGATGATGTGCTACAGACATGTTTGCACCCTCTGTTTTTCATTCAATCTACTATCCTCATTGATTCATTGCCTCAAATTTTATGTTCTGGTTTATGTATATACGGTAGGTTCTTTTTTAAAAAATGTTACTCCTATCTGCTGTGAATCTCATACAGTGGGCCCTCTCTCTCTATTTGCTGGGGACCTTCCATGGATCTCAAAATTCATGGATGCTCAAGTCCCATATATTGTATATATATTGTATATATACAGTTATGTAGTGGAATGGCATCCCTTATATAAAATCGCAAATTCAACTTAGTTTGTCAGAAATTACATGTTTTTGAATAGTTTCAAGCCATGGGTGCTTGAATCTGTGGATAAGGAATTTGTGGATATAGAGGGCCATCTGTAGTTTTCATTGTCAGCTTCTTTTAGCCTGCATGCATCTCCTATTCTTTTAGCCTGTATGACCTTCTTTTCAGCATCCATGTAAATCTATGCCTGTGTGATGATCTGTACTATCTCTCCTTCTAGTTTGTTTGTGTGTGTATTCAGTAGTGGCTTTGTGGAAAACTAGTATTACATTTTTAACATGCATGCATTAACAAACTGGAGTCTTTGACAAAATGTTGAAGTAAGGAAGTTGAGGCTATAGGATAGCACCAAATAAAGACCACTACAGATGAACTCAAAAGCAAAATTAAGGGGGAGGGGAAGACAATGCATACATGCCTCTCAGTGATAACCTAATTGATATTTTCTGGGATATATCGATGGTGGCATGAACTAATGAAAAAAGAAGAAAGGCACAAAGAGGTATAATAGGGATTTTTCCTAGGGATCCAGTATGACATACCTTCTTAAAAAGCATGTGATCCCTTGCCATCCAGGGATAGCTCCTGCTCCTTAGCTAGAATGGGTGTTCTTGGTAAGTTCCCCAAAGTGCCATTGCAGAATATTAGGGTAACAACAGAGCAACCAGGGCAATGAGATTCAGGTCCTGATCAGGTTGAGGTCTGCTTTTCTTTAATTAGTGCAATATCATCATTCATTTCTGGAGGTACTTGAGGCCTCCAGATATATTTAACATTTGAGGAAAACAGAATGATCACATGTTGGAAGCACAGGAATGCTGAGCTTTTCTGCTTTATTTATGTGGGCAGGGAAGTAAAACATATGTGCCTATCTTTGATAGAGAGCCCTTTGTGCTGAATGCTGTGCAAATGTTTCCACTCAAGGTCCTGCAGGTGCAAGTTAGTACCTGGTTGCTTTGTCATTTGCAGGGTGCTGCTGCAGAAGATGGACGCCTGAAGAGAGGGGATCAGATCATCGCTGTCAATGGGCAGAGCTTGGAAGGGGTCACTCATGAAGAAGCTGTATCTATTCTGAAAAGGACAAAGGGAACTGTCACATTGACTGTTCTGTCTTGAATACTCTACCTGAAGAGGTCAGCACAATTACTCTGTCCACATTCTGTGTAGGAAAGAGAATGGACATGTTTATGTAGCTCTCTTGCAAATGCAAGTTGTAAGGGTGTTCTACACCATGGGTGAAAAAATAACAAATGATCTTATTTTTATACACAGTAGAAATATTTTCTTGCCATTGGATTACAGAGATTGATTCTGTAGTGTAGGACTGTGAAAGGAGACCTGATGAGCAACAGAGAAGGAACAAAACAGAATAAGAGGACAAAAGAAAGAAAGAAAGAAAGAAAGAAAGAAAGAAAGAAAGAAAGAAAAGCGATATTTTGATAATTTGAAGACACATGACATATTATTGTTCAGAGTTCTGTTCTGGAATTCCAAACTCTTTTCTGTAATCATTTTGGTTGAGAACAATACTTTAAAGAAAAAGGTTTTAGATGTTTGCTCAGCATTCATGAAAACTACAATTCAGCAGAATTATTGGTCTGTGTCTTTATTCACTAGCACCAAAAGGTCCATCATTGGATGGGACAAATGTGCAAGCAATGTTAAAGAGATCCCAGGAATATAGGTCACCTCCTCTTTCTTCTCCGTACAGTTTCTGACAGTGATAGCAAGGCCATGTAAGGTCACAGCTACAAAGCAGACTTTCCTGTTTGCATTGTGTCTCATATTCCCTACAGGAGTGGATGATAATTATTACACAGATGCATGCATACATGGACAGATACAGATACATAATCGTGATAGCTTTTGGTGGAAATTTTGCTCCTAAATCCTGACTTTAAAAATAAAATTTAAAATGCCAGTACAATTGGCCCTCCGTATCCATGAATTTCTTATCCACGGGTTCAACCAACCACAGCTTGAAAATATTTTAAAATACATAAATTTCAAAAAGCAAACCTTGATTTTGGCATTTTATAAAAGGGACACCATTCTACTGTATATAATGGAATTTGAGCATCCACAGATTTTGGTATCCACAGGGACCCCTGGAACCAAACCCAAGCAGATATCAAGGGCCCATTGTACATGGTTGCAAAGGAAACTTTGGAAATGTTGACAGAGATTCTAGAAAGTAAATGTAAAGACATTTTAAATAATTTTATGTACCTAACTATATAAATTTGGTCTCTGGTTTGTCATATTTGGAAGCTTCTATATAAGAAGGTATGTGTGAAAGTGTCTGGAATCCTTTAAATGGAAATTCCAAGGATAACATTTTGACTTTCCTTTGGGCAAGACATCTACTCTGCAATTGAACCTGCCACCACTGAACTATCACTGAATCATATATGAGCTCCAGTCACCTTTTTTATTTTACTTTGTGACTTCTCTTCTTGTGACGCTTCCTGGAAATAGATGTGGATGAGAATTTCATTTCAAGATTTTGGGGGATAGGACTTCACCAACATTTGCAAATTTCATCATCTGTGGTAGAAACTCAAACTATTTGATTTATCCATCCAAACTTTTAAGCTGGAGCTGTTAAACTCTTAGAAATCTGGACTTTACTCCTTGGCTATTATGACTGAATTCAATTTGCCATCTCTTTTATATGGCAGGCATATATAACCTGGTGCTTTCCAGGCTGAGAGCTGCTAAACTTAATGAATTTAGCCAACATAAATGGGAGAAAATTTGTTTTACTTTGTTCTGAAAAAATGTATCAAGATTCATACAATTCTTTCTTGTCAGGTCTTAAAATTTTGAATGCTAGAAGAAAAGCAAAACATGTATTTTCTCATCCCTACTCAGTAATTTGGGTTTGTAATAGTAATATGGTATCAAGTCTTAGGGAAAGGGATGCATTGATTAAGTCATTCTTAATTCCCCCCAAGTACAGTTTGGAAAAGTTACTTCTTGTGAATTAACTCTCAGAATCCTCCAGGCAATGTAGCCAACCCCCAGCCATACAATTTCATGCTTGCACTGAGTAATAGTTTATTTAAGAAATTGTGAATGCAATTCAGGAGAAACCTGAAAATTAAGCAGTAGTTTTGGAATATAACCCAAAGAGCATTGTTATTGCTGTTACCAGCAGCCAAGAGGAACTGAGAGGGCAAATCTAGGACAAATTTTATAGACTTGTCTGTGCCTGCTAATGTATACCTGAACATATAACAAATAGTTGATTTGCTGTTGCTTATCACTGCAGTGATCATAGTAATTTCTTTCCATTAAGGTTGACTCCTCATAGTGGTATTTATTTGTGTGGTTGATATGGATAAATGTCCCTAAATATCCCTCAATGCCAGCCACTGTTTGGGGTGAGGTGTTTGTTTGCTTTTGTTCATGTCTAGTACTTTAATTCAGATGGTCATAAAAATGGTTCGGCACATGAGGAGCATGTTAGTCTCCCTCCTACTTCAAATGATCACTCTCCACCTTTAGCGAACAATACTCTGAAGACGACAGGATCATCTATATGGGAGCTTCTCCATGCAATCACTTGGGGAATCTTTGAATGAAGGGAGGCTCTCCTGTTCAAACTGTCACTCCAGATCAGAAGAATGATGGATGTAACAATAAGGCTAGGACTAGCCTTCACATAAGTTGATGTTAAACTGTTTTTGTGATCACCTGTATAGGACATAGCTTTGTGAATATTTTTAAAATACATTGACCCCTCCGTTTTCATGGACTTTGGATCCGTATCCCTCACTTATGTGCGAGAGACAGACGGAGGGGCATACAATGGGGCACACGCACACCCCCACGCCCCCATTCAAGTCTATGGGGCTTGAATACGTGCAGGTTTCCATTTTTGTGGAGGGATCAGGAACGGATCCCCTGCAAAAACAGAGGGGTAAGTGTACCAAACTCTAGTGTTCTTTGTCCTTAGAAGTGTATGAGACAAATATCCAAAGAGTAGCACTATAATGTTGAAGGGAAACAAAGAACAAAAATGCCTTACAGCTGACAATAGGGGCAGCAGATACATAGTTTTCAGAGAGTAGTCATGCAGAAGCAAAATCCTAAGTATATTCACTCAGGCAGGTGGACTGTGGCTGCAGTCCTATACACACCTAAATAGAAGGTCCTGTTAAGGCTTACTTCTGAGTAGGCATTTATAGGATTGCATTGTCACTCTGTTTTCTAAGTGTGATTACTCTTTCAACCTGCATCTAATTTCTTATTCACTTCTTTAATTTACCACTCTGCCCCACAGAGAAGTCTTCTACTGTCATCACATAGCCCTCCATATCTCCTCTTATTCTGCCTACCTCTTATTTTTGTTCCTACCTGAAAAGTTTAAATTTCACAAGACCAACCCAAACCAGGATGTGGGAACCCATTTTGTGAACAACTTCTTCTTCTTGTGGTATGTACCCAGTTTTCAGAGAGTTAGCAAGTGGATTATTAGGGTGTTTTTTTTTTTTTAAGGAGAGACACTGTAGAAGAAAGTACATTCAAGAAGAACCACAGCTCCTTTTCCTATCCACCCCATACACGCTAAGCCTTTTCACACTTTTGAGGGCTTGCAGTTTGGATCACATTTTGTTCGAAATGTTCCATTTGCCTTCTTCATGAAAATCATGACGTATCCCATTGCGTTTTACTATGTGTGGCTTTTAGAGCAACAGAAGCTTCTTTGGAATGAAGGCAATGTCTGTTGAGATAGTACTGCCCTCATGATGAGTTACCTTTATTAGTCATTAGAGATTGGCCATGAGTCTTTTACTAGTAAGAAAGGCTAATTTTTAAGTGAAATTTTACACCAGAACAGAAGTCTGTTGTGGCTATGAAATACTTAACCAGCTTGAGAAAAGGTAATCATGTAAAGGTCTTCCAGGAAACATTTTGCCCATCCCCAAATCCCCCTTTTCATACTTGAAATGGTCACTGGAGAACATTTACTCTGCCCTAGAATTTCATAAGGCAGTACAACTTACAGCAAAATTAGGTTAACCAAATGTTTACTATTTCCTTAGAAGATTGTGGTGGGAAAGAGCTTTAAGACTTCCTTCCACAGCAATATGTTGTGCTTGTTGTTAAATTAGTATCAAGTCTTTTGATGAATCCTCTCTTTTAAAAATGTCATGGAAAAGTAAGATTTTTCATCCACCAGAAGAACATTTTTCCATCTGTTTTCTGATGTTTTCATGAGATCATGATTGCTTTGTAAACATTCAAGAAAGTATAATAGGCTATTGATGGTATTTAATGGTTGATGTTTAATGGAAGAAGAAATTTAAAGACAAACAAACTTGTTAGAAGAATTTGAGAGGCACAAATAGCTTTTCCTCAGAAAGAGGGGGAAATAGAGTTTAGGAAGTATCTTGAGATATTTTGAAAAATCTGGTAGTTAAGAAAAACTTAATTAAAATGAAGTCCTTGGTATCATTAGCCCCCATAAAATACAGTAACTGGAAGCAATTGGTGTTGAATTACTGTCTTGTATGCACTAACAACTTAGAATGTGTTATACTTACCTTATAATATGTGCAGCCACTTGAAATATCCTCTATATTTGTAACAGATGTAGTGTACAGATATTTTATTACTACCAGTGTGTCTAAATGCAAAATTAGTTTAATAAATGTGAAGCTGTCTGTGGTGAACAAATGAAATTTCAGGTGTCTTGGTATATTATGGAGTTGTTTTTTCTGACCTTCGGAAAGGCGATTCAGCCTAGCTTGCTTAACCAACAATTAGTTTTATGTACAATGTACAGTGTCCAGAGTTTTCCTTAATCTTTTGAAGGTCATGATGGCTACCAGAAATGGCTGCTCAAGCCAAACCTTTATTAGTTAAATATTTACCCCTTTAATTTTCTAATACTGAGCATCTGTTTAAGATAAAAAAATATATCCAACTAGTGATGGATGATTTTAACATTATGAATTTAGTAAATATAAAAGTAAATCGAACAGAAGAATGACAAGTGCATAATGCATTCAAGATATCTTTTTAGACTACAGTTCCCAGAAATGTCAATCAACATGAAGTTATAATCCTTTTAAAAAATGAAATTTTAATCCAGGCCATTTACACCACAAGTAATCTGATGGGACACTTCATAATTACTGAGTAAGTTCCATATTTACAAGCCATAAAAGACAAGTAGTCATGTTATAGCCCTTCTTTTGATGACTTCTGACAACAAGCTTTGGTGCATAGTAATACTCTGATGGAGCCATAATGTTCATTATGTAGGTGACACTGCTTGGCATGTCTCTTCCTCTAACAGCAGTTGACAAGGAAAGAATCTCAGTGTGGTTAAGAATGAAACACAAAATAAGTACATTTTAGATCTTTCATGAAAGTAATGAAATATACCACTGACTTCTCAGGTTTATTTGTTTCCTTAATTCTTTTTTATAGCAGGAGACCTCTTGCATAACTAGGCTATCCACCACCCTCTGCTTGATAGAAGTGCAATTTTGCACACCAGAGCTCAAGTTAGGTGGTTTGCTACAGCATGTGAAACTTAAAATTATGTTGGCATAAACTAATAAAGTGATACATCCACCAAAACAGGGATTTGGAGTAGATAAAATACCATTGGTTGTCCTGGACTGGAGCATCTTATTACATACTCTGCAGCAATTTCCCCCAAGGTTAGTTTGGTTAAAAACTAGTCCCTCATAATTAGTCAATATGGAATATTAATTTGCTGAGCTCACATTATTCAAATGCAGTACAAATCAAGCATTTGTTCTCAGAAATTAGTGTCTAGCTTCAGGTGTAAATCTAAGTCCCACACATGAATGTTTCCTAATTCCAAATTTGCTTTGAGATTGAGCTGAAAGTTCTTCCTGGAAAAACTGACTTTAATTTGTGGGAGGAATGAAATTGCATCCCCCATTCAGTTTATTTTGGTAATGCTTCCTTTAGCAAGTGGTGTGGTAGTTACAGTTCCCACCACCTACTCAAACATGTACAGTACAGTCCTTGGATGATGTCATCTCACCACATGCCATTTGTCTTGGATAATATCAGTGCTGGGTGCCATCAGAAATACCACTACGGTTTCCATGTTCCTTTCACTCCTGCTTGCCAATGGTTGTCAAAATAGTCTTTTTTGCTGCCACCTGTTAATGAGCAGCAATGTGCCATTTCATGAATCTAAAATTGTGTTCCAGACACTAAAAGATACTCAGGGGTTGCACAACTCTCTTTAGTGTATTTATCTGTGGTTTTCTGGAGCCTCAAACCTTGCCCATAGGTGCTGTTTCCTTACCTCTCTGAGCAATAATTACTGTTTAAGAAACATGTGGGGTGCAATTTGAGTTTCCTAGGATGTTAACCCTTTTTAAAGGGAAACAAAAATATGCAAATATGAAAGTTAAACTTGTTAGAGTTCAGCTTTCATCAGCAAAAACAACAAAAGTGTGGGTCAGACTATTTATTCTAAATCTGCCTTCCTAAAAAAAAATACTTATTCTAAAAATGACAAACATGCAGTTTGTAGTTTAAAAAACAATAATAATGGCTTTAATAAATAATTACATAACAAAACCTAAATCCTAATCTAACAAAAGATGGTTTGGCTAAAGAGGGAAATCATTACCATCTTTTATATAACAGGAAGATGGAGAAAAGACATGTTTGACATGTTAGACAAACAGTCAGAGTCATACCAACTAACTGTAAGACTTAACAGTTTAGAATCCTGTGACTTAAAGAAAGAGAGACCTAAACAGGAATCCCTACCTATATAATGAGGGCAAAGGGAATGCATATGTTTCTTCTAACAAAACAGATATCAGGAAATGAAAGTTTAGAGTAAAATGGTACAATTAAACCAAATCTGGTAAGAGTTGAGTCCAGGAGAACATCCAAGCTACAAGCCTGAGATTTCAGAAGTATAAACCCATTCAGCACAGGTGGAGTCACTATTCCCCGATCTGCCTTTTGACTGACCTGGAGCACCTTTGTCTTGTCTGGATTTGCCCTCATCTAGTCCATTACTGACAAAAGACATTGGTTCATTACAAAGACAGCTTTTTAGAATTGGATGGAAAGGAGAGCTAGAGTTGTGTGTTATCATATTACTGTGGGATCATTGCACTTTCAAGGAATGATATTGCAGTGAGAAACATTTTTTCTTGTGTACACAGTTGCACCTCGGGTGTGATATTGTTGAAGTTTCTTCTTTTTGAATGATCTCATGCCTGTGCCTTGCTAGCTGACATGGCCTTTGAACTGGACAAACACAGAGGAGCTCCATGCAAGCAAATGAACATCAAAAACGCCTTGTCAAGATACTTTGGGACATCTGTGTAAGGAAGGGAATACGAATATTGTTTAAGCATTCTGAAACCCCTGCCACTAGAAGCAGTTGTTCAAATGGTCCTCAAAATTATAATTGCTCTAAAAATCAGACAACAGCTGCCCTGTGAGTGCATTGGGTCTGATGTATGCTGACCATCTGCTTTGGTCAGACCTCACCTGGAATACTGTGTCCAGTTCTGGCCACAACAATTCAAAATGGATGTTGAGATGCTAGAGCGTGTCCAGAGGAGGGTAACCAAAATGGTGAAGGGTCTGGAAACCATGCCCTATAAGAAGTAACTTAGGGAGATGGGTATGTTTCGCCTGGAAAAGAGAAGGTTAAGAGGTGATATAATAGCCCTGTTTAAATATTTGAAGGAATGTCATATTAAGGGTGGAGCAAGGTTATTTTCTGCAGCTCCAAAGAATAAGACGCAGTGCAATGGATACAAACTATACTAAAGGAGATTCCACCTACTCTCAGGATGGTCAGAGCTGTTTGACAGTTAAACACACTCCCTCGGAAAGTAGTGGAGTCTCCTTCATACTGCAATCATACTGAGGATTCTACTTATAATATGTTATATTCTAAGCATTCAGTAAACCATAGTTCATTTTATACTGCCAAATTCCCGCATCCTACCTTTACTCAACATTTACAATCTCAGGAAAAAGAATGCAGGTCATTTTGGCAAGTAGTACTCACTAGCATTTCCTCACATGCTTTTATACCAACCAATACAAGCATGTTGGATTTTGCCTGGCCACAAGAGGGACAGATCTTCATTATCAAGGACATAGGGGTTTTTTGATCCAGAGTTTTCCCCCTGTTTAAAGACATCTATATTCCATCAACGAATTTAAAATGACTATGATCCCACAGCCTTTTCATGATCCAAAATGAATATCTGAAGGGTGAGAGATTTTCACACATTGGCCCCAAGAATGCAGCAGAAGCTTTTCAATACATTCAGCTTGAAAGCATCTAGAAATTCCCTTTCAGACTTTGGTGCTGAACCCACCAAGACAAGGTCTAAAATGAAGCCAGGTATGGAGCCATCGGGAACAGAAGGTTGTGTGCTTATTTCTGTCTCACTGGAATGCAGAGCAGGATACCTGGAAAGGCTACACTTAATGTGAGATACTTTTTTAGAAATCTCATTAAAAAAACAAAGTACTGCATGAAGATGTCAGAAGAAATACAAGTTAAAAATTTTGGATCATTGTAGTCTAGAAAAGTAACTTTTCCAAGCTCTATTACAAGCATTGTGTAACTAGGTGATAGGTTTCAGTTGCTTTTTCAGCACAGACATTACCAAACACACCTCAGCCCTTTCACATTACATCATTATATCACTGCGATCCCACTTTAATCACCACAGCTGGAAGTCTGTAGTCTGGAACACTCTGGTGGAGAATCCTGAGCACCTTCCCTAAACTATCAATCCCAGGATTCCACAGGATGGAGCCATGGCCATTAAATGAAAAGTACTGAGGACATATTTTTCTTTACTCCTACTACCTGGGTTGTAAGGATAGGTCTGCCTTCATCAACTTCCTTTTGTTTAGATACATTTCTAGGCAAGAACCCAAGTTCTTTTCAATGGTGGTGGGAGGTAGGAGGTACTATAGCCCCAGTGAGATGGCCATCCTATGTAGTGAATTTAGAGGGAGGAAGCAAGGAACTATAGTAAGTTGTTGGTGAACACAGTTCTGTGTGCCCCATGGCCTGGATTGTGCCTCATAAGATAGTTCTGAGATATCACAGTGAAGGGCATTGTCCTGTGAAGGATTAAAGTGCCAACCTGGCAGTTCAACCTGCCAACCAAAGGTGCTGCAACAAAACCCCTTTGCAGTTAATGTGTGGAACTGAGGATGGGGTGGTGTTAACATTTTACTTTGGTCAGCAAAATGTCTCGAGTTGGCCCTGCAATACACAGTCAAACTAGAAAAAAAATGACCTTCTAAACAGGGCAACCAGACATCCTCCTTTTGCAGGACATTTCCCCTTCTGACCAGGAGAAATTCCATAGCGTCTTCCATTTTGAGCATGACTAAGAAGCATGAATTTCTATTTGTATGAGATTTTTCAGATTTTATTTACATTTTATGGTGCTTTGTCTTCCTTTTGCAGTTAGGACATCTGGTCACCCTGCCTTCTCAGGACAGGAGATCACACGTTTACCTTCCATCAATGAGTTGAATGTATTTTTTCATATTAACACTAGAGAGCAGTAGAGAACCAAACTTGTTTCTCAAATCCTTTTTAGCATATAAAAAATGTCATCTTACTTTGGCCTATGACTTTGTCTCGGATCAAGCAACAAGAAGAGGAGAAATCTGCAGAAATATTTTGCTATCTCTTGGTTCACTGACACATAACTGATCATGATCTAAGAACACATACATATTTAGCTGATCTAACAACACATTCATAGATGTCAAAATATGCTGAGTTCAGGGTTCAGCTTCAGTTCAGGGGCTTATAAAGCTCATCTCAAAAAACCAGGCAAACCTTTTGAACTCACAAATTATTATCTGTTTTTGGATTAATAAATCTGGGGTGAAGGAACATTCCCTGCTTCTTTCTGTCTCCAAAACACTGTTGTTGCAAGTGCCATGGTCCTCAAAACAAACTTGAACTGAGTAAGCCTGGCAGCAGTGGAAAGAGCAGTGTGTTGGAAAAAGGAACCTTCTATTCTGGCTTTCTGACATTTGGGCCAATATGAACCCTTGGGGGGCATGGCAACTCATCTTTCAACAGGGACCCATTCACACTGTAGAATTATAGATTTCACTTGGAATCCTATGGAATTCTGAGACTGGCAGCTTAGAAAGGAACATTTACAATTCTCGGGTACAATTCTCTAGTGTCTGAACAGGAGCAAGACTTATGGCACAGGAATAAGGGATGCTGACCCTCATGTTGTAGCAACAGCTCTCTGGCTCCTTCCTCCCAGGAGGCTTAGGCATGGAGCTGAAAGACAAGACACCATGAAAGAAAATTTTTGAATGCTAACCATATGACCAAATATCTTAAAGGGAAACATGAGCATTTGTCAGAGGGTTCTCACCACTTGAACTGATGGGAATAATAATTCAAGCATTTTCTTGTTACCTCCCAGATTTCTTATGATGTGTCATCAACTCTTGCCAATTTGGACAACTGGTAGAATAAAGCTAAAAGAGTACCTTCTCCACAAGTAACCAATTATTTCAATATCATTAATCACTATCATTATAGAATTCAGAGACATAGCCATTCAGAGATTAGATGAGAAGTAGGAGCATAACTAAGAAATACCGTATATGCTCGACTATAAATTGACCTCATGTATAAGTCAAGGACAGGTGTGGGGACCAAAATTAGGGATTTTGATGTCAGGGGTAAAACTTAGGGGCATCTAATACAGGATGCAAAGGATGAAGTAAAGGAAAACAATGCCAAAGAACTTAAAAAATTCCAGCAGACATAACTGTGCTCATACTAAAGGTTGGATGGAAGAGAAAATAGAGAGGGTTAGTGCTTCCAAAGCAGATGACACTCTTGCTTTTCACCAGGGGATGGTTCCTTTTTAAAATGAGATTTAAAATATAGTACCTACATTGACCCATGGATAAGTTGACTCAAGATTTTTGGGTCAATTTTTTGACCTAAATTTCTCGATTTATACATGAGTATATACTGTAGATGGAATGGATTAATATAGCATAGCGAGGGAGACAAAGGGCCTTTGCAGACAGCACAAAGCACCGTCTTGGAGGCAAGGAAGGGTAGGGGCAGTCTCACGCCAGGCGCCCCAACCCTTCCTGAGGATGTCATTGGAGTGCCTGCGATTCCATACGGCAGGCACTCCGATGACGTCCTTCCGGCTCAGCGTCCAGCTCTTCCGGCACCCTTTCCGCACCGTGCGGAAGGAGTGCTATTTTAACTCTCCTTCCAGGGCCAGAAAAGGAGTGGATTGGGGCTGAGGCGTGGGGCAGCCTCAATCCCAATCTGCAGCTTCTCGGGGCAGCCCACGGCTGCCTGTCTGCAGAGGCCCAAAGTTTCTTTATTGTAATAAACAGAACATATCTTGCGTATTATGTAAATAATATAAAATTGCTATTTTTAATAAAAATAAACTAAAAAATAAACAGATAAGCACAGAGGTCCCCAAACTATGGCCCCTGTCGAGGCCTTCTTACTGGCCCACGGCTGGTCCTGCTGCCGCTGCCGCCGCCGCCATCGGGCGCCATTTTGTCTTCCAAAATGGTGCCCAGCGGCGCGTGCATGTGTGTGCAACACCGGGCGCATGCACACGACTCCAGGCCCCATTTTGTATTCCAGAATGGCATCCGGAGTCATGTGCATGCGCCCGGCGTTGTCTTTTGGAAGACAAAATGGTGCCCGAGTCATGCGCATGCGCACACGCCTCCGGCCCCCTGAAGATCAGGGGGCCAACGAACTGGCCCCCAGATCAAAAAGTGTGGGGACCCCTGGATAAGCATTTTGAAATGGGTGGGGAATCTACTTTGTTTTTAAAAGATGACTCTTGTAGCAAAGGACACAGTGTTACCCACAAAAAATGGCCAAAAGGAGAAGAGTAGTGTGCACATCTGCTTTACAAATATGCCTCAAGATAAATATCCTAATTTAATCCTCTTCTCCACTGACAAATTCCTCCCAACCACCACCACTATTGCACTGTGGGAAGAGTATGTATTATATGATTGAAGAATGAAGAACTAATCATTTATTTCTCTCCAGTTCAATTGAAGTTAATGATCTATCTCCCATTCCTTTCCTGGCTCCTTCCTCTGTAGCTTGGAAAGGGAAACTTTATCTGACAAGAAGAATCAGTTAACGCTGTGCTAAGTCAACATCCACTGATCATGCATGAATAACCAATAGTACACTATTCACAGCAGATTTGTGCATGCTGGAATCAGAGTCCAAGTTCAAACAAGATCAAGGCAAAGGCTTTGCAAGAAATCACTTTCTGGCTGCATTTATACATTTTGAGTCACTGGAGTCTTTAGTCTTTCTCTGTCAGTTCTACAAATCTGGAGGGCAGCCATTCCTATCCCATCAGTATATATATTTGACAATAAGAAACTTGTTAAACAAATAAACCTTGATTTCTATCAAGATTCACACCCAGGGAAAGCAAAACTTAAACTGCAGCAAAGCAGTTCCTCCTACATCAAGTTTCTTTTAAGACATGATCAGAATATGTAAATTGTACTAAACAGTGGTGTCCATAAAGCAAAGGTGGAGCACCTGAAACCCTCCAGATATCAATGGATTACAGTTACTATCAGTTACTCCTGACTATTGGCTATGTTGGCTGGAGCTGATGGGAATTGGAGTCCAGAAACATCTAGTGGAATCATAGGCTCCCTACCCCTGCTATAAATGTTAATATTTATCCTGCTCCAACATATAAGCATGGGACATGGTGGCTTACTGGTGAAGACACCAATTCCAATTATTGTAAGGTCAGAAGTTTGGGAATTCGAGGCCCAAATGCTGCGTAATGGGGTGAGCTCCCATCACTAGTCCCAGCTTCTGCCAACCTAGCAGTTCAAAAGCATATAAAAGTGTAAGTAGATAAATAGGTATCACTTTGGTAGGAAGGTAACAGTGCTCCAAGCAGTCAAGTCGTCTTTGGACAATGCTGCCTCTTCAACTTAGTAATGGAGATGAGCACCACCCCCTACAGTCAGTTACAACTAGACATTCATGTCAAGGGCCTTTACCTTACTTGAACAAGTAAGCAACAGAGTTTAGAAACATGGACTGGCATTCTGTATTCCAGTTACATATTTGTAACCTAAAGTTATAGATCTGTAACTGCTCCATATTCAGCAAGCCTATGTATTCTTACTGTACAACTACACAAATGAACCCCCAGCAGCCATATTGGATGAAGGAGGTCTGTTCAAGTGCTGATCAGGGCTCGAGGAGTATATAGGGAGAGGAAGCCCCAAATCAAGTGTGGGTGTCATAAAGACAGCCCACACCCAATTTGGGTTTTCGGCCCTATGTCATGTAAACAGGCTGCAGCAAGCCCGGGGGAAATGTGGGGGAATTCATGTTAAGGAAAAAGCAACATGGGATATACAGTAATAGAAATAAAAATATGTATGTGAATGTCAAAGTGACTAAGCAGGAGCAATCAGGAAGATACACAGGTGAAAAAGATAATATAATTAAGAAGCCTTGAGAGCCAAGGACAAAGTTATAGAAGGTATATTGAGAACACCTGTGATAGATTGCAAACACCTGAGACTCATTAAGTGGTCAAGGTAAAGTGATGAAACACTTGGGTTGGTCTTAGGTATGGGATGATCTATGTGGACCAATCAAGATGTATGTACACACCCACTGGGTGGAAACTGACTGGTGGGTGGTGTCTAACAATGGCTATAAATTGCAATGTTTGCTAATGTACATTGTGGTGTAGTGTGGAGTAGAGATTGTGATTTGTAGGGCATATAGTATTTATATATAGTAGAATAAAGTAGATTTTTTATATAAGACTACTGAGTTGTCTGGTGTCTTGAGGGAAGATACAAGAACCAGAAGAATCCTGGAGAAGTTTGGAGACATCTCAGGAAGAAGAGTGAGAAGGCTTGGAGAGTTTGTCAGGGTCTTCAGCCTATTCTCTGAAACTCTGCTGCTTGGGAAAGAAGCATCAACCACTGATCAAAGCTGGTCAGCTCTGCTGCATAATAAGGTGGTGAGTTAGAGCCAGTGGTGAAGAGCTACAACTCCCATCATCCCTGACAATTCATCCATGTAGACAAGCCCTAAGTTTCTAAACTTAGGGGCGTTGCAGACCAGCCTAAAGGGCCGGCCTGGAGGTGGAGTCGGGGCTGCACTGAAAGGGAATGGAAGAGCCACAGCACCAGCTCTTAGGGCAGCCTTTTGCCGCCCCTAAAAGGAGAAGCATTTTGCCGCCTGTCTGCATAGCCCCTTAGTTTCTGGAAGGTAAACTCACATACCTAGGTTAAGTTGCTTGAATGAGAAGCAATCTTCCCAGTCAAATTCCATGTAATAATACTCATCAAATGATCAGCAGAGGGGGACAGGGAAGAGAGGACTGGATCATTTCCTCGGCTTACCTTTCTGTCCCACTGTCCAGAGGACTTCTGTTAATGATGCATTGACCATGGCTGCATTATCTATCAGGGATGCAGACTTTTCAAGAGCGTAGAAGTGGGACTGAGTTAAAGTTGGAGAACAGTAACCCACAGCTCAGGACTGAGGTTGTACCTTCTGCAGTTCCCAGTGCTAACATTGGATATGGACACGGGATATTGATATAGTACAGTCCAGAGGTAATGATTTAATTATGTTAAATTCGCTATTAACTATTAATGTCAACTGATTGAGCAGGCAAATCAGCCTTAATGGAATCTAAAGGGAATATTTTATAATTTCAGGAAATTAGAAACCATTTACAAATAAACCCAAGAGCAGAAGTTACCAATTTTTGGCCCAATTCTACCCAAGAATTCTTTATTACTTCCTATTACAGATCATCTGACAATTAAATAGGAAACCTACTGGGGGGACTTCCTTGCTTTCATTTGGCAACCCTATCACAAGAGATTTGGTTAGCAAATGTAACTTTTCTTCTGAGTTGAGAGTTGATACGATAACCAGGGATGTCATGAAGTAGATGGAGCAAGCTTGCTTTCTACTTCTCCAGAGATTAGGACACAACACAATTGATTCAAATTGCCAAAGAGAGAGATGGAGTGGTGGTGTATATCAACATTAAGAAGAACTTCCTGATAATGAGATCTGCTTGATAGCATGGCAGGGTTTTGGCTAGATGGCCTTTCCACTTCTTTCAGACTCTGATTCCATGAAATGTGATAAGCCTTTCTTGCTTCTTTGTAGGTTTAGGCCATCTCTTATCAGTTCCACAGGGATGCAAGTGAGGATTCTAAATTCATTTAGCTTTGTTATGACACCTCCTCCTTTTACTCCAAGGACGTTAAAGAAGCATTTCAGTCTAAGCCGCCCCCACTCAGGGCTGTTATTTGTCCTAATTTATAATCTCCAGCCAAAGAAAATCATTACAACATGGCAGCTCACCTGCTGGGCTGTCTAGGAGTAAACTTTCCTGTTTGATTCTGTAAAAGCATTCCCCTGAAGGTCAGAGGTGAGTGATTGGATAGCAGCTACAGTATATGTGAAAACAGGCTTTTTCAGAAAGCCAGTGTCGCCCCCCCCCCAAGTACCGTGGTTAACAGCACTATGAAGAGAGGGGCGATTTAATGGCTTCCATGAACACAGGCCAGAATTCATTACACCAGAATTCATATCACATGTCAGGGCCAGAGGTAGAGAGTATGTAAATTCAGGCTGCCCCCTCGCATGTCTTGTTTGGGTCTTGCTCTTCAGTGTATCCCTGGAGGCCATTGTGAGATCCCACAGGGGTCCACAAGCCTCTTTCAGGCAAAAAAGAAAAAAGAAAGAAAGAAAGGAATTCATTTTGCCCCCAAAGTGGACAATAGTGTGCTCTAGGAGTCAAGAAAGGAGTGACTGGCCATTTCACTGTGTTAGGGAGCCTTTTGGGACCCTCTTGTTTTTTTAAAGGTCCATATGGGACATTCCCCCTCAAAACAGTAAGCCCCTCTAACTTTAAATTCCACATGCTCTAGCTATCAGCACTAGGATTGCCCAGTGAAATAATGGACTAGGTTTCTGTATCTTTAAAACTTGTGTAGAAGAAGTATCAGCAGGGACTATCAGCAAGCAGCACCTGATGGAATGCTCACTTCTGTACAACCATGAAAGGTACAGGAACCTCATCCCTTATTCCACATGACAGTCCTAGTGAGTGCTTATGAGCCATGCCCTCTAGGTCTGGATCCTAGAACACTTAAGAAACACTGAAGCCATCAGACCAAACCCAAGAATACTAGACTGGAAACAGGGCCTATCAGGTTGGAACAGAAGGTGTAAGATGCCCAGAAACAGTAAAATGGCCAGTAGCACCCACCATCATTGGGGGATAATATAGTTTTATTTTGACTCCTCTCCAATTTGGGGGATGGTGGTGGTTTTTGCTGTTGCTGTGTGTCTTCAAGTTGTTTCTGAGTTATAGAGACCCTGAGGCAAACCTATGGAATCCTTGGATTTGCAGTGTTGTGAAGCACCAGCACTTTGGTAGAGGAAGCCAAAGACCTTGTAAAACTACAAACTGCAGGATTTTGTAGGATGGAGCTACAACACTTAAAAGTGGTGTCAAACTGTGGATGCATCCCTAATTTGCTTAATCTATGGGAAAAGGCAGGAGCCCTTATGCCTTCAAATGTATTGATGCAAAACTGTCATTAGTCCCACTCAGCATGGCCAATAGTAAGGGATTGGAGGAATCATACTTCAAAATAGTAGGAGGGCCAAATGTTCCCTACCCAGTGGACTATGATGCTGCTGATGTTACTGACCCACATGTACATGTTCATTAATAAGCGTAAACCTAAAGAATCTTCATGGGGGGATGCCATTCTAGACATCCCCCCCTGCTATTTTCATAATCTCATAAATTCTCCAAGGAATTTCTCTGCAATACAACGATCAGTTTCCAGAGTCTAATCCTAGAGTCTTGGATATTTCTCTTCTGATACTAGAAGCGATGTTAATGCATTTATTGAGCTGTATGTAGTTCAGTAACCAGACAAATGTTCAGTTTCATTAGCTTAACAGAGGCAAAAATATAGACACCTGATCTGGCTGGCAATCAAATACATTCATTATCTCAAATGCAGTGATGTGATTTCACATTACACATTGGGACTTTTGATTTTCCATAATCAAATTTCTTAGCATTAAAATAACCAATTGAATTACACCATACTTCAGAAAAAGCTCCTTGGAAAGTAATTGTCTACATGGAGATTAAAGCTCTTCTGAGGTTTCCAGTCATATCTGAAGACCTTTCCTGAACAGTTTTACTATATTGTTAAATATTGACTTTTAGATTTTCTACAAACCATGAAATAAGGCTGTATCTTATCATGCCAAATGGTAATATAATTCCATATTAAACTTGACTAAAATGACAGGTGTGGATGTTACTAGCTGTAAAATTCAGTGGCTCCTGGATTTTTGCTGAAAATTGATGTTCACCAGTGATGGCTGAATATTTGCTGTACAGAAACTTGCTTTTCATTTAGGTTCTTTATACAGGAATTATTGCTCACTTCACCTTTGGGATGCACCAAAAGTAGAGCTGGTTCCTTTAATGAAGAGCTCTTAGAAAAATGAAGGCTACATGCCACTGTAAAGGGTTGTGGCAACATCCAGAAATAAAGTCTTCCTCAGCTTCAAAGTAAAAGACTCACAATGACTGACCCACTTTGCAACTGAATAATGTACCAAGGAAGGTACATTCTTTCTGTCCTTTTTCATTGCAAATCAGACATCAGCAACTCTTATGTGTTAATTAACATGGTGGTGGAAATAAAAGATTTGTTTTAGACCAAAGAGCTGAACCACAGACAGAATTTCATCGTGAATGGCTTTTTCCCCACCACAGGAAAAAGAAAGAAAGAAAAGAAATGGGACAGGTAGGCCACATCTAGTAGAGTGGCCCCTTTTAAATAATATAGGAGCCTATCAGTCACTGACAATCATTTCCATTAGTTACTATCTTTTTGTGTTTAGTTGTCATTTTGGATGATATGCCCCACAATTGAGGGATGTTTGATCATATGAATTCTCCTTGTCCTTTTTTTCTGCTCTTCTGTCTCTAAACTTTGGACAGGCCTGCACATACAGCAGACTTGAGAATGCATAAATATATCTAGATCTTAAGTCTCTCCTCTCCATAGGGCTTCTCTGATGTCATGGACTTTTTATTTAAAATATTGTTTTATGTATTAGATGGAGGAGCCAACATGGTGTAGCGGTTTGTTGGAACATGTCCACACTGACGGGAAGCCCCAGTTTACCATTGGGGCTTCCGGATCTGGAGGGAGGATGAGCTGTCTGTACAACAGGCACCCACAACTGTCTTCATGGTTGCCTGGGTGAGTGTTACCCAAATAAAGGGGGGGGGGGTTGGGGGTCCCCATCAACTGTGTCAGCTTTTCTTAAAAGTTGAGGAATTTGTTTAACTTAAGGAAGGTTATGAGAAACTGGGCAACTTGAGGATCATTTCCACCTGTGTATATCAGTACTAACTGAGGAGAACTCCAAGTTTGGGGTGAATAAAAGAAAGTTTTACTTAGAAATATGAAAGAGTGCAACCAAACACACAGTAGTAATTCAGACAGACACAGCATTGAGAGCTAATGGAAATATGGAGATTGGATCGCAGAGTTTTAGGGGTGCAGAGATGCATAATTATCTGTCCTGGAGAAGTGACCACAAAAAGTGGGATGTGGCTCAGAGTAGGGTCTGAGGGAGACACGATGAGTAAAGAGGCTCTCTGGATACACTGTACTCTTTATGCTTTCTGTGCTCGGAGAGGCTAGGTTTGAGACTAATATTTATATCTGGGAATCTAGTATCAAGTGTGCTATCTTGCTGTGTAACAAAGACCAGATGGTCTTTCCTGGAATTGACAATGAGATTCTAGACTGGTTGATGGCTTTAACCTATGGTTACAAAAACAACAATTAGACTAGGACCAGGGTGGAAGGATAAGGAGGTTGGCTGGGGACACGGCAAGGAATAGGCAGGAAGTGCAATGAGACCTCCTTTGTCTCTTGGTGCAAGAGAATACACAGAGGGCCTGAGGGAGAAAGGATCAGCACACCCATTTAGCTTTTGTCTCAGTATTACCTGGGTCCTTCCGCATGTCTTCATGTCTCCATGTCCTTCCCATGGGAAATTCACTGGATGTTCCAAAGGTCATAGTGAGCTATAGTGAACAAGAACATGTCTGGCTCCAGATATGAACATGTGAAAAAATGGAGACCCCAAATATAAAAAGGGCTATGCAGGATGTATTAACATCAACAGCTCACCCAGCCCAGGGAGTCTCCTCCTGACCTCTTCCACCTACATGCTAACACTCCTCCCCATGCTCCGGCACACAGTCTGCACACTCAGAATTCTCTGGAATTTCTAGCCTGATTTGGGGTAAACGAAAACTCTTTTTACTCCAAAGAATTGCCCTGAAGTGCAGATTGGACACATGTTCCACCAGTTTTGGACTTGTGCATCACCTAAAGAGATCAGTGTGGGAATGGGGCAGGAACATTTCTTTTCCTCTGTCTGGACATGACCTAGAAGTCTGGAAGACTAGGTTTCAAATCCCTCCTTGGCTATTGAAACCCGCTGGGTAACCCTGGGCAAGACACTCCCTCAGCCTCAGGGGAAGGAAATGACAAACACCCTCTGAACAAGAAAACCCCATGATAGGTTTGCCTTAGGGTTGCTATGAATTGGAAATGACTTGAACGCACACAAGAAAAACATGTATTTGATATTATGGTAATAATGTAGGAAGCTGGTGGAAGGGGGTAGGTGAATGGAACATTGGAAGTGAGTGGTGATTGTTGGATTTGAGTAAGGCTGGTGAATTACAGTTAAACAGAAAATTGTGAGGTCGCGAAGTGAGTGGATGAGTGAGGATTAGGGTTGAAAGATACATGTCTCACTTTTCATCTGTGAAGATATGATGCTGATGGACAGCCTCTGCAAATTCAGTAAGCTAGTACATAAGCAAGTAAAATGAAACCATGGTCTATGAGGAATGATTTAGGGAGCTAGGCGTGTGTAGCCTGGAGAAGAGAAGGTTAAGGGATGACATGATAGCCATGTTTAAATACTTGTTGGGATGTCATATTGAGGACAGAGAAAGCTTGTTTTCTGATGCTCCAGAGACTAGGGGCCTTTGCAGACTGCTAGAAATAGTGCAAATTGAGTCCACTTTAACTGCCGTGGCTCAGTGCTAGGGAATCATGGGAATTGTATTTTTTTCTGAGACATTGAGCCTTCTCTGTCAGAGAGCTCTGGTGCCACAATAAACTACAGTTCCCATGATTCCCTAGCACTGAGTCAGGGCAGTTAAAGTGGACTCAATTTGCACTATTTCTGGCAGTCTGCAAAGGCCCTCAGACACAGAGCAGTGGATTCAAGCTACAGGAAAAGAGATTCCACCTCAATATTAGGACAAACTTCCTGATGGTAAGAGCTGTTTGACAGGGGAATATGCTGTTTCAGAGAGTGGTGGAGTCTCCTTCTTTGGAGGTTTTCAAACAGAGGTGGTGGTCATCTGTCAGGAGTGCTTTGATTGTGCATGGCAGGAGGTTGGACTACATGACCCTTGTGGTCTCTTCCATCTCTGTGACTCTATGATTTTATGATTCTAAGTTTAAAAGTGCTCTGTACCACTCTGGATAGCAGAGAATGGTGATGGTGGTTTGAATAACCTCCCTTGTTTGTTTGTTTAAAAAAAACACCCTTGAGACAAAAATAAACCAGCATATCAGGGAAAATGTTTTAATTCAATCACTTTTGGACTAAAAGACCTTCAGAGATCAGACAACTACATTATTCTATGCGGCTGATATTCCTTCCTTGTTTAGTATTAGTAACATAGAGCAGTAGCTTCAGACACATTGTCATGTAGTTGTCTGTAGTGTTCCAGTAAAATCTGGGATTTAGTTGGGCCACTGACACAGCCATCCAGATCCAAGTGAAGTTAGAACTAAATCCAATATAGGTATACTAGTCATATCCTTATTGTACAGATAATGCAGTGAGGTTAGAACAGCAGTTTTTTTAGCATTTTGAAGATTGGGTGAACACAGAAAGCTCTTAACACAACATTTTAAGTAGAAGATATGAGATGGAGGGAGAGAAGGAATTCAGTTGCATGTTTAAAGCTGGGATGCTTTTGCTCTACACATTTATGGCTGCATCTGCACTGCAGAAATAAAGCAGTTTGACACTGCTTTGACTGCCATGGCTTCATCCTATGGAATCCTGGAATTTGTAGTTTGTTTTGGTACCAGAGTTTTTTGACAGAAAAGGCTAGATATCTTGCTGCACTGCAATTCCCAGAGTTCCATAACATTGAGCCACGGCAGTTAAAGCAGTGTTAAAATTCTGCAGTGTAGATACAGTCTCTAACTCCACTCTAAATTGCCATGGTTCTATCACATGGAATCTGGTGATTTTTAGTTTAGGAAGAGGAATTTAACATTCTTTGTCAGAAAGCAATAGTGTCTCCTCAAAGTACAAAATCCAGGGTTCCACAGGATGCAGCCATGGCACTTAAAGTGGGACTGAAGTGCTATTGTTGTGTAGTATGAAAGGGCCCTAGGCCTCTGGTATCACAATCTTGGAGTAGTTACTGAGAAAATTTGTTTGGATTCTGAAACGTTCAGCTTGACTCCTTATCCTGTGTAATCATGACATTAGCTCCCCTCCCCTCCCTTTTTTCAGAATACTATAATTTGCTATTTGGCAGGTATAGTTAAGACAAAGAGTCTGCAGCTGCTTTCACACTGCATGATTAAATCAAATAGTATAGGTTTGAAGCAGATTAGGAAAGCATTAATTTTTCCCGACAGCAAAATTGACTGAATAACAACCCTAATCCACCCCATGCCCAGAGAGCTTCGAGTGCTCGGTATAAATAACCCCCTGAAACTGTGTTATGAACAATAAGCCAGTCGCCTGTGATAAATTGGGCTGCCAGATCAGAAAAGAAAAACAAAACCCTGCAAGGGGGCCTCTGCAAATAATCCAACATCACATGGGGTAACGGTTTGGTTGCAGGTTGGCTCAGAATCTACAAAGAAGATGCAATCCAAATTCGCCAATCTGAGCTTCTAGGACAAAGAGGAACTTGTAAACCTGTAAAAACTGGGCTGTACATAGCCATGTGGTGACTCCTATTGCCAGGAGTGGCAGCGAAAAGTAGCATTTTGTGGCATATCCTTCTGCCTGGCTGTCTCTGAGGGCTTATTCCCACTTGCATTTAAACTTGTTTGCGAGTCTCATTGACATGCAGTCGCTGAATCGATTCATACTGATGTGTAGTCCCCACTATCGGAAGCAAATTATTTCATTATTCTGTGCATTCGTGTCTTTTTAATATGATTTTCATTCACACTAGATTTGCACCCCTACAAAATGCATGCTCAGTATTGAACGCAATCAAGCCATCCTGGCCTTTTTTTATGATGTGCATCTATGCGTCATCGTTGACGCAACTAGGAGACCCATTACTCGCTCTAGAAAACCCACAGAAATGCGAGTGATCACAAAATCCATCATTTATTTTTTTTAAAAAAAATGCTAAACCCCCCTCCCTAAGGAAAGCACCCCAGAGTTGTCTTACCCCTTGAAAATATTCCTGCACAACCAAGGGGAAACATGCAAAAACAACTGGATCAGGACGAGTGAGATTTACAGGGACCACTTGGCACTGTTTAAAATCTAAAATCGAAAGCCCCCACAGTAATCAAAAGACAGCACTGAGGCAGCGCTGAGAGGAGGGGAAATGGCAGATTTTCCAAAACCTGGGGCAGGATGGGTCACCCTCTGCCAACCCTCTGCCATATAATTCCTCCCCTCCAATATGATGCGATTGAGATCCGAACATCGTTCACATTTCCAAAATGATTCTTTTCAAAAGAACCGTCAAAAGAGCAGTCTTTAAAAAAATGCAGTTCTTTTGCATTTGCCTCGCTTCATCTCACTTCTCCACAATTCAGACCAAACACAGTGTGCTCTGAAATTGTTTCCAGTGTGAACGAGGCACATATAAATCGATTAACAAATCAGTTTAAATCATCGTGGGAATGAGTCCTGAGGATGCATGAATAATCTGGTTTGACACCACTTTAACTACCATGGCTCAATGCTATGGAATTCTGGGAATGAAATTCCCAGGATGGAACTGCCACAGTTAACGTGGGTATCGAACAGTGATAAATTTGTACTGTGGATATGCTCTATGATGCTTCACACTCTCTTTAAAAAGCAAATTTATTGGGTGGAGGTTGCTGAGTTTTTTTAACTTTATGTTGTGGTTGTATGATTTTTGATCTTTTGAACTGAAAGTTCTGTTGGTTTAGGTACAGGGAGAGGTCCTTTATGGATAAATACGAAGGAGCAAATTTTGCAGAAAATCTAGGCTTAAATCAGTATCCATGTTTGGTTCTTATTAAGACATTTCCATCTTCATTTGCATTCCCCAACTTAAAGGAAGCCATGCCATGCTATTTCTAAGTGGTATATTACAGTCTAATCTTATCTAGGCATGTTGTTTTGCTTCCTGCTTTAACAATTTTTATTTCATGAGTCACTTTGGATTTTTTTTTTTTAGATCAGAATTACAGATAGGAAAGCAGCACTACGGCCAATAATATCCAGGCAGGGTGTGTTTTCCACAATGTTCTCTTCTTTCATGTAAGACATTAACATTAGCATCTCCCTCATATAGCTGCAGAATTCCCAGCTCATGGAGTCTGTTTTCAAGCTCAAGTATGGAGCATGGCTGGCTGACTTAAAAAAAATAAAAAATGCCATGCTGCTTTCTATTGAATAATGTTACTTTCAGTATCTCATGGAGCAAACATTTTGGGAGCCTTTATCATTCAAATTCAGTCTATGCCACGCATATATTCTGCAATAAAGAGCATTCCAAGGCTACCAAATTTATTGCTGATATTCCTCATCATAAATTCATGACTACAAACTCCATTTTAGGTATTAATAATTTTTTGCACATTCTCATGATCTCCTGACTGGGATTTTTAAGGTCACCAGATTGAAAAGTGGAGTCAGCTCCTGTACCTTTAATGGTTCTGTAGAAGAGGGAAGTTCAGCAGGTGTTGCTGTTCATGTCACCAGGGCTGCATCTGCACTGCAGTTTGACACGGCTTTAACTGCCATGGCTCCATGATATGGCATTCTGGGATCTGTAGTTTTTTGAGGTATTTAGCCTTCTCTGTCAGAGAGTTCTGACACAACAAACTACAAATCCCAAGATTCCATAGGAAAGAGCCATGGTGGTTAAAGTGCTGTCAAACTGCATTAATTCTGCAGTGCAGATGCAGCCCAAGTAACAAGCAACACCTTCTGGAATTTCCTCTTCTACAGAATCATTGAGAGCCAGTGTGGTGCAGTAGTTTGAGCACTGGACTACATCTCTGGAGACCAGGCTTCAAATCCTGGCTTGGTCTTGCAAACCCACTGGGTGATCTTGGGCAAGTCACACTCTCTCAGCCTCAGAGGATGGCAATGGCAAAGGCAAACTGGCTGTGAAGAAACTTGCCAAGAAAGCCCCATGGGTTGCTATAAGTTGGAACCAACTTGAAGGCACACAACAACAACAACAACAACAACGGAACCGTTAAAGGTACAGGAACATTCTTGTTTCCACTCTGGCATCCCTCAATTTTTGCTTATTGTACTAGTTGCAGACATATAGATGCTGCGATAAATTAATTGTCATCTGTTCTTCTTACTGCCGAAGGGTGGCTTGTTCCTGAGCAATTGGGCTTGATGGCTGTGAACAGACTGAAGAGACTTTGAGAAACAGCACTGAGTTTCCCTTCTAGTGGGAGACGGAGACATTAATATCCTTATGTCACCAAGATCCATTACAACAATTGCCACCCACGTTTCAAGCTGCTACTGAAGATTATTTTTTTAAATGCGGCCTGAGGCAGAGTAGCAAAAGCATCCCTCACCCACCCAGTTCAAAGTGTGTGGTGTCCAAAGCCTGCCAAGTTATTTTGGCTTGTGAGGTAGAAAATCCCATAAGCTTCTTTCCTCACCCAACAGTAGAAATACAGCTGTGCATATTAAGTAACAACTCTCTCTCCTTTCATGATGTCTCACACCTGATGCAAGTTCCTCATTTTGCCTACTGGTACTTTTTCAAACTGAATCTAGCACTGCAGAAATAATCCAGGTTGACACCACTTTAATTGCCACAAAACTACAATCCCCAGAATTCCATAGCACTGAGTTAAAGTGGTGTCAGCCTGGCTTATTTCTGCAGTGGGTGCAACCCCAGTCACCTCTTCGGTAGAGAGGCGGCCTATACAGACTTCCAGAAATAATCCATCTTGAGACCACTTTAACTGTCCTGGCTCTGTGCGAGGGAATCATGGGCATTGCAGTTTTTTTCTGAGACATTGAGCCTTCTCTGTCAGAGAGCTCTGGTGCCACAATAAACTACAGTTCCCATGATTCCTTAGCACTAAGCCAGGACAGTTAAAGTGGCCTCAAGCTGGATTATTTCTGGCAGTCTGTATAGGCCAGAAGATGTTTTGAATTTTCTTCCACCCATTCCCAGTCTTTAGTTTTGTTTTCTTTCCTCCTGTGCCTAGTCTAGCAAATGCCTGGAAAAAATCCCAGTCAAAATATTAATCCATCCCTAGCTACTGTGAATGTTGTAGAGCAAGAATCATCTGCCTGATACCTTACTTCCCACATCAAAAACTAACTTGTTTTGAAAAACAGAGGAATAGTACTAAGTGTATTTGCACCAGGGGAAATTGCACTATTCTCCTTTTTCCTCTGCTCAAAGGTGAAAATAAAAAGGTAGAAACACTTTGCAGAGATTTTTCTTTAAAGAAGAGACACTGGGAAACATAGGAGAATTGGAAAGGGGTGACAACACAAGTCCAAAACTCACTGCAGAAACAATCCAGTCTGAGACCATTTTAATTACCCTAGCTCAGTGCTAGGGAATCCTGGGCATTGTAGCTTGTTCTGGTACCAGAGCTCTCTGACAGAGAAGGCTAAATGTCTCAAAAAACTACAGTTCCCAGAATTCCCTAGCATTGTGGCAGGGCAGTTAAAGCGGTCTCAAACTGGTTTATTTCTGCAGCGCATCTTGGACCATTGTGTATAATATGAATGCGGGGATTTCAGACCAACTGCCTTCTGTGGAGACTGTTTTAGCATGTCTGGCAGCCACAAAACTGTCCTAAGGTATCTGAGATGAAGAACAAGATGGTGGCCCTCCCATTCCATGAGCCCGAGTCAGCCTTTCTTCATTCTCCCATCTTTCTGGAAAAAGTACAGCTTCTTCCAGTGCAACTGAGGACAGAAGCTTAATTTAGGGGGTACAGGGCAGTCCAAGTGGATAAGCTGACTCTGGTTTTTTTGAGTCAACTTTTTTGACTAGATTTCTAGACTTATACACGAGTATATTAGTAACTCTTTTGCTCCACTCTACTGCTGTTGTGTACTACTTCTTTAAGGAGGCTTCAGTGTTAGCAGGTCTTATGGGAAGAAAATAGGAAAATGCTTTCAGTTTGGGGCAAAAGGTAATATGTGCCAGAGCTTGGAAAGTTACCTTTGAAAAGTAATTGGTTCCTCTTCCATGTGTTGCTGCTGCTGTGTACCTTCAAGTCATTTCCAACTTATGATTGGTGAACCAATCCCAATTTGGCCATGGAAACCCACTGGATGACACTGAGTAAGTTACACACTCTCAGCTTCAGAGGATGGCAATGGCAAATCCCCTCTGAACAAAACTTGCCAAGAAAACCCAATGATAGGTTCACATTAGGGTCGCCATAAGTTGGAAACAACTTGAAGGCACACAACAACAACAACAACAACAAACTTCATTCCTACTTATTGCAGTACTTGTGAAATGTAACTTCTTTACCCCTTCTCTGCTGTCTATCCCATAACCATTTCTAGGTAACAATGGATATTTCCAAACTTGAGTAGGCTTCCACTACCTTCTTAGAGGCTAGGACAATTCTGGGCCCATTCATAAGTGCAGACTTGGGAAAGTTACTTTTTTGGATTGCAACTCCCTAAGATCCCCCAGCCAGTATGGTCATGTAGAGAAAGTTGTAGGGAGGCATGGCCTAAGCATTTCTGAAACAAACTAAAAGTAAACCTTAATTGTTATATAAAAACCTACAGAGCTTGGGGAAGTTACTTTTAGTTCTTTCAGGTCCCTGAATCAGCAAGGCTAGCTAGGAGATTCTAGGAGTTTAGTCCAAAACAGTAACTTTCCCAAGCTCTGAAACCACCAAAGTAATGGTTTAGCTTTTGCCTATATTTTTGACACATCTTTATTGTTTGATGGGCACTTTGTAAATGTTATAGCTATCTAGAAATAAATGTAGCTGTTACTTTCTGGGCAGTGTGTTTAAATTGTCATGAATTTTTGAAATGTTGAAGCAATATCAAAGGATTAGAATTATATTTGGAAAGGAAAGTCTCTTGGAATATCATCAAAATATTTTTCTCAGGGAAAAGAGAGCTGCTGTCTGGAACAAGTAGCAGAAGAAGCAATTTTAAAAGAAGATAAGGTCAAGTACTTGATAGGTCTTTCTTGGGGGGAAAACCCTGACATTGGCAGAAATGTTTCCTGGAACTAAAATATGTTTTCCATCTCTTAATTTCTATGAGGCTAACAGATGCTCCACACAGAAGTATGGATATTTATCTATGCCACCTTTGGCATGCTTGTGCCAGAGATTTGACAGGTAGGTAACTATGAAAAGTTTTGTGGCTCACATTACAACATTGTGTTATACTAAGTGGTTGAAAAAATCGCAGCTGGTTTGCTCAAATTTGCTCTATAGATTTCCCAGCTCAATGTCATATTAATATGCATGGTTCTGTCGTGATGATATGATAAGATTTTGTGGTGATATAACATTATGATAAGATGTTTATTGAAAGGGGAATGGGAATTATTTAGGAAGCCAACCTACAACAGGAGGGGCAAATGGCCAGAGGCGAGGGAGATCTGTGGTTTATGACCCTGTTGTTCTTGCAAATGGATTGGGACTGAAAACCAGGGATGCTCTCCTTCCTTAAGGGCGATTGAATGATAATGCAGGAAAGGAAAGAGGAAACATGAAAGGTCACTTTGATCCAGATCAAAGGCTTGGGATTGTAACCAGGGAGGGGGGCTGGATGATGATAGCTCTTAAGTATGATCCGGGGGTGGGGGGGAGGGGACTTTTCAGTTTTGACACAAAACCTGGACAGAGGAACTTCTTTCAATTTCTGAAATAAAATCTTTTGTTTTAATTACACTAAGATGTTCTCTTGGTTATTGGGAACTGAGTCTTCTGATCCTGACACTCAAATTCTTCTCACCACTCCCATGCCCTACTTTGTGGCAACCTGTGGCTAAAGGTAAATATCAGTCAACCCTTATCAAACAACCTGAAACAAGACCACTCAACTGATTAGCCTAGGAGCCATCATCTGTTCAAAGGTATGAAGCTACATTGTTGCTGCTGCTGCTGTTGTTTCCCTTTCCCTTTCTCGTCACTGAGGCTGCATCAGCACTGCAGCAACAATCCATTTTGACACCACTTTAACTGCCATGGCTCAATGCTATGGACTTCTTGGACTTATAGTTTGTTGTGGCACCAGAGCTCTTTAACACATGCTGCATCCGCATTACAGAAATAATCTAGTTTGACACTGCTTTAACTGTCATGGCTCAATGCTATGGATTTCTGGGAACTGTAGTTTTATGGGCCATTTAGCCTTCTCTGTCAGAGAGCTCTTGTGCCTACAAACTACAATTCCCAGAATTCCCTACCCTTGAGCCATGGCAGTTAAAGTGGTGTCAAACTGGATTATTTCTGCAGTGTGGATACAGCCTGAGTGTACAATACCTCATCAGTTTGGAGCAGAGAGCATTTCTCAAACAACCATATGAGCTGGTTCTACAATTAGAATGAAGCAGCAACCTCTTTGGGTATCAGGATAGACACTGGATATCAGGGAAGCAAATTGTTATCTATCTAATTAAAACAATTGTGTGTTTTTGGTTTTTCTATTTTTACTTCCAAGGAGAAGCACATGGCAAAATACAATGGGCAGCCTTGAGTATTATTGCACTTGCAATAGGTGGGCACTATTTGTTGTTTTATCTCTGATAGCAAAATTAGGATTGGAGCATCCTCTTGTCCATATTAGCCTTATTAAACCAACAAGAAGGAAGATCTCAAACCCATCATTTGTGAAAGATTACAATCTTTCTACATCCCGATATCTTTAGAAAGGGAAGGGTTCTAAAAATGAAATGGAAAGGTTTTCAATCAATGTCTGAGGCCTACTCTCTTTTGATTTGATAGAATCAATAACCTGATGAAATGACAAAGGTTAACAGAGGCTCACAGATACTGTTATTTGCTATTGTGGTACTGCTTGTCTCTCTTTATGCCTCAGGTGGAGAAAAGGTTGAGTTGCCATTTGTTGTAGAGAATGTGTTGTCAGAATAGTGGAAATCATTGGGTCAGAGTCTGAAAGAGAACATGAGGCATCGGTCGATTCAGACTGAGATCCAATATCACTACTGTTGTTGTGTGCCTTCAAGTTGTTTCTGACTTATGGCAACCCTAAGGCAAACCTATCACAGCATTTTTTTGGCAAGATTTATTCAGAGGAGGTTTGGCATTGCCTCCTGCTGAGGTTGAGAATATGTCTTGCCAAGGGTTACTCAGTGGGTTTCCATGTCTGAGTTGGGGAACTGAATCCTAGTTTTCCAGACACCTAGTACAACCCTCAAAACAATACATTTTTGTGTGTGGAAATGTTTGTTCTCTGCTAATGATTTAGGTTTCACTCACACAGATGCATACTCTTCTAACTGGATATTGGCTTGTGTTTATTGCCGTGAGATAATAGATGAAAACAGAGATTGCAAAGAGAAAATAACTGAAGATATAATTGCAGAGGTTCTTTGAGGAATGCACTTGCAGAGCTTGTTCTTTGAACCTGTTTCAGTGGATATTATTTGCAATTAATTTAATTAGTGAGAAAATAATAGGGTACTTATATCCAGGACAATGAAATTTGGACACTTTTCCCAAGCTCATGCATTATTTTGCTTCAGGTACTAGTATTAATAAGATAGGATGAAAGAGTTCTAAGCAGTCAAAAGAAAGTCTTTCTTGAAACACGTTTTGCTGATGCCACCTGTGTTGGATGAAACAAAAGGGTTTCTTCCTCATAATAGGCTGGTCTGCCTTTCCCTATTTTGCTACAATTCTAGAGCTTGGGAAAGTTACTTTTTTGGAACTCCCTAGACAGCTGGGGCATCCTGACTATTTAAAAAGTAGCTTTTTCTACCAGTACCTAAAACAGGGCATTTCTCAAGGCTAAAATTCAGGTGACCCTGTTGTGTTGTAGTTTTAAATCAAAGTATCAAGGAGGTATGTCATTGGATTGGAAAGGAAAGGTCAGGATCATGGAGCACAGGGAAAAGGATTAAACCTTTGCTTTCACCCTGATACTACTCATTCTCACAGCATTCTCTTGACACTCCAATTGAACCTCCCATTTAAAAAAAAAAAAACAAACTGGGGAGGAAGACATAGGTGCAAAGGTTACCCTGTCCCTCTCCACCTACACTCCACAGGCCTAACTGTTTTGATGCAGAAAAAACAACGATTGCTTTATTTATAGGGCAGCATGTTGCCTCCTGTTGATTAACAGGTATTGTTTATTTTCACCTTGTAAGTAGTCTTATGGGGGAAACACTTGGGAGATAAGCCTTGTGTGATGACCTCCAAACTATTGCCAACTCCTGTTATGTATAGTGAATTCCTTGGATATATTGGCTGGCATCCTGTTTGGAATTCACGTTTATGACACCCCAAATGTGACTCTCCAAACTCTACTGTTGGGGAGCAGCCCAATAGAAAAGGTTGACTTTTAAGATGGGTATTGCCAGATGTAGCTACAATGATGGAATTCTGTCATCGTAATTACACCTAATGATGCAGGATTTCAGCCATGTTGTTCAACAATATTAGCACTACCAACTAATGGAAGAAATAAACTGACCTGGCCAACTCCCCTTGCTTGTAATGAGAGGAAAAGTTTTTCACAGTACAGGAAGACAATTCCTGCAGATCAAATTGTTGTGAAATGTGCAGATGGGGAAGCTGATTAAAAAGTTGTCAACCATATATCCTAATTAGTGAAAGTACAAAAAATGGATAAATTTGATTCTGAATGTAAATTTGATTTTTTTATGGGGAACTCAGATCATATTTTACAAATAGACTGTTGATTTCATAGACAGCATGTGAAGCATTAGCAATCCAAGGCCCTAGCATGTGGTATGTGTGTCCATCCATCCCTCATCCCACATGCTCAGATTACAGGTCATTGATGCTTTGATGTGTAATACAGCTCACACTTAATAGACTTTATTAAAGAGGCTTTATTAAAGAGCCTTTTTTTTTATAGCCAAGGCAGAACTATAGGCTACTTAACTTTTCCAAAGACTATTTCCCCAGCAGGGTGTTTATTGGGTTCCTCCCCATCATGTGAAAGCAGAGCTGTCTACTTTTGTTTGTGGATGGCAGCAGAGTCCAAAAATAGACACATTTCCTCATTCTGTCATATTGCTCTGCACTGATTTATGGACAAGCACGAAAGAGTTATGCTGCTGGATTCAATCCTATTTTTGACTGAGCAAGTGCAGACTACCTAATAAGGCTGCATCTTTTCCTGATGCTCAAATGGCTCCATTTATTGTCTTATTTTGGCAGAATATGTTGCCCATATGCTGCTGCTGGAGGTTATTTGTCCCACTGCATGCTATTGCCATGACTGATGTCAAGATATTTGTTCATATTACCCTGAACCTACTGCAATTACAAGGTTGCTATGGAAGAAAGTTGTATTTATTACACATTTCTGCTGTCTATTGCTTCACAAAAAAAAGGGGAGGCAGTCGTGCCATTAGGCAGAATGAGGTAGGTACCTCTGACAGATTCTGAGTCTCGTGAAAAAGCAACACTTTTTATTATTATTGCACTGAGGAGCATACTAACTGAAATCCCATTAACCCATTAATTTCAAGAGGCCTCTCTAACTATAACCAAGCTTGAATTTAACCTGCTGTATATTTATTGCCAGTGAAGGTTAGACATGCTTGTAGAATTTTCTGTCCCTTGTGCCAGAATAACTCAGTTGACCTTGAACGCTATAAAACTTGACTAGGAAGAGGAGTGTCATTTGGTGCTCTAGCTTAGGAAGCAAAATGTCTGGACAGTCTTGCTGTAAAGGCTTTTTGTTGTTGTTAACAGCCCTCGAGTCCATCTCTACCCATGGCGGTCCTATGGATGAGACATCTCCAAGACCCTCTTTCCTCCACTGCTCTGCTTAATTCCTGCAACCCCATGCCTGTGACCTCCTTAATAGAGTCCATCCACCTGGCATGTGGCCTTCCTCTCTTTCTACTTCCCCCCACCTTCCCCAGCATTGTGTTTTTTTCAAAGCAACCTCTCTTCTCATGATGTGTCCAAAGTATGATGGTCTCAGTTTGGTCATCTTGGCTTCCAGGGAGGTTTCTGGTTTGATCAGCTCTAGACCCACTTGTTTGTCCTTTTGGTTGTCCATGGAATCCTAAGCACTCTTCTTCTGCACCACATCTCAAAGGAGTTAATTTTCTTCCTATCATCTTTCTTAACTGTCCAGCTCTCACATTCATACATGGTAATACGGAACACAATGGCTTGTATGATTCTAACTTTTGTGCAGAGTTGTATATCTTTGCATTTTAGAATCTTTTCTAGTTCTTTCATAGACACCCTCCCCATTCTTAGTCTTCTTCTGAATTCCCGACTGCAGTCCCCATTTCTATCAATGTTTGATATGGGAATTCTTTTACTATTTATATTGTCTAGGTTGGACTTGTGAAGGTCCTCCATGATCATTATTTTTGTTTTCTTTATGTTCAACATTAATCCTGCCTTTGCACTTTCTTCTTTGATCTTCCTAAGTAGGTTTTCCAGGTCTGTGAGGTTTTCTGCTAGTACTATGTTGTCATTTGCATATCTTAGATTGTTGATATTCCTTCCTCCTATTTTCACTCCTCCTTCTTCTGTGTCCAAGCCTGCTTTTCTTATAATATGTTCTGCATACAAGTTGAACAGATAGGGTGAAAGGATGCAGCCAAATTTGCCAAATGGGAACCATACTGTTTCTCTATGTTCTGTTCTGACAGTAGCCTCTTGTATTGAGTACAGATTCCTCATCAGGACTATCAAATGTGTTGGCACTCCCATGCCTTTAAGGGCATTCCATAGCCTGTCATGATCTATGCCAGGGGTCGGCAAACTACAGCCTGGGGGCTGAACCCGGCCCCTCGAGGCCTTTCAACTGGCCTGTGGCTGGTCCTGTCGCTACTGTCGCGCGTGACACAGGGCACCATTTTGTGTTCCAAAATGGCGCTCGCACACGCATGCGCACTACTCCCGGTGTAGTGTGCATGCGTGCACGAGCACAGGTGCCATTTTGGAACACAAAATGGCGCCCCACGCTAGCACAAAGTGGCACCCAGTGCTCACGCATACATGTGCACGACGCTGGGAGTAGTGCGCATGTGTGCGCGAGCGCGCACCTCCAGTGCCATTTTTTTTCCTTTGGCCCGCCAATGATCTGGGGGACAGCGGAACCGCACCCCCAAAAAATGTATGCCGACCCCTGATCTATGCAGTCAAAGGCTTTGCTATAGTCTACAAAGCACATGCTGATTTTCTTTTGGAATTCCCTGGTGCACTCCATTAGCTATCGTATGTTTGCAATGTGATCCCTAGTGCCTCTTCTTTTCCTGACCCCCACTTGGACCTCTGGGATTTCTCTCTCCATGTATGGTTGGAGTCTGTGTTGCAGAATTTTGAGCATGATTTTGCTTGCATGGGAGATGAGTGCTATGGTTCTATAGTTGCTGCAGTCTCTTGTGTCTCCTTTTTTTGTGGATAGCTGTGCCTGCTCATTTTTTAACTCCTTTCATCCTTGAGTTCCTTCAGCCTATGGCTTTGTTTCTGATAACACCATATATATGATACATGGAGAACTCCATGTTTCAGATCCCATGGAAGACATCACTACTGTTGTAGTACCCAAGGACTTGGGGGTTATTCAGAGGGTGAAAATAATCACAGTAGAATGTTGGCTGAATCTTTGTTATTCACATGCTTTTCGAATGCACTCAAGGAAGTCTTTTTGAGATGTTGCCAAAAAACCCCACTTAACCTCGGATAATTAATCTCAAGATTTTTCCTGAGTTTTCCTAAAAGATTCTCATTAACTCCATGTGAATATACCCGGGATAACAAACAAATGGGTCCTAAAGCAGATCAAGTCTGAACTATCCCTGGAAGCCAAGATGACAAAGCTTAGGCTGGTGTAATTTGGGCACATCATGAGAAGGCATGAATCGTTGGAAAAAACAAAAAGCTAGGAAAGATAGAAGGAAGTAGAAAGAGAGGAAGGCCACATGCTAGATGGATGGACTCCATTAAAGAGATCACAAGTATGCGTTTGCAGAATTTAAGCAGAGCAGTGGAGGACAGGGGTCTTCAAGATGTCTCATCAGTAGGGTGGCCATGGGTCGAGATTGACGTGAGGGAAGTTAACAACAAAAGCAGGGATAAACCTTAGCATATGTTGAATGACACGTGTGAGCAACAGAACCTGCAGATGTGCAGAGAATGGAAACTGGAATGCATGAGTGAGATTATTTGCATAGTCACACTAAAAAACAACTGAATAACCTCTTGGTTTAATGGCATTGTTCAGTGGCATTATTGTTTTGCAAACAACTCTTTTCCAGAATTTCTTTCTCTTTTTATCCAAAACAATGGAGCTGTTGGTCTCAGAGTGGGAATCATTTGGGAAAAAGCAGAAAAAAAGTGGAGCTTTGAATGCAGAAGGTTTCAGATTCAACACCTAACATTTTCCAATAGTGTTTGGAAAGGCTTCTGTCTGTAACCCTGGAAAAATACTGGCAACTGATGAGCTCAATATCCAGTCATATATCCAGACAAAGCCTACACAGGGTGAGTGATCACATATCAGACACTTAGGAACTTTGCAGACTGCTAGAAATAGTGCAAATTGAGTCCACTTTAACTGCCCTGGCTCAGTGCTTGGGAATCATGGGAACTGTATTTTTTCCTGAGACATTGGGCCTTCTCTGTCAGAGAGCTCTGGTGCCATAATAAACTACAGTTCCCATGATTCCCTAGCACTGAGCTAGGACAGTTAAAGTGGATTCAATTTGCACTATTTCTGGCAGTCTGCAAAGGCCCTTAGTCTAAAAAGCCCGCCTTTCTTTCATGGCTCAGGGACAGCAGGGCAACAGCAGAAGATGTTGTGTTGGCTCCCAGGAGGTTTGCACCAGGAAGCCCTGTAGGTTTAAGCAGGCTTCAAATCCAGCAACAATAAGGAAGTTCCAGGAGCTGGTCGGTCACTTGAACTTTGTATGTAAGGCCCCAGGTACGGTTTTCCTCAGGGGTCTCTGTAATACGATTGGCAGTACTTCATGCACTCACCACAGGATCAGGTTGGCACAGGTGTGGTCTTCCTTCCTCAATGATTTTAAATGGTGTCTCTTTTTGGAAAGAGGAGAAACTAGATGCCACTCTGCAAGTCTCTTCTGATGCATCAGGCTCAGTAGGCTTTGGAGTTTACTATCATGGCATATGGTATACACAGAAATTGCCTACTGAATGGATAGAATCAGGTATTACATCAGACTTGACATTTCTTGAGTTGTTTCCTATTTTGGTTGCTGTACATTTATGGATGGACAAGTTGGCCAACTCAGTAGTTCATTTTTGGTGTGACAACATGGTGGTTGTCCAGGTGGTAAACTTGTTGAATTCCAGATCACCCAGGGTTATGAGGCTGATTCATGCTTTTACATTACATTGCTTCTCACATAACATTTTGTTAACAGCTTCTCATGTTCCTGGAATTGTTAATGAGATACATGATTCTCTTTCTTGTATGCAGATGGAGCAATTCAGGTAATTAGCTCCAGAGGTGGTGGATTCAAGAGATCTGATGCCAATGGATCTATGGAGCCTTGGCAAATAGTAGTAGTTCGGGCTATGGGCTTGTCATTAGTGCCTTCCACAAAGAAGAGCAATGACAAGGCAGTAAATAAGTTTGTGACATTTCGGAAACATTCAGGGTTGGCTGATAGTTTGCCTGTCCTGGTCACAAACTTTCTATGGTTTTGTGTGTCCCTACACAATAAGGGTTTAGCGGTTTTATCTATCCGGGGCAAACTATCAGCCATAGGCTTTTGGTTGAGAGCACAGGGCATTGAGGACAATTCTGGGGATTTTAGGGTAGGTAAGATACTGGAGGGGTGGTCCAGAGAGGCTATAAGAGTGAGTGATCCACGCAAGCCTTTGCACCCAATATTTTGAGAGGTCTCAGTTCACTTTGGCCATCTATTTGTACATCTCCTTATGAAAGTATGCTTTTTCATGCAGCTGCATTGACTGCCTTTCTGCAGGCACTGAGGATGAGTGAGTTAGTGGTTGCTTCCAAGAGTGATTTATCTAACAAGACCTTTTTAGTTCAGGATGCCATATTGTCACCTGGTTTGGTATCACTTTTTATTTGTTCATCCAAAACAGATCAGTTAGGGGTGGGTAAGGAATTGGAACTGCTGGTTTGTAGTCATATATGCCTTTATCCGGTTAGGGTTTTACACCAATCTTTTGCTATGAGAGGACACGTCCCTAGCCCTTTATTTTGTCATGAGAAAGGGCTCTCACAAGTTTTCAGTTTTGGCCAGTTACCTCAAGGGCCCTGGACTGTTTGGCTCTTCGGGGGAGGGGGTCAAGTTTGCCACACATTCTTTCCATATTGGGGCTGCTTCCACAGCTGCTGCATTTGGGCTGCTAGGATATCCAGAGGATAGGTTGGTAGAGGTCTGATGTCTATTGGTCATACTTGCACCCTTTGATGTATTAATGAGTATTTTTCATTTGGTCTATTGCAGATGCAGAAAGTTCTGTTATGGGACACTGTGTTTGAATCTGTGGCCACAGCATGGTGTTCTGGGCAGCCTGCCAAGCCAGGAGGAGCTATTTTGGAAGCTAGCTGGGGCTGTCAGACTAGGTCATTGTTGAGTGGAAGGGGAAATGTGGCCTGCATTGGCATAGGCTCCTGCCTATGTTATTTGGTGAATGCCAATTTTCAGGATGGCATGTGGAGAAATCCACAATTGGGTTTCATCCACGCGCTAACCCATGCTGACAGGAGTCAAAGGTTTTTTTTCCAGTTAGATTCAATTAGTCTCTCTTCTTCTGTGGCAGTTTTATTTATCCTGCCAACCTAACTAGTTGTGCTGTTGCCCTTCTCTGGTAGAATAATTAAAATCAACAAGATGGATAGTAACCATAGTGGAGATGAAATAATAAGAAAATCATGACAACTAAATAGTAAGACTACATCGGTGGTAGAGGGAAAATGTGAGACAAAACAAAAGACAGAGAAAAATAAACCAAAGATCTCCCAGAAGACAGCGAACTCACATGTCCCTGGGGAAGAGAGGATATTTCCCTCACGAAAATATTTTAACCTCAAGTGATAGCAATGAGGAAGAGGGGAGCAGATAGGTATCTATGGAGACAATGGGGACCAAGTGGCAGCGAGGCTCTAACTCCATTGATGGCAAAGGGGAGGAAATGGAGACCGAGTGGACGCAAGGCTCCACCTCCATATTAAAATAAACAGCCATTCCCAAGGCAAAAATACTAAAACAATGGAGAATATAATAAAAAAGTTGAATAAATACCTGCCAGATAAAGAGAAAACCTCTGCTGTGGCAGCAGTTTCTCATACAGCTGATTCAAACTGCTGAAATGAGGAACATTCCAAGGCAAGCAACCCTGGCCACCATTTTGAAAAGTCATTGAAGGGCAGAGTTTCCCAGCAGTACAAAAGCACTGCTGAAGCAGCAACAGCTAGAGGGCACTCAATACCAGATATTGAGAAGCCTCTGGATAAAAAAGCTAAAACACAGAGATATACTAATGAAGACGTAATTGAGCTCACATCAGAAGCTGGTTTAATTAATAAAAAATTGAAGAACTGCAATTCATTAAATATTTAAAAAACATGTTTGGACAGGAAATAACTCACACAAATAATTCATTACAACAAATTGATAGTGAGTCAGAAAATGACTATAAAGGAACAACCAAGTCATCCACTCCAAACAAATGATAAAGAGTACAAATCTGGATTAAATTCATGGATAAAGGAGGTGATAGCTGAAGAAGTCCATAAGGTATTCCATAATAAAAATATAGAACATCAAATATATGAAAAACCACAGAAAATATCCACACATTCCACATGTAAAAAATCAGGTGTGGAATGGGAAAACATAATCTTAGCTGACTTATGGAAAATGATGCAAAACCCATGTACAAACACACAGAGAAATGTTGGGCATGATTCTTGTAAACAAGTGAGAGATCAGTGAATATAACACAAGAAAATAAAAAAAAGAAATTTGAAACATGACATAGACATAGGTATTACACATGATGAGCAACCAAGGAAATGTAAGAAGAAAAAGAAACATGTTGAAGATCAACAAATGGAAGAAAGTTGGGGAAATGACATGTTATTAGATTTACAGGACAATTCAGATGATGAATTCTCTGAAGTGGATGAAAACAAGGACTTCAATACCAACAGGTTGTTTCAAGGGGAACAATTTAAAAGTCTTTTAAAGAGAGTAGTAAATATTGTAAGTTTAGGACAACAAGAAGAAAACTTGGAAACATAAATGAAGGAAAAACACGATAAGATAGCTTCTGTGTTGGGGAAAAACAGCCAACACATAGTGAGGAAATTACAATGCCAAATATGTTTAAAGAATTAATTTAAAAATGAATAGAAAATGTCCATAAAAACAAAAAGTATGTAGGTTTTTGCCAAAAAATATATATACATTTTAAAAGCCAGATTTTGATTTATTAAAAATACCTGTCATTGATGGTCCTATGGCAGCCTTGATTTTGGGAGCAATTTCACCCCGTGAAGGGGATAGCTTTCTCAAAAAGGTGGATAAGAGATGGATTGATAATGCACTGAGGAGAGCCCATGAAGCATCAACGATGGCAATAAGAGCATCCGTAGCAGCCTCCATGTTCTCAAGGGCAACTATCCTATGGATACAAGAAATAGAAGACACACCAGAGTTAAGCATAACATGTTTGAGTAGAGCTTCAGATAGACTTAAAAGAGTTTTGAAATATATAGCTGATGCAGTCATGATGATGCAGCATTTGGAGCTAGAAGAATAAATGCTGTGGTCATTGGCTGATGTTCCCTGTGGTTAAAACACTGGGAAGCTGATCAAAAGTCCAGGGATAATTTGGTTTTTGTTCCATTTAAAGGTGAGTTACTTTTTGAAAAAGAAAAAACTAGACAAAGTATTACAGTGGGTTGTTGTTATCTGCTGAGGTTTGGTTCCAGGACCTCCCCCCCCACCCCCCGTGGATAACAAAATCCGTAGATACTCAAGTCCCATTAAATATAATGGCATAGCAAAATGGTGCCGTTTATATAAAATGGAAAGCAAAGTTTTGCTATTTGGAATTTATACTTTTTTAAAATATTTTCAGGCCATGGATAAGAAATCCATGGATAGGAAGGGCCAACTGTAATAGAAAGCAGAGAAAAGAAGCAGGTAATGCCAACTATACAGAGAAGACGGATGGAGAGAAAAAATTACAGGGGTGGATAAAGTAATTATAATTCCTTTTGTGGCAGAGTTATGTCATGAATAAAAAGACAAAACTGGTTCAGACCTAGATCAGGAGATGGAAGTGGAAAACAGTTTTTCCAGTTTAGATACAAAAGGAACACAGACCTCTTCAAGAAGGGGTCGTAGGTAATACTGGCATGAGCAGTGCTCCAGTCGGAGGAAGGTTGCTGCTCTTCAGACATTTGTGGTCAAAAATTACATTAGATCAGTGGGTGTTATGAGGCGTAACATAAGGATACAAAATACAATTCAACCACAAATCAGGAAGTAGATTCCTATCCTCTCTGGTAAAAAAAGATCAGGAAAAACAAAACTGTTTTTTTCTTTTTTTTAATTTTATTTTATTTCAATTAAAAAAAAATCAAACATTTTATACAAACATACCAACACATATTACATGCATTCCAACATTCGAACAGGAACATACTCCTATCTACACATGTACACAAGCTCTAATAATACTATTATTCTTGCATAGTATTAATGTGACTTCCTTAAATTTACCATTTTGCTTAGAATTAACTGAAACCCTCATTTACAGCATATATTATACAGCACTTTTAGCCTCTATTTCGCTATTAAACCCCATAGTCGTATCCACTCTTACTTCTCTATATAGCAGGGGTAGGCAACCTAAGGCCTGGGGGCCAAATGCGGCCCCCTGAGGCCTTTGGACCGGCTCCAGGCCGGTCCTGCCGCTGCCACCGCTGCTCACCATGATGATATTGATTATTGTTGTTATAACTTATTCTTGGGGTTTTCTTGGCAAAAATCTCCACAGGGGTTTTGCTATGGCTTTTCTGGGGCTGAAAGAGTGTGCATGCATATATTTATATATATTTTTTACTTTTAATATTTATTTATTTATTTATTTATTTTTGGTGCTTTGTCCCCCCAATTGTCTGAGGGACAGTAACCCGGCCCCCAGCTCAAAAAGGTTGCCTACCCCTGCTATATAGTATAATTATCAAGTTATATTATATTAAGCAACCTAATAATATGTTCAATTCTTATTCATTTTCCAATGCTCCTTAAATAACAACCGTTCACACTCTACATCTTCCTTTGGTTTATTCTTCATTAATGCTGTTAGTATATCTAATTCCATTGCCTCTCTCATCTTATCTTCCCATTCTTTTTCAAATTGTATTTTAGTTTGTTTCCAATATTTCGCATATATGATTCTTGCCGTTGTAACACTGTATAGTATCACTCGTCTATATTTCCTTTCTGATTCCATCTCTATCAGACTTGTTCTCTTTAACAGGAAGAGTGTTGGATCGTATGGAATTTGTATTCTTAATATCTCTGAACTTTTCTTTTGGATCATCTTCCAATATCTATTTGCTTCTTTGCATTCCCACTATAAGTGGTATAGTATTCCTATTGATTTTTGACATTTCCAACACTTCTCGTTCCCTGATTTGTAAATTCTATCAATTGCTACTGGGGTCAGATACCAACGGTAGAGCATCTTTATATAGTTCTCCTTATAGTCCTGATATAATGTAAATTTATTGGTATCTCGCCCATTTTCCCCATTTCTCTAATTCAATATTTTTCCAACGTCCTATGCCCATCTTATCATTACTTGTCTTATATACTCATTTTCTATTTTTTTATTTTTAATTATTCATTAAAAATGACATATTTAAAATATCTTATTCATGCAGTTATAATCATATACACTCATGCCCTTATCCACAAACATTATTTCTCAATCATTTTTTTCTTTTTGTATATTGGCAAAGATAACACTCATCTATCCTTCTCTTCCACAATCCTTTCACATATACCATCCCTTCTCCCTTCCCTATCTCTAATAATTACAACTATTTTACTACCCTTCCTTGCCTTCTTTCTTCTCCTTTCTTCCTTTCCTATCTTCTTCCTTCATATTCTTCTAATTTTCTTGTTGTATTCTTGCTTTTCTTACTCTCTTATCTTTTCCTAACATCTGTTCCCCTTCGCTTACATCAACTCACTTATTCTTACCTTTCAACACTTTCTTTCTTCCTTCACAATCATTCCTTACTTCCTTTCCATCATCTGCCAATTTACCCTTGTCTCTACCATTGGCTTTCTAATGTTGGTATGTTGTTGTTCACCACATCTATTTAAGTTGTTGTGATCTTAATTCCCATTCTTATTAGGCTCATTTGCATAATTTATTATTTTGCTTAGTGTTAATTTTCTTAAAATTTGTAACTCATTCTTCCTTTACTTATTTGAATTATTATACTACTTTTGAATGCCTAGTTACTTAAGTACATTTTACTTAAACATTGTTCCATACTAATTTTCATCTTTTATATTTCTATATGGTCAAGCTGTGATTTGTGTTACTATTTTCAATATGTTTATCTCTCATTGCTCGGTTCCTCCAAAAACCAAAGAAAAATCTTCTGGTTGTTCTCTAATTCCGCCCCCCCCATGTTTAATTAATCCAGTAATTCCCCTTTTTCTGTTTCTTTTATTTGTTTATATTTTCCATACTTTGTTCATATAGTTATGCACTAATCGCCACTCATCTTTTACGTCATCTACCTGTTTACCCTGTGTTGATTTTGTCAATTTGTCCATCTCCATTGTGTCATATAATTTTAACAACCATTCCTCTTTTTCAGGGATATATTCAGTTTTCCATTTTTCTGCCAAAGCTAATCGGGCCATGGTGATCATGTAAAAAAGTATTTTTCAAAATTTGATTTCCAATTCTTTATCTATTATATTTAATTCTGGTTTCATTTGCATATTGATTTTTAATATATCATTTATTGTGTTGTTTACCATTATCCAATATTTCTTAACTTTTTTACAGGACCACCAAGAGTGATAGAAAGTTTCTATTTCTTCCTTGCATTTCAAGCATAAATTATTACTGTTTTTATATATTTTAGAATTTTTTGCTCCTTATAAAGTTCTCCTTATAGTCCTGACATAATATAAATTTATTGGTATCTCACCAGGATTTTTTCCCATTTCTCTAATTCAATATTTTTCCAACGTCCTGTGCCCATCTTATTGTTACTTGTTTTATATATTCATTTTCTAAATCTCTTTCTTTCAATATTTTATAATATTTAGAGATATGTTTCCCCTCTTTATCAAACATTATTTTGTCTATATTTGTTTTTTCATTTGTAAATCCTCTACCTCTTTATCTGTCTTGAAACATTCCTTTAATTGTCTATATAAAAACCAGTTTTTCTCTATTACTTTATTTTGTTGTTCTTCTGATTTCATCTCTTTCTCTTTTTCCCTTTTCCAATCTATCAGGTCTTTATAAGTCAGCCATGGTTTCCCTTTCATTTTTGATCTTCCAAAAAAAAAAAAAAGCCTCCTGAGTTGAGACCCAGCTCGGGATGTGGTTATAAAACTGTTTTCTAATTCTTATCAAAACTTTAATATGTGTACTCCCTTTAATGTGTGTACTTTTTAAAGTTCTTATTCAGATATATTTTCCTTTACTCTCTTCCTGACCTTTTTCACTTTTCTTCTTCATTGTTATCCTTGGATCCAATTTCCGCACTTCTTTTCTCTACTTCCTCAGTCGATTCTTCTTCCACTGTGTTATCTTCTCCTTCCTCCTCTTCCTTGTTAGTCTTCTCTTCCTTTTTGGTTTTCTCCTTATATCTCTTTAATCTCCATTCTCTCACTACAGTTTTTCCAGATCCTTCTTCTTTTCTTCTATAATCTTCTTTTAATTTTTGTTCCATTTCTCTTCCTTTATCTACATTGTCAATCATGATTCTTCTTTGTTTATATGAAAATCAATGACCTTCAATTCTGTCCCATTTGAAATTTATGTCTAAATTCTTTAGCAGTTGTGTCAGACTCTTGTATTTATTTCTTTCCAACATTATTTGAGGTGGAATATCTTTAAAGATCTTAATTTCAGAGTCTTCTATTATTAATCTTGTCTCATAATTCTTTTTGATAATCAGTTCTCTAATCTTCGATCTAACAAAGCATATAACCACATCATGTGGGACCTTTCTATCTTTGGCTTGTTATGAGTTTACTCTAAAGATCTCATTGATTTCAAGCTCCAATCTGTTCTTTGAAAATCCTATATATCTTGCCAAATATGGTATTATTCTATTTGTTAGATCCTCATTTTGTTTTTCATAAGTCCTCTTATTTTAATATATTTTTCTCTGTATCTAAGTTTGTTAGTCCATTCCAATGATTGTTGTTCTTATTTTTTCGTCATCTCCTTTAATGTTTTTTCCAATATATTAGGCTTTTCTTTTATCTTTTCCACTTCTTTTTGAATTTTATTGATATCTAGTATCATTTTTCCATCTTTTTACCAAAGTCATCCAGTTCCCTTTTAAAATCTTTTCTTATCTCTGTTCTAGACTCTTTGATATTTTCCCTTATTTTCTGGTTCGATACTCTCAAGTCCTCTTTCATTTCCTGCCTATTTTCTTTCACTTCTTGTCTTAATCTACACATTTCATCAAGTAGCATCATTATAGGATCTATAACCTTCACCAAATCTTCTATCAACCCTATTCTTTGGGTGGATGCTTGGGTTTGTGACAAATTCTTTTTAATTGTAGCCATTTTTCCTTTACCTGTTTGGTAAATTTTAATACCATATAGTAATTTTGATGGTGGTCCTAATTCACAATATTACTTACTACTTTGTGCAATACTCTAAAGTTCCCTCCTTCCCTTGTTGTGCAATTATAACAATTCTTATAAGAATTCAATCTCTTTCTCTCTTTTTCTGTTACATAGATTATCTATATACTTATATGTAACTTGATCTTTATTGTATTATCTTATACACTAAATCTTTCTCATATATTATTTCTTAATATTTTAAATACATATCTTGCCTAAAAGTCTGAAAATTGCTGATAAATTTTGTTTTAGGAGAAATGTAATTCCTCACAATTCCAAAATTCCTCAAATCATAAATATAAATATACACTTATAACAATCTTTACATCAATTTCCACAGTATTTTTCTATTCTTAATCCTTTAATAAAGAAAAAAAAAAGGAAAAAAGACAGGGAGAAAAGAAGAAAAGAGAAAACATTCCCTGTAATTCACTATAGTCTTAATTGCACCTTTAAATATTTCTCCATTTGTTAATTATTAATAATCAGAGTCCTTTCTTACTTTTTCTCTACTCCTTTGGGTGTTTTGCATTTCCATAAAATTTCTGTAAAATATATCTTTTCCTTATTCTTAACTTATTTTCCTTATTTTCCTCTCTCAACACTTCTTGAAGTGTCCTTATGATAATTTTCTTTATTTTTGCTTTTTCTCCCTCTACCTTCTTCAGTGCAATTTATTTACAGCTGTCAAATCTCTTTTCAAGTGTTTCTTAGTTTTCTATTAAGTCAATAATTTTATATGTCTTTTTATATCAGTCCTTCCTAGTATATCATTCTATAATTTTCTTCTGATCTTTGTAGTCCATTAGTTTAATTTTCTATTTTTCTATTTTATTTGTCTTTCATTTTCTCTTATAAATCCAACACTCTTCACTCTTATCCTTCTTACCAACTTCTGTTATCCTCTTTTGTCCTCCTTTTAAGGCATTTTTCCTGTTTTCCCGACATCATTCTCTTTGAAACAGGGCTTTTTCTAACCAGCAGTGATCTTGCTTAGAATTCTCCGCAGTTATCTTTCCTCTCCTCACCGCCAATAGTGGATTCTTTCTCCTTCTGCTGCTGCTTCTTTCCTACATCAGTCTTCTTTCTCTCTACTTGCCCTGGATTCTCACCGCAGCTCCCTGCTTTTGCACTGCTTCTCCGCTCTTTCCCTCCATCTCTTAGCAACCTCTTTGCAACCTTTTGCAGCTCCTCTTCCCTCTTTGTGGCTTTTCACAACTCTTTCCAGCTCTCCCATGCCTTGGGGATTAGCGATCTCAGCTGGGCTATTTCTCCACCCCTGGCACTTAATCCATAGTCTGGGAGTCCTTCAAACTTAGATCTTAAGGGGTTTTCTCAATAGGTAAATGTTTTATAGTTCTTTATTCCTGTTCTTTCGAAGTTTTCTTGTATTTTGTTTATAGCATGGGAGACATTGACTGACCCAAGGGTGATTGCAATGGATGGGAGGCATAGGCGCCTGGCTTTTCAACTAGGGGGCAAACCCCCTGTTCACAGCCTTGGATACAAGATAGGTTCCCCCGTCACAAGCCCTGCTACTTATCTCTTATATCAGAGATTTAAGGGATAGGTAGCTCTCATCTCAGTTCCAACAAGTACCACCATTGCTGAAGTCATGGTAGCTACCACTTCGCAACCATGTCTTCCCCAGTTGCCATCATACCAGAAGTTCGGGCCATCAAAACTGTTTTTTCACAGTGCCAAAAACCAATGGCGCCCATTGTCCAGTCTTAAATTTAAAATATCTGAATACTTTCATAAAATATGTGAGATTCTAAATGGAAAGTCTTCTAACAATCAAAGACAATTTACAAAAGGGACACTTTATGACTTCTGTAGACTCCAAGCAGGCTTATCTTCATATTCATATTCCAATGGACAAGTCAAACCGAAAATATCTCAGGTTCGAATATTGGGGAGAATACTACCAATTCAACGCCTTGCCCTTCAGTCTAGTATCAGTGCCAAGGGTATTCATGAAGACATTGATACCACTAGTGACACTGTTGAGGAAAAAAGGGATACAATTACATCCATATTTAGATGGCATATTGTTGGTAGCAACAACAAAGAGAGAAATGAGGAAAAATTTGAAAGAAACAAACATTGGAGAACTATGGCTTCATAATAAACTTCAAAAAAAGCAATCCAATCCCACCACCATCGGTCCTCACCGGCTCCAGAGCAGGCCATTGGTGCCTGCTGGTAGTCCCTGCTTGGAACAGGCCCCCTGTTTGGGGCAGGATATGGCCATTGTTGCCTGCTCAGCGTTGTTTGGGCTTGGCGAGGCCCACTCTTTGGCCGAATCTGCCTGTGGAGGACACAGAGGACAGGGAAGAGTGTGGCCGGGTAGCGAAGCTCCTTCAGGGCAGCAATTTTGGGACAGCTTTAGGCCATCGTGGCCTACTGGTAGTCCCTGTTTGGGACTGGATAAGGCCATTGGAGGCCTGGTGGTAGCCCCTGCCGGCGACAGGTGGCTCTCATTGGGGACCTGTGCTTGTGTGTGCTGGCTGCCCCTGCTTGGGGCATTTTAACTTAGCTTCCCCCTGTTGGGGGGTGGTTTAACTCTCTGGGCTCATTATTGGAATAATGAAAGTCATAGTGATTCCTGGCTTGTGGGTTTTAGCCCGTAAGGTGAACACTTAACCCAAGGCATTGTAATTTCGGCTTCGCATTGCCTGAAGCAATTTATCTCCCTGGGGCTCATTAATGTTACTGGGCTGTTCTCTAATTTGACTGTTGGCTGAGGGGCTGTAGTCCTTAACAGAAACGCTATAACCCAAAGGCCCTTATAATTTTAGTCTGAAAGATTTTAGCCATTTTACCTCACAGTAAGTATTATGCTAATTGGCGTGCGACACCAGCTGGCCCTACAGGTAGTCAGTTGGCAACTAACTGCTCTGTAATGCCCCAAGGTAGGGACAGCGAAATTATCTCACACCTGGCCCACAACTGGCCCAGTCAGGTCGTACTATGCAGGCATGCATAACGGTGTGTGAGCAATGGGCTAAGAAGAGGGTACCGGATGTTGGTTTCAGAGCCCCGGCTATTTCAGCCCTAAATGATGACCAAGGGGTGGGGTCTTAGGTGACACTGGTGCTAGACGCTTCCTCACCTGGTAGGTTTGTGGATAATGGTAGGTCCCCTCTCAGCCAACCCCAACGGGAGGGAAAAGCACCAACGTCAATTAAATTGGACATTCTGGCTGCATGGCTACGGATTTATCCTAACTGGGATTCTGCACAGTATTTGTTGGTTGATTTTTCACACGGTCTTATATACCTTATTCGGGTTTGAGGGTTTACCGATATGCACCTAATGCATGTTTGGTGAGGAAGATACCAGGGATTGTTGGTGATAAGTTGGCCAAAGAACTGGCAACAGGAAGGATATCTGGGCCCCATGAACACCTGCCAATGCCGACATTATGATTGTCACATTTGGGTGTTGTGCCCAAGAAGGCACCAGGAGAATACCGTTAATGTATAATCTTTCTTATCTCAAAAGGGGGAACCTGTGAATGATGCTATTGGGACAGCGTTAGCATCTGTACAATATCCTATTGGTCAGAGCCTTGGGCAAGGGAGCCCTGTTTGCAAAGTGTTTCAGGATATCTGCCTTAAAGCAGCTTCCAGTGCACCCTAGGGACTTTGTTTTGCTGGGTTTTCAATTTGATGGAATGTACTATTCCAATAAGGCAATGCCAATGGGGTGTTCTACTTTTTGCTGCTTCTAAAAAATTTAGTACCTTCTTACACCTGCCAGCATGGTGAGGTGCATGGATACTTGTTGGCTTTAAAAGTTTTGATGGCAGAGATGGGTGTTCCCATGGCATCATCACATTCCAATCATGAGTGGGATATGTGAGGAATGAGGATTGGGAACCAATTTTGGAGCAATTCATTGGCGTTTCAATTTGGTGGACCGACATGCCTTAAAGGCAGACTTTTATGTACACTCTGGATTTAGCCTATAGTGGAAAGGTCAGTGGGCGGCGGAGGCTTTCCCTCAGTATGGGGTGGATAATGGTTGGACCAGAGATGTTACTTTTTTGGAACTCTTCCCTACTGTGGTAGCAGTTCACTTATGGCCAACCCAATTTGTGCATAAAACTGTTTGGTTTTGGTGTAATAACCAAGCAGTAGTTCATATAGTTAATGTGCAGAGCTCCAAATCCTCAAGGGTGATGGCATTGGTCATGTTTATGGTTGTACAGTGTCTAAAACATAATTTTTATTCATGCTTATAACATACTTGGCTTACTAAATCTTTTGGCAGTTGCCCTGTCACGTTTTTATTTTTGCAGGTTTCAACATTTGGGTCCGGAGGCAGCAGTGCAACCTCTGCTATTGCCGATGCATCTATGGAGTCTGGAGAAGACAGATCGACAGGGCGATTCTTCAGTCCTTTGCTCTTTCCACATGTCAAGGACAGGATGCTGTCTGGATAATCGGGCATGGCCTGGTCTTCTGGGCTGAGCGCTATATCATGCAATCTCGCCAAGATCCGAGCTTGGGTTGAAAGGAGGATTCTTCTTATTTACTTGGGTGAGAATGACTTTGTAAAGTTCTCAGTTAGCCAAATGCATTTTGGGGGGCCATGCAGGAAATTAAATGTAGACTGCTACTAGCTGTTGTTTTGGGGACCAAGTTTTTTGCCACATCATAATTGGGCGGGCACAAGAAAGAACTCTGCTACCAATGCGGCTCATCGTCAGTGGAACAGAACTGTTAGCAAGAGGTTAGGGGAATTGGGGATTTTGGTGATTGAACATGATGAAATTAAGGTTTGTTTGCCACATCTGTACAGGGGCGATGGGGTTCACCTCTCCCCGGTGGGCTGTGACGTATACCTGGATTATATTGCTTGTGGCTTTAAATGACCCTTTCTGGGGGGGGGAGGGGATGCGAAGCTAGGCTGGCCCCCTCCTGTGGTGGGCAGGGAACCCCCCCCCCCGGGGATAATTCGGCTATTAGAATTTACCAAATTGGATTAATTAATGTGGATGATGGGTAGACGTCATCAAATTAACTAAACTCTCTATGATGTCATCAACCACGTTGATTGCGTCATAACATGCTTACGTCATATGTTTAATTATGACGTCATTTCCGGTATGGGTGGGTGGGTGATTTGTTGAAATTGTGTAACTAATTTGAACAGGATGTTCTTGACACATGTTGTGATGGGCATGGCTTAATCTTGATTGATACTGCAGTTAAGTACAAGGACACGTGTCAAGAACAAAATTATGGTCAATTGAGAAACTGTTATTGAAAGCTGTTTTAAGACCCTGTACAGATAAATAAAGTTGTGGGCCAATTTATTATCCAAAAAAAAGGTGTGTGGACTCTTTTGTGCCATTGCAAACAACATAAACTATTTGAATTAAAAGCAGTCAGGTTAGCAATTCACACGTTTGCACCCATTTTAACAAATCAACATGTAATAATAGTGACGGACAATGTTTCAGTAAAGGCATATATAAACAACAAAGGGGGGGAGGGCTATTCACAACTATTGATGAGAGAGTCCAACAAAATATTCAATTGGGCAGAAAAATGTCTGGCTTCAATGACAACAGTGTATTTTAAAGGCTCCATGAATATCAGAGCAGATTATCTCAGGTGAAATTGGATACACCCAGATGAATGATCTCTAAACCAGGAGGTATTCAAACATCTGAACACAGTTCTGGATCCATTTCAGGTGGACCTCTTTGCCTCTGCCCCAAATTACAAACTAAACTGATATTTTTCTACTGATGGAAAAATAGCTGCAGAATAGTTTGATGCCTTAGCAGCACAATGGCCAACAGGATGTCTGTATGCATTTCTGCTGATACCAGTATTACAGAAGGTGCTCATCAAAATAAATCAAGAACTGGCATGTGTGGTTTTGATAGCACCATTCTGGCCGAGGAGACCATGGTTCCCACTACTAGTACGAATATCAGAAACTCCACCAATAAAACTTCCACAACGGACAGACCTGTTAAGTCAAGGACCAATAAATCATTCAAACCTCAATTGGTTGCAATTGACAGTATGGAAATTGAGAGGAGGAAACTGGAACAATGTGGATAGTCCACAGAGGTAATAGATACCATTGTGGTATCAAAATGTTAATCAATGCAAGCAAGTTACAACAGTACATGGAAAGTTTTTTGTTACTGGTGCAAATCAAAAAAGATAATTCCAGAGGAGGCCAAAATTCAGGAGGTGCTGCAGTTTTTGCAAAACTTTAAAATGTCAAGTGTCAGCTTTGATGGTGTTGCTACATTACAACTCAGATAAATTATCCATGCATGAACTTGGGGGCGGAGCAACAATAACATCTCATCCAACTAGATTTCCTACATGGAATCTAAATCTGATGTTAAATAGATTCACACAATCACCATATGCACCATTATCAAAAGCAAGCTTGAGTCAATTGTCTTATAAAGTATTTTTGGTAGCCATAACTTCAGCAAGAAGAGTATCAGAAATTGCTGCATTATCAATTCAGCCTCCTAAAAGGTGAAGTGGCTCAAGTGGTTAAAACACTGACTCTGTTGATTGCAAGATCAAAAGGTTGGCAGTTCGAGGCCCGGGTGCTGCGTGATGAAGTGAACTCCTATCACTAGACCCAGCTTCTGCCAACCTAGCAGTTGGAAAGCATGCAAATGCAAGTATATAAATAGGTGCCACTTTGGTGGGAAGGTAAACAGCATTCTGTGTAATCATGCTGGCCACATGATCACAGAGTATTCTCTGACAACGCTGGCTCAGTAACGGAGATGAGCACCGTGTGACGAACCACTCCTGCCACCTTGACTAATTCTCTCTTTTAGAGTTTTATGTGACTGGCTTCATAGTCCTCATCACCTCCCAGTCCAATAACTATTAAAACACACTGGTAGCATTCATTCAAAATTTTCACACAGAGGCCAAAATAGGTTTTTATGAAATATAAAATGGTTTTATTGTGTTTCAAACCTACAGGCACGCTTCTTGGTTTTCAAACTTGTTAATAATATTACTTGGTTACTTAGGTTCAAGTGTATTGTAGCTATTTCAAATATAATCCTTCAGCTGTTTTCATGTTCACAATCTAACCACAGAGACACTCTCTACACCAGAGCTCTGTTGAACCACAAAGAGTTCTTTTTTCTTCTTTTGACTCTTAGCTTTGTATCACTTAGTTCCCTCAGGAACAATCCATGGCCTCTGTCTTAAGGTACTGCCTCACTGTACCTCTATCTAAGTCAGATCCAACTGACACTTTCGAAGGTTCTGAGCCTTCTGTTCCACAATTCCTAACTGCCTAACTCCCTAACTGACTATATCACCCACCGCCTGAGCTATTTATCTCTTTCCAGCTGCTCTCTCATTGGCTGATTCCAGCTGTCTCAGGATTGGTCAGCTGTCTTCTGGTCTTCACAGCTTCCTGCTGCCTTTCTGTTCATCACACACCATTCCCTGTGGTAGGATACAACCTGACAACCTTGTCCACAGGGAATACTTTTATCTTTTACCGTAATGTCTCTGGAACTGATTTTTAGGTCTTGTGACTAAACAGAAGGGGAGAGAGACTTGCCTTGGGGCTGGCCTGAGATTTAAACCCTCACTTAAGTCTTGTTAGCTATGGATTGGCCTTCTGGATGTGGGCTGGCTGGGGAGCAACCCACTTCTGGATTGCCCTTGGGAATCTGGTGTTTCACCCAGGGGAGGCTGGGGATTTGGTCTGGGAATAGCCCATATGCCAGCTGTTCCCACATGAGGTTTCTCCCTCCCTGTTTTGCAGATCTCGAAGAAATAATGTTAAATAGGCTGAGTTGAATAAAGTTGTCCATTTTATAATCAAGTTCTCTGTGTTTGGTCTTATTATTTCCTGAGTTGGTCAGCAAAAATACATGACTTAGCAACACGGGAAACTAGTGTCACCTCCCAATTTTTTGGAAAAATAATGTGGGGAGATGAATAGAATGATGTGGGAGAAATAGTTGCAGCACAATGAGAGAGTGTCGTGTATCATGTCAGTGAGCCAGAAATTAGCCAGTTCATGGATGAAATGATATGTGTAAATCTGCCCAGTGTGTATCATGGGGGAAAAAACTCATTTGCTTTTCTCTTAGATGGGAGTTCCCCACAGGGGCTTATTAGTATCTGTCAATGCAGCACACTGTATTATGTGTTTATACAACATTGCTGCAACAAGCTTTGTCTCACAAATAGCTGAGGGCACATTGACAATAAAAGGCATGCCAATAGCAGCTCTGTTGTGCTCAAAACAGAGAGATGTACACAAGGCCAGGGACCTCTGCTGCATTATGACGAACAGATTGCATAAACACAGCTAATAGAGGTATTAGTCAGGCTGTCTCCATGTTGCATAACTATTTTCACTCTTATTAGGAACAGTTTGTGTTCAGCTCTTGCACTGAACAATAAAAGGCAGATAAGGAATCCACATACACACTAATATTTCACTTTGTATTTTACTGAATGCAGTACTTTCAGCTTGACAATTCCTATTTACTACATTATGGGCCTTATCCCACGGGGTCCCAAGCAGAAGATATCCAAAGGCAATCCAAAGCTAAAACGTTTTTCCTTTCCTTGTGTCCACACAATATCCAAAGGCAATCCAAAGCTAAAACGTTTTCCTTTCCTTGTGTCCACACAATATCCAAAGGCAATCCAAAGCTAAAACGTTTTCCTTTCCTTGTGTCCACACAATATCCAAAGCTGAAACGTATTTCACCCACTTGATCCGAAGTCAAAGGGGATCTTTTGACATTCGGATTTTTGTGGATTACCAAGCGAGGCACGGGAGGGAGCCTCCGCCGCCTCCTCCTCCCCGGCCAGAGCCGCCTCTTCCCCTCTCTTCTTTTCCTCATTTTCTTTTCCCATCCCTCTTTCTCCTTCTCTCCTTCCTCTTCTTTCCCTCCTCCTTTCCCCATCCCTCATTCCTCTGCTTTCTCTCTCTCTTTCCTCTTCCTTCCTTCCTTCCTTCCTTCCTTTCCCCATCCCTCCTTCCTCTCCCCCTCCTTTCCCTCCTTCCTTCCCTCCCTCGGAGCTCACTGGAAGCCGGTTTAAGGCAGGGAACCAAATTCCAGGGCAGAGGATCGAAATCTCTGGCAACAAAGGGAAACTGCCTCCTGCCTCCCTTCGGCGACGAGCCAGTCTTCCCTCCTCAGAGAGGCAGAGGCAGAGGCAGCCAGCCGACGGAGAAGGAGGAGAGAAGGAGAAGGAGAAGGAGAGAAGAGAAGAGAAGAGAAAAAGGGGAGAAAGAGAGGGAGGAAAAGGGGCCAGGGACTGGCTCTCCTCTTCTCCGGATGCTGGCATGCAGGGAAATGCAGTTTCGGTACTGAACTGCATTTACTCCTACTTCGGTAAGCTTTTGCTTACCTTTCGCTTCGTGGCCAGTGGTTTGATAAGGTCCTATGACTCTATGAGTGGATATAGCTGATTGGAAATGTTGCTTCCCAAAAGAGAGATTGGAAAAGTTGCTTTTTTTTTGCATGACAGCTTCCAGAATGCTTGAGCCACCATGTCCAGTGACCATGGTAGCTAGGGATTCTGGGAGCTGTAGTCCACAAAGTTCAGCCCACACAATTGCCATTTGGTAAATATGGGAAGGTTTTCCTACATTATGGAAGAGTGCTAAAGTATTGCAGTACAGACAATACTTTCTGTTTTGAAGTTCTGTGGTATCTGTTGCTCCATGAAGTTGTTAATTTTACATATCTTTCCATTATCGCTGACCAGTAAAACTTAACCTGGACTTAATGGGCTTATGCTGATGCCCACAGGTGGCAATATATATTCCTTCACATATTTTAAAATGTGATAAGCCAATCCCTCTGTATTTGGGAGCCAGAGCTGCTCATTTTATTGTGTAGGACATTTAAAAGCCAATTTGGTCTCATGGTTTGTTTGAATGTTGAACTACTGCAGAAATAATCCAGTTTGAGGCCAATTTAACTGCCCTGGCTCAGTGCTAGGGAATCCTGGAAATTGTAATTTATTGTGGCACCAGAGCTCTCTCTGACAGAAAAAGCTAAATATCTCTCAAAACTACAGTTCCCAGAATTCCCTAGCATTGAGCCAGGGCAGTTAAAGTGCCCTGGATTCTTTCTGCAGTGTATTTGGACCTCTCTCAACCTGAGAGGCAAATTGTGATGTCATCACCATTTGACAGAAAATGTTATATATATGAAAGTAACTTGGTTATGTATGTATGTATTGTATATTATAGTTAAGGAGGGAGAGAGACAGCATGGTGTGATGGCTTGAATGCTGGACTACGACTCTGAAGATCAGGATTCAATTTTCTGCTTGGCCATGGAAACCCACAATCTCAGCCACAGAAAAATCTGCCTTAGGGTTGCCATAAGAAGGAAATGACTTGAAGGTACACAACAACGAAAACAAAGAGGTGATGAGAGACAGAGTGATTTGTGGAATATCTGAGGGGATTTGAACAGAGCTGGTAAATGACAATTGATACAGGCAGCTAGTTAGAAAGAAGAAAGGAGGGAGTGAAGTTAGGATTTGAGTTAAGAGAGTGTGGGGTTATACAGATGGGCAAAAAGAGGTGCTTTGAGATTGACTTGGAGATGTGGCATTTAGACGACGCATGCCTAAAAGCCAGCAGGAAAATGCCCTCCAGACGCTGTATTCAGAGAAAAGCTGCTTCAAAAAGAAGCAGCTTTTTGCCACTACTTGAAAAGAGTGCACCTTCACAGATGCATCTGTATGCACTGACATCAGAGTGGCAAAAAACAGTGCCTGATGTTTAAAATGCCCATGTAAATGCATCAGCGCCTGTGTGGGGGAAAATGAGTTGAAGATCCAGAGCATGTGCTGTATGAAGCAGGCTTCCATTTAAAGCACCCTATGTTTCCAGGTGTGGATGGTCCACTGCAGGTGTGGTGGAAGTAGCACATGTTAAGGACATGCACTGTACAAAGCCAGCTTCAACTTAAAGCGCCCTATACTCTGGTGTGGATGCATCACCGCAGGTGTGCCTCTATATTACAAGGCTAACCCTAGCCCTAGCCCTAATCTTAATCCTAACCCTACGCATGCATCCTAGCAACATTGGGACACTTAAAGCGTTGCTGTCAGATGTTCCGCCTGGAGAAAGTGATACGTGAAAAGTTTCACTCTAAGCAGGATCCCCACACACATTCCAATGCCATTTTCCCAGTGGTCTTGTGCAGCAGTGCAGGTCTACAGCTGTGCTCCATTGGTGCTCGTCTTCTACATTGGGTAGAATGGCAGCACCATCCACAAGTTAGCCAAAAATTAGGGAGAGGGACATTGTGATCCTATGCGGAGATGGCTGACCTGATTATCTGTGGTCACAACCACATATTCTGGACAAATTGCGAGCCTCCTTCTTGAATACTGAAACATTTAAGGAGGTGGAAGAAGACGTGAGGGCTAAGGGCCACCAACGCACTTGGCAAAAGTGTTGCCGGAAGACCAAAACTCTCAGGGGAGATTACAAGAGGTTTAGGGATCACAAGGTCAAAAGTGGCTAGGGTGCCTCCACTATGCCCTTCTACAAGGAGCTCCATGCCTTCATAACCATGAATGTCAGCATACGACCCAGCAGATTATGAACTTGTGGTGAAGTTGCCAGTGTCCTAGTCACCCAACCAGCCAGAGTTGAAACCTCCAAGGCAGAATGCACCCAGGACCTTTTGATGCCTTGGGAAGGGATGCAGGGGAGAAGAGAAGAACATGGCACCAGGGTGGGTATAGGGCAGACATGACCCTCACCCCTTGTTAGGCAGATGACCAGGATGAACACCCTGACTTGAATGAGACATTCTGCAGTCAGAGAGCTGTGGACATCTCTGCCATGAGATCACCATCCCATACTGGGGAGGGGACCTCTACATCTTCCACGAGCAGACCACCATCCTCTGTTAGGTCGGGGAGCACTACATATGCCACAATCAGTACCTACCATGACTGCTCACCTCTCCCATGGACCAGTACGGTGGCCAATGACAATGAGGGTGAAGAGAGGGCAGGTCCTGGACAATTCACCGAACTTATGGATCAGGTCAAGGCTGCACATGGTACAGCCATTTCCTATAATTACAATAAATGCCTTCTATCCCATGTATGCTTGCATCCCCATAATTCTCCAGGGCTTTGAAGAAGACCCCCTTCTGTGCCTTGAACTTTGTCCAGCACTGTTGGTAGGCCTCACAAAGCCCTGGCGATGAAGGGCAAGGGAGGCCTGGTTGAAATACCCTTGGTTAGGGCAATTGGTGCTGGACATCACCCTTCTTATGGCTGCTTCCCTGGTGAGGGCATCCAGGAGAATGCCTACCTCCTCAGTTGTCCAGTATATGATCCAGACGGGCACTCTCCTTCTGGCCACCATAATTGTCCTGGAGGACTGCAGAGGATCACATTTATGGGAAGTTGTGCCTGGGGGCAGTTGGCCTTACCTGGATCTTAGCCAATGGAGATCCTCATAGACAAGTTTGTATCTAAGGTTGCCCTCTGGCCTACCAGTTACTACAATCAAATGGGTCATTAGGGAAGGCTGAATTTGAGGGACCTGATACATTGTCAGAAAGTCAGTTGGTTGTTGATAGACTGTAGCTTTCATTGCCCAGGAAAACCAGCACTGGGTGACCCCTCCATGCCCTTCTGTTAGTATATGTGTGTCCGTCCCTTAGGAACATGGTTAGGACTGACTGCATAAGAACATGAATGATAGCCATACACAGAGTGTGGATGATAAGATACGTTTATTCAGCTGCTTATCATGTCACAGTACAGTAGTGCCCTAGGATCACAGATGGAGGACAGGGGATACTTCAAATCCTCCTGGTGACAAAGAAGTCTGCCAGGGCCTCCCTTACAGCCTCCCCTTCTTTTTGTTTCACAAGGTCATTATCCTGCATGGGTGCCCCCAGGGTAGGCAAGACAAAACGGCACCTGTAGCATAGTCCCTCATCCAGCATCCTGTCCTTGGTCTTGAACAGGTTATGGAGGATGATACATGAGGCGATGATGTTGACATTCTCTTCTACCTCAAGATGCAGGGCAGTGAGACACTTCCATTGAACCTTTAGCTGCCCAAATGCCCTTTCCACCACATTCCTGACATGATTCAGCTGCCTGTTGAATTGTTTCTGCTTCACATTGGTGGGCTTAATGAGCTACTTCCAAATGGGGTAGGCACTGTAAGTCAGCAGAAGGGGGCCAATCTGTTGCCCCCTCAGGGCAATGGTGAGATTCCCTGGCACATAGATGGCAGCCTCCATGGTCTTAACGATGTTGAAGTTCCTTGCCACCCTTGCATCATGAGTCAAACCTGCCCAGCCCAATTCCATGTCCATAAATCATCCTGTGTGGTCACATGTCCTCTGCAGGACGATGGAGTAGGTGTCCTTTCGGTTGACAAACTTGTTCCTCCACCTCAAGAATGGCACAATCTGACAGTGCCACCCATCTACAGCACCATTACTTGGAGGAATCCCAGCTCGTGAAGCTTTCCATGATCTGTGGGTGAAAAGAAGGGGGGAAGTGAGGGATTAATGCAAACTCTGATGTACCTGTGCAGGTACGCCGGCAAAGCACTTGCGGTCACTCATCTTTGTACACACAAAATGATAGACTGTATACTGACTAATGTCATAATCTACACAGGTGCGCAGGGATGCCAAAGGTCTCTCAACTTTGTACACACAAAATGACAGAGCCAATGACGTATTCTGCACAGGTGTGCAGGGATGATGAAGGAAAAGAGACAAGGGTGTGTGACTTTCCTTACCTGATGGGCATCCTCCAGGAACGTGGTCTGTGTGAGCAGTAGCTTCTCCATGGCTAGGGTGAACTCCATCAACACTTCCCCCACAGTGGTAGGGCCAAGCCCAAACAGCTCTGAAGTCTGCTTATAGCTGCCTTTGTGAGTGAGAGCCCAGATGGTCATGGTGACCCTCTTCTCCACCAGGATGGCTTTTCTCATGATAGTGTCTGACCTTTCCAGTTCCAGATGTAGTATTACCACTAGCCTGTGAAAGATGGTGCAGGGCATTCGGAAGAATATCCTCCATTGGTCATCAGACCAGATGGATGTGACGAACCCATCCCGCCAGTCAGTGCTTCTGGGGAACATCCACCAGTGGCGTAGGCATCTCTCCAGTGGCATCAGGAGGGCAGCGGTGGCAGTATACTGCAGAATGACTGGGGCACCCACCCTAGCAATGGTCTCTTCTGTGTCCTTTGATTCATCACTACTATCATCTATGTATGCGGCTGTTGCAGTGGTCAGTGGGAGCATAATTGCTGCAGCTCCTCTGCCCATGCATTGCAGGATGACTGCCAGTGTAGGCCACAGGGGCAACGTGGCATCCATGATGTTGCTGCCTCTCACAGTGTGCAGGTGTACAGTGATGTCAACATTATTATTAAAGTGGAAGTGTGCATTTTGTTGTTCCTGCACATGTGCACATGCACCTGAGGGAAAGGAGAAAAAAAAATAAAGCAGCACCATGGCTCAAAGCTGAGTTTGCTGCCTGCCCATGCGGTTGCTCCATTTCCCATCACGGCATCCTTGGGGCTGTGGGTGGTGTTGGTGGGGTTTGAATACGACTTCAGAAAAGTTGCATTCACTCTCCCCAGTGCAGTTGCTCTGTCCCCCTTTAGGGCATCGTCAGTGCTGGTGATGTGGTTGCTGTGGCTTTTGGAAAAGGCAGCTTCATGCTGTCTTTTCCTGCCCATCTGTTTAGCCTCTCAGTCAGGTTAGGAATTAATGACAGGGCTTTTAGTCTACATTAGCTTGGAGTGGAGGGTGTGAGAGTGTGTGAGCCATGTTCCAAATATATCAAATATTGCTGTGTTGTGTTCAACTTCTGTGAAAGTATTATTTCTATACTTTTGCCATCTGGGAACGCTATATATTAATAATAAATAATAATAAAATTTATTTCTACCCCACCCTATGGTAATCCAATCAGGGCGACTCACAGATTAAAATACACAAGATAAAACATACAATCCCTGAAAAAACAATAGATACAGCAAACCCCCTCCCCCCTTAAAATGATATTAAATCAATAATAGTTAAAAAGTTCAATTTAAAATTCCAATACAGATGAAGTTCAAAAAGCCTGACACCACAATCCTCACCATCTGATCGATGGGGCCACGAGAGGATCGTCATTGGTGCGGCTGTTTATATCCGAGGTGGGGATAGCTCTAGATAGCTAGATAGAGCTATCTAGTCTGGATAGCTCTATTAGAAAGTTTGGATTCAGATATGTCTCTGCAGCTGAAGCAGTGACTAAAGAGGGTGGTGTCTGATGGAGGACATACATTGCACAATATCTCCTACAGATACCCTGAGAGCATCTAGGAGGTCCCCACAGTTGGTAACCACAGCAGTAGGACAGGAGGAGGTCATACATGAAAATCATAGGCACAGGCACCATCCAGCACCCTTAATATACAATGGTACATGATTTTAAAAATATCACACCATAACTTCTTCATAAAGAACCCTCTCCTTCACATATGCACCTGAAATCATACAGGAAAACAATTTACTCCCCTGCAAAACTGGAAATCTGAGAAATATGGAGAATAAGTCTGGAAAAATATCTATATATTATTCTGTGCATGAAATGCTGCTGGGGGGGGGGGCATGGTCCTTTCCTTCCTCAGCAACAGTGGGCATGGGTAAAATCCATTTGTCTTCATGTAGCAAGAGACATCCAGGTCACCAAATGCACATCTGGATACAAGTCCACATTATAATCCTCTTTCTTCTTTCCTAACACCCAAAATACTCACATAAAAAGCCTGAGTATCCTGAAAGTGACTGGAATGTCTACATTCCTCAAATTGGAAACTAGGTCACAACTCAGCATAACAATATCTGAAAAAAATAATGATGAAAGTCCTATATTCACATTATTATTCAGAAGGTTGTTTGAGAACAGAGAAAGAATGCTGATCATTGTAATCTCTACTGCGTAATACATACAACGGGGTGGGGGAGAAGTGTAAACACATTTTTCCCTCTGGCATCTAAAGAAATACAAAGGACAGAAACAGCCTGAATCTCAAGAGGAGTTACTTTTTCTGTTGCTAAAGGAGTTGAAATTTTATTGCCTTGATTTTACAAGTCTTTGGGGGGTTGCAGACTGCCAGAAATAGTGTGAATTCAGTCCACTTTTAGGGTTAGGGTTAGTGCTAGGGAGTCATGGGAACTGTTATTTTTCTGAGACATTGAGCCTTCTCTGTCAGACAACTCTGATGCCACAATAAAATACAGTTCCCATGGTTCCCTAACTCTAACCCTAACCCTAAAAGTGGACTGAATTCACACTATTTCTGGCAGTCTGCAACCCCCCTTTGTCTCCCAGTGCCCACATGGCCAAAGAGGGAAATGGACTTTGCCTGCACTGATATCCTTCCAGTATGAAGGCTTCTTGAGAAATTTAGTGTCCTCTGCCTAACAAAAGGGCCTGTGGCCTCACAAATATACTGGATTGCAAAGCAAGTATCTTTTTGTGTTGCAGATGGATGTTAAATTTTCTGGGCTTTGATAATCTCCTAGTAGCCACATGGCCAGAAGAAGGAGGCGCCAGCCTGCAAGTAATACCCTTCCATACTATCTGAACTAAGAACAAAACAGCAAAATGCAGGTCTATGACTAACATCTTCATTTTTTTCTCTCCTGTTTGTTTTTTAACACTTTGCCTGATAAAGAAGCCAATGGAGCTTCAAAAGCTTACGACATGTATATTGTGCATTTTGGTTGGCCCAGTAAAGGTATCACTGTTTGGTGGATTTTTTATGGTATTGGATTTGCTATATGGCCAACATGGCTACCCCTAGATGTTCTCCAGACCATCTTAACTGTCAACAACAAAAAGAATGTCTTGGCAAAATGTAGGCCTGTGACTCTAATGCAGGGGTAGGCAACCTTTCCCCTTTAAGGGCCGAGGGACTTCAGCTCCCAGAAGCCTCAGCCATGTTGGCCGATAGTCCATATTTGCCAATAGCTCCTGGGATTCTGGGAGCTGAAGTCCCTCGGCCCTTAAAGGGGAAAGGTTGCCTACCCCTGCTCTAATGTCATTTTTTCCCTTCTCCTGTATGATTTTTAACACTTTTGCCTGATGAAGAAGCCAATGGAGTTTTGAAAGCTTGCATGATGTATTTTGTGCATTACTGGTTGGCCCAATAAAGGTATCACTGTTTTGTGGGTGTTATTGTATAAAGAAATGCATGTACATATATCTGATGGCTAAAGTCATCATTCTCATGATGAAAACTGAGTTCTCATTCTGTAATGAAAACTAAGTATTGTCTACATCTCTTGCTTTCAGGGTATGGAAAAGGGTCCTTTCAGAATAGAAGCAGAACAGCCCATCCATTCTTCCAGAGGTACATAGAGATAAATAGGTACGTAGATAACAGTGAAAAGGAATGCCAGTTGGTTCAGGAGACACAGGAAAGAAAACCCTTAGTAGGTCCAACTCCCTGCTGCTTCCCACTCATTGTCCTCTCTCTCTGGTCCCAATGGGTACAGCTCAAGGCAAGTCCTACCACCAGGCAGACTGATGCATCCACTCCAGAAAGCACAGGTGAAGGAAGGGGTGTACATGGGGTGAGATCCTACCCACTAGCATGTTGCAGCTGCCTAACTGCTGTAGCCCCTCTAACACTTGTCCAGATGTATGTGATTTAAGAACAAACAAACCACACTTCTGACAAATTTGTTCTGGAACACAGAAGGATATAGGGCCTCTACAGACGGGAGGCTGTGGGCTGCCCCGAGAAGCTGCGGATTGGGACCGAGGCTGCCCCACGCCTGAGCCCCGATCCACCCTTATGGTGCCTCTGAAAAGGAGCGCTAAAATAGTGCTCCCTTCAGAGGAGCCAAAAGGGGTGTCGGAAGAGGTGCCCGGCGCCTCTTCCACATTCCTTTTGGCTCAGCATGTCTGGACGCTGAGACAGAAGGATGTCATTGGAGCGCCCGCCATGTGCAATGGTGGGCACTCTGATGACATCCTCAGGAAGGGGTTGGGGCACCCGGAGTCTGGCTGCCCCCCCTTCCTGGGCTTGAAGATGGCACTATTCGCCGTCTGCATCCCCCCATAGTCACCTATTAGTGTGATTAACAAACTGAATTTAATAAATTAGCAAAATGTTCTGGTGTATGCCTTCTCTAGTTGCTAAATATAAAAGTAAATTTCTTCCAAAGTTGCGAGCCAGCATGGCATAGTGGTTTCAGTGTTGGATTGTGACTCTGGAGATCAAGGTTTGATTCCCAGCTCAGCCATATATATCCACTGGGTGACCTTGGGCAAGTCACATTCTCTCAGGGAAGGCAATGACAAACCTCTTCTGAACAAATCTTGTCAAGAAATTCTTTGCCTTAGGGTTGCCATAAGTTGGAAATGACTTGAAGGAACAAAGCAAACAAACAAAAATCCAAAGCTGCTGTTTAGAACATTCTATTGCTAATATTCTTATGTGGGTGATGGTGTTAGGTATTATCCTCAAGGTTGAGAACATGAAGTGTTAAGTTCTTAAATCTGTGGATCCATAAATTCTCCCTTACACCCAAAGTACTTGAAAGATATGAACCTCAGTTCCAAGCGCAGACAAATCAGAGACGGTGGTGGACATTAAAATGTCTAGCCACTGGTTGCTCAAGAGTCCTGATAAGGACTTAGAGACTTGTGATTCCAGAAACGTGTACATGGGTATTTAATAGTTCCTCCACATCCTGTCGTAGTTTGAACTTATAGGAAAGTAGATTTCAATTGAACATTAGAAGGAATGTTCTTACATATTGACAGTAAGAATAGTTTGGCAACGGAACCAATTTCCTAGAGAGGTGGTGGGCTCTCTCTGGATGCTTTCAAAACGGCAATGCTCTAGCTGGATATCCTGTATTGAGCAGGGAATTGGACTCAAAGGTCCATGAGGTCCCTTCCAGTTCCATAATTCTATGTTTCTAATCTGCATTCAATCATGTAATTTAAGATTGCAGGATCTACTTACAAGTTTTACACACTGTGAGTGAACTAGGCCGCAACCATCCTGGTAGTACTTGTGGGAAGAGAATCTGGAACCCCCTGTAGGACCTGACCATGTAGGGAATTTGTTGCCTTATAAAGAGTTATGACCATATTAAAAAAAATATTATTGTAAAAGGCAAGAAAATGTTGGCAGATTGTGATAGGAGTGTTTTTTTGTGGGTTTTTCGGGCTGTGTGGCCATGTTCTAGAAGAGTTTCTTTCTGACGTTTCACCATCACCACAGATGTTGGCGAAACATCAGAAAGAAACTCTTCTAGAACATGGCCACACAGCCTGAAAAACCCACAAAAAACTATGGATGCCAGCCATGAAAGCCTACGACTTCACGAACAGGAGTGTGTTGGCAAGTGTTGATTAGGGGAAAGGAACTGTATTGGGGGCTGAAGTTGTATATAAGTCTGTACCAACTGTGGATCTGGGTCCCAGCAATGGCACCCTTGAGCACTCAAATTTAATCTTGTTAAAATAAAGCAGTTATCTGGGACCAAGAAATGTCTGCTCATTGTTTGCAAGTCTGGTTGAGGCTGCACCCTTAAGGAGGCAAGGGTGACAGTTTCCTGGCATACCTTGGTGGGCCTAATCCTAGGCCTCCACAGTTCAGGGCCAGCAAGGTTACTCGTGAGCAGTAGATGAGAACATTTTTTGCCTCAAGCAGCCTCCAATTTTCTGTTCCCCTGCTTCTGGTGACCAGTACAAGATAAAAGTGATCCTGACTGTTAAGACAGTGGCAGTGGACGACGCTTCTAATCAGCCAGCAACATCCCATTGAAGACATGATCCTTGCTTCAGCGGAGACTCATATGGCAGACTCCGGATCCTTGACTGTCTTTCTGATTCAAGATATTAATTCTGTTTCTGTAGTGGGTGCCTGTTGGGACCTTTCCTGAAGGTCATTGATTATCAACAATCTGGTGAGTCTATTTTCCATCAGAGGATGCTTGGAGAAATCTGTCTGGGGATGCCCAGAGTCTGTTCTCATCTGTCTGGGGATGCCCAGGATAGTATCTGATCTGTTCTGTCAGAATGGGGTTGGGGCAGTCTAAAAATCCTGCCAGTTCGGGAGAAAGGACTCCATTGAAATGTGTCCTTCAGAATGTTGATAAGTTGGTGAATGGAAGGTTTAAAAAGAAAATGAATAAATATTGTACTGAAATCTGGCCTCAGTATCGCGTTGCTGGTATGAGTCAGTGGGATGCTAATGGGACTTTTAACAAATTGATGTTATATAGAACTGGATTAACTGGTTTGACTCTGTGGGGAGGTTTGATGAAGAAGATTATGTTTGGATGTTTAAAAAACTCTGCTTATGGGTTTCCTGAACCCATATCCTGTGCACAAGGAGGGGAGGGAGGTGATAAATTACATAGCCAGACTGAGAACCCCTCAGCTTTCCCAGGTGGAGTACCTTCATCGAAAGAGGTGCTAGAAGCACCTTACTTTTGACCCTGTGATGGCCATAAAAGCATATGAACTTCAGCCTATACTTACGACTTCACCTCCTTTATATCCAAGCCTTGAGTCCTCCCTGATGCCTCCAAAATACCATCTACATCCCTGTCCTTTCTCATCAGCTCCAGTTCTTCCCTCAGTATCTGTCCTCCCTCTTGTCCCTCAGTCAAGTATCATTAATACTGCAAATAATCCAGTTGAATATAGACTTTGGCATCACTAGCCTTGGGGCTCAACAGAATTAGCAAAACTTTGTGAATTAAGAGAAAAATTGTCTACAACCTCATCAGTGGTAGCGTCTACCCTCACTGCCCACTTTAATACATTTCCCCACCTGGGCAGACATTAAGACAGTTGCAGAACTGGTTTTCACTGAAACTGAAATTCAACAGATAGTTGCTAAAGCAGTCCAACATGCTGATCAAGCAGCACATGTCACTCAGTTTGGCCCTACTGGACCACAGTTCCCTTGGGACAACAACCCCAACTGGAATTCTAATGTCACTCAAGGAGTGGGAGGGAGACCATCCGACTTTGATCCAATAGTCCATTTCAGAGACTTGTTTCTTGAAGGGGTGCAAGGAATAGTTGTAAGAACTAACAACTAGCCCATGGTGGAAGAAATCTACCAAGAAGAAAAAGAAAGTCCTTCTCAGTTTTTGCAGAAACTTCGAGACAGGATTAGAGCAAACACCACAGACAATCCCAATTCTCCTCAGACTGCTCCCATTTAAAAATCTCTTCATGACCCATTGCAGTCAAGATATCCATCACAAGTTAGCTAAAATGCCTGGAGGAACAAGCAAAACACTAGCTGGAGGAACGAGCAATACTCCTAGAAGAATCCCAAAAGGCCTTCCAGAACTACCAAATAGAGAAAACCAAAGGACAAAAAGCCATGGCCATAGCAGTCATGGCAGTCCAAGCCTCTGGCAGTAATTGGCAAAGAAGAAGCAATTGATGTCAAGGTCCCCAGAGGGACAGCCCAAGCCACAAAGAAATACTGGACAAGTACCTGTTGCAAGGTACACTGGACACTGGAGGAATCAGTGCCCCCTAAAGGATATTCAGGGCACTCAAGGTCTCAATCCTAATGCCTCATTATTTCAGTCTAATCAAGAATGGTGGAAAGAATGAACTCTTCAATCAAGCAGAACTTGACTAAAATCATCCGAGAGACTGGACTAAAATGGACTCAAGCCCTTCCACTGGCTCTGACCACTATAAGGGTCACTTCCAGAGAAGAACTGAAACTATCTCCCTTCAAGAGAGTTTTTGGAAGATCATGGCTCTTGGGGACTCATCTGGGAAGCCTGAGGGGAGAGATAGAGATAGGGAATGATTGTTTGAAAAAATATGTCCTTTCTCTATCCACCCCCCCCTCTATCCTTTGCTCTGTTTCCCTGAAGGAATGACCTTTCAGTCTAGATGATCCAGTACACAACATTCAGCCAGGTGACTAGGTCATGGTAAAAGTGTAGCAGAAGCCTCCCTGAATAAAGCTATCTTTGGTTTGGTCATATAGGGCAGACACTACCGTGAAAGTAGAAGAAGTAAGAGAATTTCTGAACCTCGAGAATGGACTATTCAGCCAACTGAAGATGACATTGGAGACTCCTTAAGATTGCTATTCAAAAGAAATTAGAACTGGACTATAACTGTTGTGTGTGAGTGGAATTTAGAGTAAGATGGTCACTTTGTGGCTCATCCTTATTATGGGAGTCCCTATAACCACAAGGGCAGTATGGAAATTGTAACCAGGGGGTCTAGGAAATTATTAATATTTTAGCTCAATATGAATCTGGGTTACAAACAGTCCAAAGAACCTACCCCAGTTGTATACTGAGGTGCTGAGATAAAGGATTGCAGAGGTAGAATTCTTCTATGAATTATATTTTATTAAAGGGGAAAACCACACACACAATGCATACACATATACAAGAACTAGGAAATAAAGGTGTTAGAATGGAATAGGAAGAGGCTCCACTAACAGTGATAATTACCAGCAGTGAGGTTGTTCCTTGGATGTGGATGGTAGCTGTGATGTGGGACTTGGCTTCTCCTGAGCCTCACAAAAGACTATTCTGGAATACTGCTCGCCAGTGGATTCAAGAGAGAGATTTATGGAGATTTCAAGAAAGATCAAAACAACACCTGCTAATGTACCAGAAGCACAGAAATTTGTTTCCTTAGTGAACAATAAGGCTATCAAAGATCAGCTGGAAGTTTCAATAGACTCAGATGATCAAGAATGACTGGGCAACTGGTCTCTAGATCCAGATTGTATATGTGAAAACTCTTATTTAATGTCCTCTATCCATAAAACTCTTCCATGTAACCCAACCCCAAGCCCAGCACAACAACCCCAGTCTGCTGCTAAGGATACAGAAAAGGCAGAGCGAGTAGTCTTTACTGAGGTGTTTGAATGTCTTTGGGACCAAAGCTTTCTTGCAGTCCAAACCAATGAGAGAATTTTTCAGAGCCCGGATTCCCTAAAGAAGGAAATATCCAGCCTAAAGGCCAACATTCAGGTTTTAACAGGACTGAGTTGGGGATTTTGACAACAGACCCAGCTCCTCCTCCAGTGCAACTGAATTAACCTAATCCTCTTAATTAAGATTACAATAACAATTTGGCTTCCACTGATCTCCAGGCTAACATCTCTCTCAACAATGAGAGGGATTTTGGGGGCCGTATACATTGATTTTTGATTAAGCTGGTACTATAGCAGTGTTACCTATCCAAATAACATCCCTGTTTCCAGGAAGGGCTATGGGCACCAACTGGGGAAATTATCTAGGTCTGCAGCTCTCAAACCCCTGACTCCCCTCAGAATTCATGCTAGGAGTACCCAACTCAAACATAAACACTCACCTGAAATCTAATCTTAATAGAAATGTTAAAAATCTCTCTGATCTGAATACAGGGAAAAGGGCTAAGGAAAATGTGGAGGATTTCCCTTTTGTGACCAAGACCCAGGCACCATACCTATCATGAATGGACAGATTAGAGTCAGTTTTCTTTTTCAATTTTATCTAGGAATATTGCTGGGTGGAAGAATAAGTTGGTAGATCAGTAATTTGGCAAATCCCTTATGTCATTTGACATTCTATGTCTTTAAGAAACCTGGACATCCAATATGTCTCTTTTTTTTTCATTACAAAAGTTTACCACTTTCTTGCTTCCTATGACAAAAAAATTGCAAGAATGGAAGAGCCAAGAGCAGTGTAGCAACTTTAGTTTCAGTGAAATTGGATCTTGTGTCTGAAGTAATCTTATCAGTCTAAAAATAATTTCATCCTGTCTGTGTTGTTAAGAGGTAACTGGGGGTCAGAAATTGATGCATTAATTTGTCTGAATGTATATTGTCCTCCTGACAAATCTAGGACCACAGGGCAATTTTGGGATGAATTGGAATAGGTTCTGAATCTTTGTGAGAAACAGTATCCTAAGCCAGCTATAGTGATGTGTGGCGATTTCAGTGCCCATGTTGGCTCAGGTCCAAATGAAAAGGAAAATGCTCTTAGCCTGGATTATAATGAGGTGTTTTTACTTGATTGTTTTTCATTGGACAAAGGGGGTAGGAAGTTATTTGAGTTAATGTCCTGCCTGTGTTTGGCATGCCTACATGGTAGTCCTTGGGATAACTCTAATAGATATTTCACTTTTCTTAATAGTAGAACAGGCAATGTTATAGATTATATCTTTTGCTCTTCAAACTTATTGTCCTACAGGCTGAGTTATAACATCTTAGATTGCCCAGAAAGTGATCATTTACCCATATTTTTGCCCATTTCTATAATGCCCCCTCAACTGCCCCTTCACCTATTGATCTGGCAGTGGGAACAATATTTGGGGGAAATGCTTAAAGTGGTCTCCTGCTGTTGAACAGTCAGTCCAGGAGCATCTAAATAGTCCTTACCTTTCAGAGTTACATCAGAATATTGTCAAAGGATATAGAGATCCTGTAGAAGGTATGATGACAGTTTTGGCAGCATTAAGGACATTATTAACTAAAATGGTCCACCAGCCTAACCAGCCTAGAAAGGCCTCTGGCAAAGTGGGCTGGTATGATAATTAATGTAGGAAAGCTAAAAAGAATCTAGTTCAATTAAGCAGGAGGGTTAGGCAGACATAAATAAAAGCAGATCTGGAAGCATTGCCTTCCTGCTGCCTAACTTATAAGGATTTATTAAGAAAGAAAGAAAGAACATCTATGATTGCTCAGTGGAAGGAGTTGAGATTAAAAGCCTTGGAAAGGAAAGACAGTTCTAGAATTTGATTTCAATTTCAAACCTGGGCTTTAATCCCTCAATAGATGTGTGTATTTCAGCTAATATATGGTGTTCTTACTTTAGCAATATTTTTGAAAGTGATGTGGAAAGCAACTACAATGGATCAAGCAGCAACAACCAGCTTTTGTTAAGGGAAATCCCAGCTTGGCCTCCAGTATCAGTACAGGAAGTGAACAAATTAATTTGTGCTCTGGCAACAGACAAAGCACCTAGTGTGGATATGATTCCACCAGAAGTTTATAAGAACAACTGTGACTGATGGGCCCCTCTTTTAGCAAAATTATTTTCCTATATAAACTCTACAGGCATTTTTCCTGAGACCTGGAAGCAGAGCATAATTTTTCCAATTTATAAGAAAGGAGATAAACAAAACCCTCAAAATGATCATCCAATCAATTTATTGGACATTAGTTCAAAGATTTATAGCTGTTTTCTTCTACAGAAGCTGATGAGTGGATGGAGGAGAATAATATTCTCCATCAGGAGCAAGCTGAGTTTAGGAAGGGTCACAGTACAATGGATCAGATCTTTGTGTTACACCATTCAATTCACAAATATACTAGTGGTCCTTCCAAATGGCTATTTGCTGTGTTTATCGCCTTCTCCTCAGCTTTTATATTATCAATAGGAATTATCTGTGAGATAAACTTGGCAGAATCAATATAGATAAAAGAGTGTGGCAACTAATTCAGGAATTATATACCAATACAATATGAGGGTAAAGATTAGTACAGATGGAAGGTTGACAGAGGAAATTAATATAACAAAAGGAGTCAGACAAGGATGCTTGTTAGCACCCCTCCTGTTTAACCTTTATATCAATAATACTGTCACTATATCAATCTGTTCTGATCATTTCCCTTCCTCAATAGGGAATCGTAAAACCACCATACTGATTTATGCAGATGATATTGTATTATTGTCCATGAATAAAATTGGGTTGAAGAGAAGTTTAAATAAACTTTATGAGTTCTGCCAAGTAGAACAAGTTAGAATAAACTATGCTAAATCAAAAGTGATTGTCTTCAGCAAACGGTCACCTAAATTTGATTGGAAGATTGGTAATAATAAGATAGAACAGGTTTCCTCCTTTAAGTACCTGGAGGTATATTTTGAGGACAATAATTCTTGGAAGACTCAGATTTATCAAAATTGCAGGAAGAAATTCCTGCAATTTTGGCTTCCATGCAAGGGAAGAACTCTTATATGAAAACATGCTAGTTACTTTCAGACTGTGATCCATATGTTACCCATAAAACAGCCTTATTTGCTAAGGCTGCGATAAGTATGTGTGCTACCTATTTGAAAGATATTGCTATAGATTGTGCAGGGGACTCACTAATATGATGTTGCTATGGATATATTTGTAGAAATATATGTATAGGTATGTATTTCTTTTTTTAATTGGATTTTATTGTGGTTTTTCTTTCCTGGAGTTGTAACAGCTTTTAATCAAATAGAATAAATGACTGACAGACAGACTGACTGTTACAATGTTTGTTTAGTTGTTTTTGGAGTTTTACACTTCCTGTGACAAAACCTCACAAAATAGATATGGTAAAAGAAACTCAAATGTTGTATCAGAGATACAGGGTGGTTCAGCACTCTCCATGAGGGGGGAAAGTTGTGAGTGAATTAGGCCGCAATCATCTTGGTAGTACTTGTGGGTGGAGAGTCCTGAACCCCCTGTAGGCCCTGACCATGTAGGGAATTTGTTGCCTTATAAAGAGTTATGACCATATAAAGAATTTATTACTGTAAAAGGCAATAAAATGTCAGCAGATTGTGACAGGCGAACAGGAGTGTGTTGGCAAGTGTTGATTGGGGGAAAGGAACTGTATTGGGGCTGAAGTTGTACACATGTCTGTACCAACTGTGGATCTGGGTCCAATGGCACCCTTGAGCGCTCAAGTTTAATCTTGTTAAAATAAAGCCATTATCTTGGAACCAAGAAATGTCTGTTCATTGCCTGCAAGTCTGGTTGAGGCTGCACCCTTAAGGAGGCAAGGGTGATATTACTGTTGTAATGTTGTAAGCTGCCCTGAGTCCCAGTCCTGAGAGAAGGGTTGGATGGAAATAATAATAATAATAATAATAATAACTGTAATATGTCCAGCCAGTCACTGTGCTCCTGAAAGTGACTGTCTTCTTAAGATGCTTTCAACTGTAAAACATCAGTTAACAATATGGATCACATCCTTGTGATTCCAAGTGTTGCATTATTTGTATTTCATGCTTCAAGAATCACAAGTCTTCAATATACATGTGAACACACACACAATGGCATCACTAGGGTGTGTGGTGGTGCAGCCTGCATGGGGTGACACCTGATTGGGCCCTCCTTCCATAGGCTTCCACCACCACCACTGCAGGGAAGGACAAGGCTGAGGGCACTTGGCTCTGTTTCCCCAATGCAGTAACAGTCTCCTTGTGAGGAGGCTGCTGCCTCTGTGGGGAAGTACAAAGCCCAGAACACCAGGCCATGTTTTGCTGTGGTGGCAGTGGTTACCCATGAGGATCCACCACCACTGCAGGGAAGGACAATGCTGAGGTCACCCGGTCCTGTTTCCCCAAGGTGGCAGCAGTCTCCTTGTAAGGAGGTTACTGCCACTGCAGGGAAGAAGAAGGGGTGAGAGCAGCCTTTGGCCCTGACCCTGGCAGCCCCCCCCCCGAATGACACTGGGGCTAGCAATGCCACTGCACGCGCACACACACACAGCTGCTGTTCATAACTATTATAGGCTATTTATTAGACACCCTTGGAGATCCCCTGGATTTCCATGTCAATCTGTCATCCTCGGCATTTTCCTGGCTTTAAAAATCTGGTGATTATTAGAAACATTATTATGAGAGGATAATGCTTTGATTTTCAGGGTGAAGGAGTATTCAAGAAACACAGCGTAAGTAAAAGAAAATGTGCCCAGTTAGAGGCCCTGATTAATGGGGGAGATCCTTTAAAATCAAAGTTTATAAAACCTTCTTTTCATTTGGAAAACAAATCTTTGGTTGGGCTACTTCTCCCACACATAGTTAAAAGTAACGCCTGGAAAATCCTTATTTTCTGTTCACTCCATGATTTCCAAGCAGAAAAATATCTTTTGGTTAGATTTTGTTTATTAATTTCAATGACATACTCTAATTACTGTGGTTGATGCTCAACATGTTGTCATTAATAGTATCACCAGGGACGACCAAACATGACATCACTTAGCCCTACCCATTTATCTTTAACAACATCATCAAGAGCTGTCTCTCGTTTTTAACCCTGAAATCTCAGGCCCTTTGGTGTTCCTGATCTGGCAACCCTATTTCTTGTTGTCTTATCTGTATCCATCTGCTCAAGATTGAAAAGAATACTAACCAAAGCTTGTTGTGTGCTAAGCTTTTGAGGTGCTAGAAGACCTCTGTGGTTTTTGAATACCAAATAGCAATAACCACCCTCCTTATCTTTGCCTGTGTCAGAACTCATGTTACACATGCTAGTTTTGCCAGGTATAATTCTTGATTTTCATGTTTTATGTTTCTCTCATTGGGGTGGTGGTGATGTATTTTATGTTTCTCTCATTGCAGGGTAGTGATACACTTTCGTTTCTCTCATTATTTGGTATGCTTGCTTTTGCTAGAGACTGTAGATACAGGTGTCTTATTATCACAGCGATGTAACTTTGGAGAGCTGGCTGCACAGCTTCTCTAGCAGAGCTTAGTGGTTTGGAATGTGGGGGCTGGCTGGGATAGCTTGGTAGCATTTGGGTGAGGAAAGAGGGGATCTGGAGGGTGGATTAGCTCATGGGAATAGTAGATGGGGAACTATAGTTTCGCGCCAACTTGTGATGGGAGGACACGGCAACAGCGGCGGCGGGCGGCTCTGCGCTGGAGAGGGCGTGAGCCCTGAACACCTGGCTCCCCTCTTTGCCACCTGAGCACCGGCGCCATTTGGGGGCGTGGCCCCGCAGCAGAGCAGGACTATAAAGCCCTGCAGGAAGACCTGGCCGCGGAGGACACGGCAACAGCGGCGGCGGGCGGCTCTGCGCTGGAGAGGGCGTGAGCCCTGAACACCTGGCTCTCCTCTTTGCCACCTGAGCACCGGCGCCGTTTGGGGGCGTGGCCCCACGGCAGAGCAGGACTATAAAGCCCTGCAGGAAGACCTGGCCGCAGAGGACACGGCAACAGCGGCGGCGGGCGGCTCTGCGCTGGAGAGGGCATGAGCCCTGAACACCTGGCTCCCCTCTTTGCCACCTGAGCACCGGCGCCGTTTGGGGGCGTGGCCCTGCGGCACCCTTGCGTAGCCTGAGGGCATGTGCCTGCCTAGCTGAGTTCCACCTGAGCGGCGACGGCGCAGCGGGACCGAGGAGGGCCACCCCTCATTTCCTGCCGACAGAGACACCTGGAGGGAGAGCCAGAACACCTGGGCCCCCACAAGTGCTTGTGCTATGGAGATTGGAGAGACTGGGGAGAGTCTATAACCGCAATTATGTACATTGTATTTTTATAATGACTGTTTTAAATTGTTTGTTGATCTGCTTTGGGGGTGGGGGGTAGGAATGAGGGATGGGATCTTAATGTTGTTATTTGTTTGATGTTCGGGGAGGAGGGAAGGACATTGTTTAACTTGTTGTAATGTATTATTGTATTATTGTATTGTATTATTGTAATGTATTATTGTATTATTGATGTTTGGGGAGGAGGGAAGGATATTGTTTAACTTGCTGTAATGTATTATTGTATTATTGTTTTTTAATTTGTTGTAATGTGTTAAGGTACTACTGTTGTTCACCGCCTAGATTGGCTAGCCAGAGGGGCAGTATACAAATAAACCATATTATTATTATTATTATTATTATTATGGGTAAAGTTGTTGATTTGGGGTGTTATAATATACAGTTTGTGCTATTGGGGGTAGTTCCAGCTTAAACACTGAACTGGTCAATTTCTGGCTTTGTTACTTCAATAAAACTTTGTTCTGTTTCATCATACAAGACTCATTGATTGCACATAGGTTCTGAGTTCCCCTGTTTTAACAGCCGGTTTACCTTTCTCTGCATACTCCTCTCTTGCCTTGCTGACAGTTGCATTAGAATCAGGATAATTAAAAGGAAGATCAAACATAAAGACATTAAAAGGTGATTGATTTTTTAAAATTTCTTTTATTTCCTTCCTCCCTGCTTCCCCATCTTTCCACACAAGAGGTACAGCATGCATCCAGCTTTTAGATGAAGTACATAAGTAGACTGGATATACATAATCCCCAAGAAGATGAGTGGATTATATACTCAGATAAAGTATGTTTACATGAAAAGAAGAAATTCCCATTCTTCAGCTAGAATGCTGAATCATAGGACGTTATCACACGGGGAGTCACGGGGAGAAAATGGAAATAAACGGGCACGAGTGGAAGTCTTTAATTTACAGGATTTGTCCCGTTCCGCCTCGTCTGATAACTAAATTCAAATTTAAAAGGTGGTTAATTCGAATGAAAACCTGATCTTTTCATTTTCGGGATTTTTGAGGATTTGAAAAGATCAGGTTTTTGTTTGAATTAACCCCCTTTTAAATTCGAATTTAGTTATCAGACGAGGCGAAACAGGACAAATCCCGTAAATTAAAGTCTTCCGCTCGTCCCATTTATTTCCACTTTCTCCCCACAACTCCCCATGTGATAACATCCATAGTGATGCGTCCTTCATGGTGACATATCCTACATTGTGACCTATCTATCCCTGCTTGCAGACTTTAAGATGCTTGACTAAAAGCAGCCCTTTCTGGAGAGTAAGGAGATTATCACATGGGGATAAAAAGAGTGTGTGTGGGGGGGGGGGGGAAACAAGAGTGGAACAATATCATCATTAAAATGTAACTGGTGACAGATTATCATACGATGTTGAGCTCATCCCATGCTCATCACTGCTGGAAATGGCAACTGTCGTGCAACCTTGCATTAATGATAAAACCCTGTGAATATCACTCTAGTTGTGGAATTGCGGAGGTGCTGATTTAAATAACAATTCACTCATGCTGTAGCAGAGCTCACATGATTACCATGTCCTTGCTTTTCCTTCTAATCCCAAATTGCTGTTTGGTAAATTAACTTCCTGTGGATGACTTGCCATTTGCACCTATTTCTCAAAATCTTTCTCAGAATAGATTTTGGTTATATTTCTCACAATCATGCACATCCTTTTTAAAAACTGAATGGGAATTGTTTTCTTAAATCCCTCTTGTTTCATGTATTTCATGTGCTTCTTAGTATTAAAATTTTTTGCTGGCCATATGAGGAAAATGGCCACTGAAACAGTAACAGTTTTTATATAGGTACATGGAATTAAAAATGTTTTTGTATGCTTCTCCCCATGTGTTCATTATTTGTCATATATAAAAACAGAAGTATATTAATGCATGTGTGTGTGTCTCTTTTTTTCTTTCCACAGCTAATACCTTCCTCTGAGAAAACCCAAACACCCCCCTTCACCCCTTTGCAGACAGAAGGAATGTCTAGAACTACAGAGGTGAGCAGCAGAGGGGAAGTGGGGTTAGCAAGAAATGAAATACGTAAAAAGCATGTTTTCCTCTTGAAAAAGCAGTATTCCATTACCTTTTAACATCACTGTGTTTTAATCTAATTTAAAGTGTGCTGAGGACTTCAAACGGCCCTCTTTGAGTCCAATGGCCAATAGCAAATGGAAAGCAAGAGGAATCTTCTCCCTCATGTTAAATATCACATGGATTCTTAAAACACACTGCAGAAGCAATCCAGTTTGACACCACTTTAACTGCCATGACTCACTGCTTATGAATCCTGGGAATTGTAGTTGGTTATTGTCCTATAGCTCTCTGCTGAGTAGCCTAATTAATGTCTTGCAACACTACAGGTCCCAGAAATCCATAGCATTGACCCATGTCTGTTTAATTGGTGTCAGACAGCATTGATTTTGCAGTGTTTTTGCTTTTTCCAAACAATAATGTCTGCAATGTGCCTACATTTTAAGCTGTTAGGGAGTGTGAATGCTCTGTGGAATATTCTCATACTTGCTCCTGTGTTCCATGAAGATATTGCCGAGGGATAAGTTTGTCCTGTGAGCAGTACAGGGTCAGGGCTACACATGCCTTTACTATCTTTATCTAACCTTTCAGTGTGCCTGTTCACATGGCAGAAAAACCATTATTTTGATTTTAAAGAATGGTATTGTAAAGTAGTCTACCATGTAAAATATTTTTTTGTAGAATTATAACCAAGAGAATGTAAAATAACCTTAGACAGCCACTTCTTTACTCAAATAATATTTATTGTGTGTGTGTGTGTGTGTGTGTGTATATGAAAATATCTCTTTATTTACATATGTACAGAAAAAAATCAGAAGTTACTAAGGGTCATACTCATTCTGATACAATCATGACAAATAATAGTCCTCTCTCTCTCTCTCTCTCTCTCTCTCACACACACACACACAATGCTTTCAAACAAAAATTAAACAAGTGACCCACTTTTCCTGCAGTGGTCTACCCACATTGCTATCTGTTTCACGATTTTCTCAACTTCAAAATGGGCCTGTAAGATGGAGCAGAGATGATAAGGCCATCTTTGAAGACTCCCAGCTATGCCATTTCAGAAAGCCACCAAATGATGGATCTTGCAACTCGCTATAATTAATGGCTAAAAGCAAGCAATGGGGCAAGGCAAAACAGAAAAGTTTTAAGCTTGCAAGAGGTATAACTTGCAGTAAATAACAGGAAACTAGCTGTGCTAAAGCAAGCATAAGTTAATCTAAAACAGGATGCAGATGTATACCAATGGTCAGAATGAAGCTAGACTTGTGGTAAGAAAAACCCACAATGGGCCACACTGGAACATTGGCAGGGGGAACAACCACAGAGCTGAACTTTAAGTTACCTATAGCTTCATTGAGCCTTATTATAATATTAACTTAATAATAATAATAATAATAATAATAATAATAATAATTTTTATTTATATCCTGTCAGGGATGATGGGAGTTGTAGCTCTTCACCTCTGGCTCTAACTCACCACCTTGTTATGCAGCAGAGCTGACCAGCTTTGATCAGTGGTTGATGCTTCTTTCCCAAGCAGCAGAGTTTCAGAGAATAGGCTGAAGACCCTGACAAACTCTCCAAGCCTTCTCACTCTTCTTCCTGAGATGTCTCCAAACTTCTCCAGGATTCTTCTGGCTCTTGTATCTTCCCTCAAGACACCAGACAACTCAGTAGTCTTATATAAAAGATCTACTTTATTCTACTATATACATAAATACTATATGTCCTACAAATCACAATCTCTACTACTCCACAATATCTCCAAACTACTCCACAATACTCCACAATGTACATTAGCAAACATTGCAATTTATAGCCATTGTTAGACACCACCCACCAGTCAGTTTCCACCCAGTGGGTGTGTACATACATCTTGATTGGTCCACATAGATCATCCCATACCTAAGACCAACCCAAGTGTTTCATCACTTTACCTTGACCACTTAATGAGTCTCAGGTGTTTGCAATCTATCACAGGTGTTCTCAATATACCTTCTATAACTTTGTCCTTGGCTCTCAAGGCTTCTTAATTATATTATCTTTTTCACCTGTGTATCTTCCTGATTGCTCCTGCTTAGTCACTTTGACATTCACATACATATTTTTATTTCTATTACTGTATATCCCATGTTGCTTTTTCCTGAACAATCCCCTCCGAAATAAAATATTGTATGTGTCTTACAATGTCATTCCAACCATTTGTGTCAGTCTTTCATGTTTTTCTGCCGTCAATGCTTTTGTGAACAAATCTGCTATGTTGTGTTGTGTTTCTATATATCTCAATTCTATTTTACCCTTCTGAACCATGTCTCGCACATTTTGATATCTTACTCCAACATATTTTGTTCTGTTCTTCAAATTTTCAGCTTCAGCCATTGCTATGCATGACTGTGAATCTTCCAGAATTTCTACTGGTATCTTGTAACCTTCATTTAAATCATTCAATAACTGCTCAACCCACTGTACCTCATTTACTATCTCATTTAAAGCTGCGAATTCTGCTTCCGTCATACTTATCGCTACATTTGTTTGTTTCCTACTTCTCCAGACTATTGGACTTTCACTGTACTTGATTACTATTCCTGTAACTGACTTCTTGTCTCCTAATTCTGATGCAAAAGAACTATCCACATAGCAATCTAAATCTGAATTACTGTTTCTAATTACCAATTTCTTATCTAAAGTTCCTTTCAAATATCTCAATAAGTGTTTTACTGCTGTCCAGTCTTCAATTAACTCTTCTGGACAATACATTTACAGCATACGAAATGTCTGGTCTGGTGTGGCAAGATATGAATTGTAAAGATCCTATTATGCTCCTGAATAAAGTCTTGTCTTCAAAATCTCTAGTTGTTTTTTCAGATACAAAACCAGTTGTCATTGGAGCTCTTACTATTTTAGCATTTTGTAATCCACACTTTTCAATCAAATTTTCAATTTTCTTTCTCTGACTTAACAAACAATGTCCTTCTTCTGTCCACTCAACACCAATACCTAAATAAGACTTTAATAAACCTAGATCCTTCAAAACAAACTTTTTAGACAACTCTTTTTTTACTGATTCAATCTCCTGTCTTGACTTTGCTGCCACGCACAAATCATCTACATAGATCACTAACACTATGTCTCCTTTTGTATAGACACAAGCATCTGCAATGCTCCTTTTGTATCCTAGTTTAGCTAACTCTTCATTAATGCACAAATTCCATGCTCTGGCACTTTGTTTTAACCCATACAATGCTTTCTTTAATTTATAAACTTTCTGACTACCAATTTCTTCAAAACCTTGTGGCTGCTCCATAAATATCTCTTCATCTAAACTAGCATTTAAGTAGGCTGTTTCAAAATCAAAATGTTCTACAACTAAATTTCTTTTTGCTGCTACAGCTAGAACCATTCTCAGACTTTCTGGCTTTGCAGTTGGAGAATATGTCTTATCATAGTTCTCATACTGCTGTTGTGCAAAACCCTTAGCTACTAACCTAGCTTTATACTTAATACTTCCATCTGGCATTTCTTTCTTTTTGTACACCCACTTACAACGAATTACTTTCTTGTCTTTGGGTCTATCAACAACTTCAAAAACATCTTTATTTACCAGACAACCAAACTCATCATCCATTGCATCAATCCATCTTTCCTGTTCTTCTCTAGACAAACTTTCCAACTCTTCAAAACTTTCAGGCTCTTCCACTGCTAAACAAGCTCTTGCATTTGTTACAACAAACCTATCTGGAGGCTTTCTAACTCTGTGACTACGTCTGGGAATAAACTCTGCTGACCTGCCTCTTTCATCCTCACTTTCTGTACTGGAAGTTATAGTTCTATGACTAAATCTCTTGTCTTCAGTCATTCTAGTAGTAATGGGTCTAGATTGTGTCTCATTATCAGAAGAACGATCACTGCTGCTAGTGGATGCTTCTGGCTTAACTGAAACCCCTCCGTTTCCTGAAGTTGGTTCAGTTTGTGTTTCTGGCTCATTTGAACTTCCTAACCTCAAGAAAACTTCCTTATTGGCATGCAATTTGTCCCAACCAGCATGTCTCTCGAAATTTGCAGACCTAGAATACTGCACTTCCCTTCCACCTAAATGAAACTTGTAGCTATTTCCTGAATACCCCAAAAACCTAAGCCTTCTACTTTTGGGTTCTCCTTTCTTCCTGAAACAAGCTGGAATGTAAACATAAGCAAACTGTCCAAAGACCCTCAAATACTTGTAATTTGGCACTCTCCCATACAATACCCTGTAGGGAATGTCTTCAATTTCTGAATGATACAGTCTGTTACTAATATGTACTGCTGTCAAAGTTGCTTTTGCCCAGAAACTATCTTTTACCTCTGCATCTGCCATCAAACAAGCAGTTATCCTTTTTATATCTTGTATTCTTTTCTCAGCTAAACCATCTTCGTTAGGACAAGCGGGATTAGTAGTTTCATGCCTTATTCCCACCTTTTGAAACCAATTAATCAATTGATTACTTAGAAATTCTCCTCCTCGGTCAGTAACAATGGTGCCTACTCTAATATCAAATTGTCTTTCCACCATTCTCACCCATGCTTTTAAACTTTGCCCAGCGTCAGATTTGTTTTTCAATATTCTTACAAAAGCAAACCTTGTATACCTATCAACAATTACCAGAAAATATTTGCTTCCCCCTAAAGATAAACAATTAGCTTGGGCAACATCTGCATGTACAAACTGAAATGGTCTTTGAGCAATTCTTTTGGTTTTCTTGGCTACTGGAAAAGCTCTGACCTTTACCTGATTACATACAGTACAATCTAAGTGATTTTTGCACTCAGCAACTTTTAAATCTGGACACATACTGATTAACTTCTTTAAACATTTGAAACTAGCATGACCAAATTTTCTATGGAGTTCATGTATACAGTCTTTGTGAATTGGACTATTGTCTATGTTATTAGCATTTTCAACACTGTAGCTATCAATATTGTCTTCCAAATAGTAAAGTTTATCCTTTTTCAAGCCTATGCCTCGCAATTCCCCATTCAGTTTTATCTTACACATATTCTTTTCAAAAATGACTGTGTAGTCTCTGTCTGTTAATCTGCTCACTGATAACAAATTATTTTCTAACTCCTTTACATGTAACACATCATTAAAGTTTTCCTTTAGCCCTGGAATGTAAACTGTACCCATTTGATTTACAGCACTGAACTCTTTCCCATCAGCTAAAACTACAGCATTTACATTAGCTGATTTTCTATTACTTATCAAATTAATATTGTTACACATTGAAGATGATGCTCCTGAGTCAATTAACCATTTACAATTAGCATTTTGTTTTTCCTTAATCATGGTTGCAAACCCCTTTTTGTTACCACTGTCCTTCAAAAATGGAGGTTTGGACTGTTTTTGATACTGCCGCGGCTGCCATCTGCTCTCTCCTTGCTTGCTTCTCTCAGCAGCTAATTGTTTACAATGTCTCTGTAGATGACCAATCTTTTTACAATAAAAACACCTCCGTTGCTCCCTTGTAGAAGCTGCTTCTTCCTGCTTTCGTAGATCAGGTGTCGTTTGTTGTTTTGGCACAGTCTTCAAACTTGCTGAGTCATTCTGCTCAGACTTTCTTCTCAAATTTTCCTCCAATATTTTTGCAACAATTAAGTCTCTGTTCAGCTCAGCTTCTGGCAAATTTTGCAAGCTATTTGTTATGTTGTCCCAAGAAGAGTCCAGCAATTCTATTAAAATATAACACTGCTGCTCCTTGCTAATTTCCACTCCTCTCAGTTCAGCTTGCACAAATAAATCTTGCATTGTTTTTAAATGTTCTATTACACACTGTCCTTTAGTCATCTTCTGCCTGTAAATTCTTTTAGACCAAAGCATTTTTGCAAACGCAGTTGAAGGAGTGTGTAATCTCTGCAAGGTATCCCACACATCCTTGGCGGACACTTTATCTCTTACGTCGTTAATCAAGTCTTCTTCTAGCATTAGATAAAGACATGCTTTTGCTTTAGCGTCTCTGTCTCGAGTGGCTGCATCAGCATCAGCTGCCAGCCCTGTTTCAACTGTCGACCACAGAGACTCCTTTATTAGTAGAGATTGGGCATATATCGTCCAGGTAGAGTAGTTGTTTCTATTTAATTTACTAAACTTTAGTATCTCCATCTTAATTTGTGCAGTGACTCAATTTGACACAGTCCCTCTGAGTATGCACAGCAGACAAAACACAAAAAGATTTACTCACAATGCTCCACAAAACTTTCTTCCACTCTCTGGACCTTTCAGCTTCTGTGGATGCTGGTTGCTCTAGTATCTGGGCCCATAACCCTTGTCAGGGATGATGGGAGTTGTAGCTCTTCACCTCTGGCTCTAACTCACCACCTTGTTATGCAGCAGAGCTGACCAGCTTTGATCAGTGGTTGATGCTTCTTTCCCAAGCAGCAGAGTTTCAGAGAATAGGCTGAAGACCCTGACAAACTCTCCAAGCCTTCTCACTCTTCTTCCTGAGATGTCTCCAAACTTCTCCAGGATTCTTCTGGCTCTTGTATCTTCCCTCAAGACACCAGACAACTCAGTAGTCTTATATAAAAGATCTACTTTATTCTACTATATACATAAATACTATATGCCCTACAAATCACAATCTCTACTACTCCACAATATCTCCAAACTACTCCACAATACTCCACAATGTACATTAGCAAACATTGCAATTTATAGCCATTGTTAGACACCACCCACCAGTCAGTTTCCACCCAGTGGGTGTGTACATACATCTTGATTGGTCCACATAGATCATCCCATACCTAAGACCAACCCAAGTGTTTCATCACTTTACCTTGACCACTTAATGAGTCTCAGGTGTTTGCAATCTATCACAGGTGTTCTCAATATACCTTCTATAACTTTGTCCTTGGCTCTCAAGGCTTCTTAATTATATTATCTTTTTCACCTGTCTATCTTCCTGATTGCTCCTGCTTAGTCACTTTGACATTCACATACATATTTTTATTTCTATTACTGTATATCCCATGTTGCTTTTTCCTGAACATATCCCGCCCCTCTGCTAGGCAATCGGGGCGGCGTACAGCATTTCAAAACATCAAAACAAACATCAAAGCAGATAAATTCAAATCCCATCCCTCCTTCCTATTCCAGGCCCAGTGGTGCTGGGCCTAGTGTCCTCTCCCCCAGATGACACTGGATGGAATGGAGGGAGGGCTCTTCTTCTTACTCCAGGCCCGATGGTGCTGGGCCTAGTGTCCTCTTCTTTCATGTCCTGGGAGGCATAAATGCAGCTTTTAATGAACATGCAATGTATGTGAAGGATGGGGGGGATATATCAAGGGGAAACATATTGATAGACAGAGTAGAAAGTTGTACCAGGTGAGCAGGACCAAGCAAGCCGATTGGTCCACCTATATATGCTTTGAAGTAAGCTAAGCATTAAAAGTGCTTGCAAATGGCTAATCTGGGTCCCAAACCTTTTCGGCATCCAGTTGCCTAAGTGTTCATGTTTTCTGTCTGAAAATAAACTCGGAGCTTCAAATCAACAACAACTTCGTTCTGTTCCTGTTTGTGACTGTGAGCTAGGACAGGGCTTCACAGGCCTTCTGATGCTGTATTGTAGTATTTACTGATGACATAAATAAAAAAGAAGAAAACATATTACTAATTTGTGTTTGGTATTCCACATAATATGCAGGTAAAACAATTCTGTATAATTTTAAAGTAACTTTGCCAGTAAGCAAGGCTACCAACATGTATTGGCCTGTAATAACAATTCAATGTTTCAAGCTTGTATTTTCAAGATAACATTACAGGTTCCAGGTTTTTACACTTTAATTTTAAACTGTTGATGTTATTAACAACAAGTATTTTTAAACTTTTATAAAATATGTTGGCTACATTTTTTTAGAGTAGTAGTATATGGTTACATCATTTTATACAGGGGTAGGCAACCTTTCCCCTTTAAGGGCCAAGGGACTTCAGCTCCCAGAAGCCTCAGCCATGTTGGCCAATAGTCCCATGTTGGCCAATAGCTCCTGGGATTCTGGGAGTTGAAGTCCCTTGGCCCTTAAAGAGGAAAGGTTGCCTACCCCTGATTTTATACATACAATCGGAATGGAGAATGGAATGGTAGATGTTGCAGCCCAGCAAAGAACTGATTTCCTCCCTATTTGAACCGTTGCTGTGGGGATCTCTCTCTTTTTTTTTTTTTTAGCAAATACACCCAGTAGACACACATCTCAGTACAGTTAATACTATTTTACTTTCATAATGGGATGGACTATGAATATAGGAATATCACTGGAGCACTAATATTTTGTTATAGTGTTGACAAAACGCTTTCATAGGTGATTGAAAATAAACAGTAATACAAGAAACATTTTCTCTGAAGATGCTAGCCACAGATGCTGGCGAAACATCAGAAAGAAACTCTTCTAGAACATGGCCACACAGCCCCCAAAAACCCACAAAAACTATGGATGCCGGCCATGAAAGCCTACCAGGAGAGGATGAGCTTGTCCTGGGACAAATGTTTTTCTTTCTCTTTCTCCCCCCCCCCGCCCCCATTTCTACATCCTTCTCCTCTCCCACTCCAGGAGGAAACACTGCTATTCCTTACACCAAGAGTAGCCCCTGCTGCTTCTCTAGGTCCTCCTCCTGCTCTACCACCACAGGATGGTTCTCTTTTATTTTAAAAATTAAAATATTTAGTCATAAAAGTAATAATAATAATAATAATAATAATAATAATAGTAACGACAATATTTTTCATCAACATTTAAATTTAAAACTCCAAAATATCATACAATAACATTATAAAAATACAGTCCTTTTAATTTTTCTTTAACAAAGGAAAAACATGTATAGAGATTTTGTAACACCTTTGAGACTAATTGGAAAAAAAAAAGAGGTTTGTAGCATGATCTTTCGTAGACTCTAGTCTACTTCTTCAGATGCTTATGGTGGATTGAAAGCCATGGACATCCAGGAGTGAAGATAGCTGAAAAGGAATTTTGGTTACTGTAGATCCAGTCAGCATGAATAGAACCCATGAGCTCTACATGATGCATAGTTTGCAAAACCTATATATATATATATATATATACACACACACACACACACACACACACACATATATATATATATATATACTTAAATTTTACCACTATGAAAAGCACCAAATTTAGCCAAATGAAGTGGAAATCCATCAACCTCTTCAAGAAATTTGCCCAGATACAGGGAGATATCTTCTTTTTCAACAAGTGCAAACAATGAGATGTCGTTCCTAAGGACCTATATGTGGGGAGCCCTTTGCAAACTATGTATCAAAGAGTCTCAATACAGTCAGATAAGGATACTTACTGGGAGAAAAAGTGTATTGAAGATTGTAAAGAGGAAACTGTGAAATGGCTGCAACTGTTATATTAATGTAACCATACCATGTTTCAACTATTCTACCTAATCTACATTCTTGCTAAATATTATTAGTAAAGTCAATGTTTGTTTGTCATAACAGAACCCCCTGCCTGAGTGAATTCTAAACCATATAGGCACAGATAAACACATTACCTAAGATATTAAACATATAAGAGGAAGACACTTGGGACCCTAGCCCTTATACATTTAGGGAAAGTGTATAAAAGGTGGACTCTGGGCTGGTGTCAATGACATGGGACCTTCTATAAGTGAGAGGTAAAAGGTAACCTCAAAACTTAGAATAGAGGTCACATCACAAAGAGCTAGGTGCGAGCCATCACAATATCAAAAATTTCAATGGCATAGCACAGAAAAATGCATAAGAGGAATCATGACAAGACCAGAGTTAAATGCAGGAGCAAAAGCAAAGTCATGAGACTTGAATAGAAGTGCATGATTAATTACAAGATGAGTGGAAGTGAGTCAATCACTTGCCCATACTATCATGAACTGTACCACTTTCTAAATAAAGATGCCAGTGTCATCCCAAAGAGACTATCCAAAAGCCTTAAAATCTCCAGATCAGAGAATCAAGGAAAATAAATAAATAAATAAAAGGGCCCAGGGTGCAAATTTGCAGGAAGAGCAAGTTGCAGGCCTTGTTACAATAGATAGCAGTCAAATTTTTCTTGAAGGTATTTTTGGGATGGGGACGCAAGTAGGTTTGTGGGCAATACTTCAAAAACTTTATTCTCAGGTTTTGCTGAATTATTTATATTATTACACTGTTAATAAGTTTGTAGGCAATACTTCAAAAACTTTACTCTCAGGTTTTGCTGAACTATTTATATTATTACACTGTTAATATGTTTATTTACTCTGAAAAATTTTATTCTGAAGACTGCACCCTTGCAGATGTCATCTTGGAGAAAGAGGTGGAGGAGGGGGTGAGAGTTACCAAGCACAAGTTGTCCATTTATTCCAAGTTAACAGGAAGAAATAGGAATTAGCACAACACCAGGTATGTACATTTCCATTTGTTCCATGGGGGAAAAATTAAAACCTCCAAATTAAAAAAAATGTCCTTTGCTGATGAATAAATGAAATCAAAAGTAAAGACATAGATATGCCTAATAAATGTTTGGTTAATATATGTCACTTTAGTAATAGGGAGTAATATCTTCTACAAAACAAAGGCTTATGTGATGCGATGTATTATATCCACCCATTATGCAACTCTAAACACCTTTTATTTTATTTGAACACAAAAAAAGCTGCAGGAGTTGGAAAATAAGTTTCTCAAATTGCGGAAGTGGGCCCAGGGACTCAGCAGGATAAGATAATTGATGATGGTATATGTATAGCTGCATGTAATGAACATAGATGCCTTTTGAAGATTCCCAAAACTTCTATCCTGCCACACATGGTGCCATTACTTGATCTGTACATCATGTATTGGGCACCAATTATTATAGTAAATATTGCTATTACTATAGCAATATTGAAGGTAAAAAAATTTCAATAAAATGAACAGCAATGTTTGCTTTAATAGGATTAAATTACCTGTTGTGAGGAATTGATCCTTCATTCACCTGAGGATATCAAAGGGCTAAATGTTGGGGGAAAGTCCTTCATGCTAATGAGAGTTACATCACATTCTAATGAGGTTACATCACAGCTGATGCAAATACTCAACTGGCCAATCAGTGGGTAGGACCAGGAACTTTTTTTATTATCCTTTATTACTTAAAACACACACACACACACACACACACAATACAATACAAACCATAACATAAAATTACCAAATAAGACAAGATGAGACTTCCTTATCTTTCATGTCTTGCTATTTCCTAACTATATATACAACTTCAGTCATTATGTTACTTTATCACTTTTCATCATATTTTTTTCTGTATTACCAGTATCTCCATATTATATTTATTTCCCCCTATATTTCTAACTCCAATCTGCATTTTAAGGGATTCTTTTACTTTACCCTAAATTTATAGCAACAGTTTATCCCTTCTTTCCACTCATATTCGATCAATGGATTCCAATCTTTTTTGAAATTTTCTATTATCTTTTATCAAACATGTCAATTTATCTGTTTCCATATAATCATGCAATTTGATTAACCATGTTCTTATTGTTGGAGCTTCATTGGAACTTTGTTGCATAGTTTATCCTTGCAGCTATTATTAAACCCTGATTGGGTTTTCCCAAAGGGAGGGATAGAAATAAATTTTATTATTATTATTATTATTATTATTATTATTATTATTAAATAAAACATCAATTTTCCAAATTCCTTTTCCAATTTATTATCTTATATTATTCCCAATAGATATATCTTAGGATTTAAAGGGAATTCTGTACCTACTATTTTCATTACTTCTTTATGTATTTCTTTCCAATACTTTTTTGCCTCTTTACAATTCCACCATAAATGATAGAAGGTACCAATTTCTTTTTCACCTTCCAACAAAGACTACACTGATTTTTCCTCATTTTAGCCAATTTATTTGGCATAAGATACCATCAAAATTGCATCTTGTAGAAGTTCTCTTTTATATCATAATTCAAAGTATATTTTAGCCTTTTTCCCCAACATTTTCCCCACTGAGGACCAGGAACTTTGAGGTGGTCCCAATCAGAGGTTTTAAAAAAGCCTCTCTGAAGACCATCCAGGCTAGAGTCTCCTTTGTCTGCCTGCCCAGCCGTTGGGGCTCTGTGTGCCCAGGGGCAGGCCTAAGGAATGCTGGCCAGAGCTAAGGATATGGAGGTGAAGCTCCCTGCATCCAGAAAATCAAGGACTACAAAGCCTATCTGGGATTGTAAGTAGTTAGAAATGTATTAGGTAGAGTGTATAGGCCTTTTGATTTATTTTTAGCTTGACTGAAATGACTGTTTATTCTATATTCTGTGCCTCAAGGCAAGGGGCCTTATATGAGGGATACCTAGTTTGCTATAGAACTCTGAAGTTAAAATGAAGTCTTTTTCCTTTTAAAAAGTATCTTGGCTTCTATCACACTCCTTTCACATGCCTTTAACTTGGTTGTTACTTGCTTAAGTTAGCAAGGGTAGGAATTACAACTCACTTAGCAAGTCCTATTGTGTGCTAAGGAGATTCCTAATTCACAGGTGGTGTCAGTGTGGTTTGGATGGTCTCAAGAGGTTCCCTTTAGCTCAGCAGGAGTGGGGAAGGGTGGTCTAGGAGACCAAGGACTAATGATCTGCTGTGGCAAAGAGCCAAAACAGGGGAGGCTGTGGTTGGCTGCTAGCCCACAATTTTGAATGCTCTTTTAAATTAGTAATACGTAGAGACTTCCGGTTGGGATGGCGTCTGTTTGAGAAGTCACAGGGAATGCCTCTGAGGGACAACTCAGGCAGCGTGATATACAGATCGCCTAAAAGACTTAAACTTGTGATCTGAAATTATCCCCTTGGTATCGGGGATTCGGATGACCTCATTGAGAGTCCAGATTCTGTCTCGAAAGCCCCCAAAACTCTGTTGAAGATTATCACATGGTTTGAAGGGCTAGAGCCAGGAGGACTAAAGAGAGACGCGACTGCGCTGCCAGGATATTCATTAAAGAAAACGGAGATGCCACCAACTCAAATAAAATTTTCTACAGAGTAACTGTACTCTAAAATAAATATATAAGAAGTAACGTAAAAGTAAGCTGGACATCGATCTGGTCGATTAACTTCGAGCATACTGTCTTGCATAGACTATAGGATGTGAAGAAATAAAAAGGATTGTGGTTCTACTATATCACGGCTATCGACAATATAAAGAAGGTTTAAGGGACAATATTTTGGATTTGCCTTCCTCCTCTGCGGATATTAGTAATATATTTGATCGTTATATTTGAGATATAAAGACGGAGATCGAGAAGGAGATTGGGATATAAGAACTACTTACAATTGCATGTTAATAATAATTGATAATTGAACTTGCAAATGCGCCGGGGTTAAAGTGACTTTGAGAAAATGCTTTAAAGGAACTGGAAATATACTTTCATCAAGTGAGTGAAGAGTTAACTTACCTTGCTGATCTCAGTCCTTGGACTGAATTTGGGAGGTGAAGACGTGACCTTGGAGGAGAGATAAAAGATAAAAAGAGAGACGGCTTCTCTCCCACTCTCTACCCTTGGATGGTGTTTGTGCGACGGAGAGAAAGAGAGAGAGAGCCGCATGGAGAAAGTCTGGAGCTAACTGTGGGAGGTGCAACAGGTGACGTGGGAGGCTGGAGGAACGTCTTAGCTGAGAAGTTTATAAGACCCAGCGGAACATGGAAGGAGGCGTAAATAGGAAATACGATTGTGGTGGATGTTCTAGGACACAAATTGAATGACTTGGAAAAATGCGTCTAGAGGAGGAACATAGACTAAAAAGATAGAGAGACTGTTTCCAGATTGGTCCTGATTGCTATAGATCTTCTCCCTACTGTGAACCTTTATTTCATGTCATTTTCTTACCCTTTCTCCCTCTCCTTTCAGCAAAGGACTAAGTACACTTGTATGGGCAAATAAGATTATTACTTTTGGAGGGAGGAAGTGTTAGAATACCTGAGGGTGGGGAGGATCTTTGTGGTTAAAATAACTGTCTGATTCTCTGAGAACAGAGTGACCGGGGCACGAATATAGATAGTTGAGATATATAGATAATTTTGAGCTTTGATTACAGAGGAGGCAAGTGAAATTGGATCTTACTGACAGGAGGTGCGGTTTATTGATAAGTGAATTGATAAGCGGTGTGTGTTTAAGTTTGCTCTTATTGATAAAGTGTTACTCTTCTTGCTATTGACTTTAGACCATACCGAAAGGGCTGGGCTGCTAGAATTCATTAAAGGGTTTGGCTGCTAGGATTTAATAGGGGAGGAAAAAAAGAGGGGTTTGGCTGCTAGGATTCAATAGAAGAAGAAAAAAGGAGGTACCAAAGTAAGACAATAATTTATAAAAATAAACTAATCAATAAATATTTTAAAATAAATAAATAAATAAAAAACAAGAATTATTTACTAATAATAATAATAAAAAGAGGGATTTTAATTACAAATGTGAAGGAAGAATTTGAGACTTTTTGAATTTTAAATTTGGAATTTTTTTGCAAACTAAATTTAGAGTAGAATTAGAGATTTAATTTGGAAAAAAGTTGGAATATACCTTTCAAATTGGAGAATGATGTCAAGGAATCAAGCAACCAAATCTCAAAGTCAATCACAACTTCCTAGAAGATCCTCTATTGAACAGTCTAAGGTAATAGATTTTAAAGTAAATATTCTGGAGGAAATTGAGAAATTAAGATTGGAAATTTGGCAAGAAATGAAAGACTTTAAGGCTGAAATTCGGCATGATATTCGAACATAACCTCAGGAAATTAATCAATCGGTTGAAAAAATAATGGGAGAATTAGCAACGGCAAATCAAAAAATAGAGAATTTAGAATACAGAAGTGATAGATTTGGAGAAGAGTTAGCAGAAGTTAGGAAAGATAGAGAACGAGATTTAGACGAGAAAGCTGTCTGGGTTCAAAAGCTCAGAGAAAAATGTGTTAAAATTCAGGGACTTCCAGAAAATAAAAATGAGAATTTGTTGGAATTTATATCTCTGAAATTGGCAGAATTTTTAGGTAAAGAGACATCCCAATTTCAATTTGAGATAGACAGGGTGTTTTGCCTTAATTCAAGGAACTTGCCTAGAGATATAGTTGTCTATTTTGTATGCAGACAGACTTGGGACTTGCTACTTAAAATTCATAATGAAACACCACGTGAAATACAAGGGCATCAATTACAAATTTTGAAGGATGTCCCAGCAAGACTACTGAGGAAATGGAAAGAGTACCTGTTTTTGACCTCTTTTTTAAGACAAGAGGGGATACCATATAGGTGGGGAACCCCAGAGGGTTTAATTTTTTGGTTTAAAAAAAGGAGAATAGTAATTAAGACAGTAGAGGAAGCCAGGAGATTCTGGGACAGAGAGGAAAACAGGAGAAAAGCTAAGGAGAAGGATCAGGCAAAAGATACCTCTCCCCCTCGAGGGGATGAAAAAGAGAAAAAGAAAACAAAAGCTCAAAAGAGAGATAGTGAAGAGAATAGTAGGGGGAAGAACTCACAGGAGGAAGAGGATTTAGAACATTTGGGAGCAGTTAAGTGGAGATATAGGAAAGATCAGAATAGTTCAGAAGATGATTTGCTTGACGAATTAGATTTTCAACAAAAGAGAGAGGGAGAACTCTCAGATGAAGATGGAGATGCATATGAAGGCTAATAGATTTAATAGGGATAAGTAACATAGTTTTTCTCTAAACACATAGTATATATCATAGAATATAACATTTAAGTTGTAATGGTATTTTTTGCGTTATAAATGGATAAGATTAAGATTTTCTCATGGAATGTTAAAGGGTTAAATACTCCTCAAAAAAGAAAAAAAATCAACTATTATCTCCAAAAGCTTAAGGCTGACATTTATTGCTTACAAGAAACGCATATTAGACATAAAGATGTCAAATATTTAAGGAATCGAAAGTTAGGAGAAGAGTGTGTTGCAGCAGCAAGGAATAAAAAAAAGGGGGGTAGTATTTTATATTAAATCCAGACTTAATCCGAAGGAAGTATATGTGGATAATAATGGACAATTCATGGTTGTGGAAATTAGTTTGAAAGGGGAGAAATTGCTATTGACTGGCATATATGCACCGTTTAATAAAGGGAAATTCTATGAACAATTGACTGAAAAATTAGAACCATGGAACAACGATTGGATTATTGTTATGGGGTACTGGAATGGGGTCATCGATCCACATCTTGACAGAAGTTCGCAAAAGAAGATTAAAATATCACAAGGTAAATTACCTAAAAGCTTTTTTGAAATGCAGGAAAGACTATCATTAAAGGATATATGGAGGATTTTATATAAAAGCGCTAAAGATTACACCTTTTTCTCACACGTCCACAATTCATGGTTGAGGATAGACATGTTTATGGTCTTGACACTAATATGTAAGAAGGTACAAAAAATAGAGATTTTACCCACAGTATGATCGGACCATAACCCAATAATGATGAGTTTAAAAAACGATCCTAAAGAATTTAGATGGCGGTTAAATGTAAATAGTCTGAAAAATGAAAATACAGTCTCAGAGGCGAAGAAAGAACTGCAGTTATTTTTCCAACAAAATTTAAATAAAGAAACAGCAATTAATGTGGTATGGGATGCCTCGAAGGCATATATACAGGGCTTCTTCTTTAAAAAAGGAGCTGAAATTAAGAAAAAAAAGAGAAAATCAATTTAAAAAATTGGAAGATGAAATAAAATTAAAAGAGGAAGAGTTGAAAAGGAAACCAAATAATAGGAAAATAAAAAAACACCCTACAAATTTTAAGAGGGCAAATGTCTATATTAGTTACAGAAGACGTCCAGAAGAAAATAAGGTTTTTAAAGCAAAGGGATTTTGAATTTTCAAATAAAGCAGGCAAGTTCTTAGCTTATAAGCTAAGGAGGGAACAGGAAAAAAGATCTATTTTGGAATTAAAAGAAGGGAATGAGACATTTACATCACAAGATCATATTAAAATAATATTCCTTGACTATTATACCAATCTGTATAAAAAAGAACAACATGAAGAAAAGAAAGCAATTCAAATTAAAAAATATTTAAACCAACTAAATTTACTTGTGATTACAGAGGAATATAAAAAGGAATTGGGAAAAAAAATACCCTTCAGGAATTATTGGAGACGATATCAGTACCTAAGAGTGGAAAATCACCTGGTCCAGATGGTTTCATTGCAGAATATTATAAAACATTCTCTAGTCAACTAGCCATACCCTTATTAGAAACGATGAATGAGGTGTTAGATGACAAAATCCCACCCTCATGGTCGCAAGCTAATATAACACTAATTCCAAAGGAAGAGAAGGATAGAACTAACCCCAAAAATTATAGGCCAATCTCACTTTTCAATTGTGATTATAAGATTTTTGCAAATATCATGGCGAATAGATTTAAAAAGTGGCTAAACAAATGGATAAATAGCGATCAAGCAGGTTTTTTCCTGGGTAGAAAAATTAAAGATAATACGAGAAACTTAATAAATCTAATTGAATATTATAATAAAAATATTGCTAAAAAAGAGGCAATCTTCTTTTATGATATTGAAAAAGCATTTGATAGCCTAAGTTGATCATTTATGAAAGGTACCCTAGAAAAATTGGAAGTTGGTATAAATTTCAAAAAATTGATAGATATGATTTATCGTTTACAAGAAGCTAAAATACTAATAAATGGGGAATCTACCAAAAGTTTTAGAATTGAAAAAGGCATCAGACAGGGGTGCCCGCTTTCCTCGTTACTATTTATAATATGCTTCAAAATTCTCTTGGAGAAAAGAAGAGAAGGAGGTCAGGTACAAGGTGTAAAAATTAAAAAGAGAGAATTTAAAGTCAAGGCATTTGCGGATGACTTAATGGTATCTTTAGCAAACCCAGCAGAGGGAATAAATAAATTGAATGAATTAATGAACAAATATGGAAAACTGACGGGTTTAAAAGGAAATAAAAAAAACCACCTATGTTAATAATGAATTTACCTAAGGAGGAAAAGGAGAAATTAAAAGATAAGACAAAATTCAGGGAAAGTGAAATGGTGAAATATTAGGGAATAAAATTCACAATTAAGAATTCAGAGCTGTTTAAAAATAATTATGAAATCAAATGGAAAGAAATTAAGTCAGATTTAAATAGACGGAGGAACTTAAATTTATCATTGATGGGTAAAATTGTAATGATTAAAATGAATATTCTCCCTAAAATGTTATATTTATTCCAAAAAATTCCGATTATGATAAGTGATATACCTTTTCAAAAGTGGCAAAGTGATCTATCCAAATTTGTGGGGGGGGGGGGGGGGGAAGCCCAGGATAAGGATGAAATTGCTTCAAGATACAATAGAAAGGGGTGGTATGGGAATGCCTGATTTGAAAATATATTACTGTGCTTGTAGTTTATATTGGATTATGGATTGGATAAATCTTGAAAATGAAAAAAATCTAAAATTAGAAGGCTTCGATAATGCTTACCCATGGCATGGTTATTTAGTGTATGATAAAATTAAAAAACTTAAAGATTTCAACGATCATTACTTAAGAAGAGCCTTATTAAGAGTGTGGTGTAAAGTTAAAGCCAAATGGGATGATAAGATACCACTATGGACTGCGGTGAACAAAGTAGCCCTAAGAGAAAATAAATTAGGGAGAGAGAACTGGTTGACGTATGATGATGAAAATAAAAAACAAACAAGGACTAGAAATAAAAACGCAGGAACAGTTAAATTCAGAGAGATACAATTGCAATTGGTTCTCTTATAGGCAGTTAAGAGAGCGTTTCTTGATAGATAGAAAGACTAAATCAATTGGTCCCATGAACAAAGAGTTTGAGGAGATAATTAAGTCACAAGATAGCCATAAAATTTCAAAATTATATAAATTATTACTAGAATTGGAGACGGAAAAAGAATTGATTAAGCCTCAAATGGTAAAATGGGCTCAGGATATAGGACAGAATATTGAATTAAGACAATGGGAAAGAAGCTGGAAAATAAGACTTAAATTTACTCTAAATTCAGATATCAAAGAAAATTTCTATAAAATGCATTTTCGGTGGTATCTCACCCCTTATAAATTGGCTAAAATGGGAAGAAGTTCCACAAATAAATGTTGGAAATGCAAGAAAAAGATTGGTACGCTTTACCATTTATGGTGGGATTGTAAAATGGCAAGAGATTATTGGCGACAAATTCATAAAGAAATGGAAAAAATATTTCAAATAGACTTGAAATTTGATCCACAAGTATACCTCCTTGGGATGACAGAAGATGAAGAATTAGAGAAAAAATATGGGAAATTGTTATTTTATTTAATATCAGCAGCAAGGATAGTTTACACCGCCAAATGGAAAACAAAGGAAATTCCAAATATTCTAGATTGGGTTAAGAAAAATTTAGATATAATGGAAATTGAAAAAATAACTTTGGTGCTGAAAAAAAAGGGATAAAGAAACATTTAAAGACAAATGGAAACCTTTGGTGGAATATTGGAGAACAGAAGAGGAAATTGGTTCTATAATTGACGTGGATTAAGTGGTTATGGATTGGAATAGCTGTGATTAATGCGTTCAAATTAAATGGTTAGATGTAATTAGTAATAAACTTGAAGTGGTGAGGAATCAAAACAAAATGTGAGACATTAGATTTAGGACGAATTGGTAATCGAAGTGTAGATTTTTTTTGTCTGTTCTAGCAGGCTTTGTCCAGTAAGGAATTTTTTTATTGTTTGAAATGTTGTATGTTTTGTTTATATGTTATGTGTCATGTGTAGCCAAGAGTCTGTTTAAGGGGAATTTATGATTAGCCCAATGTTGCGAGATGGGCAGGCTACTGTGCCCTGCGGAACCATCTTCCCAATGTGTATACTGAGAAGACCAGGGAATCCCAGAAATGGGGCTGAGGTAGATGCTTTCAATGAATATAGTTTTATTATAAGGCAAAAATCACACACTAACATGCACTCGCACACTCATACAGGCTCAGGAAAAGTAGAGGTTAGCATGGGGATAGAATATAGGCTTCACTGGGGAAATACTCACCAATAGACTAGGCTCGCCTTTTGGGGTCCAGTTGGGAAGAGTGGATGTGGGGACAAGTCTGCTCCGCAGCGTGGGTTTGAGCAGAAAGGCCGGTGACTAGCTTCAGAGGTCAGAGTGACATGGAGTCGTTTAGACCAGGAAGATAGCACACTGTCTGGCTAAAGTCTAGGGTTTATATAGGGCCAAACTGGGCCTGAGGCGAAAGGTGATAATTGCAAAGATGACACCCGGCTGTATAGGGTTATATTGTGTTTGCTAGTCTTAATCCGAAGGGCCGATATCCTGGGGGAATGTGTGACTAGGTGTCACAATACAGACATTACCTCTTCTGATGGTTTGAATGATTTGATCAGGTACTTCCATTGGCAACTCTCCTAGACTATCTGGGAACTATACATTGAGGATTAAGGGTGGTGGCCCATGCCTTGGGCGTGGAGGATTTTTGCCTCTATGTCCACTGCCAGAGTTCATCTGGAGGTCATCATGGAATTTTATGGAATTTTATATTTTTGATAACAAGAGCACTATGGGTAACACATGTGTTATGTGTTTGTTTGTGTTTCATTCTTTTTTATTCTTTCTTTTAATATAATAAAAATTAAAAAAATTAAAAAATAAATTAGTAATGTGTGTGTGTGTGTGAAGACTTGTATATATAATCCAAAAATAGATTCTCTTGATTTTTTCTCCAATATTCTAAATAATTTCTTTCAAGAGGAAATAAAGGGCTGAGGACAAGAAACACAAGAGAAATGTTATGCTCCTGTCATGTTTGTGTGATCGCAGAAAGATTTTCACATGACGTTGTGCACATACCATACTTGTCCCATCATGGAAGTGTCGTGCTAGTGCAACTTCTCATTAACGACCAAAAAGCATTAATGGCTTGCCAATAGCATTTCATTAGTGCTACTGCGAATGTGTGAAAGGCTGGCATGTTTCAATAGTGCCATTGAGAATCTGTCCTTAAAACTTCTGGGAAATCCCCTACAGTCCCCCAGAGTGCAGTTTGGCAGAGTCACTTCCTGTGTCTCACTTGTGAGTCACAGGAAAATTCCTTAGTGGCAAGATATTACCTGAGTTTTTTAAAAAATCACAACTCCTTCTGATGTCCATCAGATGAAAGGTGGTAATACAAATATATGCCTTGATGTTGTTATGTTAGGATGAGGATGAGGTCGACAGTGAGTTTTCCACCGATGTGTTTTGTTAGCAATGTAAAGACTGTTGCTAACGAGAAAACTGCCCCCCTTTAAAAAGCCACCTTCTGGTGTTTTTCGTTGTCTGTCATATTTTGTGAGGTTGAGATAGTGTTACTTCAGGGCATTCGTGGGCGGGACTAGGAGCTTGTGGTGTGTAACTGTGTATATTCGTTAATTTCTGGTTTCAGTGGACCATGGGGTATTATCATAACTGTTTTGTCCGTCAATGTAAACATTGAGGCTGAGAGAGTGTGACTCCTACAATGTTATCCAGCTGGTAGAAAGCAACAACCACATCCTAGTTCAGCCACAGCAACAACTGGCTCACCATTTGAAAGCAAACACTCTCTCACCCTCAGGGAAAGGTTATTGAAAATCCCCTTTGAGCAAATCTTGTCTAGAAAACCCAATAGTATTTAAAAAGCAAAGGCAAGGATAATAAATACTACTGTACTTCATCACTGTTCTTTTGTTCCTCCTCCTTCAATTTCCTCTTCAGCCTTCCTCTAATACCTAAATATGCAAAGAATTTCTAGTAATCATACTATCACATGCACCCTTTTGGATTAAAGCTTTTAAGATTTCCAATTTCACATTACCAATGCAATGAACTACACACGTAGGAATTTGAAATATCATCACCCTCTGCTTAACAGTTATTATTATTATTAGTATGGAGTATTTATACCCCACTCTTCAGCAAAAAGGCTATCACAGCGGCTTAGAAATGGTTAATTAGACAGCCACTTGGTTTACAGTGAAATGTAAAATATTCAAACCAATTAATTGTAAACTTACCAAAGCTCCTCCTTCCCTTCCACTTGGAACAGCCTGCTTTCATCCACAGCTTGTAGAGGTCCTTGAAATGTAGAGGACGTGCATTTAAAGGAGGCTCTTCATTACATACTTCCATACAATGTGAGAAACTATTTCTAAGAATTTTAAATTTTGAATTTATTTGCTTTGGGGTTCTTGTGAAGCCCTCCCTTTCCAATACTACACTTAATTTTTTATCAATATTATTAGCAAGTGAGATTGAACTCATAAGGACCCTCAAACGTGCAATTTTTCCAACAATGGTCAGTAGGCACTTTACCTCCTTTTCTGTCCAATAGGACCCCTTCATGGACATACTTGCAGGTGAGCCTGCTGTAGTCAGGAAGGAAACTTTCTGGCAATGCAGTAGATGGCACTAAATTTGACAAACTAGGAAGGGACTCCTTTGTTTTATGCATGCGCGATACAGCAGAGAAAAAAGCTGTGGAGAACAACGCATGCACAGTCACCTTTCCGTTCCATTGGACATGCACACTCCCAACATCTGAGGCAGAAAAGCGGTAGATTTATGCTTGGATTTAGTTAAGTTCATCTATTATATATCTTAAACCAGGGCATCCCCCCCCCTCACATTTGCTGTCCCATGTGCAGTGGCCAAAATCCACAATCCAAAAAACAGAATTTATTTTACACATACTTCCTGTGCAGTTCCTAACTGAGTAATAGGAACAGTGCACCAAATTGTTTGTGAGGGAAATTGAGGAATGGAATTGAGGATGAATGGGAATGCAGATAATTGTGATAATGACAGTGCAGATGAGGGTAATTCCAACACCAAGAGAAAACAGGGAAGAGGCCATGTGTGGTCACATGTGGAAATTATGGATTTGATTTCTATTTGGGGGGAATTTAAAATCCAAGGGGAACTGAAAGCCAGCCAATGCAACATTGGTATGTTTAATAGAATTATTAAGGAGGTGAGGAACTGAAATCATGACAGAACTGGCAAGGAATGCAGAAGCAAAAGTAAAGTGACGAGGCTAGAATATAAAAAGTGGTTAATTACAACAAACAAAGTGTAAGGGAGCCAGCTACCTGTCCATATTACAAAGAACTTGATCATTTCCTCAATGAAGATAGAAGTATTTTTCCAAAATGGCCATCCTCAAGCCTGAAAGTTAAAAAAAAGAAAAAGAAAGAATTAACAAGGTAGGGCAGGTGAGGACCAGCAGGAATGTTTGAAGCTGTTCAGTATAAGGATCTACCCACAATTGATACTTCCTGATAGTATGTTTTTATGACAAGTGTTTATGTTGGAAATGATTGCTCTGTGTATATAAGGTACTGATCTATAATAGTATTCCCTATAATGAGGAAATAAAATCTGAGGAAGAGGATGAACAGGACCATGATTGGTCCAGTTCATGCACATGCATATCTGAAGATTTACAAATCAATGAAGGACTGGAAAGCAGTGGTGCAACAGGTATGTCTTCATAATCAAGACATATTTGTGATAATCACCATATGCTAATAACATGTGCTCTAGATACATATACTTGCAATAAGATCTTATAATACTTACCAACACAGAAGGAAGGAAAGAATTTCAATTTTAATCAAAATAATTTGTATCAGCAGGAACTCACAAATGAATTCCTGGAGAGGATGAAAGAGGACTCTATTATTCTTAGGGAGGTTGCAGATAGCTTCAGAGAGGATGTTAGATCCAGTGAAATTGATTGCAGGGAAATGACATTGGTCCTCTACAGACCAGCCCAAAGGGCCGGCCTGGAGGTAGAGTTGGGGTGGGGGAGCCCCAACCCCACGCTGACACCGTCCTGATGCCGCACGACGTTACACACGGTGCACGGTGTCAGGACGCCCTCCCGGTGCAGCATTCTGACATGCTGCACTAAAAAGAGCAAGGAAGAGCCGCACGCCAGCTTTTAGGGTGGCCTTTTGCTGCCCCTAAAGGAGCAGCATTTTGCTGCTCTTTTCAGGGTGGCAAAGGGGAAGATCGGGGCCACAGCATGGGGTTGCCGCAGCCCAATCCATCGCTTCCCGGGGTGGCCCATAGCTGCCCATCTGCAGAGGGCCATTGTTAAAGATCTGGTTATAGCAAAAAGAGAACCTCCAAATAGAGGTGGTGGCTTGTGTGGTGATTGTTGGATATGTTTGCATTCTTTTTTTCCTTCCTTATATTGATAAGAGTTTTCTACTTTGGTTACTCTTCCTTTTAGACTAACTGTCTTTTCAGACTAACTGTCTTCTCTCTTTAGAGATTTTAAAATAATTGCTGTATCCATCTTCCTGCTATCATAAAGATGGTGAGATTACCTGAAATATCACCAGTTAGATTAGGAATATTTTTAATGTAAATATAGATATTAAAGCCATTACTTTTTTTTAAAAAAACCTACAAGCTACATGTTTATCTTTTTTTGAGTAAGGGCCCCTGCAGACGGGCCAAAAGGGGCAGTGGAGAGCCGCCTTGGAAAGCAGCGGATCGAGGCCGAGGCTACCACACCTCGTGGCCCCGATCCTCCTTTTTGCTGCCTGGAAAAGAACAACAAAATGCCACTCCTTTTATGGGTGGCAAAAGGCCGCCCTAAGAGCCGGCGTGTGGCTCTTTAGCACCCCTTCCGGTGCAGCGTGTCAAAACGCTGCACCGGAAGAACATCCTGACGCTGCACACCATGTGTAACAGCATGTGGTGTCAGGGCGTCCTTGGCATAATAATAATAATAATAATAATAATAATAATAATAATAATTTATAATCTCCTTACGGATTGAGGTGGGATTACAGAATAAAAATGAATACAGTGTATAAAATACAAGCAATAAAATAGTAAAGTTAAAACAAAAATAATAAATTATAAGAAAATATAATATAATATAATAAAAATACAAATACAAAAAAATAGTCAATCATCATCAGAACTGCCCCTCCCCATCTCTGCCTCCAGGCCAGCCCTTTGGAAATCAGAGTTAGGCAAATTCACATTTCTGTTGTTCTGCTAATGAAAGACAAACTCTAAGAGGTTTAGCTTTCATATCTGTATATTTTTGTTTCCTTTAAAGGGTTAAACCTCTAGGAAACTTAAATTACCCCACAGTGATAACCCCCCGAAGTTGCAAGGAAAACATGGAGGAGGGAAGGATGTACTCCCCTTCACTCTGGTTCCTGATACTCAAGAACAGGTATCTGAACCTGATGATTTGATGGACAGTGGTAATTATTTAGCATCAACTTCTGAAGCAGTTCATGGTGATAATGGAAGAAGGAGTAAGAGGGCTTTGAAAAGAAACAAAAGTGTAATCTCCCTAAAGCAGGGGTCGGCAACCTACGGCCCGGGGGCCGGATCCACCCCCCCGAGGCCTTTGGACCAGCCGCGCGCACTGCCGCCACTTTGTTTTCCAAAATGATGCCGCAACTCGCTTGTGCATGTGCCGGAGTACTGCGCATGCACGAATGAGTCGCGGCCACAGTATGCCAGAAGCATTTTGGAAAACAAAATGGCGGATGCGACTCGCTCACGCATGCGCAGTATGCCGGAAGTACTGCGCATGTGAGAGCGAGTGAGCATGCACATGCGCAGTACTTGCAGTGTACTGCGCATGCACGCATGAGCGTGCGCGACACCATTTTCCCCCCACCCCTCAGCCCGCGGAAGACCTCAGGACCAGCGGACCAGCCCCAAGTAGGAAACAGTTGCCTACCCCTGCCCTAAACTATGATATCTCCATGTTATGCATTTGCTATCCATTTTGTATGACTTGATAAATTTTAAACAGTTTTACCATTACAGTACTTTATTAGGGAATTTGATACTTTACATGGTTTTATTTTTAAAAAAATGCTAGTATTATCTTTAAACCCAATTTTTAGTCTGAAAACTAGAACATTTAGGACAGCTGTAGAATATTTGTTTCATTTTCTCCACAAATCACTTCCTCCCAAGCAAGATCTTTGGTCAAAAATCTACCTTGGAACCAAACCTTTCATGTTGCAATAATACAGCATGTGTTGCTTGATGGACAGCTTGGACAAACACATTGTAAAAACAGCTTCATGTTTTTTTCTTTTCATTGCACCAAGATTCTGGTGGAATAGGGTGATTTCCATGGCATTTAGGAGAGGAACTACTGGCTGAGAAATAATTTAGGTCTCACATCTCACATGGTTGGGAGGCAAAAATTGCTCCAGCAATATCGGGACCACTTGACACACTTACCCCCTTTGCAGACAGCGCAAAGTGCTGTCTTCAATCCCAGGAAGGGGAGGGGCAGCCGGACGCAAGGCGTCCTAACCCCTTCCTTAGGACGTCATCAGAGCACCCGTCATTGCACATGATGGGTGCTCCAATGACGTACTTCCAGCTCAGTGTCTGGACACGCTGAGCCAGAAGAGGTGCAAAAGAGCTGCATGGTAGCTCTTCGGGTGCCCTTTTTGCAGCTTGTGGAAGGAGCGCTATTTTAGCGCTCCTTTCCCAGGCGGTGAAAGGGAGGATTGGGGCCGAGGCATGGGGCAGCCTCGGCCCCAACCCGCTGCTTCCCAGGGTGGCCCATGGCCGCCTGTCTGCATCCCCCCATACTCTCTCTTCCCCCCTCCTTCCCCCTTTCTGTCCCTCCCTGCCCACCTTTCTTGGTTGTAATATAAAATGTAGGTAGTTGGATTGGTATTCAGTCTTTCTCAAGCATCTAAAACTATCTGTTTTGCTCAATTGCAAGTTCCATAGACAAACAATTTTACATGGATTTATTTCCAAAATTGTCAATGCTGTTTTTCATATTGATGACTCATAATTGGAAATGTTGAGCCAAAATATGTCTATTTCAAGTTAACATGTTTTCATGCTATGTTAATGGAGTTGTCATTTTCCATTGTTTTATTATAACATTATTAAAATCCTTTGGTTGGAAATAAGGCGATACATACCAGAACTCTGAATACAAAGTTCCACCATTTAATTATTAATGAAGCATTACTGCTTTAGTTCTGGTTAAAGGGAGTTGTTGATTGCAAAGTCATAACAAAGCCACAATTTCTTGTCTAAGAACAGCTGTAATAGTTGAATTTGCTTCAGCAGCATGCTACAAGTTTTTGTTTTTTTTTAAGAAAAAAGGGTTCCTGATGAGTGTTATAACTGGAAAATAAAAAGCTTTTTGTTGCAACCTCTATAGGTTTTCTATCTTTTACTAATTTTAGGTCTAAATTGCACAAAAGGAAAGCATTAGAAATGTTTTGATTCTAGGGCTATCAATGAAATAATGGAACAAGTCAATTCTAAAAAACCTGTTTTATTTAACAGCTGTAACGATAGATATAAAAGCAATTGTAATGTGTAAACATAGTACTGTCATGGGACAGTGAATACTAATTGTTTCTATGTTGCCCCTACTTTTCAATTTTTTTTTAACCAAGGATTACAGCATCCACAGTTTTAACATATGCATAAAGAAAATAACTGCCAAGTATCATATCTTTCATTTCTATGTTTTGTGAGTGACATCTTAGTATGCCATTGTATTTAATGGGTGTTTATTATCACCGAACTATAAATCTTTAAAATTCAACTTTGCATTGTGCAAGACACGAAACGTAGTGGAAAGGGCCTTTGGTAGACTGAAAGGAAGGTGGGGTTGCTTTTCTTCACTTTTAACTGTAGGTGAAGAATACTTTTCCACAATTTTCTCTGCATGTGTGGCTGCTCATGAGTATCCTGGATTGCCTCATCACTTCCCTGGCTTTGAAAATCCAGTGAGTATAGGAAATATTATGATAGAATAATTCTTTGATTTGCAATTTGAAGGAAGATTCCACAGACTTAATGTAATCGGAGCCATGGGCCCTTGTTAATGGGAGCAATCCCTTAAAAGCAGAATTTACAAAACTCTTTAATGATGTCACAGGTGGCCAACCTCTTGTGACCCATCTTGGGCTGTCCTTGGAACTCAGGTCTACAACCTTAAATCTCAGGGCCTGTGATGTTTCTGACCCAGCAATCCCAGTCCTTCCCATCTCATCCTTCTTCATATTTCCTTAGGCTAAAGGAATCACACCAAAAGCTTATTCTGCCCCAAATCCTCAAGTTTCCAGAAGTAATCTTCCGACTTTTGAGCACAACACTCTCCTTTTCAGGACCAGTTCTCCTTTTTCTATGGGAGACAGACCCTTATGCCAAGGAAGATCAGGCACCCATCAATGCCTAATCAACACACAGCAGGCAGTATCAGAGCCAAGCCCATCAACAGCCAACCCACTTGATTTTTGCACCTCTGAACTGGGAACACTTTTAAAACAGAAGGGCTCTTCAAAAGGTTATCCTCTTGCATTCAGTGGGACCTAACCTCAAGTAAATGCAATCAGAACTGATTGCAGCCTTATTTTCCTTCTCAATGCTTAACTAACTAATACATTAAGTAAGTTCATAATTGGCCACCCAGAAAGTCTCAGCACTTTTTTCTGCCTGATCATAATTAGTCCATCTTGGCTTCATTACTCTAGAGCAGACTTAGGACCTCTGCAGATTGTACAAAGTGCCGTTTTGGAGGCACGGAAGTGGAGGGGCAGCATGAAAATATATTAAAAATATATGAATTCCAAAAAGCAAACATTGATTTTGCCATTTCATTTAAGGGACACCATTTTACAATGCCATGCTACTTAATGGGACTTGAGCATCTACAGATTGTGGTGTCCACAGGGGATCTAAACCCCAGCAGATACCAAGGGCCCACTGTATTTGGTAACCCTAGTTCTTAGAGAGGGGTGTCAGGTGGCCCTTTCCTTTCCCTTACATGCCTCCAAATCAAACCTCTTTTTTTGCCCTGTTGTCCACAGACCACTTCAGCCAGTATGAAATCAGTAGAGCTTTCCACATCACTATCAGGGAATCTGCAATTGGCAGATTTCCCTCTTTACCCATGCAGAGGGGACCTGCAGCATCCAGTAGCCTCCCTGTGGGATCACTCTCTTGTCTTCCCTGGGAGTTTAGGATCACTCTGAACAGCTTAGAAATTCTGGAGTTGATTTATTTGGAGAATAAGGTCATCATTGCAATTCCATACTGTGAGGCGGGTATGGAGAAATTTATACACCTCCAGATCTTGTTTGGCTGCAGCACTCCCATCAGCCAAGCCTGCATCACCCATGGTGAGGACTCATGGGAGTTCCTCTTCAACATCTGGATGGCCATGTGTTCTTCATCCTTGTTATACTGTAATGGGTCACTAGAGTTTAGCAACTTGTTTTAATAACAACATAATCACTGATTGCTAACTTAGAATAAGGGTAACTTAGGGCCAGTGTAGACTGTCCAAAAGGGCCAGCCTGGGGGTGGGATGACTGCACGGCAGCTGCCCTGACCCTGCCATCATGCCATGCACCCAACTGAATGGCACACGGCATTAGGTTGGCCCGTTGGTGCAGTGTGCAGACATACTGCACCAAAAGGGCACAAAAAGCCAGGGGACAAAAGGAGGGGGATTTGCCAGCTCTTTTTGGAGTAGCAAAAAGCCAGATTGGAGCCACGGCATGTGGTTGCAGTGGTCTCGATCCAGCACTCCCTGGGTTCGGCCCTCAATCTGTTGCAGTGAGGGGTTTCATGAGGGAGAGATATTTTATTTGCAATTTTTTTTGAGAACAGTTTAAAAATATTTCAAATGAATAAATAATAAAGAATCTGCATGCTTTTCATTTGATTTGTAATCAAATGCTAATGATCTGGCCTTTCTTATAAGAAGGAAATGGTACATAATGGAGTGGGCAACTGCAGAAGTTCCTACTTTCTTCTTTCCCCAATCTCCAGGGACCACATGGATGGGCAACCCTCAACTTTCCCTCACCCCAAATTTGGAAGTGCGTGGACATGCAGTTCTGGGTTTGAAAATTTCTTTATTTTATTTTAAACAATGCTGGGGTGGGGAGAGCTGCAACGGATTTAAAAGATGGATTGACTCCTGGAGGTTCCCCCTTTTCTTTGTTCTAGAAAAAGGTCTGGGGAGAGGGCACACACTTTGCTCTCTCCTATTGTATAAGCATAAGTGGAAGGAAAGCCAGGATTCTTACCTTAGCAGGAATGCAGAAACCCTACATGTTAGACTGGAAACAGATGTTGTAAAAATCTTGGCAATCATTTGCAAATTAAAGAGGAATGTTACTTTTTTCTTGCGCAGCAGGGAAAGAATTTGCCAAGGGGTGGTGTGGTGGTGGGAGTCCTCATCAGGTACTTATGATTAGAAAAATAATACAAAAAATGTGGAAATGTTCCCTTGAATCAAAGGGTGAACCCAAAGTGAATGAAATAGCCCAGTTTAAGATAGAAACTAAAGTTTTTCCCTGGTGGGACTAGAAAGAAAGGAAGAAGAATGGGAAGCAGGTTAGGTCTAATGCCTGTTAAAATCATACACACAACTCTCCCACTGAAGTTTACAATACAGCTTCAACATGTTTTATAATAACATACCTGTCATGTCTATCATCAAGAAATTTTGGAAATGGTAATGCTATGGGGATGCCAAGAATTCTGTAGTAAAGAGATCCAGCCTCCTTGTAGAATGGGAAATGTAGACTTCAGTCCAGTGGGGGATACCCACTGGTGGATCTGTTTTCATCAGTGGAATCAGGTGTGGGATGGTATCTCCACTTCCTTCTGATGTACCTAATCTGGAGCCTTCTGATGCACCTAATCTGGAGAGCTGGGAAGTCTTCCCAAGCTGGCTCTAGGTGGCAACTAGTTCCGTTGCTCTAGCCGAAATCCAATACTGCACTGGGGCTCTAGCTCCAACATAGTAAAACCTCCTCTATATAACCCTGCCACTGCATACTTCAATGCCACTTAGGAATCACCAAGAGCTGGTGGCAATATTCGGTGTTATGTTTCCTACTCATAGCATAGGCATGTATAGAAGGATAATAAATAGCAGGTTTGAGCATCAAACTCATGAAGAAACTCTTAATAACTCTCTTTTTGTATATTCTTGTCTTGAGCCATGTCTACACTGACAGGAAAATCCATTTTATTCTTAGGTTATTCCAATCTGCAACAACCACAAGCTTGTCTACACACACTGAGGTGAGTTCAGGAGAACTGTCCAGATAGTTCTCATTTTCAAACACCCCTGGTCCATTAAATCACAGTATGTATGGCCACAAGGCTGGTCAGAGTTTTTTCTCAAACCCCCCCCCCCCATGTTTGTGGATCTATCTATTTCTAAATTCCTCCCTCCAGCCTTATGCCAACGCTGCTATATGGTCCACATACACACATACAAATACCTGGGTTTTCTGCTCAAAACCAGGATAAATCACCATTTTTCCCTTATAAATTAAAACCCTGAGGCAATGAAGTGGCCCAGATTTGGCCCCCATAATCCCAAATGTTTGAACTACTTGCTGTGAAAACTAGGTGAGGAGACCATTTTATTTGGCCCATAAAGATGTGCCCTTGGTAACAGCCTTATTACTCCTTAAACTGTGAAAAACTCTTAGCATATATATCATCAAATCTGGTGCATACGAATGAGATGCAATATAATATTAGGAGATCACCTCTTTAGGACTGGACTGGACTGCAGAGTCAACATATCTTGACAAAATGGAATAGTCTGAAGCATCATATTTCAAGTGGAAAGAGACTTTTCAAAGGACTTAATTATCACCTTGTATACTCAGGAGGATTCTCCTGCTAGATCTGCTGTCATGAGATTTCCTCAGAATCCTGGGAAAGACAATATAATGGCAAATGAATATATCATCCCATGTGCATACCAGTCATGCTGGACTATGTACCAAGTTGAATCCTGTTTCCATAACAGTTTCTGGTTTCATGATTCCACCCCCCCGTGCCACCTCTATGAAACATAGTGCAAAGTAATCTGTGTTGGAGCAGAAATCTAATAATATTTCATAGAGCAAATGTATGAGAGTTTTGTTGCATTTGCACTGTCACCCAGGCAACAGCTGTTTGCAAGGAACTTTATATACTTACCACTGCTTATTTAATATAACACAATGTACCCTTTTGTGGCTTGTAAATCTGACTGAAATGGAGCACAGTGGAGTCCCCCTCCATTCCAATTTATTAAAATATTTTTCCTGCTTGATTTAAGACACAAGAAATGCATATTTTAGTTCATTTGTCACTATCTGTGACAGATCACCTTTGCTTGTTCAAGACTTCTTCACTGACAGCCATGTCTGAAACTGAGAAAGATCATCATCAAAGCCACCTCTTACATCCCTGGCCATTTTTGCCTTTTACTTGCTTCCTGAAGGAGATGTTATATCATTGATGACCAACTTCCTAGGACAGAGATAGGGAACATTTTCTTCCTGGAATTCAAATTCCAATTTGGACAGGATTATTGCAATGGGCTATCTAGGGGCATGGAATGAACCCAAAGCAAAGGGACAGGTACATATGTATATCTTACCAGTTTCTATACTTAATCACCAAGCATCCATACACAATTCCATTTTTTGCATGCCTACAGCAGAGTAAGTCCCAGCAGAACAGCTTGCAAAGCCCAGTTCAGTTATATCTCTGTTCAGGAGTAACCCCATATGGTATATACCCACTTGCACTCACAAATGAATAGCAACCACACATGATAACATAAAACTGGGAAAGGTGTGTGAAGATGAGGGTAATCTAATGCCAACTCACCCTCTCTTTCATCACAACCTTGCATTGTTTTTAACTTAAAGTAAACCTGTTGAAAATCTGATCTTTTATTGTTTGGCTGTCATTCAGACCAGACAGAGATAATGTCCATTGTCTCTGACATTATCTTCTTGAACAATGGTCTTTTTGTGAAGTCGTGATTTAGGTAAAACATTTCAAACAAGCAGAAACATCCTTGTAAGTCCCGAAGTTTCATCATAAGTAGTTGAATGACACAATCTCCCCTTACTATATCTTTCAGGCTTTCAACAAGACTGCTTCATAAGAAGTTGTGTGGAGAAAACACACTTCCTGTACTGTTATTGCACCTGCTTATATGAGAAATTAATTATAGCAGCATGGTGCTAAAACCTTTTAGGTTAAGTCTTTGTGCTTTGTTAATCAATTTTTGAGCAATGTCTATGAAGTAAACCATGGCTTAAGTTCTAAGAAAACTCTTTGCAGATGACTGATGTGTAAAAAATGTCCATCCATTCAAAGTTGGTTTCTTAGTCACTGATTAAAGATACTGATTGCTCTGCATATGACTTTTCTGAATTGGTAAAAGCAAAAACAAAACAAATAAAAATCTACTTGTAATAGAAATTAAATCAAATGTACTCTTAACAGAATGAAGTTTTGCTTTGTCAGACCATTGGCTGGAATTTATGATCACAGTTCTTAAGAGTAACCTCAAGTTAAATCTGGATGAGGTGAGGCAGTGGCATCCCTGGGTTTGATGTCACCCGGTGTGGTAATTCATGGTGTCACCCCTGCATTGACCTCCTCTCATTTCACACCATACAGAATCCTTAGTAATCAGTAATGCTTTATTGCACTATTGTTACTCATAAATCATAATACCCATATACCACTGAGTGTAATGCTAATAGTTGTGATGTAAACAACTAGCAAAAATTAACAAAAAACATTTCATTACTACTATTAGATAAGCTTTATTGGTGGTAAATGATGCAGCAGACATCCCCTCCCAACCAATGATCAAATTGGCTCCCTAAACAGCACATTCTACCCAGATGATTCCTGACCAGTGATCAAATTCCCCATCATTAGCTTTGGACTTGTGTGCATCCCTGTCAGCCAGGCTGAGGACGAGGAGGCTGAACCAAGCCCTAGCTTTGCTCTGCCAGCTCCAGCAGAGTCAGCTGAGCCAGGCCCTAGCTCTGCTATGCCAGCCCCAGCAGAGCTTGTGACTCAGCAGCCCAGCCTCCCCCAGTAGAGGTTCAAGGCCTGGGAGACATAGAGGAGCAGGACGTGGAGATACCTACCTTCAGCCAGAGAAGAACAGAAAGGATGTGCCTCCGTTGATCCAGGAGGTTATATGAGAAATGCTCAGCAATCACCAAACAACTGTGATTAGGGACTGGGCCAATATAAACAACTGTGAGATGCCAAGCTTCTTTGTATCTGCGTTCCCTGGTGAAAGTATCTTACTCTGACTCCCTTGTTGCCTGAAACCTTGCCTTTTAGACCTTGTATTGACCTGGAACTCTTGACCCTGGCCTGGACTCATTGATCTGCTATCTGGAACCCTTGACCTTGAACTGAACTCGCTGACCTGCTACCTGGACCCTTGGCTTGCCCTCTGGTTTTGCCCTATTGAACATTTGACTGGTACTGTGCTCTTAGAATTGCCTTTGTGCTGTTGCAAAGTCTTGCAATTGTGTGCCTCATCATTATCAACAACTTTGTTGGCTGCTTTCCTGGACAATCCCCTCCAATCTGAGACCAATGGAAAATGGACTTTCAAACATTATATACTGCCAAGTTAATGCAAAAAGTATCAAACAGTCACTAATACAAAGTGACCCTTTCATTCCACTGGACACTTATTAAAATTTGGCTGTGATGCTAACAAGGGGCTTGTGGAGACAACAGGCAAATTAGAACCCTGGCACTAGCCAATGAGAGCGAAGCCAGGAAAAGGTGGGGACTGCTCCCAGGAGTGAGTGGGATTTATTTTCTTGAGAGGCATCTTTTTAGTATTTCCTTACTATTACTGGATAGGTGGTGTTTTAACTAGCTCCATTATCTTTTGTTTACTTTTTAGCTTTTTTAAGTCTTTTATCTTGAATTTTAATTTTTCCACGTCTTACCTGGAATAATATGCTTTTTTTAGCTGACTGTTGCACCTCATTGCTGTGCAGCATTGTTTACCTCTTATTTGTGTTCTTTTGGGAAACTCTATACTGCCTGTTTGCATTATCATTACCCCCCCCCCCCCGATTTACTATTAGCGACTTTGCTCTACCAGGATCTCTCCTAGACAGAAATGGAAGCCAAGAACTATTATTCCTTGGGAATTTAACATTTCATTGTTTTGAATTAGTTTGTGCTTTTGTTTTTTCCTGTGACAAGCTATGATCGGGGTTTTTTAAATGGGAAGGGGAAAAAAAACATTCCAGAACAAGCCCAGGGATAGTTAAGCACAACAAGGCCTCCAAACAATCCAAGATTGACGAATTGCTTGGCTGTGAGAGAACTGTGAGTATCTCAAACTTAAGCTCAGTGTTTACAATTCCCATTGGTAACAGGTTCTCAGCTTTGGATAATGAAAATGAGACTTTACCTGTGCCTTTTGAAAAATGTGGTGATCATTTGGCTGTTTATCAGGAAGGAGGAGTATCCTTGGAGTCAAATGGGTCAGAGGAGTCTGTCCTTGAGGAATTGCTTATAACTGAGAAGAAACAGCATATTGAACAACAGTCATACCTCCAGACTTTGGGAGACTGCAGACAGGCTGCTCTGGGCCTCCCCAGGAAGCGACGGATTTGGGCTGTGGCAACCCCATGCCACGGCCCTGATCCTCCCTTTTGCTGCCTCGAAAAGAGTGGCAAAATGCCGCTCCTTTCAGGGGCAGCAAAAGGCCATCCTAAGAGCCAGTGCATGGTTCTTCTTTGCCCTTTTTGGTGCAGTGTGTCAGAACACTGCACACCATGCGTAATGGCACGAGGCATCAGGACGGCATCGGCGTGGGGTTGGGGCGGCCGGCGTGCGGTTGCCCCGCCCCAACTCTACCTCTAGGCCGGTCTTCTGGGCCGGTCTGCAAAGGCCCTTTGTGACCAAACAATGCCTTTTAACAGCTCATACTGGTATCTCAATCTATGAATGCTTAGAAAAAACTGGTAATCAACTGGAGCTTCTTAAACTCTCCTTTGATAATTTTATACAAAAACATACAGCTCTAAAAGAAAGCTTGGGTCAGTCCAGCAGCATGGGACCCAGTAAAGAAGAAAAGATGGGGTGCAAAAAGAACAGAATCAATGATTCTAGGAGCAGTTCACCAGCTATATTCAAAGGAGCTAGAAAAAGGAAAATGCAACAGGATTCTGCAAGCCATCTCTGCAAATCACCTATAACAGAACAAGCAATGGTAGATGAAGGCCCTATAGAGCTATTAGACTTTCTCTGAGTCAACTTCTACATATACACCCCCATAGCATTGATATGCTTACTGTGGACTGGCTTCAAGGTATATCTGCATATAAGAGAATTGTACTAACATTTGAACAGTCTACAATTCCTCTTATGTTGATGAAAATGAAGGATTTTTTTTTATCCAACTTTCAAATAATACCAATGTGGGTTTATAGAGACCTGGCTATTACCCCTTTAATTACCCTTAAGCACAACAGTGGGATGTCTATAGAGGAAAGGAACACCTGTTGCTTAACATCTAAAGAAACTCCTAGCAATATCATGCCACAAACAGGGCCAACCAAAATGTTCAGCATTGTAACAGAGAAGCAATTTGTAAATTAACTATCAACAAAGAACATAAAGTTATTGCTTCTAGACAGAATGTTCTTAAGAACACGCTGTTTACTATCAAAGATTTGGCTGAACCACTGGTGAATCTAGTATCCACTGATGAAGTCCCTCATGTTAAAAGAGATCTGGATGGAGGCTCTATTGATGCTTTACTAGCAATGGATCAGGATGATCTGACAACTACAGTTCCAGCATAACCCTTGGAGGGTTAACAATATAGTTGCTTCAATAGAGTTGTCTCCCAAATAAAAAGCTCATGTGCAAACAGAATCCTTGGTTATTTGTGATTATACTGATTCAATTACACCAGTTTGACAATTAAATTTACTATCCTGGAATATTATCGGCTAGATGAATAAGGGGCTCTGCAGATGGCATGGGGCAGCCTAGGCCCCAATCCTCCGTTTCTTAGGGCAGCCCATGGCCACCTGTCTGCAAAGCCCCTAAGTTCCATGATGCAGCTTTGGCAATTTATCTACAAAAGTTTAACATTCTATGCTTGCAAGAGACATGGGCTCACAAATTTACCATCTCTTCATGGATTCTGCTCATTTTCTGTTCCAGTCGTTAAAACAAGTACTAGAGGCTGTGGATATTTATCTCAGTTGACTTGCCAGTTGCTATTCAACCATTGGCTAGTTTTTATCCACAGTGGGCCCCAATATTAGCTAAAGTGTTTACTCATCATCAAGTTTATTTGTCTGTGGCAAAATGTGCATTACGAAATATTACAAAAGCACGGCAAGAAAATTATAATAATACAACCAGCATGCTTACCAGAAAGGTATCTACAAAGTACAAAGAGAATACAGGAATAAAATCAATTAAAATTACAGGTGAAAATGCCAGGGCAACAATAGAGCTACAACTGGTCCCCTTTGCAGTCCACTGCGGATGTTTTTAAAAAATTGCAGCAGATCTTTTGGGCTGCTACTGCGAAGGTGGCCACCTTAAGTGTAATAGATTTGGAATGGTCTGCCAGCAGATTACAAATAATATCAGGCAGCATCCAACCTGCCCTCATTTTCAAAAGATCTCCCACGAAATGGTTCCTGGGGTCCTATACAGTGGGCAGTGTAAAAGATAATGCATTAGGTCTTCCACCTCCCCAGAATCACAAATACAAAAATGCTATGTGTAAGGGATCCCTTTATACCTTCCCTCTAAATGAGCTGAAGGAATTCTCTGAAAACGGAGGGCAGTAAAGGCTTTTCTCAGAGCAAAAAAAGTTAAGTCTTGGAAATACTGTTGGAAATATTATTCCCTCTTTATAAGGCTGGACTATGGAGAGAACACTTGCTGTTGGCTGGCCAGCATATTTTCAGAGGAATCCAACTCAAAAATCCTATTTCTGATAGAGTATTTGTCCTTATGAATGATAGAGGTCTAGACTTTTCAAAATAAGAAGGGGACAATGTTGTCCAAAAGTGGGTCCATCCTCCCTTAGCAAGTTGCTCAGTAAACCATTGTTTACTGCTTTGTGGATTCTAGCCCTAATAGGAGAGTGATCTACTTCCAGCCTTAGCAAAGAAGAATGTGCTCCCAGAGGAAGAGCTAACAGTTCTGCGTGATTTCAGCTGCTGCAACATAAATCAGTCCTCATTGCTCTACTCCATATAGTAATTGGGGTATAAATTTGGACATAAAGATTTTTAGAATGGGGCCTACCAGGGGACCTCCACTGACCCTTCCAAAGGTTAGTATTACTTTTGCTGTCCTCCAAGATAAAAGTATTGCTGCCTCTAAATGGCATTTCCAATTTCCATTATAGGAAAAATGTACCCCCAGGTATTTGAAATTATAATATTGCTCAATCAGGTGACCATCTAAGTACTGTTTATGGGAGCACTTCCTTTTAGAGAAAATCTAACCAAGTTCTCCTGACTACAAATCTTGCCTAGTTTTTGTAGACGTCTCCTCATACCTATCTGAGTGATAGATAAGAGGGCCACATCATCAGCATATAACAGTATTTGGATTTTCCTGTTTCCAGCAGAGGGTGGGAAACAATCTGCAGAGCTCAAATCAGCTTGACTTGTAAATAAATAATTACTTTGTTTCAGCAAGCAGCTGTCTTGAAGTGCTTTCAGACATTAAATACATTAAAAATGCTACCAACATTGATAAAAGCCTTCTAGTTTTGGGACACATTAGATCAGGGGTAGGCAACCTAAGGCCAGGGGGCTGGATGTGCTCCCTGAGGCCTTGTTCTTGGGGTTTTCTTGGCAAAATCTCCACAGGGGGTTTTGCCATGGCTTTTCTGGGGCTGAGAGAGTGTGCATGCATATTTTTTAATTTTAATTTTTTTTAAAAAAATATTTATTTATTTATTTATTTATTTATGGTGCTTTGGCCCCCTAATTGTCTGAGGAACAGCAACCCAGCCCCCAGCTCAAAAAGGTTGCCTACCCCTGCATTAGATAGTGGGTATGTGGCTGTCAAAGAATACTTGGTGCCACGTTGGGGGGGGGGAGGAATTTGAAACCCAGAGTGCTGGCATCTAAAGAGAGTTATAGTGCAGGAAACACTTAAGAGAGTCCCAAGTTATGAGTCTCGCAGTGGGATAGTGGCCATCACCCTCACATAATTGGTAGTCGCAGTGGGATTAAAAAAGAGACCCATTGTGCTGCCAACCGAGAAAGTAGTTGGGTGAGTGACTCTCACTGTGACAAAGGTTTATTCAGATGGTGAAGATAATCCCGGTTGAATTTTTGTTCACAAACATTTCAAATGCATCTGATTAAGTTGAAAGGGGGGGGGCTGCAAAAAACCGCACTTAGCTTGGGATAATCAATCTTGTCCCCCCCACACTTTTCCTAAAAGATTCTCATTGTCCGCTGTGTGAATAACCAATGCAAACCTACCCAGGATAAACTCTGCATGCCTTAAATGTGTTTCAAATACATCCACATCACCAATTCCATCTTTATTCACAGAACTGGCACATGTGAGCAACAGAACTTGTGTGAATGAGCATAGATGCAGTTCTGATAAAGAAAAGAGTGTGAACAACAAAACTGGAATGCATGAGTGACGTTATTTTGATAGTCACACTAAAAAAAAAAGTCTGAATAACCCCAAGGACTCCAAAACCTATCTGTCTGGGCAGAGGCCCAACTCACTACCTAGGAAGAAAAGAATCTCCCTACCATTCAAAAGCTATATTTGATCTCATCTTATACCTCGTGTATTTGCCTTGATATTACATCAAGGGGAAAACTTTGTGTACACAAGTCAATGCTTTGGCTTTATACCTTTTTTTTTATCATGTCATAAATCTTCTAGTCATTTGTTTAGCTACTATTTTCCTACTTGCTGCGCCAAACATCACTAGGCTCGAAGTCTGGTTGGAATCTGTCCCATATAATTTCATGGTGGTAAAATATGACTTGAAGCCAACCTGAAAGCTGAAATCCTAACATGTGGTAAATATACTGTCTGCTGCAGGTGACTTACAAATTGTTTTCTTTCTCTGTTGCCTTGTCATGATCTATTGGAATACTTGGAAAATATGTGATTTTTGGCCATAAATTACTTCAGAATTATATAAGACAAAGTGAAAGTAATGAAAGTTGCATTCTATTATCACTGAGAATAAAGTTTCCACTGTTTTCATTTTGAAGTTATGTAATATGTTTGTGTGTGAGAGAGTGTGTGCTTGTGAGAGTCAATCATAACTAGAATAAATTTTTTTCTAAATGCTTCAGAGGATACTGTCAAATTTTCCTTTAAAGCTACTCTATTCATCTTGATAGAATGTGCAAGGAATGCCAAAAACCTATTCCTGCTGTAATTCCTAAACACACTTAGCAGGGAATATATCCCATTGAACTCAGTGGGTTTTTATTTCTGAGTAGGCCCATGTAGGGTTGCATAATAAAACAGTTTCTGAGAGAGAGAAAAAACTTTGCTGCTGTTGAATGAAAAAGAATGAGAGAAATAAAGTAGTTATTTATATAAAACTCTCTTTTTTTTGTATTTATACATTTTGTAATGGGATACTTTCCGCCTTTTGTTTTATATTTACTATTCACTGCCCCCATCTTTCAAGGCTTTCAGGTCCTCTCCTTAATTCGAGGGAAGTGAACAAAAAAGAAGGACCTGAGGGGAGGGACATGGGAGGCCAGGAAGTGAGGAGGGCAGGACTGGAGGAGAAGGGAGGTTCATATTGAGAGGAAAAGATTAGATGGGAAAGAAAGAGAGGTGTGCGGAGTGAATCCAAAGGCAGGTGGAAAACAGCTATTGGGCAGCAGCAGCATGGCGTGTGTGTGTGTGTGTGACACTGGTGGAGGATCTATCCAACACTACAGTAGCAACACCATATCTAGCACACATTAGTATTGCACAGAGGGAGGCAAAGGTGAATCTCATGATAACCTTTCACCAAACAACAGCAACAACAAAAAACCAGGATGAGACAGTCCAAAATAAAACAAGAGACAGGGACAGGACAGAAGCAGACAGCTAAAAGGACAGAACAGAGGGCAAGTACAAATAGAGATGTGGGCAAGGGCACAACAGAAGTAAACAAAATGGGAACCCAAGCAAGTACATACATTTAAAAATGAAAAGAAGGTCTGAAGCTGTTCTACACATATTATAGTTGCAGCGAGTGTGAAAAGCATGAGTTAAGAGAAATTAGACATAGCAAAAAAGAAACAATGTATAAACGGAGCACTACTAGCAGTGAGTGAGCTAAAATTGACAGGAATGGGGCATTTTGTGTCAGATATCCACACAGTGTTCTACTCAGGAAATGATAAAAGGAGAAAAAAATGAGTAGCATTAATAGCAATGACAGATATAGCAAAATCAATCAAAGGATATAATGTAAAATCCAACTGAATCATGTCAATAAGGCTTCAGGGAAAGCCAGTAAACATCACCATAAACCAAATATATGCACCAATCACCAAGGCAGAGAGGGAAGAACTGAGAATTTATATGACAGCGTCCAAGAAGAAATGGACAGCACACCAAAACAGGACTGTATAGGCAATTGGAATGCTAAAGTTGGAAGCAGAGCAGAATCAAAGACAGTAGGGAGATTTGAGCTTGGTTCAAGAAATGAAGCACGAGAGTGACTGATATTGTGAGGCCAACAATCTATTCAACTGTAAATACCTTCACCATACAACCAGAGAAGAGACTCTACACATGGACATCACTGAATCAGCAACATAAAAAATCAAATAGGTTACATAATAGGAAACAGAAGATGGAGAAGCTCCATTTTGTGGCAAAAATGAGACCTGGCATACACTGCAGCACAACCCATGAATTAGAATAAAGCTGAAGAAGAATACCAAATCAATCACCATGCCAAAATATAATCTGAAAAATGTCCAAACAGAATTTAAATAAAATGTGAGAAACAAATTTGCAATATTAGGCCTGACTGACTGGTAACCAGAAGAGCTGTGGACAGATGTCAGGGACATAGTCAAGGAAGAATGCAGAAACTGTGGCCAAAAATCTGGCCAAAAAAAGGGAGAAGAAACAATGGATGACAGATGAAACATTTCAAGCAGTTAAACAAAAATGAGAAGGAAAAGGAAAAGGAGATAGGAACACAATCAGAACCATGAATGCTACCGTCCACAATTAGTGCACAAGGATAAAGAGAATTACTGCCACAATCAATACAGAGAAATACAACCTGACAACAAAAAAGGAAGAGCTGGGAATGCTCTACAATTAGAAGAGTTACATAATGCACAACCACAATAAAATAAAAATAAAAAGTGGAAACAATACACAGAAGATCTATATAAGAAATGTGAAAGGATGACACATGGGAAGAAGAAACCTTTGAAGATAAACTCCAAATTTTTGAAAGAGAAGTGAAAGCCACACTCAAAACAGTTGGGAAGAATAAATTACCAAAAACAGATGACATACCAATAGAACTGCTACAATCCATGGAGACCAAATCAAGTTCAGGTCTAAAATCTGCCAACAAATATGGAAAACAAAGCAGTGGCCCACAGATTGGAAAGGATCAATATACATTCCTATACACAAAAAAGGAGACTCAAAAGAACAACTACAGGACTGTTGCACTAATTAATTACCATGCAAACAAAGACATGCTCAAAATTCTGCAAAAGAAAAGAAAACAATAAATAATGACCATGGAAGATCTACATACATTAAACCTAGATAATGAGTAAATTGAAATATTTAAAGATTCCCTGTACCTTGGATCAAACATTGAACAGAACAGAGATTGCAGTCAAAAAATAAGAAGACCAGAAATGTGAAAGGTAGCCATGAAAAACATGGCTTTAGACAAGATCCTAAAGTGTAAAGATATACAAGTGTAAAGATATACAACTGAGCAGTAGAATTGTCTATGCCATAATATACTCCTTCACTAGAGAGCTGGACAGTGAAGTAAACCAATAAAAGAAAATTAACTCATTTGAGATGTGGTGCTGGAGAAGAGTACTGAAGATACCGTTGATGGACAAGAAGACAAACAAATGGATCCTTGAACAAATTAAGCCTGAACTCTCACAGGAAGCCAAGATGACGAAACTGAGGCTGTCCTATGATAGCCATGTGATGAAGAGGTATGATTCACTAGAAATGACAATAATGCTAGTAAAGGCAGAAGGCAGTAGAAAGAAGAAGAATGCACCCAGATGGATAGACTCAATCAGGGAGGTAATGGGCCTGAATGTATAACAGCTGTGGAAGTCTCATCACCCATCCTCTGTGCTGGCTCAGGCCAATAGGCTTTGCAACTCAACTATGGAGTTTATTACATGGACGGGATCCCAAGCAAAGATGGGATTTAAACTTTAAAAATCCACAAAAGCGGATTGTTTTTCAGATGACGTCTGAGATTAATCCACATAGAAATTGGGGGGAAAACTGCAAAAGGGTGTTGATTTTCAGATGATGTTAATGAGCAATAATGCAACATTAACATGGACAGAAAGGCGAAAAAACGTGCTTTTTACTTTCAGGATTTTTCCGAAAATAAAAAGAAGCATGTTTTGTCGCCTTTCTGTCTGGGTTAATGTTGCATTATTGCTTATTGTCTGAAAATCAACCTGCTTTTGCAGGTTTTTTTCTGGGGTTTTCTTTGTCTCTGTGTCATAAACTAGCTTATCTGGAAGGACTCTGTTTCCTGACCCTAGTTTATGCATTGTATAATGATATGTTGTCAATGCAATCTGCATTGAAGAGTTCATATGGCCTCTCCTCCTTAATGTCAAGATGATGATAGCATAACACATCATGGATCTCTCCTGGCATGCACAGGCCTCCTGTCCTTCCCATCCATCTCAATTACATTTCTATTTGTTTAAAGAGAGAATTTGATTATTGAACATTCCTGTGTGCCTGTGAAGTGTCTCCCTTCATAGGAAAGCATGTCCTCTCCATACACAGAAGAATTGTAATGCAATCATTATCTATACATAGTTTTACAGCTTTTATAGCATTCTTTGGGGAAGGGAAATCTTAAATTTCATGCTTATGGTCATTTGCTGTGGAAGGGTGGCATCGCAGAGAAATGACAACCAAACACCCAATTGGCAGAAAAGGCCACAACTTTATTAGGTACAGCTGACAGGTAGGGTTGGCCTGAAAAGCATGAGGTCTGGATCTGACATCGATCAACCTGCCTTCTGATCAATGAACCAAGTTGCCTGGTCACAGCCAAGTTAAGGGATGGCAAGGGGTAACTGATTGATCACATGCTCGCATCTCAGCCCCTTGTCACCGGGGGATGCTGATTCGGAGTTGCCCCCGCAATGGCAAAACCGCAGCGCTCCCAGCACCCCTAAGGACTCCCAATCCAGTGCTCCGCAGCACAGGAAACCAGATCTGAGACCTATGCTACTGCCACCAAAGGCTGGGCTCACCCCTGGTGCCCGCCTTCCGCCAACCCCGAAAGCTGAACAACCCCTATAAGGCTGAACAACCCCTACAAGAGTCCAGTCCCAGTTGGATGTAGCCAGCAAATGCCCCAGACTTCCACCTGCCGAACCATTTTATTGATTCCACTGGAATGCTGCATTCTGCTGCACTTGTGCTGGCCCGAATGCACATGTGGCAGCCGCACTCTCCCTGTTGTCCTGGGTCTGAGTCAGCGTTTTGTGCTGGGGTGGTAGGTCTGGGGGGGCAGCACAGCACTGGGATGTCCAACCTTCTTCATAAAGGCTGAGAGGGTATGCGTGAAACCCACCAATATCTCATCACCCACTGATAAGGAGGCCACAGGCATGGGTACTGCTGACGGTGGAGCTGATGAAGGTAGCGCTGAAGGATGCTGCTGCCTTGCCCTGGGGCAAGGCTGACCCATGACCTCTAGGCTGTCTGGCTTGGCCCCTGGAAGTAGGCCAAGGCAGATCCGGCCTGGTCTTAGACCCATTGGGAGGCATGGGCTTTGTTTTACTGGCAGCCATGGTGTACCCTCTCCACTTACTGAAGGGGGAGGGGCTTGGCTCAGCCGCTGAGGATGCGGAGGCCCATTTGCGCCACCCGAGGGCTGTCTCAGCTCTGGAGGCCCACTTGCCTGAGCCACAGCCACTGGCTGCGGGGGTTGTGGTCGGCCTGAGCCAGGTAGTCAGAGCAGAGCAGAGCTGGGGAACCCAACCCTGGGCTCAAATAGTTGCCCTGTGACTGTGCTTACCTGCTGTGATCCGATCCTTGCAAGAGCAGAGCTGCAATGGCTCTGTGCTAGTGTGCCACATGGCCTTAAGTAGGCCCACCAACCAATCATCTTCAAGAAGCTCTGGAAGTCCCACCCCCTCCTGGCCTCTCGACCGTTCCCAGGGACTGGATGCCCCAGCGCTGACCTGTGGGAGGCACTTCTGGCCCACACTGTCTTCTGGGAATTGTAGTCCCCTGCTCCCATGCTGGAAGCCACTGCTCCACAGCACCCAATCCGGGCCCTCCAAGCCTTCCCCAATGCTTGCTGGGATGGCACGGCCATGCCCAGGCTGAGCAACGCTTCTCAACGGCTCCCCCACATAGCAACCAGGCCAACCCAGTGAGTGTATTTCAGTGACTTTAAGTCCACCTGTCAGAACAGTGTTTTCCAGTAACAATTTATGAGACACAAACTATTTTCCCACTTAATGACATAATGCAGTTAAGTTTTTCATTTTTAAAATATGCTCCCCCCCCCCCAATTTAATAGCTGGTTTCTGTTGCTTTCACGTATTTAAGACACACGTGGAAATCAATTCATCATTTTAAACTCATCAGGGAGCTGGAAATTATTCTGCTATTTCACTTTTTCTTATTTCTTTTACTGATGTGGCTCATTCCCTGCACTGTTTTTTTTCCTGCTTTTTCCGACCCATGACTGTCTTTTATAAATTTCATTCCTCAAGCCAACACAGAAGAGTTAGCAAACCTAAAGCCCAAAATTAAGTATGTTCAGTAGGCTTCACCTCTAGGCAAGTGTACATAATGTGAGGACTTTTGAAAAATCTTCTCTCTCCCCCGGCTGTTGCAAAGCTGGAAAAAGAAATATTTCCAACAAGGAGGAAGAGATTTGTGAAGGCCCCAAGTGCCAGTCTTTAAGCCACATGAATGATTTCATTTTCACATTGCTTCTCTCTTGTCTTTATTGGTGGTAGCAATGTGTCGACCATTAGATTATGGGGGGATGCAAACAGCAAAAACCACTGTCTTCAATCCCAGGAAGGGGAGGGACAGCTGGACGCCGGGCACCCCAATCCCTTCCTGAGGACGTCATTGGAGCACCTGCCATTGCACATGACAGGCGCTCCAATGACGTCTTTCTGGTTCAGCATCTGGACACACTGAGCCAGAAGGAGCGCGGAAGAGGCATCCAGTGTCTCTTCCCGCACCCCTTTTGGCTTCTCTGAAAGGAGCGCTATTTTAGCGCTCCTTTTCAGAGGCACCATAAGGGTAGATAGGGGCCGAGGTGTGGGGCAGCCTCTGCCCTGATCTGCGGCTTCTGGGGCAGCCCATGGCCTCCCATCTGCAAAGCCCCAAAGTGAGAATGCAGCCTGAGGCAGATAAATTTGGGCTTAATGAAAAAGCAGCACATTTATTTATTTAAATATGTGTTGCTTCTGAGTTGACCAGGACGCCCAAGGAGATCCCAACAGATAAAGAGAAAATACATTTTTTAAAAACATACCAAAGCTATTTTAAAAGCACAGTTTTAAAAACATCAGAAAACTGAAATGGTTACAAAACCAAGCCCTGGTATCAAGGGCCAAAGGTAAGATAAGACTGTGCAGATAGAGACAGCTTAACCTTTCTTGGAAGTGAGTTGTACAATGAAGGTGCCACTACAGAGAAAGCCCTGTCTTGTGTACTCAGCAAACTAACCTTTAGATGGGACACACATGTTAAGAAACTGGGCCTTTGCAGACTGCTAGAAATAGTGCAAATTGAGTCCAAACAAGGTGTGGCTACCAGTCCTACAAAATAAGAAAATCAGAACTCAGCAAATGCAAATGGGAAACCAACCAGGGTCAGGGGCTTTCCCAGCACACAATAGCAGACAATATCCTTGATTGCATTTCCTCTCACCCTGAAGCCATGCCATTAACAACAGAACAATATCTATTCAACACAGAACAATACACAGTTTACATGGGAATAGCAGACAATATCTAGTCAGGTGAATGCGGTGGTCAGGAGTGCCTGTTATCAGCTTCGGATGATACGCCAACTGTGCCCTTATCTGGATATGAGGGATCTGGAAACTGTGGAACACACTCTGGTAACCTCACGTCTGGATTACTGTAACACGCTTTACATGGGGCTACCCTTGTGCCTAACCCGGAAACTGCAATTGGTACAAAATATGGCAGCCAGGTTAATTGCTGGAACATTGAGGAGAGAGCATATAACACCTGTGCTGAAATCCCTCCACTGGCTGCCGATTAGTTTCCAGGCACAGTACAAGGTGTTGGTTTTAACCTTTAAAGCCCTATATGGCTTGGGGCCATCTTATCTCAGGGACCGCCTCTCCCTGTATGACCCCCCACGTGCACTTTGGTCCTCTGGGAGGAATCTGCTGCAGCCTATAAAGACCAGGCTTTCGCAGACCTCCCAGAGGGCCTTCCCTGCGACTGCCCCCAGACTGTGGAATGGCCTGACGGATAAGATCCGTCTTATTACCACTCTTGCTGCCTTTAAGAAGGCAGTAAAGACGGATCTCTTCCGGCAGGCCTTCCCGGAATAACTGCCCGGCCAAATGGAGGTGATCCGCTGTTTTCATCCCTCTGGCCACCACGATATGTATGCCAACTGGTTTTAGTCTTTTATGATTGAATTGATTTTAATTTTACAATAGTTTAATTTAGTTTTAAGGGGTGAGAGGGTTTGGGGGTGGGGGTGGGGGGCGTGGGATGATGGAATGTTTTAACTGTTGTATTTTTTAATTTGCTGTAAGCCACCCCAATTGCCGAGCAGAGAGGCGGGTTATAAATAAAACATATTATTATTATTATTATTATTATTATTATTAATCATCCTTGTTGCATATCCTCCCAGCCTGAGGCCATGCCACTAACAACAGAACAATACCTATTCAACACAGGACAATGCACAGTTTACATGGGAATCACTCCTCCCTACCCAGGATCTCACAGTATATATAGACCCACCCTCTTCCATTCCAGTATTCTCTGAAAATGCCAGCCACAGATGCTGGCAAAACGTCAGAAAGAAACTCTTCTAGAACATGGCCACACAGCCCAAAAAACCCACAAAAAACTATGAGTCCACTTTAACTGCCCTGGCTCAGTGCTAGGGAATCATGGGAATTGTATTTTTTTCTGAGACATTGAGCCTTCTCTGTCAGAGAGCTCTGGTGCCACAATTAACTACAGTTCCCACGATTCCCTAGCACTGAGGACCTCGGCAGATGGCTTATTGAGCCGTCTTGGAGGCCCAGAAGAGGAGGAGCCACCGCACGAGCGGCGCTCCTTCCTCTTCCTGAGGTCGCCCTGGGAGCTGCCGGTCCTCCGCACGGCCGGCGCTTCCGGGGCAACCTCCCGCCGCAGCGACCGGACGCGCTGCGGAGGAAGAGTCAGGGAAAGTGTGCCCGCCGCTTTTAGGGCGCACTTTCCCTGACATCTAAAAGGAGCGCCAATTTGGAGCTCCTTTTAGGGACGCCGCAGGAGCGCCGCAGTGCAGAGGCTCCGCTCCACCGGTGCTCCATCCGGCGGCATCCCGGAAGCAGTCGTCTGCTTCCCCCCTGAGTCAGGGCAGTTAAAGTGGACTCAATTTGCACCTTTTCTCTATTAAGAAACTCAGATTTCAGGCAGATTCATGTGGAAGGAAACAGCTGTTTAGGCTTATGTAGATAATGAAAAACTATGGATCTTTCTTAAAGAAATGGATGTACCACAACATTTGATTATCCTAATGTGTAACCTGTACTCAGGACAAGAAACCACTGTTAGAACAGAATATGGAGAAACAGAATGGGTACCAATTGACAAGGGGAGTCAGGTAAGGCTGCATTTTATCACCATATCTGTTTAACCTGGATGGTAAATGCATCATATGAAAAGCTGGATGAGACTCTGAGAAAGGAGGTGTGAAACCTGGAGGAAGGAACATCAACAATTTAAGATATGCACATGACACCATACTACTAGCAGAAAATAGCAAAGACTTGGGATGATTACTGAAGAAAGTCAAGGAAGAAAGTGAAAAGGTAGTGTGAAGTAGTTCAAGAGCAAATCAAGTCTGAACTCTCCCTAGAAGCCAAAATGACTAAACTGAGACTCATACTTTGGACATATCATGAGAAGACATGACTCACTAGAAAAATCCATAATGCTTGGCTAGGTAGAAGGCTATAGGAAAAAAAGAAGACCTCATTACAGACGGATGGACTCAATCAAGAAAGCTATGGCTCTGAATTTGCAAGACCTGAGCAGAGCTTTTGATGAGAGGGTGACTTGAAGGTCTTCATATGGTCACTTGATGGCAGTTAACAACAAACGTCAAAACCAGCACATTTAATTGAGCCTGGAAACATACTGGAAACCAGTACAGTTGATACACAACTGGATATATGTGGTCTCTAAAGTGCACAGAAGACAATAGTCTGGCTGATACATTCCACTAGCTGTACCTTCTAAAGATTTTTCAAGGGCAACCCACATACAGGGTTATAACACTTTAATTGGGAGTTAATTAAGGTATGAACTACTGTAGTGCAATCCATCTTCTCTGGAAAGGAATACAGCTGGGACACAAACTAAAGCTGGACAAAGGCTCTCCTGGTCCCAGCACCCTCATGGCCTTCGACACAGTGGATCCATGAGCAGATCCATGGAATGAACGTGTTATTTTAGAAAGAGTGTAACCCCATCCGGAACAGGTTGTAATCAGAACCCCAATTTGGATTTCTTGCTGACTAAGAGAATGTTTGTCTTGCTGGTCTGGGACTGGAAATTATTCACCATTTATACACCCAGTCCTTCACTGCATCCAACTAAATTCAGTAGTGTTACTAGGAGTATGTGGCCCACATCGGATGATACCCCCAGTCGGGCCCTTCTCCAGTGGTGGGGTGAGAACGGGTAAGTGTGCCTCTCCTGGCTTTAATGCCGTTGTGGCTTCCTCCTGAGAAGGAGGCAGCCTCTATGGTGAAGGAAAAGGGAGAGCATGCCTGTCCCAGCATTGCCATGGTGGCAGTTTCCTCCTCAAGAGGAAGCTGTCATGGCAGTGAAAGAGAAGGGCAAGCTCAGCCCTCCCAGCTTCGCCACAGCATGCCCCCCCCCATACTAGGTGACATCAGGAGTGATGTTGCCACTGACTAAACTATTGATTATTTGTCATTACTGCATTTGTACAGCAGGGAGTATAGAAGGAGAAGTGTGTGTGATTTTGTACCTCATGTACAAAAATAATTCCCCTGCTTTGGGGTACAAGCAATAAGCAGTGAGCAAGCAAAGGTTTTTGTAATTATTGCTACCAGTTCAGTTTAGTGTAAGTTTAACCCTTTTTTTAGTGTACTAACACACAAAAAAGACACTTTAATTCTTTACTTTTGTATGCTAGTTTTACTCCATAACCATGCACAATATTTATAAGGGCTGCAACCGAAACTAGAACATAGTGAAAGAGGCACATTTTATCACAAAGGGGGAAATAAAAGAATAATTAACCAAGTATTTTGGCGTAAGGCCTGATAAATACAGTCTTTGACTTACTGATTATATGACAATGATCTTCTGTACAATGAAATCTTTGTTCACTGGGTGAAGTTGGAAATAAATGTTTAAAAAACCCTTCAGTCCACTTGCTCTTGGTAAATTTATGACCTCATCTTGTTTAAACTAAATGTACCTACCTGGCTGGATATCAAAACACACAGAATGAACAAAGTGAAGACTATAGGTATTCAGAATGTGAATTTACTTTTAAGTAGAATACTATGAAGTGTATTTGAGAGAATCTAGGTGATAGTGAAGGTTTTATATATACCTCCATAGTCAATTGCCCACAATATGTGTCATTTTATCAACTGTGTAGGATTAGAGCGGACCCTGTCATTATGCAGGATGAGGCAGCTGGCTTAGGTGGCACTTGCTAGAATGTGGAAGAAGATCCAGTGACAAAGTTTTGGGGGACAAAGCTGTGTGTATAGACTGCTCAGTGCAGCCTAAGCTGGCCTCAGGTGCAATGAAAGCTGTCTTATCACCAGTTTGAAATTACAATTGATGCCAGTAGGTTAGGGGTATAGTCCACTGCCATGGTGCCATCTACCTGAATAAACATCATTCTATTGAGGGCTAAAGAATCTGTTGACACCTTTAACATCAAAAATAATTCTGGCATAAGCTTTCATGGGTCCCCAGAGCCTTTGTAATCATATGTATGAATGAATTATCATCATCATTTGACATTTTGTTAAACGTTAAAATTTTATGACATGTTCTGGGTCTTAGTTTGAACTTTAGGAGAACTTTAAAAAAGTTAAAGAACACTATAATTTGTTGAGAATTTCAAATGGGACATAACAGAGATCCAATGATAGGCTCATTCATTATAGCCTTATTCCACTTTAACTGTCATGGCTGCATCCAGTGGAGTTCTAGTTTGGCGAGGCATTTCTCTGCCCTGGTTGAGAGTCCTAAATGACCCCCCTGCCAATACCAGGATTCCATAGCATGGAACCTTGACAGTTAAAGTGGAATAATAGCAATATAATGCTGCCATGTGAATGGGCCTCAGACCGGTCACTACTACATTATGTTGGTTTTCATGTAACACAAAAAGGATCACAAAGGCTGTTAAATTAGTGGGAGAAATTGTCCATGCATATCTGATAGGCAGTGTGGCTGAGTGGTTTATTGGTAATGTCATGCTAGGATTTCAGAGATCCAGGTTCCAGATTCCACAAAGCCTTGAAACACTGGATGACCTTGGTGAGTCACTCTCTTCCACTTTTTCATGCAGGGCTGTTGTGAGAAGAAGGTGGGGAAGAGGAAAGCCATCTACAAGTCATTGAGCTCATTGGAGAAAAGGAAAGATAAATATAACTAATACACCAACCATTGTAAATAGGGTATGTGTAGAAGGACAAATGGGACAATGGCTGTCAGAACCCCCCATGATGTTAATGTGCCAAGTAGGAATGTTGAGCATGCATTGGTTCCCCATGTAAGCAGATGTCTGGGAATGGGACCAACAGGAACATTCTTCTCTTTACATGCTATAACCATATCAAGCTCTCACTATGGAATAGCTGTGCAGTTTTCCCAAAAAAGTGTATGCTCTCATCTGTCTGGATCTCATGACACTTTGTATGGCATGAAAGTAGAGCTCAGCAACTGCAGATTCAGTCTTCTGGCCCAGCCCTAGATCATTGTCATGTAATGGTCTTTAGGTCTAACTGTGTCTTTTAAGAAAGAAGACTATAATGGTATGCTGAAGCCATTCATAATGACCAGTGGTCCGAGGACTGTGTTCTGGGTCCCAGAGCTATCATCATGTCACTGCTCTGTCATGGATGGCTTCAGAATATCACTGTACCAAGTCATGGATAGTAAAAGTAACTTTCCAAGCTATGCAATTTTATGAGCCATGAAAAAAAAAAGTTTCAGTTTGAATGAGGTTATATGTAGTCCTGAAATTAAATCATGGTTCTTATCAGAGCTTTTCTGCCATTCCTCCATCCTACCTCCAGCCCTGTGTTGCTTAATATAACACCCAAGCCTAAGACGAGTCCTACAGTTGACTATTTAGTCATTTTGTTTGTCAGTGAGTAAACCTGGCTCCTCAGTCCCTGGATCAGTTTCTCTGATTATAATGATACTTTCCCCTCTCACAGTTGCTTCCTCAACAGAGATGTTTTTGAGATAGATTGGGCTCTTTCAGATTGGTCTAAAGAAGCATGAATTTTAGCTCCTTGGGTTTGCTGAGTGAGGTTTGCTGGTTGTCATCCATTTGCTTCATTATTTTGGAACCAGGTTTGTAGTGATTAATAATGATTTCCCACAGAGAATTTACACAGATTCAAACTAGACAATGAGGAAATAGAAATAGTAAAGGAGTTCTCATATCTGGGATCAAACATGGGGACTGCAGCCAGTAAATCAGGAGAAGATTAAGAATGGGGAGAGTGGCTATGAAAGAACTAGAAAAAATCTTAAAATGCAAAGACATACAACTCAGGACAAAAGTCAGAATCATACAAGACATTGTATTCTCTATTACCATGTATGGATGTGAGAGCTGGACAGTCAAGAAAGAAGAGAGGAGGAAATTCAATGCATTTGAGATGTGGTACTGGAGAAGAGTGCTGAGGATTCCATGGATAGCCGAAAGGACAAACAAATGGGTCCTATAGCAGATCAAGCCAGAGATATCCCTAGAAGCCAAGATGACAAGACTTTTAGACTGTCGTATTTTGGACACATCATGAGAAGTCATGAATCATTGGAAAAAACAATTATGTTAGGAAAGGTAGAGGGAAGTAGAAAAAGAGGAAGGCCACATGCTAGATGGATGGACTTTATTAAAGAGACCACGAATATGAGTTTGCAGGAGCAGGGCAGAGCAGTAGAGGACGGGGGCCTGGAGATGTCTCATCCATAGGGTTGCCACGGGTCGAGATCGACATGAAGGCAGTTAACAACAGCATGATTTTCTGTTAAGGTATAAATACACTAAAGGTACCAGATCCCATCTGATCCTGGAAGCTAAACAGGGTCAGCCCTGATTAGTACTTGGATGGGAGACCACCAAGGAATACCAGGTGCTTTAGACTATATTTCAGAGGAAGGAAGTGGCAAAACCACCTCTGAGTATTCCTTACTTAAGAAAACCCTAGGAAATTCATGGGGTCATTGTAAGTTGACAAACAACTTGAAGGCATGTATACACACACATGATGTGCTGAGGTGGTCCTATGGTTTGAAGGACAATTTTTCACTGCTATACTGTAATTCTTAAAGAAATTAAAAGGCAATGGGGTGGGGGGGGAAAGATTCTCTTTAAAATAAAATGTGCATGGCACAGAATAGGGTTTATTTCCTGACCTCAGTGTTGTCCAATGTCCCTGTCACCAGAAGAAAGTTCATTTTACTCTGAATGGGACCAACCTACTGTCAAAGAGTGTAAGTCACTCCACCTTTTCCACATTGTGGTTTGCCAAAACCAGAACGGGGATATTTTATACAAAGGGGCACAGGATATTATTAACACCAAAGCTCTGGTTAATAACATTTTCCAAGTTTTTTAAAGGAGTTGTATTAAATTCTTTCCCATACTATTTGAAATAATGTGCCTTTAAGTCAAATAGCTCCAAGTATTTCATCATCTTTAGGCATTAACAGAATGCCTGGAGGCTACTGTTGAATGTGAGTCCTCAAACATACTTCCATTTCATAAATCAAATTCATATTTCCTTAAACTTATTTTTTTGGGGGGAAGTCAATAAGAGAGATAACAGAACATTAGGAATAGCAAAGCAAGCATCAACTGTGACAACAAACATTATTATAGGCATCCACTGATTTTCTTTTCTTTGGCATTTTTCTGTTCCATTCTGGAACTACTGTGAATCTATACAGATGTAATTATGTGTATAATTAAAGGGAATGCATTCTAAAAATATCTATTGTACATGGATCTTAAAATAGAGCTGTCTTTCAGTTGGTCTTCCCTTGTACTCTTTGAGCATTCTTTGTGCTACTTGACTGTACTTCATGTACTGTTTGTACACAATCTACAGTTCCAGATATGGTTCATTTTATGGCAACTCAAGGACTATGAGTCAGTTCAGAAATCCACCTCAGAGATCAATGACATAGCTCTGAGCTTGGCAGAAAATATTTGATCTCAGACCATTTGTCCCCATCTTTGCAGAATGATTCATGACCCTCAGCCCTCCAGAGATGGAATTCTGATAGCAGAGAGATGGTAAAACGTTTTAAGGGTATACTGTAGACTAGGTGGTAGAGTCTCTGTATCTACAGGATCCAAAGCCCTCCCAGCCCTTGACATTACCATATGAGCCCTGTTCTTGCTGCATTTTCATAAGTTAATGAAAAGTGGAAGCATACTGGTTTGAGAATAGCCATTATCACAGGAGATAATCACACGGGGGAGAACATGTCAGTTTGTATCATTTAAATGTGATTAACCTGTTCTTGTGCAATAATGCATTAATAACAGGATATTATCACACCTATGCACAAATGGGTTAATAACATCTTATAAACATGATAATTGTGCAATTAGCATACATACATGTTAGAGTTGAAGTAGTATTGCGTAGTCCTTCCAATGCACGTATGCAGATGAGACTAAGGACTTTGCAGACCGGCCCAAAGGGCTGGCCTGGGGGTGGAGTTGGGGCAGGGCAGCCACACGCCGGCTGCCCCAACTGCACCCCGACACCGTCCTGATGTCGTGTGCCCATTTGCATGGCGCGCAGCATCAGGATGCCCTCCTGGTGCAGCGTGCAGACCCTGATCCACTGCCATGGCCCCGATCCACTGCTCCCCAGAGCGGCTCTGTGCCGCCCAAAACGGGCTGTCTGTCTAGGCCCTAAGTTGACCTTGGGCTATTCCCGTGAGTGTGTTGGCATTGTTTCTGATATTTCACAATTCCAGAGTAGCAATACTTCCATTTTTCACTATCTGAGAGATTTTAGAGTGATTGAATAGATACTACTGGCAAGATAGAGACTGCACGTATGCCCAAGAATGTTATTTATTTGGAGTATTCAGAACAGAAGCCATGGGCAAAGGGAGAGAAATGGAAGAAGGATTTGTCAGATTTATATGTTAAATATATGTGCCACTAGTGTTCAATGCTAGCGTTCTATTTATGAAAGTGCAATGGTTTCTTTCATGAAAGTAAGTACTCGACTTCAGTTCCATTACCATAGTAGAAGTGTGAAGGATGACTGCAGCTCTAATTCTTTTTCTAAATGTTGTTTGTTTGAACTTTACATCCCACCTCTTCTTCCAGTGAGTTCTAGGTAGTGTGCAGTGATTTCCTTCTGTTCACTTTCTTCTCAACAACCCTATTAGGTAGGTCATGCACCAAGAGGGAGTGACTAGCCCAAGATCTCCCAATGCATTTCCACTTACTGTTGCGACAGTCTAATGCCCTTCAGGAGTCTTCTCATTTGCTCCATGTAGGCTCAACTACACCAACAACTTGTTTCTCTTTTGTGGGGGGATGCATCCACACTCTTTGTACCAATATTATATGCTTGTTCCATTTCTGAAAAAGAAACGTTTAGTTTGTTTTGGATGAAGAAAGCATTTGGGAATTGTAATATTTCCCGTGCTTTTTAAATTTTGTGTTTTCCCAAAAAATTCCACTTTTTCATACACGCACACAAACATTAAAAAACAAAACAAATATTATCATTGAAATTCACAAATAAAACTAGGGCATGTGAATGCAGAATTCAACAGCGCTCAGAGAAATGGTTCTAAAAGCTACAACTGTTTTTATTAATATTTTAGTATTAATGTTTTTATTAACAAGTAAAAAAAGAAACACGACTGGGAGGTGAAAAAATTGTTTGACCAATTTCAAAACATATTTATTTACAAATATTTATTCAATATTCAAGAAGAACTAGAGGCAGACTGGCACTCAGACTGCAAGTGAAAAATCCTCCAGAGAGTTAACTTGTTCAACTTCTCAATTTATCAAGTATTAGTGTTATCATAACAACAAATGATGCAGAGATGGGAGTGTGGGAAGCATAGTGTGATTAGCATTCCTTGTCTCTCTTTTAAAATATTTGGAGGAGATTTCTCAGTTATTCCCTCTTGTAATATGAGTTTGCTTGTCTGTTAATTTCCAGTCAATATATTTAAATACACAGTGGATATGCTCTCTCTCTTTTTAAAAAGAAGATTGGAACTTTCTGCATTTCATGTATGGTCAGGTCCTGCTCTGCTGTCACAGTGCCCTCTTCCATGTTGCATTTCTTCACTTGGGAGCTTCTGCTAGCCACCTTTTCCCTTCTCTCAGAACCCACTCAGACTTATCATAAGGGAACAAAGGTGACTTCGCACCAGATCCTGTCTGATCTTGGAAGCTAAGTAGGGTCAGCCCTGGTTACCACTTGGAAGGGACACCACCAAGGAATATCAGATGCTATAGGCTGTATTTCAGAGGAAGGCACTGGCAAACCCCCTTCTGAGTATTCCTTGCCTAAGAAAACCCTATGAAATTTACGTGGTTGTCATGTTGACAGGCGACTTGGAGGCAAAGATACACATACAAACAAATGGATAGACGTAGATTCAAACTACAGGAAAAGAGATTTCATCTCAACATTAGGAGGAACCTTCTGACAGTAAGAGCTGTTCAACATTGGAACACACTCCCTCAGAGTGTTGTAGAATCTCCTCCTTTGGAAGTTTTTAAAGTTTTTAAATGGCCATCTGTTGGGAATGCTTTAATTGTATTCCTACATAGCTTGGTTGGACTGGATGGCCCTTGTGGTCTCTTCCAACTCTATGATTCTATGACACACATATATGTCTTCATATGTCTTGTGCCTGGCTGAGATCCAGTAAATCTAACAAAAATAGACTCAGGCAGTGATTAAACATCAAGCAGTAAAAGTTTTATTTACAGGTTTCACTTGCCATATAAACAATACTCGGCTAGCTCTCTGCACTCAGTTCACTCTCTCACAATTGCATTTATTCTTAATACTTTCCTGAACTCTGCCAAGTGCTCCCTCCTCCTACATTCCTTCTCCTCCAACTAGCCAGAACTCAACTGTTCAACTGTGAGATCATCTGCTTCCTCTGTTTATCTAAACCTTAAACCAACTCACTATCTTGTCATCCTTTCCTTCACTGATTGAAATAACAGGTTGCTTACCTGTAACTGTGGTTCTTCGAGTGGTCATCTGTGCCCTAACACAACAGGGGGTTGCACCTGTGCAGAGACTCCATTCAGAAAGCTGAAAAGCTGAGCATGCCCAATCCCACCAATCTAGCTCCTCCTTCAGTTCGAGTCCACTGCAAGAAATCAGCAGGGACCTGACTGAGGGGAGGTAGGGTAGGTTTGTGTGAGGGCACAGATGACCACTCAAAGAACCACAGTTGCAGGTCTCCGTGCCTCATGCAATAGGGTGACTAAAAAGCTTACCTGTGGCAGGTGGGAAGGTCACTGCAGAATAGAAGAGAGAATGGCACATCTGAAGCTGGCATCCTGATGAGACCTGGAATCAAGCTAGTAGTGCTGGACAACCGTGGAAGGCTGAGACAACATAGCTACCTTATAGACATCAGGCAGGGGAACGCCTCTGAGAAAGGCAGCAGATGAGGAGACAGCCCTGGTTGTGCGTGGGCACATACCAACAGGAGGATGGTGTTTGGCAAAGTCATAAGCCAGCAGGATAATGTGGGCAATCCACTTTACAAACCTTTGAGATGAAACAGTGGCCTTTTTTAGGTCCACCATAACAAACAAAGAACTTGTTAGTCAACCTGAACTCAGCAGAACGTTGAACATAAAATGCCAAAGCATGGCGAACATCAAGGGTGTGCATTGTCTTTTCCAGAGGCATGGAAGGATCTGGATAAAAGGTGGGCAACACTATGTGTTGAGAAGGGTGGAAAGGGAATAGCACCTTAGAGAGAAAGAGATGTCTGGTCTGAGGACCACCTTTTCTCTGTGAAAGATCAGAAAGGGCTCATCCAAGCACAGTGCAGTCAGCTCAGAGGACCTCCTGGCTGAAGTGGTGGCCACAAGGAACACCACCTTGAGTGTGAGTAGTCTCAGAGAGGCCAAGGTTCAAAGGGCAGCCTAGTAAGGTGCATGAGCACCAACGAGAGTGACCAAGAAGAAGCCAGCAGAGGCAATGGAGGATACAGGTGATGTAGACCCTTGAATAATCTCTTCAGAGTAGGCAAGGTGAAGAGCTTAGCGGATGGCGAACCAGAGGGCTGGTTGGCCACGATAGCTGACAAGTAGACCTTGAGGGATGAGAAGGCCACTCGTTGGCCACGCAGATGGAGAAGGAACTGTAAGGCTGTTGAGAGTTGAACAGGTGAAGAGGGCTCAGCCCTGGCCTTGGGAAAGGCACAGACATGCTTCAATTTGTAGGAGTAAGACAGCTTGATAGAGTCTTTCCTGGAAGCAGAGAGGACCCCCAGAAGTTCTGGAGTGGTCAAGGCTGGATCTTCCAAGATATCATGTGAAGGCTGCATATGTTTTGGTGAAGAACTGCGTTGTTGGAGTGAGAGAGAAGGTCCAGCCAGTTTGGGAGCTTGGGGTACTGCCCCCTTGACAGCTGGAGGAGAGGGGCAAACCAAGGTTGTCTTGGCCAGGAAGAAGCTACCAGAATTTCATCCTTGGTCATTTTGGCCATAACCCTCGCCACCAACGGGAACAGAGGGAAGGCATAAAGGAAGCAACAGCTCAAACGTGAAAGAAAGACATCTCCTAGGGAGCCTGTCTCTAGATCTGCTCTGGTGTAGAATAGTGGACACTGTGCATTCTCTGGACTGGCAAAGAGATCTAGGCAAGGTGTCCCCCATTGAGATGTTATCAGATGAAATGCCTCCTGTGACAGTATCCATTTGTGTTGAAGAGCCTTGTTTCGGCTGAGAGAGTCTGCTAGAACATTGTCCTTGTCAGCGAGATGAATGGCTATCAGATGAATGGAACGACGATGGCACCACATTCAGAGCTGTGTAGTGAAATGGAGAAGCACAAAAGAATAGGTTCCACCCTGTTTGTTGATATAACATACTGTGGTGGTATTGTCTGTTACAACTTGGACGATCCTGTGATGGAGGTGATTCTCGAAGGCTCAAAAGGCCTTGATGATAGCCAAGAGCTCCAGGGCATTGATGTGCATCTTCACTTCTGAAGGGGACCAGCAACCTTGTACGCAGAGATCTACATAATGGGCTCCCCAACCCATCATGGATGCCTCTGTGGTGACCATCCTGGAAGGTTCCAGAGGTTCGAACGGCAATGCTCTGAGGATGTTCCTGGGGACCAACCACCAAAGAAGAGAGGTACGCACATGTTGAGAAAGTGTCAGTTTCTTGGACTGTCTGTTGTTAGGATGGTCAAAGACAGAAAGAAACCATTCTTGTGTTGGGTGGAACCTTAGGCACGCCAAGTAGGTCACGACTGTGGTTGAGGCCATGAGGCCTAGAAGATGTTTAATGTCTCTTACTGTAGGATGGTCCATGCGGAGAACAGAGTGGAGGTGGGCCCAAAGGGCTTTTGCCCTTCTGGTGGGCAGGTAGGCCCAAGCCATAAAAGTGTCCAGAGATGTGCTGATGTTCTCTAACACTCTGACTGGTTCTAAGATGGACTTGGAGGGATTCACTGTGAGGCCCAAGTCAGTGACAAAGGAGAGAATGGTGTGGACATCTCGGAACAACTGTGTGCTAGAGGATGACAACAGTAACCAATCATCCAAATAAGTAAACATTTTGATCCCTTGGACACAGAGATGAGAGGTGACCACTGCCATACATTTTGTGAAAACTCGGGGAGCAGTAGAGAGGATGAAGGGTAGGATGGTATATTGATAATGATCTTCAGCCACTGTGAAATGAAGATATCTGTGATGTTAACGCCGAATGGCAATTTGAAAGTAAGTATCTTTCAGGTTGATCAATGTGAACCAATCCCCAAAATGGAGAAAGGGAAGGATGGATTGAAGTCACCATCTTGAATTTGCTTGGTGAGATTTAGCAGTGAATGTCCCAGAGATCGAGGATGGGACAGAGCCCGCCATCCTTTTTTGGCACTGTGAAATATTTGGAGAAATAACCATCCATCCTGCAACTGTCTGGGATGCATTGAATGGTGTGTTTGTCAAGAAGGGAGGATATTGCCTCTTGAAGAGGAGGGGAGGATGGGGTAGAGCAAAAAAACACCAAGAGGTGGAGTACTTGCAAACTCTATGGCGTAACTCAGGTGTATGATGGTGAGGACCCGGTATCATTGATGATTTGCCACCAGTTGTTGTAGAAGCAGCGAAATTTTGAGAAACAAAAAGCTGGCAGTAGAGAGTGGGTTGAAGAAACAGGTGATGGTATCGTGCCTGTGGATCCATCAAAAGTATGATTTGGAGGATGAAGATTTTTTTGAAAGACTGTTGTTGTTGTTGTTGTTGTTGTTGTTAATAATAATAAAAAAAATAATAATAATTTTTATTTATGTTTCCCACCTCTCCCTACAGATCGAGGCAGGATTACACAATAAAATGAATACAATGTACAAAATATAAACTCAGGGCAGGCAACTGCCACAGTGCTCCAAGGACTGATGGTGGTGGGGGCGGGCAACTACCACAGCTCTGAGTCCTCCAAGGACCGATGGTGGTGGGGGCAGGCAACTGCCACAGCTCTGAATCCTCTGAGGACCAATGGTGGTGGTGGCAGGCAACTGTCACAGCTCTGAGTCCTCCGAGGACCGATGGTGGTGGGGGCAGGCAACTGCCACAGCCCTGAATCCTCTGAGAACCAATGGTGGTGGAGGCAGGCAACTGCCACAGCTCTGAGTCCTCCGAGGACCGATGGTGGTGGGGGCAGGCAACTGCCACAGCTCTGAGTCCTTTGAGGACCGATGGTCGCGGGGGCAGGCAACGGCCATAGCTCTGAGTCCTCCGAGGACTGATGGTGGTGGGGGCGGGCAACTTCCTCAGGCCCGAGTCCTCTGAGGACCGATGGTGGTGGGGGCAGGCAACTGCCACAGCCCTGAGTCCTCCGAGGACTGATGGTGATGGGGGCGGGCCTGTAGGCCCTAGCCAGAGAGGCAAATATTTGCGACAGAACCGAAGCAGGTACCAATGGCAACAGAGAGACCAGCAAAGATGGAGTGGGGTAGTGAGGCCAGTCCGAAAGCAGTTTCTCTTGAGGAGGATAAAAGAGAAGTGATGGAGGAGCTAGATTGGCAGGATTGGGCATGCTCAGTACATGGGAGGGGGTGGGGCTCCTGCCAATTTGCTCAGCTTTTTAGCTTTCCAAATGGAGTCTCTGCACAGGTGCAAACCCTTATTATGTGAGGCACAGAGAACATGAAGAAGAACTCTAGTTTCCCTGACTGGTCCTAGCTATATGGATGTCCTATTCCTAGCTGGTTGAAACCCCAAGGACTACTTTTCTCCTCCTCTTTTTTTCCAGCTTCTTTCCTAACATTCTCAAGGATGTGCGAGGCTGAACCCAGAAGAGTACAGACACCAGCTCCTCTGTCCATCACGTCTATGATCAGGTAGACTTGAGGGAACCAATTCAAGAAGCAGAGCTGGAGGCAACAGTGGCAGCTTCCTGGCTGTATCCCATTAATTCTCCAGCTAATCCCCTCAGCTGGAAAACCAAGTTGTATATGCCACACAGCTTGTATCACACCACTCTGAACTAGCTGGTTGCTCATACTACTCCATTGTCAGTATTAAAGAAAAGAAATATATCCCCTACTAGTCCTTTCAGCTTCTGAAAATAGACTTTTCCTTTGCCTCAGGAGGCAAAATGTTTTGGCATACCCATATGTAACATTCCCTTGTCTTTTTGTGTGCTCTATGAATGCTGGGAATTCAGAGGGAATAGTTCTAAAGAAGGCGGAATAGACTATATAAGTGATATATAGGAAGGCGGCATTAATTTTCACATAAGAAGGAAAAGATAGCCTCATTGTAAAAATATTCATCATCCATTCCACAGAGTGGAATGACCAGTTTGAAAAAGAAGTATTTTTAAAAGGAATTCAGTCAAAAGAATAATGTTTAATCCTTTGGAGATTACTTGACAGGCACATTAAAAACTTAAAAGAAGAAAATGAATAGTTTTATGTTGTGAGAAAGTCTATTTCTGGAAGGAGTTATAGGCACGTTTTCTTTCTTTCTTTCTTTCTTTCTTTCTTTCTTTCTTTCTTTCTTTCTTTCTTTCTTTCTTTCGTATTTAGAAGATAGCCCGATCATTTAAAGCAGAATTTCTGGCCCATAGGCCAGATGCTGCTACACCCAGTCTCAAACTTCTCTTGTTATTTTAAGTCTGTGATTGGTGATAAGAGACTATTGAAATTCTGGGAAGCTGCTGCATGGAACTGAGCTGTGTTTTGAAACCTGAAAAGTTGTTGCATGGCCCCACTCCCTTAGCCCTGCCCATTGCTGGCATTTGCCTCCTGAAAACCTTCCAGAAGTGGAATTTGGGTCATGAGCCAGAGAGAGAAGGGGAGAAAGAAGAGGGAGAGAGTGAGATCTGAGTGAAAGAAACTGTGTGCCTATGTGTATGAGAGAGAGAGATTTCTTGCTCCTGATTTGAAACTTTCATCCCCCAGTAGCTCCCTATAGGATTCCTCCATCCCATATTTTTAAAAGCAGTAGCTGTCAGGATGCAGGGCGGGGACCTTGGGCTTCTGTTGTAAGAGATATTAAACAGGGCTTGGAAAAGTTATTTTTTTGGATGACAGCTCCACCAAATCCTCCAGCCAGCAATTTTTCCAAGCTTGGGAAGGAAGCCTTCTTAATCAGCTGCCTGAATATGCAGTTTTGGTTATTTATTTTTTTACGGCATCATCATTGTCACCTGTAGAAGTAGTTAAATATCCAGCGATTTACAATCAATTTATGACTGATTTATGACCCCGTTATGCATTAAAGTTGTGTCCATCTTGAAACCCAAGTAACAGTGTCCCCCGCCCACAGTCCCAATGCAAAAATATCCAGCATTTTGGACCAAGCTTCCTTTTACTGTGTGCAACCAATGATGTATTTAACCCACTCACAGGCCAGATTAGTCTGCTTAGGTCCACCGCTCTCTTCTATCCTTTAAGTTATTTAGTGCTGAAGCTGGAACCAGCCATAACATAAGATAGCATTGTTGTTAAATCAAGTTGGGTGAGCTTTATGACATTCACAGTTTGTTCAATAGGCAAAACGTGATGGTTTGGCAGCAGATTTGAGGTGCTGTGATAAAGGACGGGCATGGCTCATGTGGTCCAATGCAAAGATTCTATGATTTTATGAAAAAACAGCACATATGGCCTACTTAATTTGTTATTATTTCCTCCTTTTATTTGTTTTAATGCCAAGGATGCAGAGAGGTACCTTATGTTCCAAACTAACATGGTTGTCTACTATGTACCATGGACAGATAAAAACAACATGTGGTGTTTTGGAAAAATTTACAAAAATTCACATAAAATTCTTCATATATGTGATGGGAAGAACTTGAAAGCCTACTTTTTAAAAAGGAGAGAAATCAGGAAATCACTTTGATATCTCTCCTTACCAAAATGTCATCTCCTGATGACATTTAATGGTGGAACTGATTACAGTTGTTGCATTTTTGTTGTTTTTTTTTAGAAAGGTGGAAAATGCTTATCATGCCTCAGCCTACTATTATCTCTTAGAAAATGTCAGTTGCATTTGTTTGAGGTGAAAATACTTCCCACACACCCTCAGTACTGAAAGACTTGACTCTATTCAGGATTTTCCCTTCCCAGAAAAGTTCTTTAGAATGTATAGGACATCTAGTTTAAAACTCTAAGCCAAGATGTCTATCACATTATTGCTCTTTTCTGAGCCTACTGACTATGGGTACATGAGTGGCATCAATCACATTAGCAAATACTGAAAGGAGAAACTTTTGATACCAACTGTCTTTTGACCTTGGTTTCCTAAGGAATGATTCCCACACTGGAGACAGCTGGAAGTCAGCCAATGAGATGATGGGCTGCTCCATTTTGCTAGCCTTCTGTGGCCTCCCTGGTCTTATAGGAAGAGTTTAAGCCTAGTAGCTTTGGGGCTGTATAGTCTGGCTTTGGGACAAGCACTAGCAGGTGAGAAACACACACATTTTGTGACTTGATTACTAAAAGAACACATGTTCTGGAAGAATATAGCTACAAAAATGAATGTTTGTTTTAATTGCACAATTTCAAAAAACTTGGATTTTCTGAATGTGTGTTGCTAAAATAGCGTGACCCAGGATCATTGCTGTCCATTTTAAATAACTAGATGGCAGCTTCTTCCATTGAACTGGACAACCAACTGAATCTTCCCTTAATAATGGTATTTAGAGGAACTTATTTTAAACATATTTTAATGTATATCATTGTTTAATACTTTTTTAGGGATGGGTGGGTTTGGGAAATGTTGGGTTGTTTTTATATTGTATTGTATCCATTTGTATGTAATTTTAATGCTGTTCGCTGCCCCGAGTGCTTTGCAGAGGGGCGGGATATAAATAAATAAATTATTATTATTATTATTATGAGCTTCCTCTACCATTCCTGATGCAGCAGACTGGTATAAGGATCCAGGGCAAGCTGTGTGATACACAGCTATTCTCCTCCAACATCTTGCTTCCACCTCCAAGCAGCTGTCATCTGGGGTAAATACATTGCTCTGCCTAATGGTAAGGCCAAGCCTGATTTAAAATTACTCATATCCTGCAGCACAACTGAAGTCCTGCTGTGCGTATTAACCTCCACATATTAACAGATTGCATTGAGGAAGGACTGCAAATTGTACATGTTAAACCACTGTCTGGTTCCTACCAATTACAGCCTGAGACCTTGCGGTCTCACCACAAATGGAGACTCTTCCTGCATTCAGCTGATCATCATTAGGACTCTGCTATGCAATTAGGAACCCCACACAACTCTGGTTTTGCACTATTTGAAATATTCTAAGTGTCTTTGGCTAGAGCAGGCCTGCCCAATATATGGCCAGGGGGCTGCATGTGATCCACCAAATGATTTTGGGTGACCCGCGAGGATGTGAAACAACTTCAAGGATCCTCTGCTGCTCTGCCTTCTCCTGAGGTGAGGGTCATGAGGAGGAGAAGGAGGAAGGGCAAACGCTCAGCCTCCAAGGCTCCTCCACTGCTTGGCTTTCTCTTGAGGAGAAGGCCAGGTGGTGGCGGAGGAGCAAGGGCAAATGCTTGCTCTGCAAGGCTCCTCCGCCACCCTGCTTTCTTCTGAGGAGAAGGCCAGGTGGAGGAGAAGCAGGAGGATGGGTGAATACTTGCCCTGCAAGGTTCCTCTGCTGCTTGGCTTTCTCTGTCAGGCAGAGGAGGAGAATGGAATTAATATTAATAATATTAACTGATATTAATTAATTTTTAATTAAAACCTTTCTGCAGCCCCAAGAGACTTAGCCTATTTCAGTTTTGGCCCCTTCCTACTGCAAGTTGTGCAGGTCTGGGCTAGATGCATAATGATTTCTTCTCAAATCTTGTACTCAGTGCTCAAAAGTCAATGTCTGTAGCTGGTAAGGATTCCAACTAACCAGGGTCAGCACTTGGAAGGGAGACTGTCACAGAATATCAGGTGCTATAGGTTATATTTCAGAGGAAGGAATGGCATACAACTTCTGTGTAGAAAATTCTAAGAAATCCATGAGGTCACCATAGAATAAGAAAACCCTAAGAAATTCATGAGGCCACCATAGGTTGACAGATGACTTGAAGATGTATCTGTACGCATATGTGTAAAACAGCTTTCACAAATCATAAGCTTGTCCATATATGACTTGGGGGACTAGGAGAGAGTGTGGGCTTCATTTATCTTACTGAAGTCAGCCACAGGGCACAGCACTTTCACACTGTCCATCTGTCTCAGTTTGGCAGGGACAGTGCCTATTAATCCTCTGTCATCCCACCTTTCAGCTGCTTCTAGAACATTCTAGATTCCCCCCTTTCCCCTCCATCATCAAATTACTTCGATTGCTGAAACTGAGTTTAAAGTGCAGAAGTAGTTTGTACTCAGTTAACTCAGAGCTAGGAAAGGACAGGAGGAGGAAGAATCTTGCCCTTGCCATGTGGCTCAGGCAAAAGCAAACTGCTGCAGCCACTCCTAGTCGTGTTCTTTCTCATGAAAGTTTGCTTTCTTGACCACACTCTGATGTAGTTTGGCCATATGTGTCATAGTTTTTTGTATGAAATACTGGAGGGTATGCACTTTGAAATAGGGTCATGGTACTGATTCTCCATTAAGTTCCCTTCTGAAATCTGCTATTAGCTGTGAAGGAGATTGGGTTTCTCCTCCAAGTCTAATAGTTATTTTGAAAGTATAATTTAAATTAGGACCATGATATAGGGGGATGGAATATGTTTAAGGCTGTAGAATCTGCAAATGGGAACAGAGCTTGCCTGACTCTGGGGGGTTGCAGACTGCCAGAAATAGTGCAAATTGAGTCCACTTTAAGGGTTAGGGTTAGTGCTAGGGAGTCATGGGAATTGTTTTTTCCCCTTTTTTCTGAGACATTGAGCCTTCTCTGTCAGAGAGTTCTGGTGCCACAATAAAATACAGTTTCCATGATTCCCTAACCCTAACCCTATAAGTGGACTCAATTTGCACTATTTGCCTGGGGGGGGAAACAAGACAACATCCTTTCTTGTTTCATGTGCAAAAGCTGACTGTACTGGCAGCTGAAAGACTCTTCAGTAATGGTGACATAGGAGAGCATCCTCCACCATAACTAAAAACAGCAGGTTATCATGGGGGGGTGGGGGTGGGCAGAACGAATTGAATGGCATACAGCTCCTCCATCCAACACCCTGGATTTGCCTCCTAGCATTTGTTGCCTGAGGCAAAAAACCACCTCATTATACCTAATGGTAGGGCCAGCACTGTGTAGGAAGCCTCCCTCATTTATGTTCTTTAACTTCTTTGCATGGTTTTATTCATAAGCATTTTAGCAGTTCCAGATGAAGATAGCCTTTTAGAGCTGACTATATTTATTCTCACCCGGGACAAAATCCAACTCTTATCGGTAACATATAAATAAATCACAACACAATGACTTTCAAAACATTTAATTCTGGCAGAGTTTTAAAGGAGGAAAAATTACTCCACAATGGGAATGAGAGAAATAGCTGACAAAATTTGCGATTTTGTCCATGTAAAAATATTTCATTTATTCTAAGATTTCCCCCACCAAAAAAATTTCCAAAGTATTCAAAATGTATCAGTTCAACAGAAATGGATGTGTGACCCTTCAGCTGGCAGAAAGGGGAAAAGCACAAAACCCAAGTCCTCTGCATGTTTACTTGTAGGGGTTATCTACATGTTCTGTTTTGCAACGTGACTATGCAAATAATCTCACTCATGCATTCCTGATTTGTTGTTCACACTATTTTTTAATTGGAACGTCATCTTTGCGCATCTCTGCGAGTTCTGTTGGCAACATGTGTCAACACTTGTGAATAAAGATGGAGTTGATGATGCGGATATATTTGAAACATGTTTGAAACATGCAAAGTTTTATCCTGGTTTATCCTAGGTTTTGTGGGTTTTATGGCAGCCCCCCCCCAAAAAAATACATTTCAGATGTATTTGAAATTCATGTGAACAACACAGATTCAACCCACATTCTACCAGGATTATTTACATCATCTGAATAACCCTGTAGAGATTAAGTCCCTTGAACCTCTGTGGTATTTGTATACATGGGAATGTATAGCTAATTGCAGCCTAAAGAATTACTCACATGGTATAGCAAACAAACTGTGAAAGCAGGATTGTCTATGAAGGCTTCCCCCACCAATATGTATCTAACTTGTGAAAGCACCCATGGACATGTTGTTGTCCGATATTTACCCTTCTGTTCAATTGAAAAAAGTTCATAGAGTGCCTTACAAAGATCAATAACATGCTCCCCAGCTTAACCATCTTAAAAATGCAACACAAAAGAAAAGGAGATGGGGGGGGGGAGGAAACTCAGGCAATAATTCTTAATATATTTTAAGCATTGGCCAGTATACCACATCAGTTACTGTAAGCTTACTTACGTATATAATTAACGTAACCTCTCCTGAGCTGACCACCCTAAACCAGATGGAAACATCATTCACCCATGCTCCAGTTGCCAGCAAAATGGACATCTTTCTCCCCCATGCAGTTGATGCCTTATAAAGTAGGTTGGGTGGGAGGCAAGTTACTATTTTGGCAATAGAATGTAAGTAGCAAATAAATACTGAACACTTGTAAATATGGAATAATTATGGATGAGTAAATCTATGTAACTGCCCCATATTCATGATCACTATTGACATTATTGCCACAATTGTAATTCCTCCCAACTCATTTTACCAGGCATTAGCTGCATGGGGAGAAGGAGCTCCATTTTTCCAGTGACTGGAGCACAGGTGACAGCTGAATGACATTTCTGCCAGCTTTGGGTGGGTCCAGGCTAGGAGAGGATACCTAGTTAACTACGCTAAGTAGCTGGTGTAGAATATTGGTCATTATTTGTGACAATAAGGAGGTTAGCAAGCTCCCTTTAATTGCCCCTTCTTTGTCTGATGGGGAGGGGGCGAAGGTTGATCATCCCCTTGCCATAATATTCCTCATACAAGGTTGTGAAAATAGTCATTGGACACTTGGTAATTGTTGAAGGCTAGAATATACTTCAGTAGAATTTGTAAAGAGATTTCTTGTTCAGTACTCAATGTACTTTCATGATTTGTGATGTGTCATACCCTCCAACTGTCCCAGTTCAGTAGGGACAGCCAATTAATCCTTTGTCATCCCACTTTTTTTTCAGCTGTTTTTAACATGTCCCAGTTTCTCTCTTTACCTTTCAGTTTCTCCCTTTGTCCTCAGCTTACTTCAATTGCTGCAAACAGAATTCAAAATGCAAAAGTAGTTTGTATTCAATTAACTCAGCAAGGGGGAGAGAGAAGGAGAGGACTTGTACTTCCCAGTAGACTCAGGCAAAAACAAACTGTTACAACTTCTCCCAGGTTGTCTGTTCTTTCTCATCAATAATATTTGCCATCTTGACCACACTCTGATGTTGCTTGACTACACAAGTCCCAGTTTTCATCTGTGGGATGTTGGAGGGATATGACTCCAGGAGCCCAAGGTTTGAATCTCCACTCAGATGCAGAAACCCACTGGGTGACCTTGGGCAAGTCACACCCTCTCGGCCTCTGATGAAAACAGTGGCAAACCCCCTCTGAACAAATCTTGCCAAGAAAACCCCATGAGAGGATCACCTTAGGGTTGTCATAAGTTGGAAAGGACTTGAAGGTATTCAACAATAACAACAATGCTAGTTTAACCATTCTAGACCCTTCCTTCATGGCCTGAAAGGTCAATATTCTGTGTGGAGATTTGATCTACCTGAAACACAATCTATTTGAAATTCATGTGAATGAAAGAATAGCTCACAACAAAAGATGTATAGCAGGGATTTGGTTTGGATATTCAGTTTTTGAAGCCACCTTCTTGTTTTAATATATATCTGCTTCTGGCATTTGTTCTGCCTTGTTTGTGGACTCAGTACAGCATAGCGGGAAGCTGGGAAGGATTAACATACAAAATTCAGCATACTGAAAAGGTCAGATGCATCGTAGGAGGGCCACCAATGCCAGCTCATTGTTATGGACAACATCATAATGAGAGTTGGGAAGGCTATAGAAGACCTATGAAAGCAAATGTTAACATCATGGACCATCTGTCAAATATAATCCATAGAACAGACCGAGTAGGAAACTTGCACTATTTCAAGCAGTCTGCAAAGGCCCTAAGATTTCTGCTCTTCATGTGCTCAAAAACAGGGGAGGCAGATTCTAGGAGGCCATCAGCCAATTTCCCACCATCAGGCTTCACCAGGAGTCACATTTGTACCCTCCCCGCAAAACAAAAACCTAAAGAAAATGAAACCATAAATGGCTGGAAGGCCACTTCTAGTTTTCTATATTTTATATAAAAAATCATTTTAAAATCCTTTAAAAACTCCAAAAAAATTCAGCAGGTCACTGAACTTTGCTTAGGGGGAATAATCACCACTTCTGAAAGTTATCAGGATAGCAATTCTCCTTTACGCATCCAAAATTGTTTTGGCTAGCAGGAAGAAAACAGGGGACCCCAGGCAAAAATGGCTGCAGGATTCCCACCCCAGTTCTAAATCAAAGTCCCCATGTTGGTAGGCTGGAGAGAAAGAAATGAGAAACAGATAAATAATTACTCTGCTGAGTTAACAGCAAGTGACAAAACAGTCAGCTCAGTCCAACATTAAATAGATTTGGGTTTGTATTCCATGACATGCCCTCTTAACATGTCACAGATGAAAAGCAAAATACATCTGGTCAAGCAACATCAATTTGGGATCACGATGGCAAAAGTTATTAATGAGGAAGAACACACATGCTAGGACAGGCTGCAACTGTTTGCTTTTGCCTGAGCCTACTGGTAAAAGCAAGAGCATCCTATCTTCTATGCCGTCCTGTCCCATTGCATTAATTGTGTGCAAACTACATTCGCACTTTGAACTCAGCACAAACTGAAGTAAGTTGGGAGGGCTATGTTGCTTATTGTAACTGTTTTTATCTTGTAAACTGCTCGGATTGGGCAACCATTGGGCTGTATATAAATAAATTTTATTATTATTATCAAAGGGAGAATGTGAGAAGAGAAGAGAGAAACTGGGATGTTTTAAAAGGAGCTGAAAAAATGGGATGGACTATTTCACTAGAAACAGAGGAAGGCCATATGCTAGATGGATGGACTTTTTTAAAAGAGATCACAAGTATGAGTTTGCAGGAGCTGGGTAGAGCAGTGGAGGGCAGGGGGTCTTGGAGCTATCTCATCAGGGTTGCCATGGGTCGAGATTGACATGAAGGCAGTCAACAACAAAATTTCACTCCTTGACTAGTCCCTTTATTATTTGCTTTCTATAATATTTAAAGGGCACTGGAATGTCTGAAAACAGGGTAAACCTATGTGCATGGGCCAGGTTTAGCATCCTTTCAAGAGGATGTTTTCAATATGGTATCACAGACTATCCAGTGGGGAGGAGAGGTTGAGTCACACCATGGAAGACATAGAGGAGATTATGGTGACCACCTGCTGCCCACCCCAACTCTGCCCCGATGCCGGTGTCACTCTGCCTGACCAGATGGTGGGTGGAGTCATGCCATTTCTGTGGCAGAGTGTTTAGATGTGCTGCACTGAAGAAACAGCAAAAAGCTGTCATGGTGGCAAGGGTGGCTTTTTATCATTCCAAAAAGGAGCGGCATTTTGCTTCTCCTTTTTGGACTAGCAAATTGCTGGATCAGGGCCGCAGCATGCAGTTACTGCAGCCTCAATCCAGCGCTGAAAGGGGAGGCAGCAAGCCGCTTCTTTGGCACCATTTGTATAGCCTGATAGTATAGTGTGTTTGAGTGTTACTTTCTCATGGTGGCTCCCATGTCAATGAGATATTGAAAATGCCCTGGGTTATTAGTGTGAACTTGAATAAAGCCATCCAAAGTGCACCATGTATTTTGGAGATAGGATTCTGCACCTTAGTCCTTTAAAGTCTGAAACAAAACCTACAGTAAATTAACAGATCCACTAACATGCTCTTGGGCTGCTTGTGAAGAGATAGAAAAAGATTTCAGAGTGCTTTGCCAAAGTAAAGAAGAAACGGTGCCAGGGTAAATAACCAGAGATTATCTGCTGTTTTAAACAATGAAAGCTCAAATGTGTTGGTAGTCATCTCCTCATTCATATAAGGCCAGATTAAAGACACAAGAGCTCAGAAGATATAGTATTTAGAACTGACATGGCTCCTAATTTGGGGCCTCCGGAGCTAGTTAAACTACAAGTCCCATCATTTCCAGTCAGCATGGCCAGGGGTCAAAGGTGTTAATACTTTTCATCTAATGATATTTGAGGACCAATGGCTGGAAAGACTAAGGAGATTATCACATTGAATGCTTTTGTCCCGCTCCCATCATTAAATCGTGTTTAAATCAATGTAATAGCGTGATTGGAGTTCACACCCCCACATTTTTCTCCCATCCTTCTCATGCAATTAAGGTGTAATTGAGACTTACCAGTTCCAATAACAGTTCCCGTTATTGCCAAATGGCAGCTCAATGACACTTTACTGATGGGACAAGTGTGCTGCTAAGTCTGAATTACACTTTATTACAGGAGAAAAGCACAGGGGTGTGAACCCCGATCACACTATTACAACGATTTAAACATGATTTAATGACAGAGGGAGGATGAAAGCCTCCCATGTGTTAATCTCCTATGGCTGCACGTGCACCACAAAATTAATGCAGTTTGATACCACTTTAACTGCCATGGCTCAATGCTGTGGAATTTTGGGGTTTGTAGTTTTGTGAGATATTTAGCCTTCTCTGCAGAGAGCTCTGGTGCCACAACAAATTGTAGTTCCCAAGATTCCATAGCACTGAACCATGACAGTTAAAGTGATGTCAAACTGGATTAATTCTGCAATGTGACAATACCAAAGTTAAGATTTAAACCACTTCAGATCCTTAATCAGCCATACACATTTCTATGGGCTTCTATGTAGTGTCTTTTTAAATGAATAATTGTCAGAATAATATACTCCTGAGCTTCTTGAAGGATTGGAGTCTTTCATTCAGATAATGTTTTTGGCTTTTAATCTGGAGTAGTCTTGGATTTAACTGGTTATGGGGGGTTGCAGAATGCCAGAAATAGTGCAAATTGAGTCCACTTTTAGAATTAGTTCTAGGGAATCATGGGAATTGTATTTTATTGTGGCACCAGAGCTCTCTGACTGAGAAGGCTCAATGTCTCAGAAAAACAACAACAATTCCCATGATTCCCTAGCACTAACCCTAACCATAAAAGTGGACTCAATTTGCACTATTTCTGGCAGTCTGCTGTCTTCTTTTTTAATTTGATGTGTTCTAAATGTGTTTTAATTGTATTCTTATTTGGACTGTTACTGTTGCACTAGGGGTCATTTTTGGCAGAAAATGGAATATTTAGTTTATAAATTAAGAAATAAAACCATGCCATGGCCTTTAAATCAAACTTTTCTTCTCACAAGATTCCCCAAACTCATGGTAATTTGGCATAGCTATCCTTAGTTTGGATTTGTTGACAGTTCAGGGCACCTTAGCTGAAATGATCTCACTCAGGCCCAAATGTCTCTTAAACCAACAATGATGGAGAAATCACTGTGTCATCATATTACACCTCATCAATGTTCTGCAGAAATCATTATTCACATAGGGAAAAATACATATTTTCCTTTTGAAATGTGCAGGTTAGGATTGATAGTTTAAGATCTATTAGGGTGATCAATATTATCCATTAGGCTGATCCAGGGGAGACTAGCAGTTTCAGAGATGATTTCTGGATGTGGCAACATACACACTCACAGAGAGAGAGAAGCAGGGAGGAAAAGGAAAAGATTGAGGATGACTGTGGGAAGGTCTTTCCCTGCTCTAAGCTGTTTTGCACATGGCTCTGCTTCTTGTGAGACTAGGAGATATGGCAATCGCACGGGTCTGTTTTCCAACTTTCTGCAAATCAGTACGACGAATAATTCATTCTATGGAATTGTGGTGGACTTCCTTTTTCCCCATTGGTAGTTCTGAAATTTCAGACTTTATGCTTCAAGGGGAGTATTTCTTCAAAGTTTATAAACTTTATATATAGTTTCCTAGAAAGAGGGAGACTCCTATGTATGTTTGCTATATTATATCCCTTTGCAATGGCTAACAAAGGAGATACTTTTCATGGAGGTTGGGGGTGTGTATATTACAGGAAACCAGATGTTGTTGTTGTTGCCATGGACAGACTAGTCCCGGTGCACAGGAATGCTTTTTAACAGGAGTCCTGCAAACAGCTGCAAAAGCATGGTTCCAGGACTATGGGAATGAATAATTATATCCATGATTGTAGGTTTAAAAAGAAAGTTCCTTGATTCTATCTGTTTGTCACTCTTTAGTGTGACATGAGAAATGGAACTGAGGACAAGACTTGGCAGTTAAGGGGAAGGTTCAGTTTTCAGTGGTTTACATGATGCTTCCTTTCACGCTACACTATTATACCACTACACTTCCACTTCAGTTGCCTTGACAGCATCCTATAGAAATCTAATGTGTGTAGTTTGGCGATGAACTAGTATTCTAAATACCTTTACCTAAATTGCAATTTTATGATAGAACTTTCACAGTTAAAGTGGGCTGTATCTTCACTGCAGAAATAATGCAGTTTGACATCACTTTAACTGCCATTACTCAATGCTATAGAATCCTAGGAATTGTAGTTTTGTGAGACATTAAGCCTTCTCTGTCAGAGAGCTCTGGTGCCACAACAAACTACAATTTCCAGAATCCATAGCACTGAACCATGGCAGTTGAGTGGTGTCAAACTGCATTATTTATGCACTGTGGATGCAACCGTGAAAATATAGTCCTATAATTGTATAAAATTGTATAATTGTAAAAATGAAAAGGCTATTCTATGAAAACAAATAAACAGGTTATCAGAACCATGGGTGGGGGTGAATGGCTCAGAATTTGTCATTAGACACAAGTCAGAAACCTTAGTGTGAGTCTAACAACATCCACCTATCTTATAGGGCTATGTAAAAAGATGGTTGAGACAATTCCATCTTTTTCATGTGGTGTGCTTTTAATCATTCAAAATGTTATATATACGCAAAGGGATGCTGTTGCTGTTGTTGCTTTTAAAAAGCGAGTGGCACATCCATTTCCAGCTGAACTCATGTTGACTGCCACATTTACTCCAATTAAGGACCTGTCCAAAATAATGCAAAAAAAAAAAAAAGCGAGATTCACAAAGGAAAGCCTCATTTATTGCTACTTGGGAAAATCTATTTCAAGCCCCATTTACATCTCCAGTCAGCAAGGAAGGGAAGGAGGTTGAAAGAAATTGTATAGGCCATTTGGCCAATGAATATTCAGATTTCATAATGGACTAGACAACTGGCCAGTCATAGATCTCTTCAGTGCCTTTGCACACTATTGGAGACCTGGATTGGCATGCCTTCTTTTTAGAAGATATAGTATTCCAAAAATTTTATGGTTCTGGTCTAAAGTCCCTATGACCATTCCAATCTAGCAAAGAGCCCTTTAACTACAAGACAACCACACATCCTTTTCAACAGGTTTTTCCCCCCTGTGATATATCCTGGAATCATCATCATCATCATCATCATCATCATCATCATCATCATCATCAAACAGGCAGCCTCTAGGTAGGAATAAAGGATTTCTCTTTGTGCTAACAATTACCTCTGGATGTTCCATGAAAAGAGATGTTTAACAGAAAAATGAAAAGAAACAGTTTTCCTGTGTGCTTTGTTCGAGAGAGAGAGATGGGAAATATATAAAGAAATGCAAATAGATTCCAAAGGATAACCCCATCAATTAATAAATTTACAGGGTTCAAAAATTGTCTTCCAGGAATTATAGTTGTTGTAGTCCAACACATCTGGAGGGGACTAGACTGAGAGACACTTCTTTACTAATTTAAACATAATATCTTATTTTTAATACAACTGAATGATAAGCTATTCATCCATGTCTTGATGCCATTTATCATATTTGCCTAGCTTCCAACTCCTTCCAAAGGGTTATTCTACTATCTCAACAGTTCAGGGAAGCTTAAATCTACAAAGCGATTTTCCTATAATGAAGCTTCTCTCATTGAGAACCGGAGGTATGGGCTGGGATAAGGAGGGAGTGTTAAGTTTGTCCTTCATCAGGCTTCAGACTATCACCTCTCAAGAGCCTGAATAAAATAGTCTGGGTATTATGATTAATATAGTTTTAAACTTGTCATGAAAGATAACACATTTCCTATCTTTGGTGGTAAAAAAAACATACATAAAATCCCAGGACAAAAATATTAAGTGTTAAACATGATCAAGAAAACATAATGTCATTTCAGTATCTTTTTTAGCACACAAAGACTTATGTTACAGTTCACTGAGCTAGTCAATCTAGTTTTAATTAAAACTCTTCAGTACTCCAAGCTTAAACTAATCTGTGAGTATTTTAGATGCTGAGGGAGAAAGGGGAGAGAAGGTGAAAAGGGTCTATATATAGATGGTTATGGATGCCAGAGCACTTATGAGGCAATATTTCAGGCTATCACAGGTTAGTTTGGGATGCAGTTTCAGTGGGTAAAGCAGTTACACAGTATCCAAGATTTGCTTCCTCTGATTAGGGACTAACTTCATACTATCTTTGAGTAAGATATTAATGGTGAACTCCCACTACAAGGTTAAATCCATCACTTTAATCACTCTTCATTTGAAAAAGTGGTCATTCTTCTGGTCTTCCAAGTAAAATCTTTAAAAATCCACCCAAAATAATTACTCTTTTAGAAGATATTTCAGACCAGAAAAGTTGTGTTGTTTATGTTAAGGACATGCAGCACATATATTCAGTGTAGATCACTAAAAACAACATCTACTGGAAAGAGGGGGCTCCAATGACTATGTAGCGTGGGGTCAAGCCAACTCCTCCCTTGTTTTTTCATTTCAGCTACTTTAATTACCATAGTCTTGGTTACTGGCAGTTTCCTTTTTCTCCTAAATTTTATCTATAGAGAAGGTTAATAAAATCCCCAGTGATATTTTTTTTTCATGGATAACATGGTAAGTACACATTAGGGGAGACTGCATACAGTGAAAGAATGTTGAATGAATGTCAGGCTAGATTTTATATATTTTTCAAACCTTTGCTTTTATATATAGTTCCTTGCAGAGTGTGGACAGCTCTGGGAAACTGCTGGGAAAAGTCACCTGGAGTTTCAGGGTATGGTGTCACCAGTATGAAGACAACACCCTATGATAATCTATGGAGATTATCGCACCGGCTGTCTTTTCCCAATTTGGGCATGGGCTGAGACTGGGCTGGGACTATGTCTTATCACACAGCTCTGTGCCCATATCAGACACATCTCATACCAGATCAGGACTTCTCCCATATTTAGCTAAGAACGGGTCTTTTCAGTTCTTAGCAAAGCAATGGAAAATGTTCTGATCGGGAATGGGATGCCTTCGATTTGGGCACGGACTGTGCGATAACACATGGTCCCAGCCCAGTATCACCTCCTGTCCAAAATGGGGAAAAAGCAGTGCAATAATCTCCTATCTCTCCTTTTCATCCAATTCCAAGGAAGCTGTCTCTGGACTGAACCAGTGTCTGCTGTCAGTAATGGATTGGATGAGGGCAAACAAATTGAAACTTAATCCAGACAAGGCGAAGGTACTCAGTTGTAAAACAGATTAGGGAATAGGGATTTTCCCTGAACTGGATAAGGTTACACTCAGGCTCACAGTTTGGGTGTCTTCTTGTATTCAGCTCTGAGCCTGGATGCCCAGGTCTCAGCAATGGCCAGGAGTGCATTTGCACAGTTAAAACTTGTGCTCCAGCAGCACCCATTCCTTGAGATGCCAGATCTTGCTACAGTGACACATGCCTTAATTACATCTCATTTGGACTACTATAACACACTCTACATGGGGCTATTTTTGCAAACTGTTTGGAAAGTTAAGTGTGTTCAAAATGCCGCAGCTAGAATGCTGACCTGGGCCAGTTATAGGAAGCATGACTCCAGGAACCTAGGGTGACTGTTTCACACACTGTTGCTCTGATCTTCACCCTTTCCATGTGGAAGTTGTGTGATAATATTGCAAAGATGTGAAAATGGAACCTGTCATCTGCACTGCACTACTGGGTGAAACTGATGGGTTCATTTTCCAGACATGCATAAATTCTAGTGGGATTATGTTCTCTGTGAAACAGAGAACAATGATGGAAGCCATATACTCTTGTGTTAATGTGCATGTCTAAACTGAGAGCCAGTGTAGTGTAATGGTTTGACTGCTGGACTAGGACTCTGAGAGATGAGAGTTCATATCCTGCTCAGCCTTTGGGTGACTGTAGACAAAGCACATTGCCATGGAGAGGGAGATACCACAGGAATGACAAGGGGGTAACTGGTTGATCGTATGTCCTCATCTCAAGCAACCAGTTGATTGCTTGTTCGTATCTCATCCCCTTGTCACTGGGGGATGCTGATCTGGCGTTGCCCCCGCAATGGCATCACCACAATGCTCCCAGGTCCTAGATGGACTCCTGATCCAGTGCTCCGCAACACAGGAAACCACACCCACCAGATCCAAGACCCATGCTATGCCCCTAGAAAGTTGTGACAGCACAACCCAATTCTTGTTAAGGGAGGGTGGGGAGAGCCTCTTGGCAATGGTGCCATCACTTCTTGCCACATGGCTTTTTATAGGCCCAAGCACCAATCAAAATCAGTAAGGCCTGGAAAGCCCACCCCTTCCAGCTTCCCAACCAATCCAACCACCTCCCTGCCCTGGTGCCGGCCAATGGGGTAGCACTTCCAGTTACCATTGCTTGCTGGGAATTGTAGTCACAATTCCAAGCCAGAAGCACCACCTTCCAGAGTCCCAGCAGCCAATCCCAGCCTCTCTAGTCCATCCCAGTGCCAGTTGGGAGAGTGCTGGAGGCCCAGAGGAGGCATGGCAGCCAGGCGACTCCCCCCCATGGCAACTGGGCCAATAGGTAAGTCGGCGGCCCCATTTGCTTTGGGATGACAAGGGGGTAACTGGTTGATTATATGTCCCCATCTCAAGCAACTGGTTGATCACTTGTTCGCATCTCATCCCCTCATCACTGGGGGATACTGATCTGGCATTGCCTCCACAATGGCAACATTGCAACTCTCCCAGCAACCCTGGGTCTTAGACGGACTCCCAATCCATTGCTCTTCAGCACAGGAAACTATGCCCACCAGATACGAGACCCATACTATTGCCACAAAAGGCCGCCTCCCCCACCCCGGGGCCTGCCTTCCACCAACCCCTGCAAGCTGCATTCCCCCTTAAGCTCTCAAGGCAGTCCCAAGCAAGAGTCCAGTCCTGGACAAATGTAGCCAGCAAATGCCCCAGATTTCCACCTGCCCATCCTTTTTATTGAGTCTACTGGCAAGCTGCATCCCACCGTAGTTGTGACAGCCCCAATGCAGAAAAAGTACCTCCCCCCAAAGTCCTCAGCTGGAAGCCCAGCACCACTCCTTCTGGCCTCCCGACCAATCCAACTGCCTCCCTGCCCCAGCACTGGCCAATGGGGTGGCACTTCCGGCTCCCATTGCATGCTGGGAGTTGTAGTCACAACTCCAAGCCAGAAGCACCGTCCGCCCTAGCCTAGACTCCCTAGCCCTCCCCAATGCCAGTGGGAGAGTGCCTTGGAGGAGACATGGCAGCCAGGTGACTCCCCCCACAGCAACGACGCCAACCAGTAAGTTGGGTGGTCCCATTTCTCTCAGTTTCAGATGAAGACAATGACAAATCCCCTCTGAACGAATCTTACCAAAGCTACAACAATTCTGTGATAGGTTCCCTTAGGGTTGCCATAAGTCAAAAACAAGTTGTACACAGCAACAAATTGGGATCCATCTTGCACCCTGGCTTCTGTTTCTTTACGTATAGAAGTGACCAGAGGGGAATGTCCAAAGACAGGAGTCTAAAAGGCTTTTCAGTAGATGTGTAGGTGCATAAAATGCTGTTTTGCCCTGTTGTTAACACAAAAGCCTACTGATGTACCTTATTGCCAGGCATTGTCCCTGGCAAGCTGTCCCTTATTTTTGAGGTCTGGTAAATCTCTTTCCCAAAGGTGGAGTGGCAGGAGGGAAAGGCAGAATGGACTGATGCAGTGATACAATAGAAAATGTGACAGCAACAGAGGTCAAAGTGCGGTCTTGTTGAATTTCTAGGGTCACACTCAGGGGAAGCACTGGAGAGGTGCAGGGAGTGTGGAGCACACCATGTGACACCCAACCTAAGGGGGAGTGACACACTGCTCCCTAAACATTTGCCCTTTGACAGAAATGGGCTGTGGTGTCTGTCTACATCCTTTTAAAACACTGGAACTCAGGGCCTTTACAGACTGCCAGAAATAATGCAGATTGAGGTCACTTCAACTGTCCTGGCTCAGTGCTAGGGAATCATGGGAACTGTAGTTTATTGTGCACCAGAGCTCTCTGACAGAAAAGGCTCAATGTCTCAGAAAAAAATGATTCCCTAGCACTGAGCCAGGACAGTTAAAGTGACCTCAATCTGCATGGAAGAGATGGTATGAGTGGGTCAAGGCAGAAGGTGTGAGTGAGGTAAGGCTTAGTGGGGGGGGGGGGGGGAGAGAAAGGAGAGGCCCCAGTTTTTTTTTTTAAAAAAAAATTAAAATTATTTTTTAATTTGTTATGTTTTAAAAAAATCTTTAATAACATCACATCATGCCAAATTTTTACTTTAACCATACAAAGCTATTACATGTCAGTACATTTAGTCTGTATGTATGATGTTGTAATTTAAAGGTATAATTTTGCTAGTTTTTTATGTCACAACTGTTGCCATTACATTTAGTCGTATATAGGGATTATGATTTATGAATAACATTAGTACAAAACACACTACTAAGGATTCTGTGTGGTGTGGTTTGGAAGGAGGTCAATGGTGTGTGTGTGTGTGTGTGTGTGTGTGTGTGTGTGAAACCATGATTTACCACACCTGGTGACACCAAGCCTAGTGATGCCACTGACACACTTGACATGGTAATGTAAGCAACCCCTACTCAGATCACCTTACACCACTCATTAGAACAATAATGTATTGTATGACTGTAACTGTATACTGGCCTTTTTTTGTTTTTATTTAAAAATACTCCCAAAGTGTTATTCTAACTTCTTTCTGTACATATTTTATAGAATAATGTATTAAAATAAGGCAACATAAACAAATACGTTGAGCAAGTATCAGGTGGTCCCAGAACAGTGTGTGTTAAGCATAGTTCAACATGGCCTTTGCTCCCAGTTGTCTCCATTCTTCATGGATGTTTATTCACGTTAATTTTTTTCTGTTATTTAAAGTTTGCCCGACAACTGCCTCTTTTCATTGTCTTCTGCCTTAAGACACCAAACCTCCACAACTCTCTTTATGCCCCTTTACGAAATTCTCTCTCTCTTAATAGCCCCCTATGTCTGTCAGACAAAAGAAGTATAGCATGTAAGGAGAGTCATCCAATAAACATCTGAAAGTCAGTAAACATCTAACAACTTGCTTTTAGGACTCAACTTATCTGTACATAGGTATGGAGAGAAGGCAGGTTAGAGGCAGCCCTGGTGACAGCCAATCAGGACTGAGCTGGCGACAGCCAATGGAATGTCGGGCTGTAAGGGGAAAATTCTGTTAGGAACAGTTGGAAGTCAAATAGGGTTTGGATTCCAGAGAGTGAGGGTCTGGTGGAGAAGGTTCCAGAATGAAAGAGGGTTAAGGTCCAGAAGGGAGGGGCCTAATTCCCATAATAAACTCCAAGGGAGAGAGTTAATAAAAAGAATATCCTGAGGGGTATTGATAGAGTGGTAAAGATACCCAAAGAAGGGCTAAGAGTGTCCTGTGGGGGTAATAGAAAGTGTTCCAAGGAAAAGAGTGTTTTAGAGTCTTATTAGTTGTAACTGTAACCAGCTATAACAAGTGCAGCAAGACAAAGTGAAACATTGTTACTTGTATTGTAAATAAAGTTTTGTTGTTACTTTATGAAACACTTGTCTACAGTGTGAGTTAATATCCACGCTACTAAACCTTATACAAGATAGGTTATACCAAAGAGTTTTAGAAGAGAGGGTTGGTGAAGGAGTGGCTCTTTGCATAGGGTGATGGCAAAAAGGGTCCATGATGTGGCCACAAATGAAAGGAAAGGGGACAAAAAGGGTCCATGATGTGGCCACAAATGAAAGAAAAGGAAAAGTGTGCGTGACAGTAGGCCCTCATTTGCTGGGTGACTTTAAAGATAATGTTTTTCCCCCAGTTGCGTGATTGGGAGAGGAGTTTTTGCTGACCTCTCAGGGGAAAAACCAGCAGTTTAAAGAAAAACACGGTGTGCTGGTGCTGCATTTGAAGAGCTGAGGGGATGTGGCTTGGCCTATTTAAAGCCTGCCTGCCCCACACTCTCCATGCAACTAGCTCCAGAGGGAGCAAATTCACCAGACCTGATGCCAATGGATCTATGGAGCCTTGGCAGAGAGGAGTTTGAGCTATGGGGTTATCCTTAGCACCTTCCACCAAGAAGAGCTATGTCAGGGCAGTGAAGGAGTTCTTGACTTTTTGGGAAAGCCATGGGTTGGCTGATATTTTTCCTGTGCCTGTTGCACATTTTTTGCAGTTTTGTGTTGTGCTACATGACAAAGGTTTATCAATTTCATCTATACCGGGCAAGTTCTCAGCTCTGGCCTTTTGGCTGCGTGCCCAGAGCAGCAAGGATACTTTAGGGGATTTTAGGATAAGGAAGGTATTAGAAGGATGGGCTAGGGAGGTGGTCCAGGTCCATGATACATGTAAACCATTGTCCCCCAATATTTTAAAGGGTCTCGGTGCTATATGGCCAATGATTTGTGCATCTTCTTATGAGAGTTGGCTTTTTCATGCCGCAGCATTAACATCTTTTTTTGGTGCATTGAGAATCAGTGGGTTGGTGGTAACTTCTAGACAGGATCATTCAAATAGGGCCCTTTTGTTACAGGACATGGTGGCTCACAATTCGGCTTCACTTTACATATGTTCTTCTAAAACTGATCAGGTGTGGTTGGGAACTGAGCTATAGCTTCTATATTGCAGTGATGAGTCCCTTTGTCCCATTTATCTTTGCATCATTTTTTGTCTGCAAGGGGATCCATACCAGGCTTGTTGTTCTGTCATAAGGACAAGTCCCCACTTACAAGATTTCAATTCTGGTCCATCACTTCTAGGGCATTGGATCGCCTAGGTTTCCATGATGTCAAATTTGCAAAACATTCCTTTCATATCAGGGCTGCTTCTACAGCCGCTGCTTTAGGAATGGGGCAACAGGACATTCAGAGAATAGGGTATTGGAGGTCTGGGGCCTATTGCATTTGCACCTTTTGACTTGTGTGTTTTCTCTGTTTCAGATGCTGGAGGCTCAGTAATGAGACACTGTGTGGGGATCTGGAGCAATTTTGGAAGCCAACTGGGTCTGTCAGACCAGACTAAGGACGTTAACACACGGGGGCAAATCTGCTGGTTAATCCACACAAAACCCAAACAGAAACTGGATTAGTGCCCCGTGTTTTCACATGACGTCGCACAGAAACTGGACAGAAAGTGGACAGAAACTGGTGTTATCTGAGATCTTTTGAAATTCAGTTGTTTGGAGGAAATGCAAATGCGCAATTAAGGTAAATTCGCATTTACCGTAATGTGATAGCCAAATGCTCATTTGGAAGCATTTTCCCGCATTTTCCCATGGTTCTGCGGGGTCTCCTTCCCCCTCAGCAGACGGCTTAAAGGGCTGTCTTGGGGGCAGGGAAGGGGAGGGGCAGCCGCACGATCGGCGCTCCAACCCCTTCCCCAGGTCCTCCTCGGAGCAGCCGGCCCTCCGCACGGCTGGCGCTCCAGCGCTCCGAGGAGGACCTCCCGCCACAGCATTTGCACACGCTGCAGCAGAGGAGTCGGTGAAGGTGCACTGCAGCCTTTTGCGGTGCACCTTCGGTGGCTTGAAGGACAGGCGGATGTGGGCCGCCCCGGGAAGCTGCGCTGCGGGGCCGAGGTATCCCCACACCTCGGCACCGTGGCTCAGCTTTGCCACCACTGAAAGGAGCGCTAAATTGGCGCTCTTCACAAGTCACCAAAGGTGCACCGCAAAAGGGTGCGGTGCACCTTTGGCGACTCTTCCGCCCCAGCATGTGCGAGGAGGTCCTCCTTGGAGCGCCGGCCGTGCAGAGGGCCGGCTGCTCCAAGGACGACCTGGGGAAGGGGTGACAGCCGTGGTGAGTGACGGCCGCGGCAAGTGACAGCCGCGGCGAGCATAGTGCGCATGTGCTAGAAGATCATTTCTAGTACATGTACGGGATTTTCTCTGTTGTGTGTGAACGTTAAATGCGGTTTCAGCGGGATCTTACTTTAATTGCGCAATTAAGGTAATTACGTGTGAAAGCCATTTGCGGAATCAAGGTTTATTTTTGGTTTATTTTCGGGATTTGTCATTTCCAGTTTATTGTCGGTTTGTGGCCCACGTGTGATAATGTCCTATCATTAGGTGGAAAGGCAAGCATGTCCTCTGTTGCCACAGGTTTCTGCCTATGTTGTTTGGCGATTGCCAAGCCCCCCCCCCCTCATGTTTTGGTTATACATTTAGGGGACAACAATTTGGGTTTGCTGAAAGGCAAGGCCCTAGTTCTGCAGGCCATCCATGATAAGCACTACATCAACAATAGATGGCCTTTTGTTACATTGGTGTGGTCTGCCATGTTACCTCACCAAGTCTGGAGCTGTGGTGGTGGTGGTGACCCACATTTGCTCAACAGAGCCCATAGGTGGGTTAACAACGAGATCCAGAAGGCCATGGAGAGAGAACTGGGTTTTTATTTGTCACACTGTGATAATTGTGCTGCAAAGGCTTGAGCTCTACAAATCAGATAACATCCATCTCTGTAGGGAACCAGCTTTTTCTTTAAATCCTGCAGTTGGGGTTTTTGGCTTGTTTAGCCAACATGGTGGGGCATAGGGGTTAAGCAGACACTTGCCCCATATCTGTGGCATAGGTGGGGGGAGATAGAAGTTCAGGTGAACACCTTGGCACCCTCCTAAAGGGTGAAGGTGAAGTCTATGAAACTGAATTGTTGGTCTTGTGGCTAAACAGGAGGGGAAAGAGACTTGCCTTGGGGCAGGCCTAAGATTTACACCCTCACTTAAGTCTTGTGATTTAAGTGAGGGAATCTTGGGTTGGCCTTCCAGATGTGGGGCAGCTGGGGAGCAACCCAGTTCTGGATTGCCCTTAGGGCTCAGGTGTCTTGCCCAGGGGTGGCTGGGGATGTGGTCTGGGAGGAGACCATCTGCCCCAGCTGTTCCCGCACTTGGTTGCTCCCCCCCAGTTGTTGCAGATCTCATAGAAATACATTAAACAGGTTTAAGTTAAGTAAGGTTGCCCATTTTTATAACCCAGTTCTCTGTGTCTGGTCTTGTTATTTCCTGAGTTAATCAGCAAAATGGTGTTTGGGACGACCTAGAAGTAAGTTATATCAAAAGGATGTTTAACAAGCTTGATAGAATAGAGCTGGAAGGAACCATGTAGTTCAGTGATCCCCAGACTCTTATCCTCCAGGTGTTTTGGACTTCATTTCCAAGAAACCTCAACCATCTGGGATTCTGGAAGCTGAAGTCCAGAACATCTGGAAGGCCAAAATTTAGGAATCATGATGTAGGCCATCTGTCCAACTTTCTGCTTGATGCAGGAAATACAGCCCATTCTACCTTGAATAATCATTACAATAAAGAAATGCAACTGTGATCTGCTTCATGGTGTCAAACTGTGTAGGAATTCCATCCCTTGAGCTCTACAGTGAGAATCAGTTGATAGTCCATCCTTTGATACCTGTGTTGAACTAGTTACACAATGAACTAATGACAACTCCAACAAAGATAGTATTATAACTTGCTAATATTTTTCCTTTGCCTCAGCAGATAGCTATATGTGCTACCACAGGACTAGACAACCAATAGACTCCCAGATGTTCTTAGGCATATAGTACACCAGGTCCATAAGGTGTCACAATCCCGTTAGTCTAGAAAATGTAAACATACCAGTTTGGAGACATTGGCATCAACGGGGGGTGCAGTAGTGCGGCTCACACTAGGTGATACCCCAGAAAAGCGGTGACACCTGGTCAGGCACCCGCCCTGTGCCATCCTGTCCTTTTCCTGATGAGGAGAAGGACAGGGTGACATTGAAGGAAGCCACGCGCACCACCCGCAGAAGCCCCACACCCCGCACTGGTGACACCAGGTGCAAGGACTCCCCTGGTTGGGGATAGTCATTATTGCATAACTTTTCAAAAGTGCAGTGGTGATGCTTCTGTCCAGGCATCTGCCTTCCTCATGCCAGATTCAATAGCCCCATCTCCCTGCTCTACTTCCTTTCCAGGATGCTTTTCAGTCTGTTTTTATTTTTGTATTTATTTATTTTAGTGGAATTGTGAGATCATGGCAATCCATTAAGTAAAAATAAATTAAGAAAAACATGAGTGGAAAAGAAAGAGAAACAGACTGCTTGGGAATAGCGAGGGAGAGGGAGAGGAAAGGGAGAGGAGCATAATTATGCCCACTCACATTATGAATTTATTTATTTATTTTTGTGTGTGGAATGAACAGAAGCAGGGTTCCTTTTGAGTGGTGGAGCAGACAACAAACTATATTCCTACAGATATCAAGCAACCATCTCTGATGTTGGCGCATGAAAATGAATAAGCAAACAACCAAACAGAGAACTTCTCTTCTGCTATATATTCTTGCAGCCTTTTGTACCACAGCTGTAGAAAATGTGCTGTTTTGCAGGTTTAGAAATCATGTGTTTGATCCAGACTTCCCACAATTGGAATTGTGCCCTTAGAGGTTTTTACTGACGGAACAGGATAGATGTCTAATTAACTATTGTAATTTGTAAGTCGCTCTGAGAGCCTTTGTGGCTGAAGAGCGGGGTATAAATACTCAAAATAAATAAATAATTATGAGACTGCCTGCATATTGGAACTGCTTCAAGAGGAATTTATTACATTCTCAAAAGTGAAAAGGCAGCGTGATTGGGGGACATTGATGGGTTTTGCCCATTAATGAAAAGGATCACTCCAGCAATGGATGGACTACAGATTAGCTACAGGACAGACACAGTGCCATGTAATAAGGTACAGCCACAGATGCTAATATCCTGCTCTAATTCCACTTTTCAAGCCTGGTGTGATAAAGTCGTTAGATTACCACTCCCATTATCCCTAACCAGGCTGGCTTGGGTTAATAGGAATTTGAGTTCAAGAACATCTAGATGAACATGGCTCTCCCCATTTTTTTTATACACAATCGTTGTGCCGTAATATTAAGAAAATGTGCTGAATCAGGCCAAGGCCAATCTAATTCTGCATTTTGGTCCAAACAGTGGGTAAACATATTCTCCTGGGATCCCATAAGCAGGACATGGAGGTGATCACTTATTTTATCTTCACTTATCCCACCCCCCACCAAAAATGTGGCCTTCTTGAAATTGTGAATTCCATTTAAATATTGTGGATTATGTTAATACAGTTATTTTCCATCAGCTGGTCTAATTTCTGCTCAAAGTTAAATCAAAAGTCATCACCATAACTTCTGGTAGAAGGTTTGTTATTTGCAATGTTGTTCAGAAATGCAAGGAAGGGGATAGCATTCTTGCACAGGTACTGGACCAACATTATATTAACTTTGCTAGTGGATATGGCAGGACCACCAGTAAGGGATGGATCTCATCATATATTCTCATGTATTCTCATTTTCTGTCTAGTAAATACATTTTTTCTGAGTCACGTTACAATCTGAGTGCATGTGGCTGTGCAATGTAAATATAATATAATGTAGTTTTTGTCATAGTGTGTATGTGATAAAATGGGCTTTAGCCCACTAATTTCTTTTCCTTCATCTGCAATTGGTTATAGTAAATTATTTATAGCTCAGGGGACAGTACTCAGCAACTTAAATTTGTGCATCTGCTAAATCTATACATAGCTTGACGGGGGGCTTCCCAAGACATTGGGTTGACTAAGGCAAAGCTGCAAATTGCACACTGAGTCAAAAGGCACAGTACCCAATGCCAGTCAAGTCAGTTTGGCACATGAGAAAGACTATCCCACAGGCACCTCTTATTCCTGGCAGTAAAAATACAATAGTAACTAAAAACCTGCTCTCCTTCAATGACATTCCAACCCTACAGCCTGAGGCAATTGCCTCAATTAGACTAATAGTAGGCTGCAACTGGGACTGCCTTGTTTACTTCTTTTAAGGTGATCACATCCTTTCCTGGACTGTGACTGAGGTGGGATGGGAAGAGTGTCTTAATGCACCCCTTAATTGTACCATAGGCACCACTTTCACCTTCAGCTTGCCAGACTGCCAGAGATTGCTTTAGAGTTCCACACATTTCTTCTTAATAATACTTTCTAGTGGAAGTGTTTAAATGTGATCACCATAAATAATTTTTGTGTAGTTCATTGTGCCCTTCATGATACAGTGGCTTTGACAAATACCAATGTCACCTGTTCATTTTTATTGCCTGTTTGATCCCGTTTGCCAAATAAGCCATCCAGGAGTGAAATCTAGCACTTTTAAATAGTGATGCCAAATCTTTTTCACATTCTAAGTGAAGTCATGCCAGGAAGCCTTCATTCTTTCAAAATAACAAGCTATTCCATTCCTATTACCCTCCTCAAGTTTTGTAGAAGTATTTCTATTATATTGTTTTTATGTTTGCTCATGCTGTTTCTGAGCATAATTATCATACTATCACATAATGACTGGTTATCATATCGTATGTGAAGGGAATCTATGATTCAGTGCCAGAATCTGAGGAGGTTATGATTGCTATAAATCTCATTCACAAAGAAGAAAGAAAGAGGGAGGGAGGGAGGGAGCGAACAAGAGTAGAATTAGCATTGCTGGGTGCCAGCTAATTTTTTGCATGAGAGATACAGCAAAGCAAGCAGTGCAGAGGGTGACATGAGATGTATAGTAATTAGAATTGACAGAAGCAAGGGGTGGGATGGAATTCAGAACAAGATAACAAAATGTGTGCATGTACATGCCTTCAAGTGGCCTGTCAATGTATGGCAACCCTATGAATTTCAAAGGGTTTTCTCAGACAAGGAATACTCAGAGGCAGTTTTGCCAGTTCCTTGCTCTGAAATATAGCCTACAGCACCTGGTATTAAATAGCAGTCTCCCATCCAAATACTAACCCAGGCCTGACCCTGCTTAGCTTCCAAGATCAGACAGACCCTTGTGCCTTTAAAGTATTATAAATAAGGCTAGATACCAAAATAGCACATCCTAAATATTTTACAGAGCAGCCTGCTGTAGTGGAGGCATCTGTAAATGATATCCAAGTGCTACTTAGGTGAGGAAGGTGTAAATTTTTTGTTTCCTCAGCTCTCTGTCTGTCCGTCTGTGAAATTCCCAATCACTGGGAAGCATTTTTCTGACAACAACTCTAGGATTTTATTGCTGCTTTGCTGCTGGTTTAGAGGTGTGTGTAGTGATCAGGAGGATTGTGTATCTGCAGGTCCTCTGTGTCTCCTGAGATGCCTTCAGCAAGCCTCCTTCAATCTTCCTCTGATGTTGGCCATTGGAGAAGGACTAATCTCCAAGATTTCCATGGTGGCTGAGAAGGTGAAGAGGTCCAAATAGGTCCACCTCTGAGGGCAAACCTGTCCCTCTCAATTTGCTCACAGAGAAAGAGATCTAACACATCCAGTGTGTTAGATGCCCTGCCAAAGATTACAAAGTTGCAGAATAAGTGGTTTTTAGGTAAATGTGTAATTTTGCATACAGTTTTTGGAGTAATATCCTATTAAAATAGGATCTAACTAGAGCTGGAATATTTTTGGTCAAGGGTGTTTGTTTGTTTGACTAAATGGACATTAGAAATGTTAATTTTCTGGCCATGCCAGGTGGAGGATTCTGGGAAATGTATTCCCAATTATTATTATTATTCTAAACTTGCCCTCTGGATCCAGGATTGCATTCTGCTGTCATAATACCAAACACATGCATTTGGAAGTGTGGCTGCAAATTTCATAGAAATCCATGAAGTACAAGCCTATGTACATTTGTTCAGAATGCTCATTTTGATCTTCTAGGCAAGTATGCATAAGATCATTATGATCATTTCCATTTTGGGAAATGTGATGAGCGTTGATTTGTTGAATTGCATGTAACTTTGGAACCTTGAATCTCTGAAACTTTGGCCTCTGGTCTTCATGAGAATACTTAGAAAAATATGAACATGAAGTTATATTTTTGTCATTACTATGCCAAAACTCTCCTTATTTGGAGCAGTTTTCAACCATTTGTGAAGCAATTATTTGTTTGTCAACAATGAACAAGGACAATATTTTAATTTTAATTATGGATTTTACTGCTTTATGATAAACATGCACAAGTTTAATTATGATGACCCTTAAAAAACTGATTTTTTTTTTAAGTCAGTGACAAAACATTAATTACATTCAAGGAAAGCTTAATTAACTTCCAGTTCATAGAACTAAAAGGACATCAGTTCAATATTTGTTACTTATGGTCACAGAGTCACTCAGCCATCCATGTGTAAAAGGGTCACATCAAAAAGATCAATGATTCAGAGGATGCCTGCTACAGTAACATGCTATTTGAACAGCACATTGAGGAAAAACTTTCACAATTTTGATACAAAAAAAATATCTGGAAACCATAACCTATGTAGAGCAGCTTAGGGAGTTGGATATGTTTAGACTGGGGAAGAGAAGATTACAGGGTGACATGATAACCATGTTTAAATATTTAAGAGATGTCATATTGAGAAGGGAGCAAGCATCTTTTTTGCTGTTCCAGAGACATGGAGCAATGGATTAAAGTTACAGGAAAAGAGATTCCATCTAAACATTAGGAAGAACTTCCTGACTATATGGACTTTATCACACAGGGAAAATTGGAAGTTTAAATGGTGATTATCCTGTGAAAATTGTGTATTTGCAATTAAGATTTTCACACAAGGTTATGATTAAAGCACCATTATCCCAGGAATATCTCATGAAAATCACATATTTGCAATAAAGGTTTTCACACAACGTCACAATTAAAGCACCGTTATCCCAGGAATAACCAGGCAATAAACAGCAACAAATCATTCACGGGGAAATCCTGTGAATGATTTGTTGCTTTTTATTGCCTGGTTATTCCCTGGTTATTCCCAGGATAATGACTCTTTAATCATGCTGTGTGTAAAAATCTTATAATCCATGATTTTCATGGGATAATCACCATTTAAACTCCCAATCCCCCCCCCCCCCATGTGATAAAGTCCTAAGTCAGGGGTAGGCAACCTGTTCCCTTTAAGGGCCGAGGGACTTCAGCTCCCAGAAGCCTCAGCCATGTTGGCCAATAGTCCCATGTTGGCCAATAGCTCCTAGGATTCTGGGAGCTGAAGTCCCTCGGCCCTTAAAGGTGACAGGTTGCCTACCCCTGTCCTAAGTGATATTCAGTAGTGGAATATCCTGCCTTGGAGTGGAGTTTCCTCTTTTCTTTTCTTTTCTTTTCTTTTCTTTTTTTTTTGAGTTTATTAAGTAGTGACTGGATCGCCATCTGTCAGGAGTGCTTTGATTGTGCATTCCTGCATGGCAGGGGGTTGGACTGTCACAAATACATAACATCAGTTAAAAGAGCATATAAACCCAATACATATTTAAATTAAAACAATCTGGATAAGCCTGTTGAAAGAAACTGGTCTTTACTGTTCCTTTGGACTCAGTCAGTGTATCCAGCAGACCAGTCTCCTCTAGCAGGTCATTCCCCCAATCTAGGGGCAGTTGAATAAAATGTCCACTAGGTAATGGTTGTCAGCCTTTTGGGAAATAGCAGTTTGGGGGTTGGGGGGATAGGAGACAATTGATTCAGTACTTTTATCATAAAATGTAAAGGTAAAGGTTTCCCCCATGTGTCCAGCTGTAGAGGCGGTGCTCATCTCCGTTACTAAGCCGAAGAGCCATTGTCAGAGACTACTCTGTGATCATGGGCCAGCATGATTGCACAGAACGCTGTTTACTTTCCCACCTAAGTGGTACCTATCTATCTACTTGCATTTGCATGCTTTCGAACTGCTAGGTTGGCAGAAGCTGGGACTAGTGACAGGAGCTCACCCTATCATGCAATACCAAACAGTTTTAAGTACCTTTCATAACATGGCAACATGTGAACGTGTAAGAACTATATCCAGCAATATGTGTATAATAATTATGGTTTCAGTTTTTGGAAAGCAGTCCACAGGCAATTTATATGTGAGTGCCTCGGCTGTAATTAGTGCTCTAGGGCTTATGAGTATGAAGCCTGTCCTAAGTACCTAGCACTTCATTAGTGCCTCCTGTCACTCCCATGCTGCCTATATTGTGCCTGCTGGCACATCACATCCACAATCGTTACCAGATTTCTCTCATTTCTTCATAAATGTGATAGAAAGAGCTTGAGGTTTTTCTTTACAAAAATCAAACATGAGAGAAAGCAAAACAACTTATCTTTCCAGTCAGAGGACTTTGAGCAGTGAAAGGGACATGGTTAGAAGGCATGGTATGAGAGGCTTGAATGCCTCTGTATTCAGCCACATTTGTGATGTTGAATGAAGATTGCAACCTTCCTCTCCCCCGATGAAATCCTTGGCTTTAACAGGGATGTGGCAGGGAGGTACAACAAAGTCCTCTCTAGGCTGGCAATAGCCATACGTATTGATTGTGACCAGTGTAGCTGAGTGAGAATTTCATTTTTGAAAAGAACTTATCAAATGTCTACAGTTTCTTCAGAAATAGGACAAAAATTAAGGCTGCATAAGTGCTTCAGACAAATGCAAAACTCTGAAGCAAATTGGATCAGATCAGACTGATCTGGATCAGGCCCAAAGCAAGTAAGATCAGATTGATTTCAAACCAGAGTGGTTTACCCTGTTTTGAAGTTATTCAGACCCATTTGAAGCTATCCAGAGGGCCAAGAGAAACAAGAAAGTGTGTCTCTATACCATGTAAGGAAAAAATACAGGCATTTCCCATTTTTTTAATGGTCCACTTTTTGATGATCTATTCTTTTGACAGTAACCAGAACTATGGATTTTATCACATGAGCCTTTAAATTTGTTATTCAACCTAGAGAATAGTACTTAGCAATACTTATTGAATAATGTCATAGCCGTTTTGTTGCTCCTTTACTCTTAGGGGGGAATGCAGACTGGCGGCCCTGGGCTGCCTTGGGAAGTGGAGGATCAAGGCCGAGGCTGCCGGACAGCGCGGACTTGATCCTCCCTTTTGCTGGCCCGAAAGGAGCGGGAAAATGCCACTCCTTTCAGAACTGGCAAAAGGCCGCTCTAAGAGCCTCCATGTGGCTCTTTGGTGCTCCTTCCGGAGCAGCATGTCAGAAGGCTGCGCCAGAAGGACGTTCTGAATCCACAGCATTGGGACATCTTTGGGGAGGGGTTGAGGCAGCTGGCGTGTGGCTGCCCCTCCCCATCCCTCCCTCCAGGACAGCCCAAAGGGCCCGTCTGTAGAGGACCTTAGAGTGTCCCTTTTCATTGATGGGAAACACCCATCAATAAGATCCCAAACACACTGCTGCAGCATTTCTCCTCAAATGCAGTAACTTCCTCAGCCCTGGTGGCGCAGTGGTTAAATGCCTGTACTGCAGCCACTCACTCATAAAACCACAAGGTTGCGAGTTCAATACCAGCCAGGGCTGAGGCTCGACTCAGGCCTGCATCCTTCCGAGGTCGCTAAAATGAGTACCCAGCTTGTTGGGGGGCAATCAGCTCACAGTTGTAAACTGCTTAGAAGACATCCCATGCGCGATATGAAGCGGTATATAAATGAAGCTGCTTTGCTTTGCTTTTGCTTTGCTCCAGTCAGGTGGGTCAGTGTCCCCATCTTTCTCTCCCTCCCACTCACTGAATTCCAGAGCAGGCTCCCCCCCCCACCTGCCAAAAAACAAATGACTGCTTCCTTGAGAGGAGGTAGTCATTCCTTCTTTGGCTGGAAGTGGGGAGGGCAGGGAGGCAGGCTTAATGGGAATGAGGATGAGTGCATGTGGGGACCCTTAATGGTACAAAAAGCCCCATCACGCAATTGAAGAGAGGTTTAGTATTAACAGTTCCCAAAACTGTATGTTTTCTTTTAGTAATGTGATTGCAGCAAGACCAAGGTAGGACCAAGGCTCATGTGATAAAATCCTACTTCTTTCCTCCAGTCCATCTTTCCCACCCCTCTGATAATCTCACCTATTCAGAAATGTCCTCACAGAAAAGGGGGTGCCCCCTTCCACTTATCCTTCCCATCCATCTCTCGATCCTTCTTGACTCCCATACCATGCATTCTAACCATGCACATCAGTTTCTGATGCTCATAGCAGCCTTCCTGCCATCTTGGCCATCTTAAAGACTAGATTCTGCATTTTGATGATTTCTGGTTTTTGACAGTGCTCCAGCCCCTATCCTGACAGATAAGTGGAGGATGCCTATACCATGACCCTGTGAAGAAGAGTGGGAAGGGAAGGTGGAGTTTTCAAGCTGATAAATCTAGCTTCCAGTTAAGGACTAGAATCTCATGAGCACTTCCCAGTCATCTCTTTGGGGCAAGGGAAATAGTGTGAGGTCTCTCTCTCTCTCTCTCACACACATACACACAAAATCAATTCTCTTCCACAGGTTTAACTGGTAGCAGCAGATTTATGTTTGCCTGTTCACCCAGTACTCACACTGCCTTAACTGCCTTCATAAGTCCCCTTCCTGTTTTTCAAATGAGTTTACATTTATGCAGCTACAGAAGTCCATTTTAAAACAGACAGGGGAAATATAAAAATAAAACTGTTGCTATCTCTCTTCCTATTAACCTGAACTTCACTATAGGTTTTACTCCCCACAGAAAAGTTATTCAAGAACCAGAACATCCACCTCCACAGTTCGTCTTTTCCTCCCACAGTTCTTATCTGTATTCAGCACAGAAACTTGAATGACTATTTTCCCATGTTTCTTAGATCAAGTGAGGAAGAAAAAAAATGAATAAATGAAAGAAGGACAAAGGCAATTTTTGTGTGAATTTCCTATATGACATCTGTGGAATTCTATCAGGGTGGAGGTGTGGTCAAAAATTGCTTTACCAGGAGTGCAAAAGTGATTCCTAACTGTTTGGACATTTAAAGACAGAAGGGAAAGAACATGAATCAACAGCTATTTCAGTCTATGTTGTCAAATACAAAATTCAGTCATGACACCATGTTAAGTTTACATGATTTGAACAGGCTTTTATAAAAATTCTTCTTTTACTGGATTTCATTAAAACATATTTGAGTGTTGCATGAATGGACTCCCAGCTTTGCATAGTGATAGTCATATAGGACTGCAGTGGAATTAGGAAGGCAGGGTATCCAACCTTTGGTGACAATGATCAAAGAACTTCCTATTACCTCATTCTGAGAAAATGCAAAAGTAGTGGGGGGGAATGCCCTAACTAGTAGGTCATTTTCCTACTCCTGAAGAGATCTGGCATGCTTACAAAGAAACCAGAAACTTGGAAAGACAAACATGTTCAACAGGTGCCACAAAGTATTTTTAATATTAATAGCACCTGCTAGTTGCCAATGAGAGCTAAGTGACTCCTTGAGAGCTCTCTCTCTTTCTTGCTCTCCAATGGTGGCATAATATCTCTCTTTCCTTACTGACAAATCATATCCAGATTATTGAAAGAAAAACAAACACTCATTCATGGAAAACTGGCTCTGTATGCACTTATCAATGAACTCTATGGTCATAATTTTGGATTTGGATTTTCTATCTATAAAGACCATATGACTAAACAACAACAACAACAAACCTAAAGTGGTGCTCTCTTTTCTACTTGTTAACAATTCATTAGCACACTAATTGGAGAGGTATTTCAAATAATGGAGCTGATTATTTCTGTTCTCTGAATAATGCAGTGTTTGTATCAAATAACTCTTTGGTTTAAGAACATCAAGTTCCTTTGATACAAATCTGGCATACTGAAAGTATAGCTCATTAATTAGCAGAGGGACTTCCATATATTATATATATATTTAAAGTAATGGATGCACCTAAAGATGTATCACTTAGGGGGGTTGCAGACTGCCAGAAATAGTGTGAATTCAGTCCACTTTTAGGGTTAGGGTTAGGGTTAGAGTTAGGGAACCATGGGAACTGTATTTTATTGTGGCATCAGAGTTGTCTGACAGAGAAGGCTCAATGTCTCAGAAAAATAACAGTTCCCATGATTCCCTAGCACTAACCCTAACCCTAAAAGTGGACTGAATTCACACTATTTCTGGCAGTCTGCAACCCCCCCTTTGCTTCCCTGTATAAAATGAGGCATGTACTGAATATTATATTATATGCAACTGCACATAATCTGCACCTGGTATTAAAGAGAGAGATTTTCAGGAGCTGAAAGGGGAGCCATTATTAGCTCATCAAAGTTGCAAAAGACATTGGGAAGTCCCAGAAGACAATACTTGGTCTGCTCTGCTTGGTCCTCTAGTAAAAGCAAAGCAAAGCAGTTTCATTTATATACTCCTTCATATCACGCTATGGGATGTCTAAGCAGTTTACAACTGCAAGCTCATTGCCCCCCAACAGCTGGGTACTCATTTTAGCGACCTCGGCAGGATGCAGGCCTGAGTCTAGCCTGACCCCTGGCTAGTACTGAACTCGCAACCTTGTGGTCTATGAGTGAGTGGCTGCAGTACAGGCATTTAACCACTGTGCCACCAAGGCTCTGCAACTGGACCTTCTTCCTGAGTGGATTCATCCTTCTGGGTAGCTCCTTCTTCATCTGTGGGACTATGGTAATAGAGCTTTCTAGATGCCAAATGGGTACTCATGAGGTGACTTTGGACTTCCCATATATACTGTTGCTGCTGACGATGTCAAGAGACAAGGGGAGGGTGGTGGAAATTGGGATGAAATTAGCAGCCAGCTTCTTAGTGTTAGCCTGAGCAGTTTTCTGGTCATCCTATTAAGTCCTTCAGATTGGCAGATGATGAGCAATTCTATTGACTTTCCTAAGGTATCAAGTCGGGGACCTGTACAAAATATATCACAGGCCCAGGACAAATGAAGCCAGTCATGCTAAGAACAGGAGGCACAAGGCCTGTGTATGAATTACCCACTAGATTAATAATAGGGCTTAATCTGAAATGCCTGGTGAGTTCCCTGGCTGAAACACAGGGGTAGGAAGAATGGCCTTGATTCCCACCTCCCCCTTCTTCTACATATTCATTACCTCAACCATGTATGTAGCCAGGTTATAACCCAAGACCTGCATTCACCTTTTTCTGAACATTCAGGGTAACCGAATTTGGTACAAATATGCAAGGCAATGATGATGGAGGAATGAAGGTGGGAGAGACCTTACTGATATCTATCTGTGACTTCTGAGGCAACAGTGAAGTCAGGTTGGATGTTAGCAATTGTTGCTATGATCCTCTGCACAAAAGTGTACATATTTCTATTCTTTTCCTTGGAGATCCAGTCTCTTCTTCATTTCAATTAATTATGAGGTAATCAAAGATGGAAGCATATTCTGCAAATATTGTGTAGCAACCCACACCATCCAAGTAATTCATTGTTCTGCTTTAGGCTGCAGCAAAAGTGTCCACTGTGAGCCAGGATGGTGTATTGGTTTGAGTGTTGGACTACAACTCTGGAGACCAGGAGTAAATCCCAGCTTGGCAATGAGACCCACTGGGTGACCTTGGGCAAGTCACATACTCAGAGCCTCAGGGGAAGGCAATGGCAACATTCTCGGAACAAATCATGCCAAGAAAAAGCCCATGATGGGTTCACCTTAGGTTTGCCATAAGTTGGAAATAACTTGAAGACACACCACAACAACAACGGCAACAGTGCCCATTTGTTATTATGTTCATGACTGCAACATACCTGTGAGGTTAGCTGGCTCAGCAGCATGATTTCCATTTTGTAAACAAGGTAGAGAACAAGGTGAATAATTATTATCCAAAGCCAGCCAACAAATTCATTGCATTTCTGTAAATTTGGACCTAGGTGTCCCAGGTGTGTTCATTCCATTAGATTCAGCGTTTTTGGCACCACTCAGTTCTTGATTTCCAAGTGTCAGATGAAGAAGATGCACGTACTATTATGGCTGAATTAAACTCTTGTCCATTCTCCCAGATTGACCATCTCTGCTCTCTGCATATATGCCAAGGTCTGTTGTGCATCCAAAAGGGGGACAGTAATGGAGCCATGTGTGTGCCTATTCATTTTCCAGACTAGTTGTGTGAAAAATTTAGTGACAAAAAGTAAGAAGAGAAGAGAAGAGAAAAAGACAGGAAAAGAGGCATGCATTTATTTCTGAGAATATGGCATCCACCCAACAATATGTCAAATTTGTCAAGTGTATCTGACTGAAGTCTTTTTATTATCACATGCTGCTGAAATCACTTGCCCAGAAGGGAAATGGATCATTAATAAAAGGGATGAATTGCTCTTTGTTCTTAGATGGCTAGCTTTATAATGTTCTTCTGTGTCTTCTACATTCCAACATCCATTCAGACTTCATTACCTGGTTGATAATTAGGTTATTAGATCATTAGACCAAACCTGGAATAGGTGTAGGTAAGTGAACACTTCCTGAGATTTCCCAGAGGAAATGAATAATATGAAGAAACCTTCATGCATTCAAAATCAGTGGTTTGAATGCTGGCAATAGCAAAGGTAGCTAAGCCTTTCCAATCTGTCACCCATGGAAAATTTAAATATTTATTGTGGCAATACCTTTATTAGGCCAACCAAAAAGTGCAAAATACATTAAACATGCATTTGAAGCTCACAGTTTTCTTCATAAGGCATGAATGTTTACAGTAATTTTATGGAGGAAATATAATGATGGAGGGTCACAGATATACATCTTTATTGAGAAATTAAAGCTAGCTTTAGCAGTGGAAAGAAGTTGTGTGCCTTCAAACCATTTCTGATTTATGCTGACCCTATCACAGGGTTTTCTTGGCAAAATTTGTTCAAAGGGGGTTTACCTTTGCCTTTCTCTGAGCCTGAGAGAGAGTGAGTTGCTCAAGGTTACTCGGTGGGTTTCCAAGGCAGAGTGGGGATTCAAACCCTAATCTCCAAAGTTGTAGTTCAACACTCAAACCACTACACCATGCTGGCTCCCAGGGAGCAGATTTAGATAACATGTCACTGATAGCGAATTTCAAATTAATAGGTGAAAACCTCGGAGAATAAGTCCTAGTCTATGTGCTCTCTCTAGTTCAGGATTCCCCTGATGTCTCTGAATTAGATATCTTTTATGGACATTTTTGTGTCCATAAACAACCTAGAATGTTTGGAATTATCATTTTTCTAGCTCCCTAATAAGGTGAACTGACTTTTTTATAAGCATTTATAGACCAGAAATTCATCTTTCAAAAGGCCTCCCTGAACTGATTAGCATTTTTTTTAAAAAAGCCTAATTTATAGAACATAGCAAAGCCTTTGCCTGCATAGATCATGACAGGCTATGGAATGCCCTTAAAGACATGGGAGTGCCAACACAACTGATAGCCCTGATGAGGAATCTGTACTCAGGACAAGAGGCTACTGTCAGGACAGAACATAGAGAAACAGAATGGTTCCTAATTGGCAAAGGAGTCGGACAAGGCTGTATCCTTTCACCCTAGCTATTCAACTTGTATGCAGAACATATTACAAGAAAAGCAGGCTTGGACACAGAAGAAGGAGGAGTGAAAATAGGAGGAAGGAATATCAACAATACAGATGAGACCATAGTACTAGCAGAAAACCTCACAGACCTAGAACACCTACTAAAGAAGATCAAAGAAGAAAGTCTAAAGGCAAGCTTAATGTTGAACATAAAGAAAACAAAAATAATGACCCCTGAGGACCTTCACAAGTTCAACCTAGACAATGAAGAAATAGAAATAATAAAAGCATTCTCATACCTGGGATCAAACATTGATAGAAATGGGGACTGCAGTCAGGAAATCAGAAGAAGATTATGAATGGGGAAGGCGGCTATGAAAGAACTAGAAAAGCTTCTAAAATGCAAAGATATACAACTCAGCACACAAGTTAGAATCATACAAGCCATTGTATTCCCTATTACCATTTATGGATGTGAGAGCTGGACAGTTAAGAAAGATGATAGGAAGAAAATCAACTCCTTTGAGATGCGGTGCTGGAGAAGAGTGTTGAGGATCCCATGGACAGCCAAAAGGACAAACAAATGAGTCCTAAAGCAGATCAAGCCAGAAATTCCCTGGAAGTGAAGATGACCAAACTGAGGCTGTCGTACTTTGGACACATCATGAGAAGAGAAGACTCATTAGAAAAGACAATAATTTTGGGGAAGGTAGAAGGAAGTAGGAAGAGAGGAAGGCTACATGCTAGATGGATGGACTCTATTAAGGAGGTCATGGGTATGGGGTTGCAGGAATTAAGCAGAGCACTGGAGGATAGGGGGTCTTGGAGATGTCTCATCCATAGGGTTGCCGTTGGTCGAGATAGACTTGAGGGCAGTTAACAAGAACATATGTCTCAACTAGATGCATCCAGATTTTTTTTACTTAGTGTTTTGGGAGATCTTTGTCAGCTAGCATGTTCCCTAGGGAATTCCAGGGCAGAAATTGATCCCTACCTCATCACCATGCTCTATCTCTATCCTGCATGAGCAATGAAGTAGGAACAGGAGAAATCTGTGTGCAGTTTTGACTCCACTTTCCATTTTAAAGTTCTGTTTTGTCTCTGAATAAACTGCTGAAATAGAAATAAGTTATAAAGGAGTAGCAATCATGGGCCCCCAGATGATGTTGGACCACATGACTCAATATTTCTCATCATTGGCTCGGCTGACCAGTACTGCTGGGAGTTGCAGTTTGTCATCTAGAGAATCATATGGTTCCTACCCCAGTGTTCTGATTCCATAAACATTGGTTCTCTGGCCAAATCCTGCATCCTTGCTGTGATGATAGGAAATGATAAACATGATGCGGTTATTGCAGAAGGGCCAGTCCTCCCAGCATGTCCTGAGCACATGAAGGTGATGGGCAATACTTGGGTGGTATATTCTGTCTTTGCAGGGTGCCCTTATTGGCTGCTTGTTAAACTGCCTTCCCTCAGCAATTTAAACCATCTTAAATTAAACAAAAACATTTACTTATTAAAGTTAAGAAAAGTTGATACTACTGTAAAAACTTGACTTGATTAAATCTTGTAATAAAGATCTGAAGGCATCATTCCTGAAGTGTATGTGGGTCATAAATAAGTCTGTTCTGGAATTTCACTATTTTAGTCCATATTTTGCCAGGTTTTCATGATAAAAATAGCCTTGCTGTATGTCATTGAAGAATTTTGCAGTTTTTATCTAGTAGGACTGGTTATTGTTTTGTTTGTTTGTTTTTAAACACATCCACACCCACTTGCTAGTCCCCAAGGTACTTTTTAGTTATACCTTCCCAGCAAATTAAAGAAATGAATTTTTGTAATGTCAACAATGCAGTGGGTACAAACTGCAGGGCATATGACTATCTCTTAAATCTTGAGTTCATTCAAATAGGGTAAAGTATTTAGAAATTCTATTAAATAATAATAGATGGAATCCTTTACACCAGGGGTAGGCAACCTTTCCCCTTTAAGGGCCAAGGGACTTCAGCTCCCAGAATCCCAGGAGCTATTGGCCAACATGGGACTATTGGCCAACATGGCTGAGGCTTCTGGGAGCTGAAGTCCCTCGGCCCTTAAAGGGGAAAGGTTGCCTACCCCTGCTTTACACAGTGCATTGCTAGGTAACCCCTGTAGTTATGTAGCTACATAGTGAATCACAGTCCATCCCTAGTTCCTATCCACACTTACTGGTCAGTAGTTGCTGCGATTGACAGAGATCTGTTCCCCTGTTACTTGGAAAGCAGCTGACTACCACCCCATTGCATGAGCAATCTCTGGTATGTCAAGCAGAAACAGGGTCCCTGCCACAATCTCTTTTCACAGTGGAAATCACTCACCCAAGGGAGGTGAGAATATCAGTCTGCCACTTCCAACAAGGGAACAGACCAGTGGCATACCTAGCATATTTGACACCCAGTGTGGATCATTATTTAATACCCCCTCCTATCTTCAACAGCCTTTCCCAAGTCTGGCGGAGCTTCTAGCTGAGTGGGAGTGGGAGGCAAATCTGTTTATCGCCTGGCCAACGGAGCTGCCTTATCCGGAAGGCAGCTGGAGTGGTGTGCTCCTGCCACTCCAGAACCTTTCTGGGTCTGGCAGAGCTGCTGGCTGCAGGGGAAGGGAGAGGGATGAGACTGACTTTCCAGTCGGCAGAGCCGCCAGACCCAGAAGGCAGCCCCTTTCCAACAGTGCACCAGGTGGCTCCTCCTTCTGAAGTGTCACCTGGTTCTGTGTGTACCCTGCTAGTGACATCCTTGGAACAGTGCCCCATTGCTTGCAGTGGCTGCTGATCAGTAAGTTGGGATTGAGGGGCTTTCACAGTCCCTATGTATTCCCTAAAGGGGTGGATATGTAGGGATCGTGAATATGAAGCAGTCACAAATGTAGAACTCTTGGCTGTGCATTTGTAATCACCCAATAGGATTCCAGCCAATGATTTCTGGAAACGTCTTCCCACCAACTCACAAGAAGTCTAGATTTCTTGAAGTGTGTACTAGCTGAACTTGGAGAAATTGTGTGAAGGATTCTGGGAGCTGTAGTCCAAAACTTAAACCTGTCATTGTAAATAAATAGACAAATGGAAGATATTGTAGTATATTTTGTTGATTGTGTTCCTTTTATATTTATTTGGAATTATTTATGTGCTTTCCACTGCCAAAATACTTTGTTTTAGTAATGTTAACTGGTGGAAAGAGAAAGGAATATATAGAATAAATAACTTATATTTGAGTGGTAAACCTATACAATCAGAACAACTTAAAATAGATGTAAACCAATAGATAGTTGCAACTAATTCAAATACATTCCTTTCAGTGAAAATTAAATAGTACAAAGCCCACTCCCACCCCAGAAAGAGCTTTAACTCTTATTTGAAACATGCTGTAATGATAGCATAAACAAAAAAAGGACAAGCTTCAAAACTATATCAAATAATGCAAGAGGCAAAATTTGGTAAATATAAGGGATGAGACTTATTTGGGAATCAAATTTGAGGATTAAAGTAATGGCGGCGGGGGGGGGGGAGAGCAACCAATGGGATTCAATTTGGAAAATGCCACCCTTTAAATCAGTACCTGCCCAGATCAGAGAAAATGCATTAAAATGATTCATAAATTGTATTACTAACCATCCACTCAAACTCCATAAGATCAATAATGAAGTATCAAAGCTATGTTGGAGATGTGGTAAAATAGGTGATAGAAATAATATGTGGCTAACTTGTCCAAATATATATATATATATATACATACTTCTGGGAAGATGTATTAAAATGGATAAAGGGGGGTTGCAGACTTCCAGAAATAGTGCAAATTGAGTCCACTTTTAGGGTTAGGGTTAGTGCTAGGGAATCATGGGAATTTATGTTAAACATTGCAAGATTATAAATAACTAAAGCATGGAAAACATTAGAAAACCTCTCAATGGAAAAGTGGTTAAATAGGATATCCTATTAATAGGATATCCTATTAAACCATATCCTATTAAATAGGATATGGTTAAATAGGATATGGTTCAGAAGTATTAACATATAAAGTAAGAGTAGAAAGAGAGGACATAAAAGAAGATATGTTTGAGAGTAGTTGAAAACCATTTATTGCTGATATTACTCAACACTGGAATTAAACCTCCTTTGGATCAAGTGAGATTTTGGAAAAGCAAGTATTGAAGGTTATGATTAATATATAAACAACATATAGCTATTTGGAAGATGATTCATATATATGGGACTACAGAGGTAAGGTTCATGACTTTAAGATTTAAGGAAGTGATGGTGGAAGGGAGGGACTGAGAGAGAATTTTAAAAAATAACTTATGATATCCATATAGGAAAAAGGAATTATTATATGTATCAGGATTATAATTGTTGTTAAAATATTTTTTTAAAAATAAATGAAGAAGAAGAAAATTACTGGATCTTTCCACTTATAACTGGGAACTCACCAACCAGTTTTATGGGGTAGCTTTGTACTCATCCTACTGGCCTTTGTAAATTCTGAGTGCTTGAGTGCTTCAGTACACATTTGACAGCAGTCTGATACATTCATCAGGACCAAAAATAAATAAATATAAATATATAGATCTACCCAAGACAACTAATCAGTTGGTATGTAAGTGAAGAAAGGGAAAAAAACTATTCAAGACTAGGGGTGTATCTGAATGAATAGCTCCTGCTCCTTGTCGTTATCTGCACTGCAGAAATAATGCAATTTTACATCACTTTAACTGACAAGGCTCAGTGCTATAGAATTCTGGGATTTGTAGTCTTGTGAGATATTTAGCCTTCACAAAGGTCTGGTGCCACAACAAACTACAGAGCCCAGGATTCCATAGCACTGAGTCATTGCAGTTAAAGCCATGTCAAATGGCATTATTCCTGCAGTGCAGATGCAGCCCTTTGTTGCTTGTCAAATACTAGTCCATCTTTCTGATCTTAACAGATTGTCTGTGGGAAGAAAAAGGGCTGAAGAGTTGTTTGGAAGGCATTGGAAGGTTACAAAGAGGAGACAACATCATTGTGACCCTCATAAAATCTGATGACTAAGTCGGGGTAAGTGCATAACAAAAGTATTATCTGGAAGCATGACAGGATTCAGACTTACTGGAACTTCACAAATGACCAATGTTTACTGAGGGAACTTGGTGTGGTATCTTAGGCAGACATCTCAAGTGGCAGAATTCACTTGGTTCTCAGAGGGAAATGAAAAAAGACAACCTTCCCCTGAGGAGAAAAGGAGCAGACAATCCAAAACTATGGTCTTCCTTTCCTATTAGACACTGTTGAGTGTTGAGGCATGACTGCGATTCCACAGTCAGTGAAAACAAAAGTCATTGTAATTTTAACATTTTCCAGCAGAAAGGAAGAAGACAAAGGGAGATCCACCCATTGGCACACTGACTGCCAGCTACAAATGACTGGCCAGCTTGAGACATTTTGCTGCCTGAAGCAGAGGACAAAATGGTGTCCCTGCTTCTCAGAGCTTGGAATAAATTATTATGGGTTATTAAAATTAAATTATTAATTTGTTTGCACTGTTAACTAACTCGATGCCTGAACGAGAGCCGGATGTTGCTAAAGTTAGTATTTCACTTAATGTAGAATAAATATGTTGCAAGCAAAGACTTACAGTTTTAAAGGCTGGCTGGAAATGAAGTTGCTCTGTTGCACAGAACTCTTTAGCTCTAAGCTGTGGGAAGGAAGGAGAAAAAAGGAAGGACTCCATTGGCTGGGTGACCAGGTGTCCTCCTTTTCCAGGACATGTCCTACATTTGGCCTTCTGCCCAAGGGTGCTGGTGCCTCATAAAACTACAGATTCCAGGATTCTGTAGGATGGCAGTACAATAGTTAAAGTGGTGTCAAGCTGCATTATTTCTACAGTGCAGATGCACCCTAAGATTTCTGTTGCATGGCTCTATAAACACATGTGCATCAAATGAGACCTTAATGAGTCCTACAGTAAATCTCTGAAGCCTTTAATCTCACTCTTTGGAACAATACACAATCTTGAAACTATTAATTTGTAAAGAATGAAAAGCTTTATCTATTTTTTTTTTAAAAAAATTGAAATTGCACAGAGGACTTCATAGAGTATCATCAAAATAGAATTCTGCCTCTCCACATGTGGCTCAGTCTTCTACCCAAGACTTTGGACTAGGTCCATAGGATACTAAGGATATTTAGATTTCTATCACTCTGTAGGATTCAGAGAAGTTTGAAATTACATGTAAAAAATATCGGATGAAATCTGACAGCAAAAACTAAAATAATATACCAACACAGGCAAAAGTGCAGTGTTTCAAACTAGGGCCCTGCTCACCAGCACACGATTAGAGAGCCATCAAGACTGGAAGAATCTCAATTCGATATACTGTGGGAACAGAATGTCATCATTCCCAAGGTTTTGTTCGCTACATTAGATTAAAACTAGGTTGCTCATACACCAGTGGTGTTTGGGAAGTTGGTCCTATCTTTCCTATCCAGTATGGGAAGTTATGAGAGCCAGTGTGGCATAGTGGTTAGAGCATTGGACTAGAACTCTAGAGACCAGGATTTGAATCCTGGCTGGGCCATGTAAATCACCTGGGTGTCCTTGGGCAAGTCACACTCTCTCAGCCTTGGAGGATGGCAATTAAAAAACCCTCTGAAGAAACTTGCCAAGAAAACAGCCTTAGGGTCACCGTAAGTTGGAAATAACTTGAAGGCACACAACATGGAAAGTTACAGAGTTGTGGAAACCCATACTGTAGAATTGTTGCATTTTAGGGCACTAGCAGGAACCTCTAAGCATGGTTATGCAGCCCCATGTCTCCAAGTGAGGAGACCAATTTCCAGCAGATTGATGTTAGAAGAGGAGAAAAAATGATCTTTTTGTGTATGAGGTGGCTGTAAAACCAAGGCACAGAGTTCTTCCCCACTCCCAACTGGCAACAGGGCCTGTCGGCTCAATGAGAAGATGCTTGTTTGTACAGTGTATGTGTTGTGTGTGCTTGCTCTGACTGTCTATATGCTGTACATCATATTTGTTTAGGAGGTGGTGCAGAAACTTCATGTTCTCTCTCACTCTCTGAATTCCACACACACTTTTGCAATTGTTACACAAGAGCCAGTTCTCTGTAACATCACAATGGCCCATCCCAGGGACATCACAAGTGTCTATCTCCTGAGGTACCACAATGGCTTGTGCCCCCAATCTCAGATTGGTCCCCAAAAACCCAGGGGAATGGGCAGATTTAGCAATCCTACACTCCCACTGCACCTGGCCATTTCCCTGAAACTAAAAGTAACAGGAGGAGCACTTCCAGTTTTGGAAAACAGCTAGTTGTGGCCATTAAAGCTGAGAGTTATTATGATTAAAAAGACCATTTAATGCCTTGAGGCCTGATTTCCCAGTTTTTAGACCTGGGGAGAGTGAATGAAGAGGCTTGAAGGAATCTCGTAAAGTGCTCTCTCAGGCCACACAATTTCCATCTTTAGCCTACCCTACAAGAAAAACTGAGAAGGAAAATAAACAAAGGAAAAACCATCTTCCACACTTCATTTTTGGATGAGTTGCCTGGGAGTTTGGTGGTAAAATGATGGCTAGAGTGAGTGAGAGGAATATGTGCCCTAGATCATCCTTTATATAGCAAGCTTACTACAGAGTAAAACAGGGAAAATCCACTGTCATCCCAAGTGGAAAATCCCTGTCATCCCAAATCACTATCTGATTTATTATTATTATTATTATTATTATTATTATTATTATTATTATTATTATTATTATGTATTTATACCCCGCTCTTCAGCCAAAGGCTATCAGAGTGGCTTACAAGTGGATGAATGACGGTTCCCTGCCCTCAGGCTTACAATTTAAAAAGACAAGACACAAAAGGAGAAGGGGATGGTGGTGGGGAAGGGGAAGGGGAATAAGTCTATCAGATCTTCTCTCCCTCAGAAGCCTGGACCAAAGCAGATGGACTGGAGGGAGGGCCCTTCTTCTTCAGGCTAGGCCCGATAAGATGGCCTGCCTTCTCTCCCTCCGTCTTGCTTTGAGAGACACTTGTGGATCACACTAAGAACTGCTGTAGTTCTGGCTAAATTAATTTTTCACTATGGAGCTATGTATTTTCATGCATTTTTCTCACCTGCCTGTAAGAGTGCACTCTTCCCACCCAAACCCCTTAATTTGCAGACAGTGAGAGACTGAATATCATTTGCTGTGTTCACATTCCCTTGATAACGTTGCCTGCCTCTTTTCTTTGGATGCCTGAACTGTATTTCTTAACGGGAAATCAAAATTCTATGTTACAACAAAGCCAGAAATTTGGGGAGTAAAGGAACATTTTACTTGGGGCACAGTTCTTACTTGGGGGAAGGGCAATGCCCTAATACTCACTCCTGTTGCTACACTCCTGGTTGTGCATCAAAAGACAGAACACAGGGAAGTTATTGAGACTGAAAGCACAAGGAATCTAATCACTCTGGTCACTCACTATGGAGGTAGGGCAGGGAAGATTACTTAATGAGAAAAAGCTTACAGTTCACATAAGGGAAGGGATTGTGTTTGGCTCCTAGATCTTCTATGGTTTATCCCTAATCTAGAGCATGTTTCATGGTTTTCTATACACATATGATGCACTTAAAACCTTGTATCTGATATGCACATGCTCCTCTGCACATTGACAATGCACATGCATACCCAAATTGCATGCATGTGGGCTCACACAAATAATTATTTATACCAGGGGTTGGCAACCTACGGCCCGTGGGCCGCACCCGGCCTGTGGACCCCCGCTGCCCGGCCCCCTCTGATCTCCGCCACCGCTGTCGCTGCCCGCTGCCGTGCATGCCGCCACTATTTTGCCTTCCAAAATGGTTTTGCATTAGGGATAACCAGGATACATTGAAATAAAAAGTTCATCTTTGGGAGGACTACCATTTTAATTGCTTCCACTCTTCCAGTCAAAATAAGATTCAATTTGTTTGTTAGAATCCTGTTAGTATTCTATCAGATATGTAGTATAGTGTGGGGATGATGGGAAGGTGGGTTAGTTATGTTAGAGTGCAGGTGCTTTATCAAGTGACCTTGGGTGGCTGGCTCGGCTAGCTGGGAACGGACGAGATGTTTGGGAAAAGGAAGGAGGGGTTGAGAGCGCGGGCTTTTTGCACATTCTTTTCACTAACTGTAGGGGGGGATTTTTTCAGTCTCAGCTAAAACGTCTGATAGCCAGGACTGACCTATGGATCTTCCAATAAAGTTCTGTTAATTCTTTAATTAAACTGACTGGTTGGTTGTCTAAAGGTGCTGCTGTCTATTTCATGACAGTTAGCTGAGACTCACACCAAGTTCAACTTTATTTTTGGTATTTTGTTCCTGCTCCTGGAGAGATGGAGGCAGGAGCGGAGATGTCCTCCAAAGAGGGTCAAACCCCAGAGGACGGAGGGGAACCTCGGGCGGAGGACAGAGGAACCGGAGCGGTGCCAAAGACCGGAGGGCCACAATTGCCACAGACCCCACTAGTGTCTGGGAGATGGTTCGGTGCTCCGGTGGCCCCAGTGCGCACAAAAGAACACCGGCGGGCGGCGAGGTGGTCGGATTGGAACACCGGGTTCACGCAACCACTACAGCTGTCCTCGGGAGAGGGGACCGACGTGGAGATGCAGGTACAGCAGCTGAAATCTGAGGTGGAGGGGATGCGAGGTACCATGACCATGATGCTAGAGATCCTCCAACAGATTGCTGGAGATGGAGTAGGGGGTGCAGGAGCAGGAGCAGGAGCTGCCCGGGCCCCAGCCCCAGGTGGGCAACCCCAAGAGATGGGAGCAGGGGAAGAGGAAGCCTTGCCCCCAGGGCCCCCACCAGCAGTCCTCCCGCAGCCGAGGGCTCCAGATGCACAGGCTAAGAAGATGGGGGTCAAGTTCGATGGGGATTCCCAAACGCTGCCTTATTTCTTATCGCAAGTGGCAGATCATATGGAAGAGTGGGGCCCTGTTTTCCCTTCGGAATCAGCCAAGGTAAAGTGTGTGGCAAGGCATCTGCGGGGGGAGGCGGCCCGCTGGCTGGTGCAGCTCTACGATCGACGAGCGCCGGAACTGGGGGACCTAGACGAATTTATGAGGGCCCTTAGGACTAGATTTGAAGACCCTTTCCAGGCCACCACTGCCCTGGCTGAACTAAAAGTTTTAAAACAAGGTTCCATGACAGTGGCTGCATATGCGGCAGAGTTCAGAAGGCTGGTGGCCCAAGTGCCTGACTGCCCTGAGGGAATGCAGATCCAATATTTTAAAGATGGACTGCGCCCAGAGATAGCCAAATGGGTGTTGATGATGGGAAAACCCCTCACAGCTATGGAATGGATCAGAGTGGCGGGAGAAGCGGAAGCCATCTTACATGAAGTAAAGATGTTAGATCAGAGACAAACCCAAGAGACCAAAGCGAAGGGGGGCCGAAGCCAAGCCCACAAGGGAAAACTTCCTACTGGCACTACAGAGACTGAGAGGGAGAGACGGCGCCGGTTAGGTCTATGCTTAAAATGCGGCCAAAAGGGGCACTTAATTGCTGCTTGCCCGGACATGGCCCAGGAGGGAAAGACCGGCTCCTCTCAGGGCCCCCCCCCCCAGCAGAGGCTCCAAGAAGGAAAAGAGTCAGCCGAAAAGAAAATCTTCTACTGAGCACAGCCTGAAAGTAGAAGAGCCCAAAGAACAGGAGGTCTGGACAGACTCAGACGACTCAGACAGTTTTACAAGCTCAGGAGGGGAGCCTTTAAACTTCCAGAGCCTGCCTTAGGAAGCGGCGAAAGGCGGGCTGTGGGAGCAGAGAGCCGCAAAAAGATGGTGAGTGGGGGCATTCCCCTGTTGTCTGTATCAGTGACTTTGATGGTGGGGCCCAAGAAAAAAGCTATGCAATTAATTGCAGCCATTGACTGTGGGTGTACAAGGTGCTTGATAAACCCCGCAGTAGTAGACAGTTTGAACATAGCCACCCACCCTCTGAGAGAGCCCATTCCCTTTGTTCAGATGGATGGATCTCTGATGGGGGGCCGTGCTGCAGAAAGAAAAACTGCTCCTGTGTGGCTAGGGATAGCAGACCATTGGGAACAGCTCCAGTTGGTGGTGGGAAATACTTATAATTACCACCTAATGTTGGGCATAGACTGGCTACACCATCACAACCCTGAGTTGTGCTGGAGGGAGAGACAGTTAATTTTCAATGATCCGGATTGTGCAAACCATTGCCTTGCCCACGGGATGGTGCTTCCCCCTCTTCTCCCCACGGTGGCGCTTCCCGGACAAATAGAGAAAGACGCAGCTGCTCACTTGGAAGGGCTGCCCAAAGACAGAGACATTGGGCACGGCGGGGAGGGGTCGCCAGTCATCCCTCCGGTTTACCGAGATTTAAAAGGGGTGTTTGAAGAGAGAGAGTGTGATGTGTTGCCTCCACACCGAGAAACAGACTGTGCTATTGAAATATTGCCAGGGGCACCCCTCCCTAAACCCAAACTGTATTCAATGACCCCAAAAGAGCTGGCCACATTGAAAGACTATATAGAAAAGAACTTGGCTCGAGGGTTCATTCGACCCTCCACTTCTACATTTGCTGCTCCAGTATTTTTTAGGGGAAAAAAAGATGGTTCTTTGCGGCTGGTGGTAAACTATCGCAACCTAAATGGGATTTGCAGCACCAACAAATACCCTTTGCCCCTAATGAAAGACATGTTGGGGAGACTGGGCACGGGCAAAATATTTACAAAATTGGACTTAAGAGATGCTTATCATCGAGTTAGGATTAAGGAGGGAGATGAATATAAGACTGCTTTCAACTGCCCTTTGGGGGCATTTGAGTACTTGGTTCTTCCTTTTGGACTGTCGGGGGCTCCCGGGATTTTTATGAGGCATATAAATGAAGTACTGCATGATTTGCTTTTTGAAGGTGTTCTGGTATATTTGGATGATGTGCTCATCTATTCTAAGGACTTAGACAGTCATGTCAAACTGGTGCGAGAGGTACTCAAAAGACTGTGGGATAACCAACTGTATGTGAAACTGTCCAAATGTCACTTTCACACCGAGAGACTAGATTTTTTGGGGTACCGAGTGTCTAACCAGGGCTTAGAAATGGATCCAGCTAAAGTACAAACAGTGTTGGATTGGGCACCCCCGAGAAATAGGAAAGATGTACAAAAGTTCCTGGGCTTTGCAAATTTCGACAGAGAGTTCATTCCTGACTTTGCTAAGATTGCATTGCCCATTACAGACTTACTCAAGACTAAAGATACGCCCAAAAGTGGGGAGGGGGTTGCGTCCAAGCCTCCCAAGCCCTCCACTCCGATTCAATGGTCTGAAAAATGCCAGAGGGCTTTTGAACAACTAAAGCTGTTTAGCTCTGAACCTATTTTAATTCACCCAGACCCAGCCAAACCCTTTGTGGTTCAAGTTGATGCCAGTGACTTTGCTATGGGGGCTGTCCTGCTACAAAAAGATGATAAAGATAAGCTTAGACCTTGTGCCTACCTGTCCAAGAAGTTCCAGGGGCCCCAATTATCTTGGCCGTGCTGGGAAAAAGAAGCTTATGCAGTTAAACATGCCCTAGAAAGCTGGAGACAATTCCTTGAGGGGGCGGCACACCCTTTTGAGGTATGGACGGATCACAGGAACTTAGAAGCGTTACAGACTCCCCGCAAACTGAGCCCCAAACAAAGGAGATGGGCTAAAGACTTTTATAAATATAACTTCAAGTTAAAGTTTTTCCCGGGCCGCCAAAATATTTTAGCAGATGCATTATCCAGATTGCCACAGCATGGGGGAAAGGAGGCGGTTCCTCTTGAGACCATCTTTTCCCGGGAACAGTTGGGTTTGGCGGTAATCACACGCAGTAGAGCCAAGGCTTTAGTTCAACCCCCTTCACAGGGTGACTCACCACCGCCATTAGACGACCTGTTGCTAAAAATCCAGCAGGGGGCAGAAACAGATGAGTGGCTACAACAGCATAAAAATCAACTGTCTAAAAATGCACAAGACTTATGGGTGTGGAATTCAAAGATCTATGTTCCTGCTTCCTTAAGAAAAGACATCCTTCAGATATACCATGACTCTAAGGCAGCAGGGCATTGGGGATATTTAAAAACTTGGCACAAGATCCGCAGCACCTACTGGTGGGATGGAATTCGTGCAGATGTAGAGGCTTATGTTAAAAGTTGTCCGGTTTGCGCTAGAGCCAAACCAAGAGTGGGCAAGCCTAGAGGACTACTTCAACCTCTGCCTACACCAGAAGGACCTTGGAAACACATTGCTATGGATTTTATAACAGACCTGCCTCCTAGCAAGGGCCGAGACACTATTTGGGTGGTGGTAGATTTGTTTTCCAAACAAGTACATTATGTGGCCTGCAAGGGGATGCCTTCGGCCCCCAAATTAGCTGATCTGTTCATAGCACACATATATAGACTCCATGGCCTCCCAGACAGAATAATCTCCGATAGAGGCAGTTCGTTTACTTCTAAATTTTGGAGGGTGCTACAAGACAAATTGGGGGTTCAATTGGCCCTTAGCACGGCTTTTCACCCGGAGACTGACGGTCAAAGCGAGAAGACTAACCAAAGTCTCCAGAGATACCTGCGTTCTTATACTAATTATCTGCAAGATGATTGGTTTGATCTACTTCCACATGCCGAGGTTGCTTTCAATAGCGCAGTGCACAGCAGCACTGGGAGCTCTCCCTTTTCGATTAACTATGGTTTTGAACCTAAGCTCCTCCCTGCCCTGCCTATAAATAAAACTGACCCGATTCAGGTGACCCAGTGGGCTGATAAAGTCAGAGGGGCTTGGCCCACCATTGTCAAAGCTTTGCACGAAGCAAAAAAACAGTATAAAAATCAGGCTGACAAAAAAAGGGCAAAAGGTTGGGATATTAAGCCTGGTGATATGGTGTACCTTTCCACCAAGAACTTGAGGTCTAAGTTTCCTTCCAAAAAGCTAGGCCCAAAGTTTGTGGGTCCTTTTCCAGTTAAGAGACTTGTTAATGATGTTACTGCTGAATTGATTCTTCCTAAGACCTATCGTCATCTTCATCCAGTTTTTCATTTCAGTTTGTTGAAACCTGATTGTGCGGTTGACCCCTGGAAACCCGTTGAGTCACCACCCCTTCCTTTGATGGTTGATGGACATCAACACTTTGAAGTTTCAAAGATTCTGGACTCTCGGGTTCATCGAGGCAGACTACAGTACCTGATCCGTTGGAAACACTTCCCTGTTGACCATTCTGAATGGGTGTCTGCTGTTCATGTCAATGCTCCTGATCTGATTGCTCATTTTCATGAACGCTATCCAGACAAGCCTTCCTTGTCTTCAGTTGCTTGATGTTTCTTTTATTTTTTGGGGGAGGGTTTTCTGTTTTCTGGGGGGCAGCCTGTTAGAATCCTGTTAGTATTCTATCAGATATGTAGTATAGTGTGGGGATGATGGGAAGGTGGGTTAGTTATGTTAGAGTGCAGGTGCTTTATCAAGTGACCTTGGGTGGCTGGCTCGGCTAGCTGGGAACGGACGAGATGTTTGGGAAAAGGAAGGAGGGGTTGAGAGCGCGGGCTTTTTGCACATTCTTTTCACTAACTGTAGGGGGGGATTTTTTCAGTCTCAGCTAAAATGTCTGATAGCCAGGACTGACCTATGGATCTTCCAATAAAGTTCTGTTAATTCTTTAATTAAACTGACTGGTTGGTTGTCTAAAGGTGCTGCTGTCTATTTCATGACAGTGTTCCATTTTTGTAGTTTGTTCTTAATTTCTTTCCACTTTGGTTTATAATTATTATCAAATAAGTCAACATTCCTCTTTGGGCCTTGGCAGATGGCTAATAGGGCCGTCTCCGAGACCCGGAAGAGGAGGGGCAACCTCCCTCCGCAGCGACCGGACGCGCTGCGGAGGATAAGTCAGGGAAAGTGTGCCCGCCGCTTTTAGGGCGCACTTTCCCTGAAATCTAAAAGGAGCGCCAATTTGGAGCTCCTTTTAGATTCGCCGCAGGAGCGGCGCGGTGCGGAGGCTGAGCTCCACCGCCGCTCCGGACCAGGGCGTCCCCGACGCCCTGGTCTGCAGAGGGGGAGAGTTAGCCATATCCCCAAGTATTTAACTTTATTTTTAAACGAACAGCTTATAACTTCTTCTAAATGAATTTCCTCTTTCCTAGTCATGTTTTTTTCATTATAGCTGTTTTCTTTTGGTTGATTTTGAATCCTGACATCATACCGATTATTTGAAAAAGTTTCTATTTTTCTATTATTTGAAAAAGTTTCATAGTTTGTTGTTCTGGATCTTCCAAAATAATCACCAAATCATCAGCAAAGGCTTGTAGTTTATATTCTTGATCTTTAATCTTCATTCCCATTATGCTGTCATCTTGCCTTATTTTATTCATCAGCACTTCTAATACTGTTATGAACAGTAATGGTGATAGGGGACAACCTTGTCTAGTCCCTTTTGAGATTTTAAACTTGTCTGTCTTCTTCCCATTTATGATCATTTGTGCTGATTGCTTCCTATAAATCTCATTAAACCATGTGCAAAAATTTAGGCCCCATCTCCATTTTTTTTAAGTAGTTGCATCATAAAATTCCAGTTCACATTGCCTTCTCTGTGTCAGCAAAAAATCAATGCCAATTTTTTATCATTGTTTTTTTTCCCATAATACTCAATGGTATTAATTATCAATCTGATGTTATTTTTGAGTTGTTTCAAATTTAAAAAACTGGATTGATCCTTATGGATCAAACTTACTAAAATCTGTCTAAGCCTGTCGGCCAAAATTATTGCCATAATCTTATAGTCAATATTCAACAGAGATATTGGTCTATAATTCCCAATTTCTTTTTCGTCAAACGGCCTTGGCAGACGACTAATAAAGTCGTCTCCGAGGCAGGGAAGAGGAGGGGCAGCCGCACGCTCGGCGCCCCTTCCTCCTCCCGAGGTTGCCCTCGGAGCTGCCGGCCCTCCACACGGCCAGCGCTCCGGGGGCAACCTCCCGCCGCAGCGTCCGCACACGCTGCAGCGGAAAAGTCAGGGAAAGTGCGCCCTACGCATTTGAGGTGCACTTTCCCTGACTTCTGAAAGGAGCGCTCCTTTCAGGGACGCCACCTGTGCACCGCGGTGCGGATGCCGCGGTCCCGCAGCGCACCATCCCAGGGCGTCCTGGACGCCCTGGTCTGCTTCCCCCCTTAGTCTTCCTTTGGTATTAATGTAATGTTTGTGTTCTTCCAGTTGTCAGGAATCCCATCTTTTACAACATCATTTAAAGTTTTTAGTAGTGGGACTTTAATTTCTTCTATAAATGTCTTATAATACAGTGTGGAGAAGCCATCTGGTCCAGGAGTTATATCCTTTTTTAATTTTCCAATTTCGTGAATTATCTTGCTCTTGGTGAATTCTGCATTTAGAGTTTTTTTGTTGCTCCATTGTTATTTTACTAATCCTTTGTTTATCTAAGTACTGACTTATTTCTTCAGGATTAGTGTCCTCTGCTTTATATAATCTAGAGGAATATCTCAGAAATGCCTTCTGAATGTCTTCTTGTATATGTATCATTTTTTTCTCCTTCCTTTATTTTAGTAATTGTTCTTTTTCTTTTTTCTTTTATTAATCTGTAAGCCAGCCATTTCTCAGATTTATTTGCTGATTCAAAATGCCTTTGTTTAATAAATTTCATTTTTCTTGCTATTTCTTCTGTTAGTACCGTATCAAGCTGTTTTCTAAGCCACTGTAGATATTTGTTTTCCCTGTTGCCAGTGGGGTCTTTATTAAGTTCTAGTTCCGCATTACGTATGTCTTTTTCTAATCTTTCCATCTCCATTAAATGTTGTCATTTCATTTCTGCTCCTCTTTGTGTCATTACTTCTTGCATCACAGCCTTGCTGGCGTCTCATATAGTTTTTGCCATGATTGATTCCGAATTTTTTTTAAAAAAATATATATATATATATTGTATTCGTATTTTTTTTTTATTTTTCTTGGAAACTTTGTCATTTAACAGATTATCATTTAATTTCCAAAAGTGTTGTTGTTGTTGTTGTTTTGCAATTTTCATTATTAGTAAGATTGGGTTGTGATCTGAAAATGTTTTTGGCAATATCTCCATTTTTTTGACTCTAGGTATTAGTTCACTTGAGATCAAAAACATATCTATTCTAAATGATGATTTGTAGCTTTTGGAGAAAAAAGTATAGCCATCCTTGTTTGGGTAAAGGTTGTTCTATACGTATCAAATTGAGTTGTTTCTGTAGATCAAAAAATAAAACAGGTAATTTTCCCTTGGTTCTTTTTTATCTGTTTTGTTGATGATCTATCCTTTTTGTTGATGATCTATCCCATTCCAATCCCCTAATATGATCACGTTTCCATAATCTTTTTGAATCTCCTCTTTTATTCTTTTATAGAAATCTGATTGTCTCTTGTCTGGGCTATATATACCAATTAACAGATATTTGATGTGCTCTATTTGAATCTCCACACCAATAAAATATCCCTCTTGATCTTTGAAAATTTCTTTGGCCATATATTTATTTTGAATGTATATTATTACTACTCCTTTTCTTTTCTAATATAAACATCTGTCCTAACTTTGGATTTTTCAAATAGTTGGTTTCTTTCTTCCTTATCTTAATTTCTTGTAAATAGATCACATCTAATTTCTTTTTTGCTAAATAATGAAAAGTTTTACTTCGTTTGAATTTTGAATTTAAGCTCTTTACATTCCAAGAAATAATTTTTACTGCCATGTTCATTTTTAATTAATTAATTCTCTTCATCCCCCTTCTCCAGGATATTTTTGTATACCTTTATCTCCTTCAGAAAACAACTCTCCCATTATGTTTTCCTGAGATTCATCTTTCTTTTCTTCTGGTTCTTCTTCCTGGTTTTGGTCAGTATTGGCTCTTGTCCTGGTCTTTGTTTCTTACTTGCCATTTTGTATTGTTTATCTTTTTCATATTTGTCTGTTTGTAGTTTTCTCATAAAGTCTTTTGCTTTCATTATGGAATTTATCCTGTACCTACATTGCTTATACATAAATGAGACACATTCAACTCTTTCCCATGCATATCTAATTTTCCTTTAATCAGTTCTTGTGTTAAAAATCTATACTCTTGTCTTCTCTTCAGGACCATCATTGGGACATCTTTGTAAATTCTTACTGTTTCCCCAAGCTTCTTTGTAGGATCTGTTCTTTTAAACTGGCTCTTATAAATGATACCACTATAAGTCATGGTACATTTTTCTCTCTTGCCACTACTGAACTGATTCTAAAAATTTTATTGGTATCTCTCACTATCTCATCTTTGGGTATTCCTGAAAAGTTTGCTAGTATGGTCATTATTCTGTCGTATAATTCTCTGTTGATTCTTCTGGCACCACTCTCAGCTTTAAACATTTTTCTCTGTAATGGATCTCTTGCATGCGATTTACATTTCTCTCATGCTTTTGTTGTTCAGTTAATTCTATCATTGTAATGGGGCTCACACAAATCATTGGCAGCTCTACTTGTGGAATACCTCTATATCTAAGCCTCATTGTTATGATGTGCCTTCAAATAGACTCTTACGTACAGTGACCCCATCATAGGGCTTTCTTGCCAAGATTTATTCATAGGAGGCTTTGCCATTACCAACTGCTTAGGCTGACAGTCTGACTTTTCCATGTGTTTTTCTGTGTGTGAGTTAGGATTTAAACCATGGTCTTCCAGACTCCTAGTCCAACATTCACTACACCACACACTATGTTGGGAATCACACAGGGGTTGTCACTATGGTGTCATGCTCTGTAATGTGTCTAGCTATATATATGGTGCTTAGATCTTTGAAGAAGGATCCCTTGTTATGGAAACATAATTTTGCAGTTTTCCTTTAGAGAGTGGGATTGAACCAGAGAGTTTTTGCATTGCCAGTAGCATCCTGAGTAATACTTGAAAAAGATACTTTTTGGCTATACTTCCCCAAATCCCTGAGCTAGTATGGGTTTGTAGTCCAAAAATAACTTTCCCAAGAGCTTGAGGTGGAACTGTCAACCAGTGGAAGGAGAGAGAATGGTATTTTTGTTTTCATTGCTGTCTTCAGACAGCAGAGGCTGGGCAGGAATGTCTGATATCAGTGGGTTACAAATCCACCTCATTTTTAAAGCTTTAGCACAAATTTAAAAGTAGTTATCCACAGTGCTAACCCAATCCCTTGAAGAGATTCAGCACACTGGATAGTTTCATTTAAAGTTCAGACTAAATGCCAGAGTGAATTCACTGCCTCATTGATATTAGAGCCACCAGCCTCCACTACCATTACTCCTCAGTACAACCTTCTGCACTGGTCTGAAGATGTTTCTCAGACAGCTAGAACAAATGCAGGTCATACATAAAAAGGATGCCAATGGGGCTCCATTGAAGGATGAGAAACCTTCCACAAAATGGGCCTGTTTTGGCTCCAATCAATTATATTAACATAGGGCCTCGGCAGACAGCTAATAGGGCCGTCTCCGAGACCCGGAAGAGGAGGGGCAGCTGCACGCACGTCCCTTCCTCTTCCTGAGGTCGTCCTTGGAGCTTCCGGCCCTCCGGACGGCCGGGGCTCCGGGGATGACCTCCCTCCGCAGCGACCGGACGCGCTGCGGAGGATAAGTCAGGGAAAGTGCACCCTACGCTTTTAGGGTGCACTTTCCCTGTCTTGTGGAAGGAGCGCTGATTTTGCGCTCCTTCCAGGGACGCCGCAGGAGAGCTGCGGTCCGGCTGCTGAGGTCCCGCGGTGCTCCAGACCAGGGCGTCCCCGATGCCCTGGTCTGCATCCCCCCATAGTTGCTGTTCTTATGATGAGGGTGGGCAGGGTGCCAAGGACAGGAGACTCACTGTAGGTTTGGCTTCTCACCTTGGTTTGCTTTGAGACTTGCTTGAGTAAAAAGAAGCTAGGACAGCATCCTGGTGTTCGCAGGCATGTTCAGCTTTCCATAAAGAAAGCTACACCAGAGGTGGGCATAATCCAGAGCTTGTAGGGCTACCCCACACCATATTCATCTCTTCATAGCTGCCATTTGGGTAACATGAAGTGATGAGGCATAATTTTTTATTGCCTTTGGGGACCATTAAGGGTGGGGTTGGATGTTTTGGTGAGTGGAGCCCACCAAACATCATTGGGGGAAAAACAAAACCCAAAGATGGACTTTTTCTTGATTTGAGATCCTTTGAGAGATCAATGTGACTTTCTTCTATTTAAAAAAATGGGGAGGCTAATCAAATTATTTGGGAGGTCATTGGGATCCCAAAGGTCACACTGGACTTCCCCAGGTGGCTTCAGGTCACTGGCTCTCACTCTTGCTCTACACTATAATATTTCTCATGATCAAGGTCATACCAATCAGCAGTTCACAAATGAAAACCAGGACATGTGTGGTCAAGCAAAATCAGGATCAGGTGAAGATTACTAATGAGGAAGAACACACAAAGTAGGAGCCTGAGCCTGATGGGAAGGGCAAGATTCTGTCCCTTCCTGTGTTCCCTCCTACTTTGGCATTTGAACTGAATTCACAGTGAGTGAAGTAAGCTGAGGACAAAGAGGGAAAGTGGGAAGAGGAGAGAGAAACTGGGACATTTTAAAGGCAGCTGGAAAGAGGGGATGATGAAAGAGTAATTGGGACTGTCTCTACCAAGTTGGGACAGCTGGATGGTACACAACCATGAGGCAGAGTAAGGAAACTGTCTTGGACAAACTACTATCAGACTTTTTAGTCTCTTAGGGGGTGTGCAGATGGGTGGCTCTGGGCCACCCTGGGAAGCAGTGGATTGGGACTGTGGCTACCCCACGCCGCGCCCCTGATCCTACCTTTTGCCACACCAAAAAGAACTGTAAAATGCTGCTCCTTTCAGGGGTGGCAAAAGGCTGCCCTAAGAGCCAGCATGCAGCTCTTCAGTGCCTTTTCCGGTACAGAGTGCAAGAACGCTGCACCAGAAGGGCTTCCTGATGCTGCGCACCATGTGTAATGGTGCACGGTGTCAGAACAGCATTGGCATGGGGTTGGAGCGGCCAGTGTGCGGCTGCCCCACCCAAATTGTGCCTCCAGGCCAGCCCTTTGGGCTGGTCTGCAGAGGCCCTTAGTTAGACATTGTTAGTCTCTTGAGATTCCTGACTTTTTCTCTTCCATGAAGCATAGGCTATCTGGCACATGCAGCTCTGTGACTGAGAACTTGACTCTCAGGATCATGGTCCTGCCATGCTTAATTGCTGTGTTTGGGCATACGTGTGTTAATGTGGGGTGATCGGTTATGCTATCCTACTAGTGATTCTGGGGAATGAAAAAAAATGTGTATTGGTCAGGACCTGGAACAATGAGCAGATATGTGGAGAGGAAGTATGAGCTGCAAATACCAAAGTCCTTCCTATGGGAAACTGTAGTTTGGTATTGGGCAAAAGAAGAAGTGAAGTAAGATCTGAAAAGACAAGTTTGTTTTGAATTGCTAACAAATGGGGTGAAGGCTTTTGTAATAGGTAAATTGTTTGGACTCTGTGTTGTAACTGGAAAAACAACCTGTCAAAAACTATGTAATGTGATCATCTCTGCTTGCTGAATAAAGCTTTTCTGGAACTGTTGAAGGTGTATGTTCCTGAAATGGAGTTAGCTTGTATGTTACTCTGATCTGCATATCCATTAAAAACTCTGGTGGTGCAGTGGTTAGATGCCTGTACTGCAGCCACTCATTCACAAACCACAAGGTTGAGAGTTCAGTACCAGTCAAGGGCTCAGGCTTGACTCAGGCTTGCATCCTTCCAAGGCCACTAAAATGAGTACCCAGCTTGTTGGGGGCAATTAACTTACAGTTGTAAACCACTAGAGACTACACAGCGTGGTATGAAGCGGTATATAAATGAAGCTGCTATATCCTATGTCAGTGGTAGGCAACCTTTCCCCTTTAAGGGCCGAGGGACTTCAGCTCCCAGAAGCCTCAGCCATGTTGGCCAATAGTCCCATGTTGGCCAATAGCTCCTGGGATTCTGGGGGCTGAAGTCCCTCGGCCCTTAAAGGGGAAAGGTTGCCTACCCCTGTCCTATGTGAGCAAGATGCCCTCTTAGGTCTGGGGAAAACCCATTGCCAGTATTGAAATAAGTTTTAGCAGCCAGTCCAGTCATACCACACTGTATGTGGAATGGAAGAGATAGCTATCCAGGAGACTCAGGTAGCAAAATGTCTTTGGCCAGCCCTGATCCTGATATCTTGCCTAGTCAAGTATATTGGAAGGATGCGTTTACCATGGAGAATTTAATTCTCCAAGGTTCCCTGTTCATACTGTGTGGTACTTCTACAGAAAAGGGGGGTGTGTGTGTGGAAAGAGAATTTCCCAGTAGGCAGATTCCTCTCAGAACAAAATACAATGGAGAGACTGGCCCATTTTTGGCTTATTTAGGGATCTTTCAATAACAATAACGGCAACCATAATAATAACGAATATGTTGCTGTTAATTTTCCTCAAAAATGATGAAAGGAAAGACTTCCCTTGCCCTGCCTTGTTGCAAACTGGATTGTAAACCATGTTGAAAGCAAAGGTTAAATGCAGTGCACATTTCTCTTGGGTTTGTTTTATCAGCATTAATAAAAAAGCAGTGGTTATTTGTTTTGGGCAGAATGTTTTTATGCTTCCTGTTGCTATAGTAAACATAGAACTATTACGAGATGGGTATATTTACAATCTTCTAATACATTTCTTAACAGGATAAATATTAAAATATTAAAAGGGCAATAGGATGTCCCCAGAGGATGGCTGGAAATGTATCTTTCCCCCTTACATTTTATAGGGTAATATAAACTTTAATCATATTATGTCTGGGAACCAGAAGTTAAAAGCAAGCAGCCCACTCTGTAAAAATATACTGCAGACGCTTTGGTCTCCTTTTGAATAAAAGTGATGTCAGAATAATTTTGTGTTCTAGGGGCTCCATAGGACAGGCAACTTATGGGAATTTTTAAAATGATGGCTCCCAGCTACTGTGTGCTCTGCTTCCACTGCTGCCAGGTAAAGCTACCAGAAACCTTTGATACTGGAAGGGACCAACCATAGGACAGTTTGCCTATGGACTTTATTACATGAGCCTTGGTTTCACCTCAGTATTGCTGCAAAATCATGTTATTTAAAGAGAATGGAAACATACCAAAGTACAGTATCATCCAAAATCCGCAAAACAGTGATACCTTTATTGGACCAACCAAATGCTCATTATAGTGTTGCAAGCTTTCGAAGCTTCACTGTCTTCCTCATCAGGCAAAGGTTTTAAAAATCATATAGAAGAGAGAGAAAAAATATTGATGATGTGTCATAGCTCTACATTTAGTCAAGATGTGGTTGTTGTCCTCAGTTCAGATGGTGTGGAAGGGTGCAGGTGGGCCCCTCTTCCTTCAGGTCGTGTGGGTACTGGGAGATTCAGTCCAGGAAGTAAACTTTAAATTCTATAAGCATAACAATGTTTGGAGCTTTTATTATTGCATATCTCTTCAATAGTGCAACTGGGCTTTTTGTGCCCTTGACAGTCCTGTGCATTCTCTTCCACATTTGTTCTTAACCTCATATTCCTGCCCAATGCCCTACTCAGCAAGCCTTTCATTTATTTTTATTTTATTTTTATTTTTATTTTTAATGCATTTATGGAATTATGTGAATGCAATTTAGTTAAAAAAATAAAATATAATGAAAAGGGTGGGAGAGAAAATAGGTTGCTTGGGAATAGCAAGGGGGAGAGGGAAAAAGGGACTAACACCATGTGACTGCCCAGTATCGGGACTGCTGTGAGAGCACCATATCAAACTTGTGGAGTAATAGGATGTCAGCATGATTGGTTTCTTTTTGACAGATTTTCCCATCAATGAAAAGATGCACTCTAACAATGCTTCAGAGGCACAGCAACAATGGATTGGCAGCAACGTCATGCAATAGGCACCATTCTCTTGGAAAGTTGGAAAATGGTTTCAAACCCATGTGTGATAAGGCCCTTAAAGTCTCTCTCAAACCTGGATCGGTTCCTTCTCAGGGAGCAGAGGCTCACAAAGGATGGAGACGTCTTGGATCTCAGAAGAAATAACCTTTTTGTATTGCTAATGGAATTCTAATGTTATCTCTTTGTCTTTGGAATGCTTTGTTCCCAGTGCCACATGGCCAGGAGGAGGAGGGACCCACTTGCATAGATATCCCTCTAAAGAACAACAACACCAACAACACCATGAGAAAATGCAAGCCGGCGTAACATCGTAATTATATATATATATATATATATATATATATATATGTGTGTGTGTGTGTGTGTGTGTGTATATATATATATATATATATATATATATATCATCGTATATATAACATCATATATATATATATATATATATATATATATATATATATCATGCAGGTGGATATATATATATATATATATATATATATATATATATCCACCTGCATGATTTTTAACACCTTTGCCTGATGAAGAAGCCCGTGGAACTTTTGCATGTATTTTGCATCATGTATTTTGGTTGTCCCCATAAAAGTATCACTGTTTTATGAGTTTTGGATGTTACTGTGCTTTAATATATGGCCAACACAGCTACCCCTGAAAATGTTTCCAGAACTGATTAACTACAGCATGAGCAGTTCAGATGACACAACAAACTGTGGTTTGTGGTTAATAAAAACTGAAGTGAAAGCTTCAAAATTCATCCTTATGGCTTCAGAGGAAGAATGTGTGTGTGTGTGTGTGTGTGAGAGAGAGAGAGAGAGAGAGAGAGAGAGATTAGATTAGATTCATCCCCAGAAATGGAAACTTGAACTTTTTTTCGTATTCTCCATTTGCTGACTTAAATAATTTCCAAAGCTTGGAGTTCAGCTGTATGAACAGCCAAAAACAACATGCTAGAAGTCTGAATGTTTTGTGTTTCTAATTGTGTGGTGCCAAACCCACACCCTTTCAAGGTATTTGTGTTCCAAAGGAGCTCTCATTTTGAGATTAGATCTTGATTTATCTTGAGTTTAAAAAATGCTGTCACCTTTTAGATTGTATTGTATTGTAATTTTCCTATTTCTTCTTAGAACAGCCTTCAGTACTTTTTGGCTTGATCTGATGCATGCTCAACAATACCTATTTTAAAGGCAAAGTTTGTAATAAGTTGGTGAGAACATGCGTATAGAAATTATTTTGTGGAACTGGAGAACTTCCAGAAGTGAATGGCTTTCTAAAAATATAATAAATGGACTAGGATTTTTCTTTTGTCTATTTTCAACCAGATGTTGAAAGGGGACATATTGAACCTGTTAATCACATGTATTTTAATAAAATATTGCACTAAGCTAATCCTGGAGGGAATACAAGCAATGATAGAGGAAGGACAAACAGTATTTTACACATCATTGGCAATAGGTGTGCAAGCATTCAAGGATTTTGATTTTCCAAACTATACGTTATGACCCACCAGTTTTAATATAGACCACATAACCAAGGGTGCAGCCATACGATACAGTTATACTATCACCCTTCCATTTTTGTGGGGGATCTGTTCTGGACCCCCCACAAAAATGGAAAATTGCCAATATTCAAGCCCCGTTGGCTTGAATGGTGGCACACATCCTATTTTGTCCCCCTCTATTTGCTGCCTGCAAACAGGTGAAGGATGCGGACTCCAAGTCCGTGAAAATGGAGGGGCGACTGTAGTGCTTTGGCATGGGTTCTTCTACCATGCCTCCATCCTATGGAGTTCTGGGAATTGTAGTTTTCTGAAGTATTTAGAATTCTCTACCAGACAGCTCTATTGCTGTATTCAGAGTGTGTACTAGAGCTCATACTATAAATCCCAGGGTTGTATTAAGAGTCATGACACATAAAAGCAGCATCAAACTGCTTCTTGTGTTGTATAGAATCATCCCAATGCAAAGTTGGCACAAAATGTTTTTTAAAGCCTAGAAAAATGGGGAGTGGTGGGGGAGAGATCTTCATCAGGTACCAGAAGCAATTTATAAATTTTAATGCATTTTAATAAGATATAAAAATGCAAACAAAAATACCTGATGAGCTGTGCCAAGGAGAACGTTCCAGCTGGAGTGTCAATATTAGGGAGCCATTTGGCAGAGTACACTTCATCCTTTCCTGGAAACATTCTATAAAGAATACTATAGTTTTAGCAGTCTACATGCACATGCATAATCAGATTTTCCCCTCTGTAATCCCCCAAGTGTTCTAGGCCTTGTCTACACCTGCCAGAATACTCCTGTTGCTCCTGGAGTATTCTGGACCAGCAACTGATCCAGATTGCTTCTGTTATCTCCACACTCTGTAGCAACACTGGGAGGCTGTCTACATAGGTGTCTAGCTGTGTTGCCTGGTGCTGCCACTGTGAATCACTCCCTCTGAGGTCAGAAACCAGGTGCCCATGTGTTGATCATATGTTGTGACCTAAGATGGAGGGACTTGCACCAATGGTAGCAGCATCAGGCGACACAGTTAGATGCATGTGTAGACAGATGCTTGGTGTCATTACGGAGTGCTCCAGGTTCTCCTGAAAAATCTGAGGCAAAAGTTGAGTTGTTGTTGTGTATCATCAAGTCAATTTTTTTTTACTTATGGCAAGCCTAAGGCAAAGCTGTAATGGGGTTTTCTTGGCATGTTTCTTCAGAGGGGTTTGCCATTGCCATCCTCTGAGACTGAGAGAGTGTGACTTGCTCAAGTTCACCCAGTGGGTTGCCATGGCTGAGCTGGCATTTGAAGCCTCATCTCCAGAGTCACAGTCCACCACTCAAACCATTACATCACACTGGTTCGTGAGCTAAAAGGTGAGTTATTTTAAACCAATTTAAGGTGGGTATGATGTGGATCTCTTGCCCAACTGGCTTTATGTTTTGAAGACAGTCCATACTAAAGTCACTGATTTAGCCCTGAGTTATAGACTGGTTGCCATGCGGATGCGGGGGGGGGGGGGGGACACCTCTTCATTTGGCCTGTGTAGACATGTCCTGAGGCTCAAGACATTTAAGATCCATGCCAGCAATATGGGTTTTTTTCTTGAAACAGATGGAGTCAGTTTTAAGGACTGAGAAAACATCCTAATGGGACATAGTAATCTCTCAGATGTATTTTAAAAACACACACAAAGCAGTTTCTGGTCTTCAAGGGTAGCCCTAAATACAGTGTTATGGCAGTCTAAGCTATTGCTGCTAGAATGTGAATAATTGTAACAAGGCTGTCTTTACCCAGAAGGTTTTATAAGTAACACACCAGCTAAAGGTGCAAAAAGCACTCAGTGCCACAAAAGGCAGTTAGAATTCCAGTGATAGGGGTCCAGAGGCACCGCAGAAATTACTTAGTTTGAGACCGCTTTAGCTGCCCTGGCTCAGTGCTAGGAAATTCTGGGAACTATAATTTGGAGGGATATTTAGCCTTCTCCGTCAGAGAGCTCTACAATTCCCAGGATTCCCTAGCACTGAGCCAGCACAGTTAAAGCAGTCTCAAATTGGATTATTTCTGTAGCGTGGATTGGACCAAAGTTGGATTAATGAGGACTCCTAAGGATGAACTTGCAACAAGTGTACAACCCCATCCAGAATTGTTTGAAATTCGTCTTTCTAGGGGAAAAGATCTATTTACCAGAGTCCCTCCTTGTTATCTGGATTCAGCTTCAGTAATAGCTTTTCACTTGCAGCATCTGCACTGCAGAAATCCGGTTTGAATCACTTTAACTGCCATTTCCAGAATCCCATATCCTTTAAAGTAGTGTCAAACCAGATTATTTCTGCAGTGCGGATGCAGCCACTGATTTCTTTTCCAAATTCAGACACCACTTCCATAGTCTTGGTCTGACTCTTTAAGCTAAACAATAGGTAACATACAAAACAGTGTGTCTGCATTGAGGTGGGAGAAGCTGGTTATGATGAAAAAGATCCAGGTCTGCCATTTTTTACAGGTTTAAGATGGTATGTAATCGATGCGACGCAGACCTAGTTAGATTAGATCTAAACCAATGAAGCTGCTGGGATAAGGAAACAACACGCATCCCTCATTTGGTGTCTCTCAATACAAACTGCACTTATTCTTCTGCTCCAAGGATATACCTGGACAGGTGCAGTCCAAGGTCTCTGTGGCCGAGAACATCTGATCTAGGTAGAGAAAGGCAAAAGCAGCCTCCAGGCTTAACTACTGGGCCTATTTAGGCTGGCCAGGGTGGAAATGAAAACAAAAACTACAGACACTCTGTCTAATCATCCCTCATTAAAATGTTGAAATAAAGATAGGCTGTCTCTCAGCTGATCTTATCTGTTTGCATAGATCCCTAGTGTTAGCCGAAGTCTTAGCCGTCCCTTTTTCTAAGATTACACTTCTGTATGCAGCCATACAAGTTTATGGGAAGACTCCTTTAAAATTCACAGATCTTCTAGCTTAGTTGAAGGTTATATATATTTTAGGAGGTATGTTTGCTATAAAATCAGCTGTTTATTTATTTAATGTTAGAATTCAGGCCACCCCTCCTCAAAGTCATGCCTTCAGTAGCATAGACCCAGAACTTGCAAAGGTTCTCCTTTGGATCACAGCTCTCTAGAATTCTCCAGCCAAGTGTGTCAGTGCTGACTTGATTCTGGGGTTTTAGTCCACAAAAGGAACTTTTCTAATCTCTTAATGAAACATTGCAACAAACTAAAACCAAACTTTTATCATGTGAAGGTATTAGTAAAAGGCCAGATACCCCAAAGCAAGGCCCTATACAGACTGGTCACAAGGGCCAGCCTGGGGGTGGAATCGGGGCATGGAGACCGCACACTGGCCACCCCAACTCTACCCCCACATCATCCTCATGGCGCCCACCCAGATGGTGGGTGGCATCAGGGCTCTCTCTTGGTGCAGCGTTTAGATACGCTGCACCAAAGGAATGCAGAAAAGCCGTCGCGGTGGCGGCAAGGGTGGCTTTTTTGCCGCTCTAAAAAAAAAGAGTAGCATTTGCCACCTCTTTTTAGAGCAGCAAAGTGCCAGATTGGAGTCGTGGCGTGCAGTTGCCGCAGCCCCAATCCAGCAAGGAAAAAGGCAGCAGGACACTGCCCCTTAGGGGCCATCTGTTTAGCCCTTGTTCAATATCTATCCAGTGCTTCCCAATGACCACAGTTACAGTGCTGTGACTGCACTTCAACTGCCATGGCAGTATTTAAAGGAATTCTGGGATTTGAAACTTAGACAGAGGCCTTTGGAATTCTGTGCCAGTGTTTCAGTGCCTATCCAAACCACAAACCCCAGAATTCCATAGAATGCTGCCATGGCAGTTAAAGTGGAACCATAGAGCTACATTTGTTATTGTGGTTGTTGTGTACCTTCAAGTCATTTCTGGCTTAGGGCAATCCTAAGGCAAACCTATCATGGGGTTTTCTTGGCAAGATTTGTTCAGAGGAGGTTTGCCATTGCATTCCTCAGTGGCTGAGAACATGTGGCTTACTCAAGGTCACCCAGTGTGTTTGATGGCTGAGCTGGGAATCGAACCCTGATCTCCAGAGCCATAGTTCAGCACTCAAACCACTATGCCACACTGGCTCAGGACAGCTACATACCCTCTGACATTTCACAGATGAAAACTAGAGCTGCTACCACACTGCAGAATTGATGCACCGCTTTAAAAGCCATGGCTCCATCCTATGGAATCCTGGAATTTGTAATTTGTTGTGGTCCAGAACTCTCTGAAAGAGAAGACTAAATATCTCACAAAACACAGACCCCAGATTGCTGTAGCATTGAGTCATGGAAGTTAAAGCTGTGTCAAAAGTGGGAGAGAGAGAAACTGGGACATCGTAAAAGCAGCTGAAAAAAGTGTGATGGGAAAAGAATATTCAGCACTGCCCCTGCTAAATGGGGATAGTTGGAGGGTATGGTGCTATAATTGTGTAATGTGAAGAGCCAGAGGTATGAGAGTGCTGTGTCAGTATTGGAAGTTACTCTGCCCTAAATTCCCTATCTTTGCTTATCAGTACATCACATATTCCTCCCAGTTGTTGGTGGTGCCACATAATATTGAGAGTCTGGGTGTGTGGGCCAAAACCAGGACAGGAGGGCAAGTAAATGGAAGAATCCTGATATTTAAAAGCAGGGGTGGATAGTAAATGGCTTGCACATCCTCCCCTGGCTTTTTTGGATTCCCCCCAACCCCCAGTACTGTCAAATTCTGGTGACAAACCAGGAATACCTTTTAAAACCAGCACACACATACAAAAATGCTCATTTTAAAGGCTGTTTTTGGTAGTTGGTCCATTGTCAAATTTTGTTGGCAAATGGTGAAACTTTCTTTAAAGCAAGTATTTTCTTGCTTCTTTTAAAGCAGATTGTTCAGTTTCCTGTTGAATTTCAGTTGTACAGTGGTGGGATGTATCACCCATGGGACGTGATCCCAAAAATGGAAAATAGACCATGCAACCACAATGCAAGATTTCTAGTGATGTATTTCTCTTTTCCTCCTTTTGTCTGTTAACGGCTACCCCATGGAAGTGCAAAGACTGCACTTTTTACCCACACTGCTCCTTCAGGTAAATAATGCTAAGATTCAGAAGACTCTTGGCATTCAGAATCTTTGCAGACATTAATTACTGGAACTTATAAAAGTTACTTTTTGGGGGCTGCTCCCAATTTTTTCTCCCCCAGTCCCTGCCAGCCTGGCTGCTGGACAGACTTACTGGAGGATTCTGGGAGCACAGTCCAAAAAATCCAACTTTGTCAAGTTCTGGTAATGTCTGCAAAGACTCTAAAATACTATGGGAAAATAATTTTATGCTCCAGGATTGCCCGTTTTTAATCCCTTAGATGGAAACAATATCTGAAGACACTTTCTAAGATCCTGCAAGGACTAGAACTTATGCTGGAGAAAAAAAATAGTGAATTGGCCCAAAAGTAAATTTCCAAATTTGTAGAAGTTAAAAACTTTAACTTTGTAGAAGTTAAAAACAAAAATCCAGGGTTTTAGGCTAGTATCACAGTTCAAAGTTTTTAAGAAAGAACCCCCCCCCCCCCAGCATGTTGTGTAGCTTTTTTCAGAATGCTAAGAGAAAGTGTGGTTTTTTACTACTCTTCTAAGTCATAAACCTCTTGTTTGTGGAAAACAAATATTAGCAGTGGCCCATGGTCCAAGGGAGCTGGCAGTGGGTCTTTCCATCCTCCCTCTGAGAAATGAGGCTTCTTCCTCTTGGATCATGGACTGCTAGTGGGTAGCATTCCAAGGAAAAGGATTCAAGTTTAGATTTTCTTGATATGCTAGATTTCTAGGTAGATAGAGTTGTTTTTTTAAAAGTTTTGTTTTCTCTTGTATGTGGACAGTTTTGTGGCTTTTTCTTCCAACTTGTATGAATCCACCAATCAAGACAGCCTTGGTTAGGATACTTCTTTGACAACTCCCAGCTGAGTAATAAAAAAGGCTTATATATAAAGGAGCCCTAGTGGCGCAGTGGTTAAATGCCTGTACTGCAGTCACTCATTCACAAACCACAAAGTTGCGAGTTCAATACCAGCTAGGGCTCAGGCTTACATCCTTCCGTAGGTCACTAAAATGGGTACCCAGCTTGTTGGGGGCAATGAGCTTACAGTTGCAAACCACTTAGAGACTGCATAGCGTGGTGTTTAGCAGTATATAAATGAAGCTGCTATTGCTATTATATTTTTAATTGTGACACATTCTCCTTCCACTTTCTTTTTTTCATACGTCATTAGATTGTAACCTGAAGGCAGGGACTGACTTATTATTAATAGCTGTATAAATTTGTAAGCAGGTTAAAATATCAAAGCAGATCAAAATCATCATCATCCTGTACCATCAAGAAAGTTTAGTTGAAATCCACATATAATCAAAAATGTTTTATTACCAGTCAAATGTAGAATTCAGTAAGAGCTCATTCCCACACTTTGTGTTGAAGATAAAATTTAATTTCCCTCATCCTTATTTTATTAAAAAATAATCAAAAGTGATATTATAAAAAGGGAACAGTTATTACAGCAATAAATTAAGATGACGGGGGAAATCTAGGAGCAGCAGCAGATATAGAGATGGAGAAAGAAAGAGAGCATGGAGAAAGAAAAGCAGATTTAAAATGGGTTATCTTTTATAAAGGTGCTTTTAAATGCTTAAAACAAATAGCAGCATAGAAAAACCTTAAATACGAGTGCACGTGTCCCCCTACACACACCCCAGAGTTTAATTTTATTAACCAAAACAGTAGTACTCATCAGACTCAATTTTTGAATGTTTATGTAGGGACTGGGAATCATCTATTAGAGAAGAGTCACTGAACTGGTCCATGTCTGAAGGAGTACATTGGCCTGGTACATCATCTGCCAAAGTGTCCAGGTAACTCCCTACAGATATTCCATCGAGTCCATCACTACAATCCTGCAAACTGTTGTAGCTTCCTCTAAGTGAGGTCTCCTGACTCTCCAGCAAACTGCAAAGGCTACCACTCAAACTGCTGCCTCGGCTTACAATTGCGCCTTTCTCTTCGATCATCCATTTGATTGATTCAATGCTTTCATTGATGACCAGTAGCTGTCGCATGAGCTTGACATCTGTGGCTCGGAGATCAATCTGCAGGCAGAAGAACAATCCTTCAGTCAGTTGCATTTAAATCTGCCATCTATCTCTGCTTCTCTTTCTTACTTGTTTGTTTAAACCATTTATATGTCACTTGCTACTTTGAAGTAACATTTTATTTGGATTAATTGTTTAAGGCAGGGGTAGGCAACCTTTTTGAGCCAGGGGCCGGGTTGCTGTCCCTCAGACAATTGGGGGGCTGAAGCACCAAAAATAAATAAATAAATAAATAAATTTTAAAGAAAATTTAGAATGCCGTATTTTTCGGTGTATAAGACGACTGTTCGTATAAGACGACCCCAACTTTTCCAGCTAAAATACAGAGTTTGGGATATACTCGCTGTATAAGATGACCCCTTTTCCAACGGGAGAAAATGAGAAAGTGTTGGGGAGAAGGACTGCCAATATCCTAGGTGGTGCATTGTGGGGTATGTACAATTTGCGGCCAAGTAAGTCACACACTCTCATCCTCAGAAAATGCTAATGGCAACCCCCATTTGAAGAAACATGCCAAGAAAACCCCATTATAAGGTTGCCATAGGGTCGCCATAAGTCAGAAAGGACTTTAAGACACACAAGAACAACAAAAAAGTCTGCAATTGTTTCATAGTTAGTACATGGGAATAGGAGCCAGCATGGTGTAGTGGTTTGAGTGTTGGACTTCGACTCTGGAGACCTGGGTTTGATTCCCCACTCTGCCATGAAACCCACTGGGTGAACTTGGACAAGTCACACACTCTCAGCCTCAGGGGAAGGCAATGGCAAACTCTGAACCAGTCTTGCCAAGAAAACCCCAGGATAGGAGTTCACCTCTTATCCACTGCTGCTTCCTCCTCCTGCCTCACGCCACACTACGCCTTCCTCCCCCCTCCTCCTCCTCCTCTGACCTGGACTTCCTCTCTTCCTCCTCCTCCCGCCTCCCACCGTGCCACACCTTCTTCCTCCTCCTCCTCCACCCCATGTATAAGACGACCCCCAACTTTGGAGAAGATTTTCCTGGGTTAAAAAGTAGTCTTATACACCAGAAAATACTATATGCATGCTCACTCTCTCAGCCCCAGAAAAGCCATGGCAAACCCCCTCTGGAGATTTTGCCAAGAAAACCCCAAGAACAAGTAACAACAACAATAATCAATATCATCATGGTGGGCGGCGGCGGCAGGACCGGCCTGGGGCCGGTCCAAAGGCCCCAGGAGGCCGCATCCGGCCCCCGAGCCTTATGTTGCCTACCCCTGGTTTAAGGTTTTTAAAAAACATTTGCACCATGTATTCTTTTCACTATTTTGTTTTAAAATATGTTGTATGTCACTTAGGGTCCCACTTTGGGAGGGAGGATCTAAATCAAATAAATAAAAAACTTCACAGCAGTTCATGACAGTAAAATTAAAAAACAACACCCAAAATATAGCTAACATAACATTGTTTTTATCGGTTGGTTTAATGCATCCCTAAGCCCCCCCACTAAGGAGAAAGTGTGATGTCTGTTGAAAATATAAAATATTTTAAAATGCAACAGTAAGAGGGTGACTAAAGAAGCAGAATATAAAACTAAGATTAAACCACAAGCCAAAAAAAAGAAAACATATTAGCATTTAAAATCAAATTAAAAACCAGCAGCAGGATAAAACTGGAAAAAAGTGAAAGCACTAAGGACTTTATAGCATGGCTAATAAAGTGTTTTACCTGAATCGAATTTAATTTTAAATTGAGCTGTATCCGGATCTTATCACAAAGGTTTTGCCACCAAAATAGCCGCCCGAATGCAGCCCGGGTCCGTTCCCGCTTCCAGGAGCACTTCCGCAGCCTTTTTTTCAAACTGGTAAACTCCCGGTTTCGAAAAGAGGCACCTGGGAGTGGGGATGGACCCAGGCTGCTTTCGGGTGGTGATTTTGGTGGCAAAATCTTTGTGATAAGGTCTGGATGCAGCCCAATTTAAAATTAAATTCGATTCTGGTCAAAAGCTTTATTTTAGCTATGCGATGAGCTTCTGAAGCAATTCTTACAAGTGTCATGGTCAGTCAGGAGCTGGACTTGGAAGATGAGGAGGAGGATGAGCCTACTCCAGTAGGCTCTACCAGGTCCTAATCCTGCCCTGCTAGATCCCAGCCCTGTCCTCCCAGCCCCAGAGGAGGAAGAGCAGCCAGGTCCTAGCACTAGTAGGATCCCTATGGAGGCACAGCAGCCTAGTGGTAAGGATCAGGAAGAAACAAGCGTGGAAGTGCCTTCCTTCAGACAACGCAGGGCAGAGAGTGCTTGCGTGCGTCGGTCAAGGAGGCTTGCAGAGAGCCAATTGACTAACAAGCCTCAGCTGGCACGGAGGAGGGAATCTCCTACTTAATCACCTGGGAGAGGACCACTCAGTGCCAGAGCTTATTGCAGTTCCCTTGTGGGATACTGTCAGCACTGGCTCCTTGCTCTTTGGAACCCTTGTGTGTCGTGAACCTTTGAATTCGGAATGGACTGGATGCTTGTTACTTTCTGACTGCCCCGACCTTGGACTGAACTGGCTACTGTGGACTCTGGAATCCTGACCCTGGCTTTGGTACTGGTGTGCTTCTTGGGAACTAACAGAAAGGTCTGTAGCTTGCCTTTTAGCTCCTTCCTTGTTAAACCATCGTTATCAGCGTTTGTTTGGACTGGTGCTGGCTGTAGTCCAGGACAACAAGGGAATTTTAAAAACTCAGTAAGACATATCAACATGCTTAAAAACAGGATTGCAGAATCAGTAGAATTGCTCAGAAACCACCCACACAAAAAGAGTATCTTTGCAACAACTATCATTATCTCACCACTGTTGGAGGTCTCCTAACTTCTGTCTATCTGTCCACATACTTTTGTAATAATTTGAAAAATGTTTTAACCAGTTTCGCAGCACTAAATACATTCAGATTGTACTTTACTGACTGGGTATTGCTGTCTATAAGATCCCACTGAATTGTTTCTAAATCTAGTAGCAAACTGGGTCCCAGTAAAAGGCTGAGAAAGCAATTGCCTTAATATACCTTTCAATGAGGACAACACTGACTTAATCCAAACTATGTGAATACACTCATTAGTATTTATGATATATCAGGGATGATGCAGAGTCAGGTTTTCAGAACTATACAGAGCTTGCCTAATTAGCTCTGTTTCCCTGGGAAGTTACCAGTTACATTCTCATTAGCATAAACAAAAGCAAAATTAGGCCAATGCTGAAATTAACATTACACACATTACTGGTCCCTTTGGTTCTTATGCAACATAAGCTGAGCACACACAGGTAAAGACTTGAACAATGGAGTGATAACTGATAAAATGCCCATCAAATGGTGGGATGTGCGTGAAAACAACCCATAAAGATTTGTTACAGCTGAACAAGCTGGCAATTGACCACCCTCCCTTATTCCCAGGCTTATTTATTTAGATTGTAATCCTATCAAACACTTAAGAAAGTTACTTTTTTTAAACTCCAAGTCCCAGAATCCCCCCAGAAAGCAGGAAGGTTGTAGACCATCTAATGTTTTCAAGTGCTAAATCCGATACACACTGTTGTTGTTGTTGTTATTTGCCATTAAGTCAACTTTGACTTGCAGGGTATTGGTTATTACCTTTGGAGCCCTAAATGGCTTGGGTCCAAACTATCTCAGGGACTACCTTCTCCCATACAATCCTCCCCGCACACTCTGGTCTTCTGGGAAGAACTTGCTGCAGCCTCAGAAATCGAGGCTGGCGGCTACCTCCCAGAGGGCTTTTTCAGTTGTCGCCCCCAGACTCTGGAACGGCCTTACGGATGAGATCCATCAATTGACATCATTAGACAGCATCAGAAGGGCTGTAAAGACGGATCTCTTCCGGCAGGCCTTTCCAGACTACCGGTAATTATCCCGGCCTCGGGTACTCCCACCCCAATGTTCTTCTCGTGGCCCCATCTACTGATGGAATGAAGAATATTGCTATAGGCCAATGTTATCTCTTTGTATCATGTTTTTAAATTTTCGGATTGTGATTTTAATCTTATTGATTTAATACTGTTTTAAGGGGGGGAGGGAAATGTTTTTGGCTTTATGTATGATTTTACTGTTGTAAGTTGCCCGAATTGGGTTTCCCAAAGGGCGGGATATAAATAAATTTATTATTATTATTATTATTATTATTATTAGACCCTATGAATGAGAGATCTCCATGAACCCTGGTCCTTAACTGCCCAGGTCTTGCAAACACAGTGACCATGGTTTCCTTGATAGAATAAATCCACATGTAGTGCAGTCTCCCTCTTTTCTTTCTATCTTCCACTTTACCAAGCATTATTGTCTTTTCCAATGAGTCATGCCATCTCATGATAAGTCCAAAGTATAACTTGACTTCTAGGGAGAATTCAGGCTTGATTTGCTCTAGGGCCCATTTATTTGTCTTTTTGGCAGTTCATGGTATCCACAGAACTCTCCTCCTCCACCACCTTTCAAATGAGTTAATTTTCTTTCTGTCAGTTTTCTTCACTATCAAGCTTTTGCACCCATACACAGAAATCCCTAACATAACAATAAGTCCCGCTGAACTTAATGAAGCATAAGATTACAGTGCATTATACTTTTATGCTATCTGTCTGTGCCACATCATGGGATTGCCACAGTGGACAACAACAAAAGTTAAAAAAAACACAGAATAGTTTAAAAACAGAATAAAATCCAGTCATACATAGCCTGTTTTCCCATAATTTCTTCACCAGGGCTGCATCCGCACTGCAGAAATAATCCAGTCTAATACCCATTAACTGCCATGGCTCAATGCTATGGAATTCTGGAAACTGTAGTTTTGTGATATGTTTAACCTTCTTTGTCAGAGAGTTCTAGTGTCACAACAAACTACAGATACCAAAATTCCATAGCATTGAGATATGGCAGTTAAAGTAGTGTCAAACTGGATTGTTTCTACAGTCTGGATGAAGCCTCAATCCCAGAAGTTCGAAACATTACAGTCATCCCTCCCAATTCGTGGCTTTGGCTTTCGTGGTTTTGATCATTCATGAGGCCAAGCTGCCACTCTTCCCTGCCTCCCCATAGCCAGCTCAATGGGGCCAGCTATGGCGCAGCAGGGAGGGAGCAGAGTTATTCATGGATTTTTCAGATTCACAAGGGTCCTCCGCCCCAACCCCCACAAATTCAGAGGGACAACTGTACTTTTATTAACTACAACTCCCAGAATCCTCTTGCTAGAATGGCTTCTAAAAAGGAATTACTTGGTCCTATCACCTCTGTCTTTATTGTCCTCTTGCTAATCTCCTGTTGTTTTCTCCTTTCCTCCTATTTCCCCTATTTTCTTCATCTTCCATAAAACCCCACCTTAGCCTTGGAGCTTACTTCTCTGTGGCTCTTTTTTCTATACTTCGGTTTCTAAGCTGTCTGCTTCCTCCATCAGTTTCTCTTGTTTATTTACATTTATTTATTAGGTTTAAATTCTGCCTTTCTTCAGAAAAATAACAGGATTCAGGGCTGTTCGTCTCTCCTGCCCATTCACTGCTGCCTGTTATTTGTTCTGCACCATTATTCCTTATGATCAGTGATGTCTGGTGCTTTCCATGTCAGTGGTGTGGTGGATCCATTCTGGGTTTTAGTTCAAACTTTAAATGAACTATCCAAGGTGCTGGACATATGGGGGGCTATGGTTTAAACACTTTGGATGTTCCTTTAAAGTTTGCAGTAAAACCTGGAGTGAAACCACCAAGTACTACTGCTTAGAATCCCAATCCTTCCTGCATTTTGAAGCCTGCAAAGGAGAGAGGGGTGTTGATAATGTAACATATATCTGTGGGTTGGGGTATCGCTTTAAAGACCATTTAATGTCACATGCCTTCCAGGCATGCCTACTTTGTGTTTCCCTTCCTGTCTGCTTTCTGATGCACCATCAAAAGTTTAGAATTCAGAATTTATTGCAAAAAAGAACAAGAACTTGTTCTCCTGGTCCAATAATTAAAGAGAAAATGTTAATATTTAATGTGTTTTCAACAAATGTGACACCCAGAGAGCACGTGTGTATGCGATGCAAATTCAGTATGTATGAATTTTGGGGGGAAAGCCAGATTTTCCAGAAATGGTGAGGGTGATGCATCCAAAACTAGAAAAACCATTTAGCTTTTTATTTATTTTTCTCTGAAACATACATTGGGATTTGAGCAGAGGTTTTGCTTTTCTGTGTTCCATGACTCTGCTACATGTTTGATAAAAGCCAAAGAACAATTCTAGGTCTTCTATCCAAACTCCAAACCACCTGCCTCCTCACTTGGAGACCATCTGCCCCAGCTGAGGATGCAAGTACAAAACAATGAATGTAATCTATTGTGTAGTATAATCATTTCTACTGTCATCTTACAACCTCTATTTTTCTATATATCAGCATACCATCTGCATTGTTCACTCACAATGAGCTGGAAAAAAACCCACACATTCCAGACTCTAAGGAAGTGAGCTCTTTATCTTGTTTTGACAAGCCTCCCTCTTCTTCTTTTTAATTTTTTTGGGGGGATATCCTTTCTATAGATTCTTTCAAAATGTAAACTTCGTCAAAGTATCCTGAATTGCACACAGTGTTCTTTTTTTTTTTTTAATTTCTCTGGTGCTTTAGATTCATGGTTTTTGACCACAAGCCAAAAAAAAAAGGGGGGGGGGAACTGAAGCATTTTTCCAGTTTCTTCAGAATTCCCACATCTGCTCCACTCATTCTTCTGCTTATATTTTTCTCACATTTCTGAACCCATAGAAACTGCTCCCTCCCTCATTTTCCATTTCTCATATTTGTCCCCTGGATAACCCTTCTGCCTCCTCTAAAAAACCTGTTTCATCTTAAAGCTGTTTTTGGACTTCCTCATCCCTCTCCCTCTCTCATAATTCCAGTTACTTTCCAGTTTGAACCAGTCATTAAGGTATCTTAAATCATAGAATCAGAGATTATAGGCCATCATGTTCACCACCCGGCTCAATACAGGATATCCAGCTGGACTATTCCCAGCAAGTAGCTGTCCAACCTCCTTTTGAAGACATCCAGAGAAAGAGAGCTCCACCACCACTCTAGCCAAGTGACCACTTTCACTGTCAAGAAATTCCTTCTAATGTTAAATAGAAATCTACCCTATTGTAACATAAATGGCCTAAATCCAATGCACAATTAGCATGTATATTGTTGTTGTTACAGTGTGCCTTCAAGTTGATTTTGACCTATGGTGACCCTAAAGTGAATCTAATGGGGTTTCCTTGGCAAGATTTGTTCAGAGGGAGTTTGCTATTGCCTTCCTCTGAGGCTGAGAGAGTGTGACTTGCCCAAGGTGACCCAGTGGATTTCCAAGACTGAGTCAGGATTTGAATTCTAGTCTCCTGAAGTCCGATTCCAACACTCAACCCATTAGACAACACTGGCTCCCTTGAAGCATATTTAACTTGATTTCAGTGAGTTTCAGCACTGAATTTAAGCAATTGACTGGTAGAGCGTTTGGGAGATCTGATAATGAATATATACAGGAAACCTATATCTTTTTCTCTTGCAGATCTAGTCAAACCACTATTACATCATCGTTGGGTAACAGGAGCCTAGAATCTTGTTTGGGAAACTGTAGCAGAGCAGAGCAGTCATAGCTGCATCCTGACCTTCTTTTGCAGAACCTGAAAGGATCAAGTTTCAGACTATAGGCTCACAATCCCCTAGCCAGCATGGATACAGTTCTGAAAAATTCAGTATTCCAAGGTAGGCTTTCTTACCCATCTGTTTACATGCTATGCTGGCACAAAAATTTGGCTAAGATAGCTAGGAAACCAGAAAGACAGCCTTTCAGTAACGGCACAGGTTGTCACCAGTGCAGCATCCCATGTGTAAATCAAGTCCTGGATCCCGAAGACTCGGCAGTATTGTCAAGAGCAACCTATCATTATTTTAGAAATGCAATGGGATCATAATTAAAGGCTCTCTCTTTACTCATCTTTCCTCAACAGCCTTCTAAATGCCAAACAATAACACACAACAAAAAACTGAAGCAACAATAACGACAATAATGGTGTTGGTGATGAGCCACCCAAGCCTAAAGGGCTATCTTTATAACATTAGCAAATTTCCTCCCATTCATTAATAGTAGCTTGTAAGCAATGTGAGCAATTTTCCAAATGATAGGGCCAACAGCAGCAATGACAATCCTGGTGAATTATAAGCTGATGCAATTTAAAGCAGTCTCAGATGTCTTCCTAGATGAAAGGATCACTGAGTTCAAGGGAATTCCCCCTCCCCCCATGGCCTGAAAACTGATGTTTTTCAGTATCAATGGCCACTGAATCTACTCTGGGTTTAGTCAAAATGGTCTCCAGTGTGCTGAATCCTGTTACTAATATAGATTCAGCACCCTGGATACCTTCTTTAATGTTCATATTAACAGGCAGAAGAGATTCACCACTCAGATTCCCTGTGTATGACTTCAGTCTTATTGTCACACTAACACCATGCATGTGGCCTGTATTTCAAAAATTTAGGACTTTTAATTCTGAAAACGATTGAAAGAAAAGTACATTATTATTGTTCACTTGCTTTCCCAACTTTATTTTTATGTAGTTTCTGAGGCATTGTTGCATGCAGTCATTCTTGTCTGTTGCATTGGTCTTGAAAAATACCTGGTAAATACCTTGTTCAATGTTTTTAAATGCAGATACTATTGGCAGAACAATAGGCCATAACAAGGAATGGTTATTTCTAGGGGATTCCAGCTCCCAGAAGATCCCACGCATCATGGTTGGGAGAGTCTAGGAACCGTGGTCCAAAACAGCAACTACTCCATACTCTGTTCATGGCAATCTGCCAATTCTTTGCAGATGGAGAAATTATGTGGTTTATAACCCTCCATATCCTTTTCTGGCAACCTATATACACCTCTGTTAAGAGCAAGTGAGTAAACCAAAATCCACTCAGACCTCTTTATTTTATTGTGCTGGTGGTACAGAGTCATTTTACAGATTGCGTTTGTAATAGAGAAGCCTCCATTGATATGGGCAGATCCTAGGTTGCAACATGTACTTGTTTTCAGTTTTGAGTGTTGAAAAGTGCTACGGTATAGACTCCTTTTCCACAGCCTGGGCTTTCTATGTTATGTAGTGGCGCATTAAGGATGTGCATTGTACTAGATCCCATGTAGCCAAACTAACACAGTGGGATCAAGAAACATTTAATTCCTTGTGAAATCTAAATACTGGTGGATTTGAGATTTGAACCTAGGTCTGGGGAATCTGGGTTCAGATCCCTGTCCTAGAAGGGTGCTTGCTTGGTGATAATTTCAGCTACCTCATAGGGTTGTCGTGAGGACAAAATGGGTGTGGGAAAAGCCATATACGCTGCATTGAGCTCTTTGGAAATGAATAAATAGATGAAAATGAAATAAATACATCTCTTGATTTGAGTTCAACAGGACCTAGCAGGTCTAACTTGCTCCCAATTTTGCATCTGATGTGGAGATGCTCTAGAGGCAAAATTGCCTTCTAGCCCAGCATAAATTCCTTGATATTTTCACCCTCTTGTAAAAACAAAACAAAACACATTTGCCTCTGTAAGAAATTCTTTGGGTGAACGATTATATCACATTCCTGATAATATGCACATTCTTGGTATTTGAGTCTAGAAATCACTGGGATGTGCCCAGTTGTTTAAATGTTACCATGTAGCCAGATTAGTAAAGAGACAGGCAGAGATCAGTTTGGTTCATGAGAATCAACAAAATAACATTCCAATTCTTTTTTTAACTAACCACATCAATTGCTGCTCAGCACTAGCTATATATGGGGCGGGGGCAGAACAATTCAGATTTAAAGAATAAAGATTTTGAGAATGATTTGTAAATTAGGAGCCATCATCAACTCTATCATTACATTCAAGCAACCAGATAAGAGTGGGGAGTTAAAATGTTGGATTGGAAATTCCATGCTGAAGTCCCCATATATAATCAACCTTCCATAGTCACGGATTTTTTATCCATGGCTTGCAGCATCCATGGCTTGAAAATATTTTTTAAAATATATAAATTCTAAAATGCAAACCTTGATTTAGCCATTTTACATATGGGACACCATTTTACTATGCCATTGTATTTAATTGGACTTCAGTATCCACAGATTTTGGTATCCACTGGTTTTTTGGAACCAAACCCCAGTGGATACCAAGGGTTCACTGTAATTTACTGGTCCCTGAGCCATGGGCTGCGAGTCCCTGGTGAGTTTCCATCAAAGAAAGAAACTACTGTAGCCAATGGGCATGAATACAGTACCAATTCCTGCTATATTAGGGGGAAAAATCACTGCCAGTACCCCATATCAGATAGCTGGGAAGCATTCAACTCGGGCAGTGATGGCGAACCTTTTAGAGACCAAGTGCCTATACCAGGGGTCAGCAACCTACGGCCCGCAGGCCAGGTCTGGCCGCCACTGCGCGCGCTATCGCTGCACCGCCACCGTGTGTGTCACGGCCACCATTTTGTTTTCCAAAATGGCAGCTGCGACGTGCGTGGCTGTGGCGCGGTAGTGGCACACGCGGCTGCAGTGGGGGCCGTGCGCGCGCACACAAGAGCCGCCATTCCCCCCCATTGGCCCGCAGAAGACCCGGGGATCCCCGGACCGGCCCCAGGTAAGGGGAACTTGCCGACCCCTGGCCTATACTCAGTGGCATTCTTGCACTGGGTGTCACCTGGTGCTGGGGGGGGGGGGCTTCCATGGGCGGGACTTCTGGGGGGAAAAAATACACAAGGAAAAAATGGAGGACCTGGGCTCAGCCATGAAACCCAATGGGTGGCATTGGGCAAGTCACAGTCTCTCAGCCTTACGGGAAGGCAATGGCAAAAATCCCCTCTGAACAAATCTTGCCAAGAAAACCCCAGGATAGGTTCGTCTTAAGATCACCATAAGTTGGAAATCTTGGAGGCACACAACAACAAATGTAATAAAGCACAGAAGGCACATTACAATAAGAAGAACAACAAATATGCAATACTGTGAGCCAGTGTGGTGCAACTCTGGAGACCAGGGCTCGATTCCCAGCTCGGCCATGAAACCGCTGGGTGGCTTTAGGCAAATCACACTCTCTCAGCCTCAAATGATGGCACTGGCAAAAATGACTGGTTCTCTGAATTCATATCCCAGTTGCAAGCCTCCCCTCCGGTGGTGGAGGCAACGGCAACAGCAGCAGCAGCATCTGAGGTCAGCGAGGCTCCTCCAGGACCCTGGAAACTAAGAGCAGCCGGAACCAAAAGAATGGCCCATGAGAGAAAGGAAATAGCCCTTCCCACACACCAGTTTTTAAAAACTCTCCACCATGTCCCTTTCCTGCCACTAAAGGCAGGAATAAAGGTTTCATCCCCACACTTCCTCTGGACAATAGGAAGCTGAGCCACAAGAAGAATTGGCCAGTCAGAAAGAACATAAAGAGTTTTCCCACTCCCTCTGTGATGATGGCTCATGAGCCTGCAGAGAGGACTGTGAGTGCCCCCTCTGGCATGCGCGCCATGGGTTCGCCACCACTGAACTAGGGTATACCAGGCAGCATGTCACATGTCACATCCTTTAAAGCAATAAAATAATTTTCATATCCATATTTTATCAGCCAAGCTGGCTGATCTGTCAATAATACCATGGCATGTCCTTGAAAGATACCTGGAATTTATTTTTTGCTGGTCTCAGTATGGCTTAGCAATAAAAACCTGTCCTCGAGGCAACAGAATAGAATTTAATCTGAGCATGTTCGTCATGATTTCCAGCCTGGTGCAATGCTGCGTTTAGCATGTTTATTCGTCATTCAACAGCATCATCAAAGGATGACTTGTATTCATAACTCTCCCAACACAGACTGATCCCTAGAATGTCTGCATCATCCACCCACCCTAAATCTGATGTTTTTTACAGGAATATTTGCACACTTAGCTGATTGAATTACAAAATAATTGAAGATTAAGCAGTGAACAAGTCAGAGCTGGGAAATGTTTATTTATATATTTTTTTGGTTATGACATCTCCCACAATCTGCCATTCAGTATGACTATAGCTATGATGGCTTGGGGATTCTAGGAGCTCTAGTACAAAAAAGAGGCAATGTTTCAGGTTCTAGAGAACTTTAACCAAACCAGACATCTGTAACTGAGAAGGAGAATTTGTATATCAGATGATGTGCCTTTCTCCTTCCATTATAGCAAGAAACAGGTTTGCAATAGAAGAGGGAATAGAATGGTAGCCAGTTAGTGGTGAGTAGCCAGGTATTGCTTGCTGTTGTTATTGTTGCTGCTGCTTGCTGCTGCTGCTGCTGTTGTGTGCCTTCAAATTGTTCTTGACCTATGGTGATCCTAAGACAAACCTATCACAGGGTTTTCTTGGCAAGATTTGTTCAAAAGGGGTTTGCCTTTGCTTTCCTCTGAGTCTGTGAGAAGCTAACTTGCCCTTTGGGTTTCCATGGTTGAGCAGAGATTCAAACACTGTTCTCTAGAGCTTAAGTCCAATACTCAAACCACTATGTACCATGCTGGTGAGTTGGTGGCTAGGGCTTCTTTTTAAAAAATGGAGAAAAGATTGGAAATGGAGAAAATATTGGAACTGGAGACAGAGGCCTCTGTGGGAAGGTAAAGAAAACCATTCTCAGTCCTAACTACAGGGCCAGGCAGGATGGGTGAATTCTGCCACGACAGAGGCATCATTTAAACAATCCCACTGTGGGTGCCAAGGTGCTGAAAGGTGGCCTTGCTTTCTAAGAGGGAGCCAGAACATTTACTTTCCTGAGATGTGGATGCACAAGAACACATAGAAAGGACGCAAAACCTCGATATAAACTTGAACTGCAATTACAGGGCACATCCAGACTGGAAAAAAAAGATGCAAAAGTCCCAGATTTTCTTCCTCTTCTACCCGATTTTATTTTAGAGATCCATACACATTCACTGGACCTGTTACGTTATGTAACGTTATATATACCGAGCTGCATAGCAAGAGCCAGCATGGCATAATGGGTTCAATTTCCAGCTTGGCCATGAAACCCACTGGGTGACCTTTGGCAAGTCACACTCTCTCAGTCTCAGAAGAAGACAATGGCAAATCTCCTCTGAACAAATCTTGCCAAGAAAACCCCATGATAGGTTAGCCTTAGGACTGCCATAAATCGGAAGTTATTGAAGGCACACAACAACAAAGTTACGTAGCAGAAACCCTAAGAAACCCCTTTCCTGAATTATAAAGGTGTGTAATGGAACACTGGCAAGAATGCCAGATGCGCATCAGGACTGCTGTGCATTGATGGCCAATCTGATGTGTTTGTACACCAATGCACATTGGTCACTTTGTTGGGTCTGCTATGTAGTAAAATAACAGCAGCACTCTAATGGATACAGACGTTGTACAACTGTACAATTCTAATTCCCACAGGTATACGTCCACTTAAGGCACCAACAGGGTTCTGGCAGTTTTGTTTATCCTATAATATTTTCTGTCAGTTCCTAGTATGATCAGAGACTTTTATACCAGCTCCCCAGGTCAGTTTATCTTAACCCCATATAAAATTGAAAAGAACAGGAACAAAATCTGAGACTTTTCAATCACTTTTTTTCATCACTCTGGATGTTATATCATTCTGGATACAACCTTGAGCTATATTCTGTTTAATGTACAAGCTTCCCTTATCTTTCTAAAAGTACGCTCTCATTCACTCACATTCACATTCACACACACTGAGAAATAAAAACTAGTTCCATGGGCTTTGCTGTCAGGTAGACAGCCAGACTATGGGACTAAACTCCCATGCAAGCAAAATTATACCCAAAATACTACAACATAGACTCCAACCACACATGGAGAGAGAAATCTCAGAGGTTCAAGCAGAGTTCAGGAAAGGAAGAGGAACCAGGGATCACATTGCAAGCATAGGGTGGCTAATGGAATGTAGCCCAGAGTTTCAAAAGAAAATCATCATGTGCTTTATAGACTATAGTAAAGCCTTTGACTGCATAGATCATGAAAGGCTATGGAACGCCTTTAAAGACATGGGAGTTCCAACACATCTGATAGTCCTAATGAGGAATCTGTACTCAGGACAAGAGGCTACTGTCAGAACAGAGAACGGAGAAACAGAACGGTTCCCAATTGACAAAGGAGTCAGACAAGGTTGCAAACTATCACCCTATCTATTCAACTTATATGCAGAACATATTGTAAGGAAAGCAGGCTTGGACATGGAAGAGGGAGGAGTGAAAATAGGGAAGAAATATCAACAATCTGAGATATTCTGATGACACCATAATACTAGTAGAAAACCTCAGAGACCTGGAACAACTATTAAGGATGATCAAAGAAGAAATTGCAAAGGCAGGCTTACTGTTGAACATAAAGACAACAAAAATAATGACCACAGAAAACTTACACACATTCAAACTAGACAATGAGGAAACAGAAATAGTAAAAGAGTTCTCATATCTGGGATCAAACATTGATCAGAATGGGGATTGCAGCCAGGAAATCAGGAAAAGATTAATAATGGGGGGGGGGGGGTGGCTATGAAAGAACTAGAAAAAATCCTAAAATGCAAAGACATACAACTCATCACAAACGTCAGAATCATACAAGCCATCATATTCCCTATTACCATGTATGTATGTGAGAGCCGAACAGTTAAGAAAGAAGATAGGAGGAAAATCAACACATTTGAGATGTGGTACTGGAGAAGAGTGCTGAGGATTCCATGGACAGCCAGAAGGACAAACAAATGGTTCCTAGAATAGATCAAGCCAGAGATAGCCCTAGAAGCCAAGATGACAAGACTTAGACTGTTGTACTTTGGACACATCATGAGAAAGCATGAATTGTTGGAAAAGACAATAATGTTATGGAAGGTGGAGGGAAGTAGAAAGGGAGGAAGGCCACATGCTAGACGGATGGACTTTATTAAAAAGACCACAAGTATGAGTTTGCTGGAGTTAGGCAGAGCAGTAGAGGAATGGGGGGGGGGGGGGCTGGAGATGTCTCATCCATAGGGTCGCCATGGGTCAAGACCAACGTGAAGGCAACAACAAAAGACAGTCAGCATGGCATAGTGGTTTGAATGTTGGACTACGACTCTAGAGACCAGGGTTTGATTCCCTAGCTTGACCATGAAATCCACTGCATGACCTTGGGCAAGTCACATGCTCTCAGCCTCAGAAGAAGGCAATGGCACCCCCCCCCCCTTGAACAAATCTTGCCAAGAAAACCCCATGATAGGTTCACCTTAGGGTTGCCATAAGTCAGAAATGACTTGAAGGCACACAGCAACAACAGGTGTTTACAGGGTTACAGCCAAAAGCCAGGATCTTATTTGTCTGCTGTCAGAGTGTAAATCTGCCAGTGTACTTATGTTACTCCTGTGTGTGTGTGTGTGTGCAAAAGACAACTGGACGTAGTTCCATGCTCTTCTGGCCATTGATTGGTCATGAGGTTGACAAAGGCAGTGGGATGTACTTCTGCACCCAGTCAGTGGCCAGGTGGGTGAAGCTGTATGGAGAAACCTACAGCTGCCTTTACTCACCTGGGGTAAAGGCTCTGAGGTATGCAGGTAATAACAACAACAACAACAACAATTTCTATCCCACCCCTCTGCAATGCAATCGGATACCTTCTTGTGTAATATGTTGTAAAGGGCTTCCATTGGCATCCCCAGGGATAACACCAGTGTAAACTGCCAAGAGAATTCTGGCCATAGTCTAGAGAACCTAAGAAGGTAGGGGAAATGTTATATTTGAACACTGTATTTCAATGGCAGGTGTAAATCTTTTAAGCATTATTAAGTCTCAATAATTTCACTGGAGACAGAGGGTGCAGCTATACTGCAGAAATAATGCAGTTTGACACCACTTTAAGTGTTGTGGCTCCATCCTATGGAATCCTGGGATCTCTAGTTTCACATGGTCTTTAGTCTTCCTTGCCAAAGCATGCTGCTGCCTCGTAAAACTACAAAACCCAGGATTCTGTAGGATGAGGCCATGGCAGTTAAAGTGGTGTTAAACTGTGCTATTTCTACAGTGTAGATGCACCCAGATACCCATATATGGATTAACAGAATGAAAATGTTCACAATTTTGGCTGGATTGTACCTTTTTTTATATGTTACAACTTTCCAGTCATGAGGTTTTTCAAAAGGTTAATGCTTTATTTTCCTTTTGTAATGTTTTCATTTCTTCCTTCATGTATATGGAATATATTTCCAACTGCACCTAGATGCAATTCCAGTTTTATTTTTCTATCTGGGTTAGGCCTGTTTTGCAGATATCTTTCCAACCATTCAAAACAATACAAAATCCTAAAACAATAACCATAATCTATACTCTTCGTCTCTACAAATCTCTTTATTATTCAGTATAAAAAATATTTTCTTGTTACTGACTGTGTTTCTCTGCCCTGTAGATCACTGCTTCTCTTGCTTGTTTTAAAATGGATTACAGAAATCGACTCTGACAAGGCAAACAATGAATCAGCAGACTGATGAAATCTGGATTAAGATCCTGCAGTGCCTAATGGTCACTCTCCTTTAATCTCTGTCTTCAGATTCAGAATTCTGAATCTTGGTGTGAAACATCTAATGCTGGAGTCATATGGCTGTTTATTCACAGGAAGCCACATGAAAATATGGCATCACAGATCTGTTTTAGAGGACCTTATGGTGTCAAGGTAGATAAATGAGTACTCAACCCAGGTGGTTTTCAATACTTCAGTTAACAAAGCTCCTGACTTTTTCTTTTTTTTTACAAAATCATTTTATAGCCACTCAGCTCCCCCTTTCTTCTTCCCACTCTGTCCAGCTGCAAGTTGTTTTTTTTAGCAGCATTGGCATTCAGAGGAGAGCTGTAGAAACACAACTTTCAGTGACAATTTGCAGCCACGTGTCTGCAGCAAACAGTGCAATAAAACTTCAGCTGGGAAAGAGTGAGATCCTACTTTAGCTGACCTTAAGTATGGCTGCCTGTAACAGGCAAGGTCCTGTCCCCTGTGATGTTAACAGAAGCTATTGCTGGCTCTCAGTTTTTTGGGCTTGCTATGGTTCTGTCCTGTCAGGGTCTATAAAAGGTTGTTGGAGGGCAACTTCCATCAGCCCCAACCAGTTTGGTAAGGGAGTAGCTGGGTAGAGGTAACAAGTCGTGCACCTCTTCTTTAAAGGAAGACCTAGATATTTTATTTTCTTTGGCAGCCATCTCTTAATAAATGGATGCTATCCAAAACCACCATGGTGTAGTTGTTTGAGCGTAGGACCCAGACTCTGGAGATCAGGGTTCGATTTGTGCTCAGCTGTGGAAATCCACTGCTTTCTCAGAAAATTTTGTGACGGGTTCGCCTTAGGGTCGACATAAGTCAGAAATGACTTGAAGACACAACAACACCAACATGCAAAGCTCTAGAGCAGGGGTAGGGACTTCAGCTCCCAGAAGCCTCAGCCATGTTGGCCAATAGTCCCATGTTGGCCAATAGCTCCTGGGATTCTGGGAGCTGAAGTCCCTCGGCCCTTAAAGGGGAAAGGTTGCCTACCCCTGCTCTAGAGGTAAGAGAAGGTAGCAACCCTCCTGGCAGTAAATGTATATTCTACATGAGAAATAGTCCACCCTGTTCATGACATCACAAATCAACATGCTTGAGGAACTCTTTGTACATTTCTGGATGGACTAGCAAAAACCCCATGTCCTAGAATAGATAAATGTCTCAGAAATACATTATTATTATTATTATTATTATTATTTTCTTATATCTCACCTTTCTCCCAATATATGGACTCAAAACGGCAAAACAAGTATAAAACAATACACTTTAAAAACAGTACAATAATATTAAAATATATAAATATAAAATTTAAAAAACAAACCATTTTAAAAGTTAAAACAGTTAAAATAGAACATGTTAAAAATACAAACCTTAAAATTTTATTAGGGCAACATTCCCAGCCCTTATCAGTTTGCAAAGGCCTATTGGCACAAGAATGTCTTTATCTGCCGTTGGAAGGACAGCGGGATGGAGCCATCCTGGCCTCCCTAGGGAGGGCGTTCCAAAGCTTGGGAGCAGCCACTGAGAGGGCCCTCTCTCTTGTTCTCACCAAACGGGCCTGAGTGGGTGGTGGGACAGAGAGAAGGGCCTCTCCGGATGATCTCAATACTCTGGTGGGCTTGTATAGGGAGATACAGTCTTTCAAATAGCCTGGACCCAAGTTGTATAGGGATTTATAGGTCAAAACCAGCACTTTGAATTGTGCCCAGAAGTAGACTGGCAGCCAATGGAGCTATCGCAACAAGGGAGTTGTATGCTCCAGTTAACAGCCTGGCTGCAGCTCTTTGGACCAGCTGAAGTTTCTGAGCACTTTTCAAGGGCAGCCCCATGAAGAGCACATTACAGTAATCCAGATGAGATGTAACCAAGGCATGTACCACCGTGGCCAGACCTGACTTCTCCAGAAATGTGTGCAGTTGGCGCATGAGTTTTATCTGTGCAAAAACATCCTGGTCACCGCTGATACTTGGGCTTCCAGGCTCAGCACTGAATCCAGAAGTACCTCCAAACTATGAACCTGAGTTTTCAGGTGGGGTGTAATCCCATATATATAAAACACAGGCTGAATCCCTATTCCCAGATCTGTCTTTCAACTGACCAGAAGCACCTGTCTTGTCTGGATTAAGCTTCAATTTGTTTGTCCTTATCCGGTCTATTACAGTCACCAGAACGTTTAGGACAGAAACAGTTTCCTTGGAATTATATGGAAAGGAGTGATGGAGCTGCGTATCATCCGCATATAGGTGACACCTTACTCCAAAACTCTGGATGACCTCTCCCAGAAGTTTCATGTAGATGTTAAAAAGCGTAGGGGACAGGACTGAGCCCTGAGGGACCCCATAGTCCAATGGACAAGGAGTAGAACAGGAATCCTCCAGCACCATCTTCTGAGAACGCCCCTCCAAGAAAGAACGGAGACACTAGAACAGTGCCTCCAAGCCCCATCCCAGAGAGGTGATTCGGAAGAATACTATGGTTGATGGTATCAAAAGCCTCTGGGAGGTCCAGCAGAACCAACAGGGACACACTCCCCCTGTCCATTTCCCTGCGTAGGTCACCCACCAAAGTGACCAAAGCAGTTTCTGTCCCATAGCCAGGTCTGAAACCAGACTGACATGAATCTGGATGGAACCCTGGGGTTGGGAAGCCACCACAAGCTCCAACACCTTGCCCAAAAATGGAAGATTGGAGACTGGTCTGTAATTATCTAGTACAGTAGGATCCAGGGAAGTCTTTTTCAAAATGGTCTTACCATAGTATTCCAGGTGGGGCATGCGCAAACGCGTCGCAGCCGGCATTTTGGTGAATAAAATGCCGGCCGCAAAAGCAAGTGGCGGCTGCGGAGGCGGCGGCTGCGGAGGTGGAGGCGGTGGCAGGGGTCCGCCTAGGCCGGTAAGTCCGGGGACCCTCGGTGGCAATGGGCTTCCAAGAGGCCCGTCGCCACCGAGGGAAGCCTCCCCGCACGCACCCTTGGTGGCGATGGGCTTCCAGGAGGCCCATCGCCACCAAGGGAAGCCTCCCGGGGGGATCCTTGGTCGCGACGGGCTTCCAGGAGGCCCGTCGCTGCCAAGGGAAGCATCCCCGCGCGCACCCTCCACTGACGCGCGACCCCCCCGTACATGCGGCCGCCGCCACGCCATGCACAGCGGCGGCATGTGCGGGGTTTGCACACATCAGTGGAGGGTGTGCATGCGTGCGTGCCCGGCTATTCCCCCCCCCCCCTTGGCCCAGCCGAGACCTGGGCTACGGGAGACCGGCCCAGGTCTCCAAAAGGTTACCGGTCCCTGCTCTATGCTATATTTTATATTTTGTGATATAGGGTCCCAGCCTAAGACAGCAATTCAATACAGGATTACTCAGAAACAATCCTCATGGAGTCCAATGAAGCTTATTTCCAGCTAAGGACATTTAACACTGGAGCCTCAATTAGAGACATATTATATATGTATGGGAGCCACATATAATTAAAAGGAAGGGGAAAGGTTTTCTTTTAAAGAAAAAAATGTATTCTACATTTCTGTTTCAATTAGAAATGTTCAAGGGTGAGGTTGATTTTGGCATATTATCATATTTCATAGAATCATAGAGTTGGAAGAGACCACAAGGGCCATCCAGTCCAACCCCCTGCCATGAAGGAACTCCCAATTAAAGCATCCCCCACAGATGGCCATCCAGCCTCTGCTTAAAACCTCCAAGGAGGGAGACTCCACTACACTCTGAGGGAGTGTGTTCCACTGTTGAACAGCCCTTACTGTCAGGAAGTTCCTCCTAATGTTGAGGTGGAATCTCTTTTCCTGGAGCTTACATCCATTGTTCCGAGTCCTATTCACTGGAGCAGCAGAAAACAAGCTAGCGCCCTCCTCAATATGACATCCTTTCAAATATTTAAAGAGGGCTATCATATCCCTTCTTAACTGTCTTTTCTCCAGGCTAAACATACCCAGTTCCCTAAGCCGTTCCTCATAAGGCATGGTTTCCAGACCCTTCACCATTTTAGTCGCCTGCCTCTGGACACGCTCCATTTTTTCAACATCCTTTTTGAATTGTGGTGTCCAGAACTGGACACAGTATTCCAGGTGGGGCCTGACTATTATTATTATTATTATTATTATTATTATTATTATTATTATTATTATGTTTATGTTTATTTCTAAAGCACTGTCAATGTACACAGCGCTGTAAAAAGAGATAATCAAAGCATTAAAATAAATAAAACCCAACACAGAATACAGTGGTACTATTACTACCCTTGATCTAGATACTATACTTCTATTAATGCAGCCTAAAATCGCATTGGCCTTTTTAGGTGCCGCATCACACTGTTGACTCATGTTCAACTTGTGGTCTACTAGGACTCCTAGATCCCTTTCACACATAGTCTCATTAAGCCAGGTGTCCCCTATCTTATACCTATGCATTTCATTTTTTTACCCTAAGTGCAGTACCTTACATTTCTATGTGTTGAAATTCATTTTAGCTTTGGCCCAGCTATTAAGGCCATTTTGGATTTTCATCCTGTCTTCTGGGGTATTAGCTATTCTTCTTAATTTGATGTCATCTGTAAATCTGAGAAGCATGCCCCCTATTCCTTCATCCAAATCATTGATAAAGATGTTGAATAGCACTAGAACCCTGTGGCACCCCACTGGTCTCTTCTCTCCAGGATGAAGAGGAGCCATTGCTGAGCACCCTTTGGGTTCGGTCAGTCAACCAATTACTAATCCACCTAACAGTTGTATTGTCTAGCCCACATTTTACTATCTTGTTTGCAAAAATATCATGGGGGAACTTGTCAAAAGCCTTACTGAAATCAAGATATGCTATGTCTACCGCATTCCCTTCATCTAGCAAGCTGGTTATTTTATCAAAGAAAGAGATCAGATTAGTCTGGCATGACTTGTTTTTGAGAAACCCATGTTGATTTTTAGTGATTATGGCATTCCCTTCTAAATGTTCATACACTCTCTGTTTAATGAACTGTTATAGCATCTTTCCCGGTATTGATGACAGACTAACTGGGCGATAGTTGTTAGTATCCTCTTTTTCCCCTTTTTGAAGATGGGGACAATGTTTGCACTCCTCCAGTCTGCTGGGACTTCTCCTGCTCTCCAGGAGTTCTCAAAGATTATTGCCAGTGGCTCTGAGATTACATTTGCCTGTTCTTTTAATATCCCTGGATATAGTTCATCTGGTCCTGGAGACTTAAATTCATTTAGGTTAACCAGATATTCCTGTACTTCCTCTTTACTTATTCTGTGCTGCATTTCCCCTATTGTGTCCTCTGTTCCATTTTCCTGAGGTTGAACATCCTTTTCCTTTTGTGAGAAGACTGAGGCAAAGAAGGTGTTGAGTAGTTCTGTCTTTTCTCTGTCTCCTGTTAGAATTTCTCCATCTTCTCTGCGCAGTGGCCCTACCATTTCCTTCTTTCTTTTGCTACAGACATACCCAAAAAAGTCCTTTTTATTGTCCTTAACCCCTCTAGCAAGCCTGAGCTCATTCTGTGCTTTGGCTTTCCTGACTTTACCCCTACATATGCTAGCTATTTTTTTAAAATATTCAAAAATATTTTTTGAATATTTGTATTGGATGTCCGAGTGGTTGGTTCAAATGCAGAGACCCTAGTCTCAAAGTGCTAACTCTGAAAGTATGAAATGCAGAACAAAAAATGATCAGAGACATCATCATCTCTACCTGTCCAGTTGTCTGCAGAGTTAACATAGGGACTCTAACGTGTACACACATCCCTCCACATTCACTGGGATTAGGGCACAGGACCCCTGTGAATGTGGGAAAACTGCAAATAACAAAAATACTATGTTTTACTTGAGAGAACACCTCTTTAGGAATTTCTAGGTCCTCCAGTACAACTCTGTGGTCAACATCTGCCAAACACTGACCATAAAATTGCACTGGAGGAGCTACAAATGCCTAGTGGAGTGTTCTCTCTAGGAATCTCTAGGTCCTTCAGTGTGATTTTTGGTTAAAGTTGACCACAGAGTTGCGCTGGAGGACCTAGAGAGAACATATTAATAAAATCCGTGAATAATCAAATCCGCAAAAGTCAAAGCTGCAAATATGGAGGGATGAATGTATTAGCTCTCTTCTGCTCTGAGAGTAATCCATTTTGCCTACCTCTTAACTTCTCTGATTCTCAAGGGGATACTAGTAAGGTGGTCAGATGTAAAAGAAAGCAAGGTGCCTGTGTCTCCTGATATTATTTCTTCAACACAACTATTAAAAGATAACTAGTTTAAAGGTTACAAACATAAAAATAAAGCAGAGAAACATCTAAACATTCCTGTGCTATGAGCTCAAATCACTCTGGGCCACATATAAGTCAAGGAAGCTAGACTGCTATGCTAACTAATCATGGGAAATGATTGACTACGTTTTAAACTTAGTGTGATGTTTCTCTGTATATTATCCATCAACCCTCCTTCTCTCTCTGTGCCTGCATTTCATCCCTTCTATTCTATCTCTGCTCAACATGCATCTTTCTCATTTGTATTGCTATCTCCACCATCCCTCACTCTCTTCACAACCCCATACCTGTATCAGTATGCAACCTTTACTTTCTCATTTATTCTTCCTCTCTACAGTTCTCAATGAAGTCTCATTTCTCAGCAATCCCTTTGTGTTTCATTACAATGTTTTTCCCAGCTGCATCTACAGGTTTTCTTTCTATACCACCTATCTCATACCCTCCAATGTTTTACAATGAAAACTGGGACACATGTGGCCAAGCAACATCAGAATATGGTCAAGCAGACAGCAAAAATTATTAACGAATACACAAGCTAGAAGAGGCTGCCACAGTTTGCTTTTGCCCGAGTCTACTAGGAAGGGCAAGATTCTATCCCTCTTCTCCTCTCATCCTACTGAATTCAGAGAATCATAGTTGAAAGAAACCCTAAGGGCCATCCAGCCCAACCCCTGCCATCAGTAATACACAACCAAAGCACTCCCAACAGATGGCCATCCAGCCTCTATTTTAAAATCTCCAAAGGGGACTCCACCACACTCTGAGGGAGTGTGTTTCACTGTCAAACAGCTGTCACAGTCAAGAAGTTCTTTCTAATATTGAGGTGGAATATCTTTTCATGTATAGTCATCCCTCTGTTCTTGCAGACTTGAGGTCCGTGGTTTTGAATATTCACAGAAGGGCAACTTCTGTTAAGATCAATGAGGCATGCCCCATAGACTTGAATATTGGCGAGTCTCCATTTTCATGGGAGTGGTGGTCTGGAACAGATCCCCCGTGAAAACAGAGGGCCAACTGTAGTTTGAATCCTTTTCTCTGGGTCCTATTCTGTGGAGCTGCAGAAAATTAACTTGCTCCATCTTCAGTATGGCATCCCTTCAAATATTTAGACAGGGCTATCATATCATCTCTTAACCTTCTCTTCTCCAGGCTTTTACACTTTGTACTTTTGCACTTTGAATTCAGTTTGCAGCAGCTGAAATAAGCTGAGGACAAAAGGGGAAAGAATGAGGTAGAAAGAGAAACTTGACACTTTAAAAGCAGCTGAACAAGTGGGATGACAGATGATTAATCTGGACTGTTCCTGTCAAATTAAGACAGCTAGAGGGTACACTATCTGCATCCCCACTTTTTACTCTTCCAGTAGTTCATACAATGAAGGCTGGGAGTCCTCCCATGCAGTCCAAGAGCATCTGGAGTGCTACATGACTCTCACCCCTGTCTCTTCATCTAGTAAAAACCACTGATACAAGCACAAATGTAAAGTCAAGGTTGTGGGCTAGGATATTACACAGAAGAATTATACAAAAGAGATGAGGGAATGAATGATATTTGGAATGAGGAGCCATATGAAGACGAATCCCAAATTCTAAGAAGTGAAGTGGAATCTGCACAAAGGAAATGGGAAAAAATAAATCACCGGGAACAGATGATATCCCAATTGAATTGCTACAGTGCCTACAGACAGATGCAACTTTAGTGCTAACTGAAATATGCCAACAAATATGGAAAACAAAGCAGCGGCCAACAGACTGGAAATGCTCGATATACGTATCAATTCACAAGAAAGGAGATACAAAAGACTGCAGCAACTATAGGACAATAGCACTAATCTCACATGCAAGCAAACTAATGTTCAAAATTCTGCAGCATAGACTCCAGAGGTGCAAGCAGAATTCAGAAAAGAAAGGGGCACTAGGGACCACATTGCAAACATACGATGGCTAACAGAGCACACCAAAGAATTCCAAAAAAGAATCAGCATGTGTTTCATAGACCACAGCAAAGCATTTGATTGTGTAGATCAGGGGTAGGCAACCTTTCCCCTTTAAGGGCCGAGGGACTTCAGCTCCCAGAAGCCTCAGCCATGTTGGCCAATATTCCCATGTTGGCCAATAGTTCCTGGGATTCTGGGAGCTGGTCCCTCAGCCCTTAAAGGGGAAAGGTTGCCTACCCCTGGTGTAGATCATGAAAAGCTATAGAATAAGAATGCACTCAAAGACATGGGGGTGCCACTACATCTGGTAGTCCTGATGAGGAATCTGTACCAAGGACAAGAGGCCACCGTCAGAACAGAATTTGGGAAAACAGAGTGGTTCCCAATAGGCAAAGAGGTCAGGCATGGCTGCATCCTATCACCCTACTTGTTTAATTTATATGCTGAAAACATCATAAGAAAAGCAGAATTAGAATCAGAAAAAGGAGGAGTTGAGATAGGAGGAAGCATCATTAACAATTTAAGATATGCAGATGACACCATATTATTAGCAGAAAATGTTCAAGAATTGGAAGTTAATAAGAAAAGTCAAAGATGAAAGTGCAAAGGCAGGTCTGATGCTGAACATAAAGAAAACAAAAATAATGACCACAGAAGAAATACACAAATTCAATCTAGATAACAAGGAAATTGAAATAGTTAAAGAATTCCCATTCCCAGGATCAAACATTGACCAGAATGGAGACTGCAGTCAAGAAATAAGAAGACTAGGAATGGGAAGGGCAGCTATGAAAGAACTGGAAAAGATACTGAAGAGCAAAGACATACAACTGAGCAGTAAAGTCAGAATCATCCAGGCCATTGTATTCCCCGTTACCATGTATGGATGCGAGAGCTGGACAGTGAAGAAAACAGAAAGAAAATCAACTCAATTGAAATGTGGTGCTGGAAAAGAGTACTTAGGATACCATGGACAGCCAAGAAGACAAACAAATGGGTTCTTGAACAGATCAGACAAGGGCTTTCCTTGGAAGCAAAGATGATCAAGTTGAGACTTTTATACTTTGACCACATAATGAGAAGACATGGATCACTAGAAAAAACAATAATGCTAGGAAAGGTGGAGGGTAGAAGAAAGAGAGGAAGATCACGAACCAGATGGACAGACTCAATCAGGGGGGTTATGGGCAAGGGCTTGCAGGATCTGGGCAAGGCAGTGGAAAATAGGGATTCTTGGAGATGTCTCATCCACAGGGTCACAATGAGTCGGAACCGACTCGAGGGCAGCTAACAACAACAAGAAGATCCATATTAGCAATAAGGAAAAGCTAATATAAATTCAGTGGGGATGGGAAGAGAGAAGAAACAATTCTTTACTTCTACCTCCAGAGCAGCCTGGATTGAATGCCTGGTTTGAGATCTTCTGGGGAGCCCCTCCTCTCTTTCTCACTACCTTCACATAGGTACATCTGGTGGGAACGTGAGAGAGGGCCTTCTCGGTGGCTGCTCACATGCTTTGGAACTCGGTGGCTGCTCCCAAAGAAGTGAGACTGGCACCCTCCTTGTTATCTTTCCCCAGGCAGGTAAATACTTTTTTGTTTTGTTTTGGCATACCTTTAAAAGCTGATTCCTGAAGAGGAAAGGGACTTGTAGAATATGCTGTATTTTCTATTTCCTGTTTCCTTTTTAATGGTTTGTGTTTTTAACAGGTTTTAATTCTTTTTGATAGTTTAATCACATTTTATGTTATAATTTTTAGCTGTGTTAGTTTAACTGGTGTAAGCTACCTTGAATCCTGTAAGAGGAGGTGGAGGATGATAATGACATAAAGAGGGATATCTACCAAATGTAAAATTTCTAGCATAATATGAGAGAGGTTGAAACTGAAATATTTCCTTTTTGTTTGTCTTTGGGAAACATGGGTGGGTCAAGTCAGATGGAGTGGAAATTTTCAAAGCTAGCCTGAATTAGTGTTGGTGACACTGCAGTTCTTTAAACAAAGAAGGCGGAGGCTGGAGTCTACATTATGCATGGCCCATGTTTCCCATCATATGGAAGTGAGATTTGTGCTCTGAAAATCCCTAATACAGTGTTACTGATGTTGTCAGACATGACAATACAAGTGTAAACATTTAGGTCAATACCCAGTGATAAAGAGCGGCTGCAAGTGTTGGAAAAAATTAGAACAGATGGGAGATGGCAGATTCATTATGATACCTTCTGGTCATCTGTCTTCATTAGCAGCTATACCAAACTCTGGTGGAGGAACAGAAATGTTCAGCAGATTACTTTGAAATTGGCACATTATCTATGCCTCTGTTGATATCAGTCTTTCCCACTCCACATTGTTGTTGTTTTTGGAGGCAATGCAGATACTATAACACCACAACTCATATGGTATGAATGTGGCAATTTTGGATTGTGCCTGAATTTGGATAGCCTAATGAGGGTTCTGAGCTGCTGATCCCTCTTAATCTAATTGGTTTAGTGCATTCCACTATGGACCTGAGGATCATGAGAAATGGTGGAATTAAGATTTAAAAATAGATGTTTCTGTATACACAAAAGACTTAAATTGGAATGTAGAGTCTAGGAACCCTTTTTTATGTTCCTTTGAATGACAAAGGATTTATTTATTTATTGTACCTCATACCTCAGTTAACTGAGGGCCTCGGCAGATGACTAGAAGAGTCGTCTTCCGGGCAGGGAAGAGGAGGGGCAGCCGCACGAGCGGCGCCCCTTCCTCTCCCCGAGGTCGCCCCCAGAAGCGCCGTCCGTCCGCACGGCCGGCGCACCGGGGATGACCTCACGGCGCAGCGTCCACATGCGCTGCCCCGTTTGAGCCAGGGAAAGTGCGCCCGCCGCTTTTAGGGCGCACTTTCCCTTACATCTAAAAGGAGCGCCAATTTGGTGCTCCTTTTAGATGCGCCGCAGGAGCGCTGCGGTCCGGAGGCTGAACTCCGGCGGCGCTCCGACCCGCGGCGTCTCGGGGGCCTCCGTCTGCCGAGGCCCAAAGGCTCTGTAAAAGAAGCTCCTTTTTATGAAGTATTTTTACAAACATTCTGCTCCTGCTTTTCCTCCTTGCCTTCATCTAGTTGGGAGAGAGGGTTTTCTTTAGTGGAACCAGTATTGGGAGGATGGTGAAAGAAGGTTGGAAAAACTTTCTGCAGTAAAAAATGCAATAAAGCTTGGGCTAAGAAAGACTGGGACTCTGCTCTAACTCTTCCTACAACAGGTGAGCATTTGGAGAACCCAAAGAGCCTGGCAAATCCAGGATTAAAGAGACCAGAAGTCATAATTAAAAGTGAAAGTAGCTCAAGAACACAGTTCTTCATGATGTTAATGCAGCAATAGACAAAAAGCAACTGGTGGTTTCAGCAGGACCCCCTTATATAGGTAGAATTCAAAGATATAGCCATGTTAGTCTGCAGAATCAGTACGTAGAGAAATCTTGTAGCACCTTTAAGTCTAACTGAAAGAAAGAAATCGGCAGCACAAAAGCTCATGCTGCCAATATCTTTCTTTCAGTTAGTCTTAAAGGTGCTACAAGATCTCTCTATGTACCCCTTATATAGGGTTGCTGGAGGTGGGCTGGACCACCAAATTTTCTTTCTTTTTTCATTATTACCTGATTTACAAATCACTTTACGGCTCATATTGGCCCTGTAAGTGGTGCCCAATGTGTTATATAAAAATATTCTGTAAAACAATAACAACAACCATTTTAGAAGGCCATTTCAAAAGCCAAAGGTCAGACAAAATAATGCAGTTTTAACTGCCAGCCAGAGGCTAAGTTTGACTTCCCTTGGAAGGAACTTCCACAACGTAAGTGCTGCTACAAAGAAAGCCAAGGTACACTACTGAACATCCTGGAAATGGCAAAACTCAGAGAGTTCTGAGATAGATGCAAACTGTCCTTTCAGCTGTTATCAAATCTTTTGTCTCACAGTGGTGTCCCCATGCCTGTGACACACAGTGTCAGGGACAGGGCTGCAAAGGGGTGGCAATGGTGGTCATAAGGGCATGCTCACCCTTCTCTTTCACCGTGGTGGTGGTCTCCTCCTGAGGAGCACCACCATGGCAAAGCTGGGAGGGGATGCTTGTCTCTCTCTCTTTTTTTTTTTTTTTTTTGGTGATAGACCCCTCCTGTCTACCTTGTCCCTTCTCACCCCACAGTGGGAGGGGGTGTCACCCCTCTGTTGAAGTGTCACCCGGTGTGGAGTGCACCCCCCTGTACATGTACACACCCTAAAGCAAAAAAGCAGCTTATTTATATACTGCTTCATATCACGCTATGGGATGTCTAAGCGGTTTACAATTGTGAGCTGATTGCCCCCCAACAGTTGGGTACTCATTTTAGCGACCTCGGAAGGATGCAGGCCTGAGTCGAGCCTCAGCCCTGGCTGGTATTGAACTCGCAACCTTGTGGTCTATGAGTGAGTGGCTGCAGTACAGGCATTTAACCACTGCGCCACCCTAATGATGCCACTGGTGTCTCAGAAGCTAAAATAGTATCCTATCCTTTGCCAAACTAGCACCCTCCAGATGAGTTAATGACAACTCCTATTATGTCCAGCCAATAAGGCTGGGATGGGAGGACTCATAGTTTAAAACATCTGGAAGGCACCAGGATGAAGACTGCTAAAAAATCTTATGTCTCGAAATCAGGGTAGTATATCTCTACTTGTTCCTAAAATAACTGGACACCCTTCTTAATACCAATTGTCAGTGATAAGGAACTCTTCAGTAGCTGTAAGGAAAAGAAGTTGCCAATGCCTTCCTTTCACTACTTTCACTTCCACATCTTAAAGTGTTTTGTCTCAGGATATTCAGGGTGCCTGACAGTACATTTACAGCTCTCAGAACACCAGCTACCCTGCATATAGTGAGTGTATATTTTAAGTGTTTGTACAGTCTCCCATATTCCCACTGTCTTTCCATGTCTCTTCTGTGGCAAAATTATTACAAGAATTGGGCTTACATGTGCAGAAATATTATATGTGTAGCTGAGCTAAGCCTAAATATAGGACCTTATCAAACGCTGGCCATGAAGCGAAGTATAAGCGAAAAATAACCGAAGTAGGAATAAATTCAGTTCTATAGCGAAATGAACGGAATATCGCCTGTTTGGCCATTGCGCAATTAATACAAAGGCTCCCAAAGCCAGCGTCGCAGAATGTGGATGGCAAGGATGGGAGGAAGGAGTCGAGAGGAAAGGCAGCCAAGGGGACCGAGGAGGGGGAGGAGGGCTGGAGGACTGGAGAAGTGAAGGCAGCCCACAGTGGCGTATCGGTGGGGGAAAATGCGAGAGAGATCGCCTCCCTCTTTCCTCTTCCTTCCTCCTCTCCTTCTTTTCTCCAATCCAGTTTGCCTTTTGCCAAGGCAATCCCTTCCCCTCGCTGGGATTTTCTCCCTGCCTACCATTGCGCACTGAATGCGAAGGCTCCCTTGTACTTCCCCGACAAACCGAATGTCAAAATCTCTCTATTCCTTACGGATTAGCTCCGTGTTCTGCCGAGTTCAGGGGCAGCGTCGTGTATAAACACGGGAAACAATACGGATTAGCTCCGTGTTCTGGGGCAGCGTCGTGTATAAACACGGGGAAACAATACAGATTAGCTCTGTGTTCTGGGGCAGCGTTGTGTATAAACACGGGGAAATAATATGTATTAGCTGTGGATGCCCTTTGGATTAGCTCTGCTTCAGACCCCATGTGATAAGGCCCATAGGATTTCCAAAGTTCATGTAGTGTGAACTGGTCTACAGCTTTCCATGCTATAAACTAGAGCATGCACTTGGGCTTTATACACATGTCCAACACCAAGAAAACAATACTTCACCAGTATTCATGTTAAATTCAGTCTCCACTGCTGTATGGCAGGAATGGGGAACCTGTGGCCCTCCAGATCTTGTTGGATTCCAACTGCTAACATGCATGATAAATGGTCAGTGCTAGTGGAATATATTCCCCCAACAACATCTGGAATACCAAATGTTTCCCATTCATATGTTTCATGAGCATCTGTTTAGATCAGTAGTTTTCAACCTTTGGACCTCTTGTGTTTTGGACTTTAACTCACAGAAGCCCATGACAACATAGTTAATAGGCATGGTTTCTAGAAGGCCAAATCCAAAACAGCTGGAGGAGCCAAGGTTGAGAACCACTAATTTAAATCACTGGTTCCCAAAATTGGGTCTCCAGATGTTACTGGCCTATAGATCCCAGAAATCTTGGCCATAAACATTTCTGAAGCTGAAGTCCATCACTATTTGGGGACCCAAATCTGAGGAAACTTGAGATTCTTCTCCCTTGTACTGACTGAACATCCTGTTGGTCAGACAGTTGTCTATATGGCTGGTTTCCTAAGGATTTAACCCAGAGATGGGCAACTTCTTGGGATCAAGGGAATTGCGTTGTCCTTGCCTTCATCACTTCAATGACTCAAATTTTCTCCCACTGTTGTTGAAATTACCATTTGAATTTAATGGCAACTGCAATGATGGAGAGCGTCAGAGCAACATAGAGCATTGTGAAACCACAGAGTAGGGTTCTGTGAAGGGTAGCAGTTATCAAGAAGTGGTGTTACACACAACAAATAAGCAAGGAAGCTTCAGAAATAAGGTTCTGCTCAAGAGTCAGGGCCAGATATTAGACTCTAAGTAATCAACAGCTGGAGAAGGAAGGGACATGTGGCAGCTGCCTTCTTTTTTAGAGACAGGAAGGATAAGAAAATAATTTCCAATACAGTTTTACCAGTGGCAGCATGGATTTGGATAGTGTGGTTTCGAAACTGACAGCAAAGCAGCAGTGGGGACGGGAAACTAAAACATACTGGGGTGTGTGTCTCATGGGCAACAAATTGCCTACCTTTTATTTAGTCTATTGCCAAGTACCTGGTAAATAATAACTACCTACATTCAGTCTGAAAGCATTGATTCCTAACTAGTATAAATGCAGTTTTCTTAAGTGTTTTCTGGGTTGAATATTTTAATGACACACAATAGCTCACTTAAGGAACTGGTACAGTAAGGTGCTGATTATTCAACTTTAGATTTAATCAATGTGGAAATCAACTCTACCTTTCCTCCTTCTTGGAGTGAAGAGTGATTATTATTTTTACAATTTCTTTTACAAGGAGTATTCATATGTTAAACAGACCATTCAGGCCTATTGTTGCTTTCTCTCAGTCAGTTTCTCTACTTGAAACAGGAACTAATGGTGTTTTTAAAAGATACAAAACAGAAAATAGTTCATACACTTTGCACTAAAGTGTCTGCAACATTTCTGTCAAATATACGTCATGAAGTAGAAGCATAAAATATTGGTATGTGGAATAGCTGGTCTTGTGTCACAGGAATTGGCAATGGTATGCATAGTTCACAAAATTCAATTCTTTTAATTTTGTAATAGAGATGGTGGCATATGGTTTGCAAGCGGAAGCAATTCTGCAACCATCACTAGAGTATAACAAGGAGAGTAATGTTTTAAAAACTGCTGAATCGCTAATTTTGCTGTAGAAATAATACATTGTTACTGTGTAGATCAGCTTGATAATGCAGCAGCACACTGTTTGCATACGCTCAAAAATCAGCCAGCAAATTGTGAATTTGCTTGTATTTTAGAATTATCATTGGAGGACTTTTCCTGTTTCCCACCACCTGCAGAGGGCAGGTTAGTATGAACATAGGCAGAGACTTTGGATAGCAACATCCCAACAGTGGAACACCTTACTGAGTGACATAAAGTGGGCACTTTTCTTATTTTGCTTTAGACACACATGTTTAATTTGAATAGGCTTTGAATGCTGCTCAATGTTGTTTTATATCACTTTCCAACTTTTAATTTTAATTGACTTTTTCAAATTTTATTTTATTTATGGTTGTGCTCCTGTGTTGATTGTTTTATTATATGAATTATAATAATAATTTTTTTATTTTTAATTATTATATCGTTCCACGCACCTGCTAGGCAGAGGGTCCAATTTGTAAATATTTGATTTTGTTTGCTGTGTGCCTTCAAGTTGTTTCTGGCTTATGGTAACCCTAAAGTGAACCTTTTATAGAGTTTTTTTGGCAAGATTTGTTGAGGGAGTTTGCCATTGTGTTCCTCTGAAGCTGAGAGTGTGTGGCTTGCCCAAGGTAATTCAGTGGGTTTCCATGTCCAAGAAGGCATTTGAACCCTGGTCTCCTGTGTCCTATTCAGTCATGTAAACTACTATACTACACTACCAAATACATGAAGGAATAATAAAATATGGATTGCAGCCCTCATGATTTTGAGCAACTTCTATTTGGACTATTAAAACAGTGGCATCTGAGTGAAATATGCAGAAACTGCCTGGAACTGTCCTATTTCTATTCCCACCCCCAATGATCTTCGCGAGGCCCCATCTACTGATGGATGAAGAACATTGCTTTGGGCCAATATTGTGCTTTGTAATGTTTTAATTTTTTTTTAATTGTTTGAATTTGTAGTTTTAATTTTCATTTGATTTAATACTGTTTTAAGGGGGGGAGGGATTGTGTTTTGGGATATATTGTATGGTTTTATTGTTGTAAGCTGCCCTGATTGGTCCCCAAAGGGCGGGATATAAATAAATTTTATTATTATTATTATTTTAGAACCAGAAAGAATTTCCTCAAAACCAAATACAACTCAAACACAGGCAGGCTTAAAAAACCATGTCCACATCTGGGACATTTTGGATTCCTGGGAAAAAGACAAACAAACTCAAGAAAGTTTTTTAAAAACAACAACAACAGCAGCCTTAAAAGGCAAAACCAAAACCAAAAAGAGGACTACAGTGATATATTGTACCCAACTCATTTCAAGACACATTTCTTCATAAAGAAAAAAAAATCCATTTGCTTCTGAACTACCTCACTCCTGGCTCACTTGAGAAGGCTGTGGGAAAGCACAGAAGGCCAGCCTATCCAGTGGTTCCAGCTTGTACTAAGACAGGGGTAGGCAACCTAAGGCCCGGGGGCCGGATGCGGCCCGCCGAGGCCTTTGGACCGGCCCCAGGCAAGTCCTGCCGCCGCCGCTGCCGCCGCCAACCATGATGATATTGATTATTGTTGTTATTACTTGTTGTTGGGATTTTCTTGGCAAAATCTCCACAGGGGTTTTACCATGGCTTTTCTGGGGCTGAAAGAGTGTGCATGCATATATATTTTTAATTTTATTTTTTTAAAACTTTTTTAAAAAATATATTTTTATTTATTTAATTATTTATTTTTGGTGCTTCGGCCCCCCAATTGTCTGAGGGACAGCAACCCGGCCCCCGGCTCAAAAAGGTTGCCTACCCCTGTACTAAGACATGCACAGAAAATCTAAACTCTAATCACACTAACCAAAACCTCTTCATCAGTGCTGCCAAAGAACATTTATTGTATTCATTACTGTATTTATTGCAAAGATTTACAGCAAGAGGTCTTTGTTTTGAAGGTATATGATCAAGATGGTGATAGGGAGCATCCTTCCCATACAGCTGTACTTCTCAAACTCCCAGATTGAGAAGACTAGCAATTTTATTCTGCAGTGTACCAGGAACCAGTATGATATTTCTGCTACTGGCTACAACTTTTCTTTCTTTCCTGAAAAATTCACCACAGCTCAGGAGCTGATGGTTTGTGAACTGGCACAGGAAGCCCTTTCACGTCACAGAAATACAGTGCTGTTAGTACACATTAATTGTCATGGTTCCATCCTAATGAATCCTGAGAATTGTAGTTTGATGAGGCACTAGAGATCTCTGGCTGAGAATCCTAAATGTCACTCCCCTAATTGTCAATCCCAAGATTCCACAAAATGGAACCATAGCAGTTAAAATAAAATGATAGCAGCATAATTCAGAATGCATCTTGGATCACAGATCAACATTCTGAGTAGTCCAGTGGGCCCTTGGTATTCACTGCAGTTTGGTTGCAGGACCCCCCCCCCCCCATGGATACCAAAATCCATGGATGCTCAAGTCCCACTATATACAATGGCATAGTAAAATGATGTCCCTTATATGAAATTTATTTCATTTTTATTTCAAGGATTTATATCCTATCTTTCTCCCACAATGGGATTCAAGGGATTGAAATGGGAAAATCAAGGTTTGCTTTTTTGTGAATCACACAAATGGGTAATGTCTGCGCCTGCGCAGCTAGCTCGGAAAGTTCTAGTATCACTGGGCAAATCTTAGATTGCAACTTTTTGGCGGTACCTCCACCCATCCTTATAAAGCCCCTGGCATTCCCGCTCTTTCTCCAGTTCTTTTCATCCGCCGCAATAGCAGCTAATGAGGAACTTCACTGTGAGTCGCTCTTTCCACTCTGGAAAAAGAATTGACCTTCAGCTTTTGACCTATTTTGGCTTGACTATTCTTCTTGGATTGCTCTTATTGTGGACCATTTACCTAATCCTTTGACTCGGACTGTGTTACTACCTCGTTTCTGCCTTACGTTTTTGGTGACTGTTTGCTGATCGCTCACCCAGACCGTCTTATGACTTCGTTTTTGGCTTGAGAGGTGAATTTGATGGAGAATATGGCGTCTTTTAAACACTGCTCCAAATGTGGCGGGAAAATACCAACCTCCGACTGCTGTGATCAGTGTCCTGTGTTTTGGTGAGGCTCATAACCCCAAGGCCTCTTCATTATGTAAGGGCATGACCACCCAGGCCCATAAGAACAGGGTGTTAAAGTTGAAGGCAGCCCTTTGGGAACAAGCCCTTTGTCCGGCTTCTGCACCCGCCGATGCATCTCCCAGGGAGGGAACCTCAGCCTCCACTCCAAAGAGAAATCAGGAGAGAGGTAGGACCAAGGAAAGGTCCCAAGAAAAGTCCCCAAAGGAAAAGAAGGCTTCCAAGGGAGAAAAGGATCGGGAAGATGGCGGAGGAAAAAAGACCTCCAAGAGAAAGCAACTTGAGCCAACCGAGGAGGAAATCTCCACACTGTTTCTCCTCTAAAAGAGCTCGGTCCACCTCCCCTAAGAGACAATCAAAGTTGAGGCCGTCGGAGGCAGCCAAGACCCCACCGGCTTCTTTTGTCTCAGATCCGATTCCATCCACCCAGGTACCAAAGCCATCGACTCCCTCCGTCCATGTCGACTCTGAGTCTGAAGGCAAGATCAGGGAACAAGAACCATCTTCTCTGACTCCCCACCAGCCCACCCAGTCAGTACCGAGCTCAGCTCTTATTCGAGAGAACTCATCAACCAACGGGCGTCGCAACACCATCTCCCTTGGCCTTGAAACAGATCAAGCTGGGAAGGAACACAGGCAAGAACAACTGTACCCCTTTTTGCAGTAGTACCCTGATCTGATTTACAACTCTCAGTCTGGGCGCTACTACCTTCCTGTGCACCCTGACCAGCTGGCTCAGCATTGGCACCGTGAGGCTCCTCCGTCTAGGGAGCTCTTGCCACCACCTCCAGCAGTCCCTCCTTGCCATGCTTCTCTGCTGCCTGACAGACCACTGCCGAGATCCCCTGAGGACTCCTCAGTCTCGAGTCATTCTGCGTCTCGATCCCGGTCAGCGACACCTGAGTCTGGGGCAGAAAGGTCATCCAGCCCGGCACCAATGGTTACCCTGATGTCGTCTTCTCCTACCGATGACATCAGATCATTCTCTGACCAAGTGGCCAGGATGGCAAATGCCCTCGAACTCGATGTGGCCAGGACCAATGAGGAAGCTCTCGACCCTATTGAGAAACGGGTCCATGGAAAGATGCCAACCCCACTGGCCATCTTCTACTTGCCTTTCCTCAAAAAGATCACAAGGAAGTCATGGGCAGCACCAGCCACAATGCCATCGACTTCCAGGAGCATCGAAAACCTTTGTAGGATTTCCTCTCCTGGGCCCTCCTGGTTGTTCGAGCACCCAAGCCAGAACTCTGCGATTGTTGAAGGGGCTCAGCTGGCATTTACACCCCGCACCTCCACTTCTCCTACAGACAGGGAGAGTAAGAAGCTTGACACCTTAGCTAAGAAAATCTATGCTGCGGCCGTCTTGGATCTTAAGGTGGTGAACTACGCTGCTTTCATGGGCTCGTATGTTCAACACCTAATGGAGAAGTTGGAGCCCCTCCTGGCTGGTGTACCAGATGAGGACAAGGCCTTGGCAATGGCCATCCAGGCCGAAACACACACCTTGGGTGGACAACAAATAATATCAGTGCAAAACTCCACCGACTGCGCAGCCAAGATTTTGTCAACACCATCTGGTCGGTGGCCCTCCATCACCATTCTTGGCTCAGAGCTTCGGATCTGACCCCCCAAGCCAAAACCACGATCGAGGACATGCCCTTCGATGATTCCGGCCTCTTTAATAAAGAGACGGATGAGAAGCTGAACTTTCGCTACCGAATGAAGACAGCAGAGAGGAAGCACGGCATGTCCTCGAATTTCCAGTCACCAAGGAACAGCAACACTCCTAGTACCAACCGTACTAACAGCAGAAGTATCAACCTCAGAGCTCTTCCACCAGTAGGCCACCAAGGTCAGTCAAGGCAGCATCAACGCTCTCATTCCTCCTCTTCTTCCTCGGGCTGACGTCAGCAACCGCAGCAATGGTACCAACAGGAATACCGGAAGAAGCCCTCTGACTTAGGCAAGAGGAAGTTATGAGATGGGGCCGCACACTTCGGCGAACCTCCCTTTGGTGAAAGACTAGAGGCCTCCGATTCCTGGGTGTTAGACATTGTTTGTAGGGGCTATGCTCTCTCCCACCAGAGCTTTTCTGTCCACCAGCTCTTCAGACACCCTACTCGACGAAGTGTGCACCTTGTTGGAGAAAGATGCCATTGAACCCGTAGATCCCTCCCGGGCTCGGCACTGTTTTTTCTCCCGCTATTTCACTGTCCCTAAAAAAGACTCAGGCATTAGGCCTATCTTGGACTTTAGAGGTTTGAACTCTTATGTTCAGTACCGATGGTTTTGAATGGTAACCCTCTCTTCTATTTAACCCCTCCTGCAGAAGGGTCACTGGTTCGCGACCATCAATCTCAAGGACGCCGACTTCCACGTGAGCATCCGAAAAGATCACAGGAGGTTCCTTGCCTTCATGGTCGGGACCAGCATCTATCAGTACAAGGTCCTTACATTCAGACTTTCCACAGCCCCCAGAGATTTTACGAAGTGCATGGCACCTGTAGCAGCAATCTCCATCAAAAAGGAATCACAGTCTTTCCCTACCTGGACTACTGGCTTTTCTCAACACCGTCCCAGAAGAAACTTCAGGAGGACATCGAATTCGCTCTCTCTCTCTGTTAGACTCCCTCGGGCTGATGGTCAACAGGGACAAATCGAACCTATCTCCATCCCGACAAGTCAAGTTCATTGGCTCTGTGCTGGATTCAGAACAAACCAAGGCCTTTCTCCCATAGGACAGATTCTTGGCCTTAACCAATGCCATCAATTTGTGCCTCGAACACAGACTTGTCAAGGTGCAGGTGACACTCAGTCATCTGGCTTCAAAGACTTCAGTCACACCTTGGGCAAGACTGCACTTGAGACCAATACAATCTTGGTTCCTGCCCGTCTTCAATCCTGCTTGTGACTTCCCATCCAAGTGGCTCACGGTTCCAAGACCTGTAGCAGCATCATTACGCTGGTGGCTCGAACCCGCCAATGTTTGCACCGGGATGCCCCTTCTAGCCCCTCAGCCAGAAATCAACCTGACAACGGACACATCCATGGAAGGATGGGGAGCGCACACACAGGACCTGACTGTCAAGGGACAGTGGTCGCCAGAAGAGGGAACACTCCACATCAATGCGTTGGAGATGTTGGCGGTAGAAAAAGCACTCAAGGCGTTCCAGAAAGAGCTGGCTAGCAAGGTGGTCCTCCTACTGATGGACAACATGTTTTATTTGAACAAACAAGGAGGAACCAAGTCCTCGACTCTTCTGCACATTACCGTCCACATCTGGAACTGGTGCACTGACAACAAGATCCTGTTGCAGTCAATGCACCTACTGGGAGAGGAGAACGACCTGACGGATGAACTCAGCAGGTCTATCAACCCTTGCCACGAGTGGCGCCTTCACCCAGAAACGGTCACTCATCTGTTCTCCATCTGGGACAGGCCGGAGATCAACCTCTTCGCAACCAGGGAAAACACGCACTGTTTAGAGTTCTGTTCTCAGATTCCATCTCCGGAGTCACAAGGAAATGCCTTCCAGTTCGAGTGGTATGGGAGGATGTTCTATGTCTTTCCCCTGTTTCCACTCATCACGAAGGTCATCGCCAAGATGAGAACAAACAGCCATTCCCTTGGTGGCTGAGGCAGTCGTAGTTCACCCCTCTACTTCATCTTGCTTGGGAGGAATACCACTGCCTCGAGTTCCGTCCCGACCTCCTCATGATGCAGAATGGTCAGGTGCGACATCCAGAGATGGACTTCCTTCCCTTGGTGGCATGGAGAATACTTCTCTAGCATCTCTATCTACCTTGGTACTATCTGTGATTCAGGCTGCCCAGAAGCCCTCCACTATAAAGTCCTATGCTCTCAAGTGGAATAAGTTCCTGGACTTTTTGGCAACAAGGAACTTGACTCCATCCCGTGTCTCGGTACCGACAGCCCTGAAATTTCTTATGTTCTTAGTAGAATCAGGCTTGTGCCTTAACTCCATTAAGTGTTATTTGTCTGCCATTTGTTCACATTATCAACTGGAAGGCAGATCCTCCTTTTTCGTAGATCCTTTAGTCAAGAGGTTTCTCAGAGGACTGAATAATTTACACGGTACTTTCCTATCTCTCCAGTAAACCCTTTGAACCTTTGGCTACCACAGACTTGAGATTGCTGATGTGGAAAACAGAATTCCTGGTAGCCATCACCTCGGCTCGCTGTGCAGGTGAACTTTGTGCCTTGCAGATGGACCAACTGTATCTCCATTTCCACAAGGACAAGGTGGTCCTCCGTACTGACATCTCCTTTTTGCCTAAGGTGGTGTTGGCTTTTCACATCAATCAGGACATTGTGTTGGGCACCCAGGCTCCCAACCCAACTACTGATACCGAATGTAGACTGCACACCTTAGACGTTCAGAAAGCCTTGGCCTTTGACTTGGAAAGGACCTCGGGTTCGAGGCGCTCTAAGAGATTGTTTGTATGCTACTCAGAGGCCAAAAAGGGCTTGCTTGTTACACCCCATAGACTGTCCAAATGGGTGTCATCAACTCTTGATCACAGAGTATTCTCTGATAATGCTGGCTCTTCAGCTTAGTAATGGAGATGAGCACCACTCCTACGTCAGACATGACTTGACAACCTTGTCAACGGAGAATAGCTTCACTTTACTTTACCTATTATAATGTACACATTGCAACTGAAGATAAAGCCTCAAGAACTTTGGATGAATCAATTACGGCTGTGTTTCTTTGGAGTGTGAAAAATGGTCAGTGCATTGCCAATACCAATAGTTCGGTGTTTTTGTTTTTGAATCTGCTATAATATTGTTTTGGCTGCATCTGGGCAGACTTGTCCCCACACTGCACTGGTAGTTGGCTTTCCCCTAGCCAACAGAATCCATGGATAAAGAATCAGTGGATATGAAGGGCCAACTGTACTGTCCTGAAGAACAGGTTTCTAATAATAATAATAATAATAATAATAATAATACAATTTATTTATATCCCGCCCTTTGGGGACCCAATCAGGACGGCTTACAACAATAAAACCATACAATATATCCCAAAACACAATCCCTCCCCCCCTTAAAACAGTATTAAATCAAATGAAGATTAAAACTACAAATTCGAACAATTAAAAAAAATTAAAACATTACAAAGCACAAGATTGGCCCAAGTCAATGTTCTTCATCCATCAGTAGATGGGGCCATGCGAAGATCATTGAGGGTGGGAGTACCCGAGGCTGGGATAATTAATCTGGAAAGGCCTGCCGGAAGAGATCCGTCTTGATAGCCTTTTTAAAGCTGTCTAACGATGTTAACTGACGGATCTTGTCCGGCAGGCCGTTGCAGAGTTTGGGGGCGACAACTGAAAAAGCCCTCTGGGAGGTAGCTGCAAGCCTCGATTTCTGAGGCTGCAGCAAATTCCTCCCAGAGGAGCGGAGAGCGCGGGGAGGATTGTATGGGAGGAGGCGGTCCCTGAGATAGCTTGGACCTAAGCCATTTAGGGCTTTAAAGGTGATAACCAACACCTTGTACTGGGTCTGGAAGCTGATAGGCAGCCAGTGGAGGGACCTCAAAACCAGAGTAATGTGGTCCCTCCTAGATATTCCCGAGACAAGCCTGGCTGCCATATTTTGTACCAGCTGTAATTTCTGAACCAAGCATAAGGGTAGCCCCAAGTAGAGCGCATTACAGAAATCAAGGTGTGAGGTTACCAGCATGTGCACAACAGTCTCGAGAGCCCTTACTTCCAGAAAAGGGCACAGCTGGCATGTCAGCCGAAGCTGATAACAGGCGCTCCTGACTGTCGCATTTACCTGATTTGTCATCAGGAGCAATGAGTCGAGGAGCACCCCCAGACTGCGAACACAGTCACTGGAGGAGAGTGTGGCCCCATCCAGGACTGGAGGTTGCAACCCAATTCTTGGTTTCGGGGCCACTACCGTGAGCACCTCTGTCTTGTTCGGATTCAGTTTCAATCTGTTTTTCCTCATCCAGCCCATTACCGCCCGAAGACATTCATTGTGAGAGGAGATGCCATTAGAATTCGAGGCCGACGAACGAGACACAGAGAAATAGATTTGGGTGTCATCAGCGTACTGATAACACCCAGCACCATAACTTCGTATAATCTTACCCAGCGGCTTCATATAGATGTTAAACAACATCGGGGACAAGATAGCCCCGAGGGACCCCACAAGTGAGCTCCCACTTGCTAGAGCTACTGTCCCCGAGCAGCACCCTCTGAGACCTACCTGAGAGGAAGGACCGGAACCACTGCAATGCAGTGCCCCGATACCTAGGCCCCTCAGGCGGTCCAAGAGGATGCCGTGATCTATCGTGTCAAAAGCCGCTGAGAGGTCTAGGAGCACCAACAGGGTCACACTACCCCTGTCGATGCTCAGACGCAGATTGTCGATCAAGGCAACCATGGCAGTCTCAACCCCAAAGCCTGTCCTGAAGCCGGTTTGAAATGGGTCTAGATAATTGGTTTCATCCAAGACAGCTTGGAGCTGAAGAGCAACCGCCCTCTCGATTACCTTGCCCAAAAATGGCAACAAAAACAGGCCTGTAGTTATTCATATCCAGGGGGTCCAGGGAAGGTTTTTTTCAGAAGTGGCCTAACAGCCACTTCCTTTAAACAAGATGGAACATGTCCTTCCCTGAAGGATGCATTGATGATATCCATGAGGAATCTCCTCAATGCATCCCCCCCCCCCCCCGGACGGCCAGCCATGATGGGCAAGGGTCGAGAGGGCAGGTTGTTTGCCTCACCTTACCAAGCAGCTTGTCCACGTCCTCAGTACTCACAAATTGCAGCTGATCCAGGATAACTTCATCGACGGAGTTGCTGGACACCTCGCCTATAGATTCTGCTACAACAGTGGCATCTAAGTCTGCTCTTATCTGAGAGATTTTATCTGCAAAGAAGTTGTTAAACGCATCACAGCAGGCTATTGTCGGGTTAAGTAGGGGATTTGGCGCAGGGGACACCTGTGTCATTTCCCTCACCACCCTAAACAGCTCTGCTGGATGGGACTCTGCAGACACAATACGTGCAGAGGAGAAGGCTCTCTTCGCTGCAAGTATTGCCTCCCAATAGGAACGACGAAAGTTCCTATGGGTAATAAGGGCAAGCTTTCATATACCTTTATCATGCTGAGCAAGAACACAGGTCCATCTAAGTCAGCATGATCTACTCTGCCAAATATGTATTTACGGTACTAGGGTTTGAGGGAAAGATCTTTTCTATCATCATGTTCCACCCTACCTTTAAACAGACATGCCAAGAACTGAACCAGGACCCCTCTCTCTTGTATAAATCATTTGTGCTGCCTGTAAGTTCTAATCCCTCCAAACCACAAAAAGGAAACCTTTCCACAAACTGCATGTGCTGAATCTACAGTTTCTCTTGGCAGTGTCCCCCCCCCCCCCCCCCTGGGAACACACAGTTGATTAAATTGAGGAAATCTCATCTACTGCTATGGCCAATTTGTCACCTAATGGCCATCCTTCTGGAGACACAAAAGTGCTGTAGAAATACTATATGCCATAGTATATATACCATATTAATATGGTATACTAATATACCATATTTTGAAGATTCATGTTTCATTTCCTCCAGTCAATGAAGACTACAGTCATTTCATACTGCCATTGTCTGCACAGTTGGCATGACCAATTCATTACTCAATGATCACCCTTCTGAAGAAAAGCCTCTCTGTACTTGGCTAGGGTGTGTCCTAGGACAGGAGACATGCAATCTGCACCAGCACTGTCCTTGAAGCAATGCCAGCTTGGTAGAACTGCCAAAGTTGTGCTTTGCTGGTATACCTTTGAGAGCCCAGGGACAGCTTCACATTACAATGAAGTGGAAGAGTAGGACTTTGTGGAAGAAAACAGCCATATTCTGGGAAGCTGGAAGAACGCCATCTTTATATCTCACCTTTATGAGCTTCCAAACAAAAAGAAATGGTTTACACACATCTTTATGGCCTAGTAGCAACATACATATGTATTATATGTTTGTATAAAGGGCAAATGTTAACATGTTTAAAATATATTAAACCAGGGGTAGGCAACCTTTCCCCTTTAAGGGCCGAGGGACTTCAGCTCCCAGAATCTCAGGAGCTATTGGCCAACATGGGACTATTGGCCAACATGGCTGAGGCTTCTGGGAGCTGAAGTCCCTCGGCCCTTAAAGGGGAAAGGTTGCCTACCCCTGTATTAAACAAACATGTCTTTGAACATGGTTGAGGCAAACACAGTTATAGTCCATGTGACAACATTTCTGCTTACCCAGTTATCTTATTACTGCATTTAATTGACATTTTCCTGCTAGATACTGAGTGTATTAATTTTTAAAAAAATATTCTACCCAGAGGCCCCTGCAAAAAAGTACAGGAAAATAATACTAATTAGTATAAAGACTAGCAGTTTCCAAAATTAAAATGCTTATGTTATTGTTGATAAAAGACATGCAATACTGTGCGTACTCTAATGCAGCCAAGAAAAACTAGTGTTTATGTGTTTTTATTCTCAAGGGAGAACTTTTGGAATGCTTTGAATGTAGGATTACTTTATTGTTTTTATTTTAAATTTCCTCAAGTATTTTAATAAATACTTTGTAATATAGTAGTTGCAAAAGAAAAATACTGCAGGGCTTTTGATGTATGGAATGTTTCACAGTTCCTCAAAACATCAATTAAAGCTTGGGAAGTAATGAGATCTATATCTAAAGTACTCTTATTAATATTGCTTTGGGAAGGAGTGTAGTTTAGTAATACATGACCTATTTACCGTACCTAATCAGTTTTTGGGAGACAGAAGAAAAATACTGCAGAACAATACTGTAGGAAAAAATTAGGTTGTGATGGGTCTAAGGGGTGGGGAGTCATTGCAGAACAGCAAGAACATTAAAAATCAACAACTGACATTATTTCATTATTTTAAACATTAATAAAAGACTATTTCATTTTATATGTTCTTTTTCTAAAGGAATGCTTAGTCCGGCGTACAGTTGCCCCTCCCAATTTGCGGGGGATCTGTTCCGGACCCCCTCATGAAAATGGTGACTCGCACATATTTGAGTCCCATAGAAAATAATGGTCTGTGCACCTGAGGCATGGCGGTGAGTACCTGCATGTCGCCATTCTGTTAATAGTTGCTTGTCCCTCTCATGAAGAGCAAGAATGAGGATTCCAAGTCCGCAAAAAGGGAGGGACAACTGTATTTTGATCCATCTGCCAGACAGAAGAAGACAGCAGAAGACAGCAGAGATGGAAAAATTTACCAGAGTAACTCTCATCAGTTTCCAAAATGTTAAAATCTCAGTTTCTTTCCATCTTGAGCTAATGAGTTGTAAATTTTAACCCAATCTTTTTTTAAAAATGAATTGAAAAGAAATTGTCCTCCATTTGCATTGGCCAAATTCAACAGGTACAGCATTCAACATTTTAGAAGTAAAAGCTGGGACACCTGTGACCTAGCAACAACAGAGTGTGGTCAAGATGGCAAAAGGTTATTAATGAGGAAGACCACACAAGCTAGGACAGGCTGCAGCAGTTTGCTTTTGCCTGCACCTATTGGGAAGATGGCAAAAGGTTATTAATGAGGAAGACCACACAAGCTAGGACAGGCTGCAGCAGTTTGCTTTTGCCTGCACCTATTGGGAAGAGCGGGATTTTATCTCCTCCTCTCCTCTCCATCCTAGTTAATTGAGTGCAAACTACTTCTGCATTCTGAACTCAAGTTTGAACCAACTGAAGTAACCCAAGGAGAGAGGGGGAAAGTGGGAAGAGGAGAGAGAAACTCTGACATTTTAAAACAGATAAAAAGGTGAGATGACAGACCATTCATTGGGACTGTCCCTGCCAAATTGGGACAATTGGAGGATATGGTACAGTGGTTCCCAGTATGGTAAGAACCATATTATACTGCGTTGCCAGCTAGGTATTAAAGATAAGCGGCATATCAGGGACAGGAAAAAGAAGTTGCAACCCTTACTCAAAATTAACATAGCTGACAGAGAGATTCAAAGCTAGACTTTTAAAAATTATGCACTCAACATCCTGTGCTTCCACCAAAATTTGATGTTTTTAAAGTCTCAAATTCTTTCTATTTTGCTCATGAAGAAACATTTGTAAATTCACACCAAATTCAATTTGATCTGGAATTTCAATTTGATTAGAGAGCCCTGGTGGTGCAGTGGTTAAATGCCAGTACTGCAGCCACAAGGTTGTGAGCTCAATCCCAGGCAGAGCTCCAAGGTCCACTCAGCCTACTATCTTTTTGTAGGTCAGTAAAATGAGCACCCAGCTTATTGGAGGCAATTGGCTTACACATTATAAACACATTATAAACACATTATAAACTGCTAAAAGTGCTGAGTTCACTGATAAGCGATATAGAAATATAGTTGCTATTGCTACTGCTACTACTATCTGTAAATGGAAGCTCTCTCCACCATCCCAGTTTTCTCTCTGCTCTTCCTGCTTCCACCATGGAAGGCCTGTAATGCAAAGTTCAGGTGCTTTTTCCTTCTTCCTCTTCTTACTCCCAATTCTTCTCTCCGGAGGCACACAAATTTCATACAAGACACAAAAACACTGCAACCCATCACCCTGCAAATGTTTTATTTTACAGTCAAGGAGGTATGTTGCTCCATGCTCAGTTCTCCCTCACCTGCCACCCCACATAAAACTCCTTTTGCAGCAGTGGTTGAGGGAACCAAGCTCCTATCATTGCCTGACCCCAGCTGGCTGCCTCTCTGCCTAGGCCACTGTTTCAGAGCCTCTACCACCCTCAGGCTTTGTGGGGGACTCTTGTCCCCTAGATTCACAAATTGCACCTAGACACTTCCTATTATCCCCACACAAAGTTTCCCTCCCTGCCACCCCAGCTTCCAAAGTAACTGAGACAAAAGGCGAAACACTGACAAGGCAAGGATGGGGTTCTCATTGTGCTGAGAGAAGGACTCAGTGCAATGGCAGTACTCTCCCTTTCCATAACAAAAGAAATGGCTCCTTCTACACTTTTAATGCCCCCTACCCGATGGCTTTTGTAATTAAAGTAATAGGCTTTGCTTCTGCACTCCACCCTTATTTTAACTCGGTTCACTTCAGACATTAATGGTTTCCAAGCAGACAATACATGCAATGAGACTTAAGTCATGCTTGGAGCAGACCCACTGAAACCAATGACTGCTCCCACCACCATCACCAACTGGGGCTTGTCAGAGAAGTCAAAACTCCCTCACTGCCTCCACTTCTTTTTCCAAACTTGTCCAGAAGTTTCTCTTGCTACAGCACTATAACACTATAATACTTCAGGTATAATAGGGAATGAAGAGTCCCAATTGTATAGTGTTTTTGAAAACAATGCTATTTTAATGGGAGAAAGGACTCATGTGATAACGCTCTATCCACTGGTCCGAGGTCATCCAGTGAGTTTCATGTTTCAGTAGAAACTTGAACCTGGTTTTCCCAGTCCAGGAGCCCTTTCATAAAACATAGTTATAGCACCATGACTCCACTTTTTACTGCCATGACAACACCCTATGACATCCTGGGGTTTGTAGTTGCTTGAGGCACTACAGGTCTCTCACTGAGAATTCTTTATGTTGTATTTGTTGTGTGCTTCAACTTGTATGCCTTCTGACTTATGGCGACCCTAAGGCAAATCTATCATGGGGTTTTCTTGGCGAGATTTGTTCAGAGAGGTTTTTACCATTGCCTTCCTCTGGAGCTGAGAGTATGTGACTTGCCCAAGATCATCCAGTGAGTTTCTATGGTGGATTTCAACCCTGGTCTCCAGTCTAATAGTGAAAAACATTAGCTCTAATTCCAGGATTCCATAGTCTGGAATCATAGCAGTTAAAGTGGAATCATAATGGTATAATTGTGTAGTGTGAAAGAATCTCTGTACCCTATACATTATATCACAGTGGGTTACTTGGATGGATGTTTAGCTGGTGGCACTGTGGCTTTGTTTGGGGACCATTTTAATTCTCCTGCAGTCAAAATGGCAGGTGGCCTTCCAACCACTGCCAGTTTAAATCTGTCTCTAAAGAAACATAAAGGTGGTAGGGAAGGGGATAGCAGCACTGGTTCAGCCTAATATTTCCTGAAAATATTGTGTCCCCTCTCCCCTTCCCTCCATTGCCTTAAGGATCCAAAATAACTTAGAAAGGGCTATGACCATGGTGAGGTGTCAACCTCTTAACTTACTTTACTCTCTAAAGTTCAAGAGTTGTTGAGTTCAACAGCAAACTGGAAAAGAGGTAACAGCTCCTTTCATCCCTGGGTAAGTGATTATGTAAATAGCAACAGGATGGTAATCTCCAAAGAAGTTAATATTGTCACAGCAAAGCACAATGATATCTAGGGGAAATTCAAAATAGTCAAGGAAGGAGTGTGCCTACAAGAGCCTTGGACTGCCTTTCTAGTAGGCAGCTGGAGGAAGAGAGCCAGGAGCCATGTTGGCTGGAGTGTTTTGGGGAAGTGTAGCCCCAAAATGAGAGGTTTGCAAGCTCCACCAAGAAGTTAAGATTTTTTGGATAACAACCTTGAAATCCTGATTATTAAAACAAACAAAACACCCACACTTTAATGCTGCTAAGTGTCTTGATCCAGAGATCTATAGGAGTGAAAGCCTTTATGAATAAAAATAAAAAAAAACCGAAATAAGCTGTCCTATTAAAAACAGCACTAATAGAACACACTTTAAAAACATTTAAAAATAACAAAGAAGATAAAAATATAGCACCCACCATCATAAAATTACCGTTCTGCAACAACAAAGTAGTTGCTAAAATCCTGTCAAAATAAAATTTAAAAAATCCCTCAAAGCAGCCACCAAGTCTTTGCCTGACATGATTGATAACAGTAGGATGGAGAGACAGCTCTACCCCTAGGATCTGAACATTTTGAAAGTTCATATAGATAATCTGTACCCAAGCTGTTTTGCATGCCGAAGATTCCAGGTTCAATCCCTGGCATCTCCAAGTAGAGCTGGAAAAGACCCCTTTCTCTGACTGCTAGAGTTTATAATACTGGGATAGATGGACCAACAGGCTGACACTGTATACGGCAGCTTCCTAGGTACACAAAGCTATAAGAATGTTCAAACTGGACCTGGTTCAGAGCACTGTCCAGCGAGACTAAGGACAGGCATGATCCACACCTCCATGTTGTTGAACTATAACTCCAGCAGCCCTAGCTGGGAGACACAGTCATAACATCTAGAGCAGGGGTAGGCAACCTAAGGCCCGGGGGCCGGATGCGGCCCCCAAAGGCCTTTGGACTGGCCCCAGGCCGGTCCTGCTGCCGCCGCCCGCCATGATAATATTGATTATTGTTGTTATTACTTGTTCTTGGGGTTTTCTTGGCAAAATCTCCACAGGGGTTTTGCCATGGCTTTTCTGGAGCTGAGAGAGTGTGCATGCATATTTTTTAAATTTTTAATTTTTTAAAATTGTTTTTATTTATATTTATTTATTTTTTATTTTTGGTGCTTCGGCCCCCCAATTGTCTGAGGGACAGCAACCCGGCCCCCGGCTCAAAAAGGTTGCCTACCCCTGATTTAGAGGTTGCACAATACCCATCCTTGAGCTAGAGAAGGGGTAGGCAACCTTTTTGAGCCAGGAGCCGGGTTGCTATCCCTCAGACAATTGGGGGGCCGAAGCACCAAAAATAAATAAATTAATTAATTAAAATTAAAATAAAAAAATAAAAAAATAAAAAAATATGCATGCACACTCTCTCAGCCCCAGAAAAGCCATGGCAAAACCCCTGTGGAGATTTTGCCAAGAAAACCCCAAGAACAAGTAATAACAACAATAATCAATATCATCATGGCCACCGCTGCTGGCGGCAGCAGAACCAGCCTGGGGCCAGTCCAAAGGCCTCAGGGGGCCAAATCCGGCCCTCGGGCCTTAGGTTGCCTGCCCCTGAGCTAGAGTATCATTCTTTCTTCTCCCATAGTGGTCAATAAATGTCTCTGAATCTTATAAGCCAAGCATCACTGTCATGATGACCATGTCTTGTTCCCTGCATCATTGGTACAATGCTACATGTACATGGTCAAGGGTACAGTGGCCATGTGCAGAGGTACATGGAAATTCCAATTTTAGTTGTAGTGGGTAATACTTGTCCATAGGGTGTGATCTTCTCTTCAACTGAAAAGTTGAGAAAATCTGATTGATCTGAACTGGACAGAAGTCTTATACCTGAATTCACACAGATCACTGTGGAAGGAGAGGAGCTAACACAAATGGAAGTGCATAGGGAGAGGCTGTGATCCCAGAATGATAGATCAGGTCCAGACATCCATGAACAAATGCAGCTTCTGAATTTTGGGACTGTGGTTGTTGTTAGCTGTCTCTGAGTCAACTCCGAGCCATGGCAACCCCATGAATGAGAGAGATCTCCAGGTTACCCTGTCCTCACAGCCCTGCCCAGGTCCTACAGACTTGTGGTTGTATCTTCCCAGACTGAGTCTTTCCATCAAAAGTGTGGTGTTCCTTTCTTCTTACTGCCCTTCACATTTCCAAGCATTATTGTGAGTTCTGTCTTCTCAATTTAGTACGACAGCCTCAATTTAGTCATGTTGGCTTCTAGAGAGAGTTAAGATTGATTTGCTCTAGGACCCATTCATTTCAGCAATTCAGGATATCTGCAAAACTCTCCTCTAGCACCACATCTCAAAGGGGTTGATTCTCTTCGTATCTCCTTTTTTCACTGTCCAGCTTTCATAACCATACATATAAGAAATGTGATGGCTTGTATCATCCTAATTTTAGTATTTTAGTATTCAGTGATATATCTTTACATTTCAAGATCTTGTTTTGACAAGATCTTGTCTAGTTTCTCACACAGGGATTTCTTGACTAGTCTCCACTCTGATTAATGATTGAGCCAAGGTAGGAAAAATCTTGGGACTGTTTTGATGTCTTGATTGGCTCTTTTAAAGTTATGTAACTTTCCTGTGGTCATTATTATTTTTAAATGTTTAACTGTAGACCTGTTCCCCCCCCCCCCCACTATGTTTCTGCTTGTGTGTCACAGCCTGCTGAACTGGGACAAATGGGACACTTGTAATGGGAATGTCCCCACATTAAGCAGCAGAGGGTTCTTCTTCCCATGGTACGCCTGGACTACTATGAGGCAGCAGTGAGTTAGCCACCTCAAGCAGCGGTGATGAATATCATGAAAAGAAAGCAAACTTCTTATTTGTTTTCAACCCCCCCCCCAATTTTTCTCAAAGGGAGAAGTGCTTGTGGGATTTTCTGCTTCATGTGTCAAACTACCTTAGCTGGCTTTGGATACCCCGAACCTTGAACTGAATGGGTGAGAGCACCAGTGTGGCTTTGCCTCGGGCAACAGCATATCTTGGGCTGGCACAGGCAGTTCTGAGCTTATTGCTGAATGTGAGTAAAGTCCAAGCTTTGGAAATTTCCTTTTTTGAACAGCAACACCCAGAATCTCCGACTCTGGCTGAGTGAAAATTGCTAACTGGAGGTTCCTGGGAGCTGCAGTCCCAAAAGGAAACTTTTCTAAGCTCCGAGTGAAACTTACAATACACAAGCTGAGTGATGGCTAGGTAGCAAAGCACAGTTCATAGATTTTCACATTTTACTGTCTTCTTTCTCAAAGGCAACTTCATGTTCCGAGCACTGCTTTCAACAACACTGTTGTGGTGATTCAATTTTGCATCTGCAATTGTGGCCTGGAGCAAGAGACAGTATTCACTGAGTATGTTTTGATTGGACCCTGCCTTGTGCATGCTCTTCTGAGCAAAACACACACACGCACACACTCACTCACACAGGGATTTACCAGTCCAGTCCTGCTAAACAAGTTGTGTGAGAAGGGAAGGCCTGACTAAACCACATGCATAAAAGATTGCTAGTGGCTCCACCATATCCAAGCATTAAGGAAGCAACATGTGCTCATCCTTCAACCGTTAGTAGATTGGAAGAAAGAAATGATCACAACAGTCTGTGTTATACTTATGCCAGGGTTTGCAAGGTAAAAGCACCAGGAGTTTGGGATCAATGGGGCAACAATTAATGGCTGCTGCCACACTGCAGAATTAGCATCATATGACACTGTTTTGTCATGGCTCAGTGCTATGGAATTATGGGATTTCTAGTTTTGTGAGATATGTAGTCTTCTCTGTCTGAGTGTTCTGGAGCAACAACAAACTACAAATCCCAGTATTCCATAGGATGGAGCCATGAGAGTTAAAGTAGTATAACACTGCATTAATTCTGCTATGTGCCAGCCAATGTCATATCTCAATGCTCACCCTATCACTATTCTCTGTTTCCTTTCTTTGTTTCCTATTCTCTGTTTCCTTTCAAAGTGCGGAAGGATGGGTTTTTCCAAGTTCTGAGCTATCCCTCTTGCAATGCAAAGAATTTTGGGGTGACTTGGTCCTGAATGGGCTATTTAGAGGCATTAGCTTTACAAAAGACCTGCTCTTGGTTGTGATGAAAGCTAGAACTGGTGTGTTGATATAGATCAATGAAGCTGCCTAGATTTTGAGACTCTCTTTGGAGATGATGTCACAAAGAGTTTTAAAATATACCACTGTACTGAATGGTATTTCAACAAAATGTACTATTACAACCCAACCAGGGGTAGGCAACCTAAGGCCCGGGGGCCGGATGCGGCCCCCCGAGGCCTTTGGACTGGTCCCAGGCTGGTCCTACCGCTGCCCCCTGCCGCTGCCACTGCCACCCGCCATGATGATATTGATTATTATTGTTGTTCTTGGGGTTTTCTTGGCAAAATCTCCACAGGGGTTTTGCCATGGCTTTTCTGGGGCTGAGAGAGTGTGCATGCATTTTTTTTAAAAAAATTAAAAAATAAATTTTTATTTATTATTTTTATTTATTTATTTATTTATTTATTTTTGGTGCTTTGGCCCCCCAATTGTCTGAGGGACAGCAACCCAGCCCCTGGCTCAAAAAGGGTGCCTACCCCTGCATTACAACACTAGCATGAGAAAACAACAGCACCCTTCTTTCTGGAAACAACAATAACAACAACAAGGAGAGTAAGATTAAAGCCTATAAATACAGTCAGCCCTCTGTACCCATGGATAATTTTTATCCATAGATTCAAGCATCCATGGTTTGAAAATATTTAAAAAGATATAAAATCCAAAAAGCAAACCTTGATTTTGCCATTTTATATAAGGGAAACAATTTCACTATGCCATTGTATTTAATGAGACTTGAGCATCCATGGATACCAAAACCCCAGGGGATACCAAAGCCCAGGGGATACCAAGGGGCCCAGGGGATACCAAGGGCCCACTGTACAATTCACCATACACTGGTGACCAGCATCTACCTTTTCCAGAGGCTCAATCTTCTGCTTAAACAAAGAATAGAGAAATGTGGGCCAAGACACTAAACTCTATTCTTCCAAGGGCTCCTTAACAAGTTTCACTCAGCAGCCAGTGTTGTTCTTGTTCCTCTGGGTTTTGCCCCAAACTGACTTTTTACATAAGGTGCGAGCAAGAGTCCCAGCTAGACACACAGACACTACATGCTCATGTTTTGTGAACTGCACTTAGTGATCATAAGAGGAAAGATCAAGCCACGTTAGTCTCTTGTAGGATAAAAAGGAGGAAGGGAGAGGGAGAAAAAAAGAAATGTGGGAGCACCTTTAAAACTAACTGGCTTTTATTTTAGCATGAGATTTCCCATATATAAACCTATTTCTTTGGATGAAGTACTGAGTTCCAGAACACACTGCAGAAATGATCCAGTCTGAGACTGCTTTAACTGCCCTGGCTCAGTGCTGGGAATCCGGGGAATTGTAATTTATTGTGGCACCAGAGCTCTCTGACAGAGAAAGTTAATGTCTCACAAAACTACAGTTCTCAAAATTCCCTAGCATTGAGCCAAAACAGTTAAAGCAGTCTCAAACTGGATTATTTCTGCAGTGTGTTTTGGACCTGAGTGGTATTAAGGCCTCAAGTATAAAGCATATTTATACAGTTTTGTGGGAGTGGAATACAACTTTACATGTATAAATATGCTTTATACCTGAAGCCTTAATAACATGCAGTATTACACCCAAAGAAGTGGGTTTATATCCATGAAAGCTCATGCTAAAATAAAAACCAGTTGGTCTGACAAGTGCTGCCATATTTATTTATTTATTTATATCTCCCTCTTTTCCTCCTTTTTAAAGAGGAAAGACGTGGCTCTTTCCTATGAAATATTTTTGTGTAAATCTGCTTTGAAAAACAATATGCCATTTCCCCTCTCTTTTTCAGCAACATGGTCAGATTTGTGCAAAGGAAGACAACTATGGTGTTAAAAATAGATATGCCACTCATGGATAATTTGCAAATACTGTCAGCATTTACATAATGTTCTTGGTGTCATGTTTTCCTTGCAGAAATATGTATATCTCTCACATGCATTACGACAGTCATCACATAAAAACAAGAGTTCAACAGAGCTGGGTTGTGATGAGTAGTGCCATTATCCTTAATTTCTTTCAAAATACACCCAGATGGAAATGTCATGGGCTTAAGCCTACCAATCAAAGTGTGTGGCTACAGTTGTGAAGAAAAGACACTCTGCATGTGCACAGGGGCCCTTCCTTTTTATGACAGCATCAAAACTATTCCAGGAACTAGCCATGGTACTAAGAAGAGATTCAGGATTAAATCCAGACACAAATTAAGGCCTTGAGAACAGCATGCAAGACAAAAAAAGGATGAGACGTGGGAGTGGAGCTAATTTCCAGGATCAAGGGAATGAAAACAACTTGTTTCCATGCAAAGATAAAAATGTAGATTGGCAAACCCCTTCAAGCTGGGAAACATCTGACTGAGAGAAACCACCCTCCTCTTGAAACATTTTATTTTTCCATCCTGTACTGGGCAGAGATTTGATCAGACGATGATAAAACACATGCCACATATGGATCATTAGAGAGTATCCCTTATTTTTTTAAGCCATACTCCCTTGGATAAGAGCTCTTATATTTTAGAGACTCTGCAGACTTAGGGCCTTTGCAGACTGCTAGAAATAGTGCAAACTGAGTCCACTTTAAGGGTTAGGGTTAGGGAATCATGGGAACTGTATTTTATTGTGGCCCCAGAGCTCTCTGACAGAGAAGGCTCAATGTCTCAGGAAAAAACAACAATTCCCATGATTCCCTAGCACTAACCCTAACCCTAAAAGTGGACTCAATTTGCACTATTTCTGGCAGTCTGCAAAGGCCCTTAATCTAATATACTCATGGGTTGTAAATGAGACAGTATTTAGACACAAACTTTGAGGTGGCAGATCACTCAAAACAGAGCTCAGGGAGGCTGTTTTTGGACTATGAAACCCATAACCCACCAGGTTTGGTGGTTTCTAGGAGATAAGAGTCCAAAATGTTACTTTCCTGAGTCTGATAAAAGGTACAAATTCATGTCAAATGGCAGCTTGTCAATGCACACACACACAGAGAGAGAGAGAGAAAAGTGCACTATGGCATGGCATTTTGTATGAAAATCTCACACTCTTCCCTGCACTTGTTGGATTCCAGGGATACACTTACGAAGAAGTACGTGTGCCGTCAAGTCGTTTCTGGCTTATGGGGAGCCTCAGGCGACCCTATCATGGGGCTTTCTCTGCAAGATTTGTTCAGTGGAGGTTTGCCCTTGCCTTCCCCTGAGGCTGAGAGAGTGTGACTTGCCCAAGGTCACCCAGTGGGTAACCGTTTTGTAGCCACTTGGCTTGCTGTCTGTGCCATGTGAGGATCAAGTGCCCCAGACCAACCAGCTGGAAAGAAGCGTTCACTCTCCATCCACCCTGAGGGGTAAACATATACCCAACGAAACAAAATAGCTCAGGGATTAGTTTCCTAAAAGGAGAAGAAGCCTTGGGTTTCAGTTCCAACAGACCATAACCGGGAAGCCTGGACTTCATCCAGACTGGGCTGCCTCCAAGCCAGGAAAGTGAATTCCTTCTGGACATGCTCAGAGGCACTCTCTTCCTTATTCCACCCCTCCCTTAGCAAAGTCCTGTTCAGAAGCAGTCTGAAGCAAGACTCATCAGAGTCCATCCATATTGCAGAAGTAACCCGGTTTGAGCCTGCTTTAACTGCCATGGCTCAATGCTATGGAATTCTGGGACTGGTAGTTTGTTGAGCCATGGCAGTTTATGGTTCAAGACACACTGCAGAAATAATCCAGTCTGAGACAGCTTTAACTTCCTCAGAGGGCTCAGTGCTAGGGAATCCTGGGAATTGCAGCACTCTCTAACAGAGAAGGCTCAATGTCTCACACAAAGATACAGCTCCCAGAACTCCCTAGCATTGAGCCAGGGCAGTTGAAGCCAGTCTCAAACCGGGATTATTTCTGCAGTGTGGAATTCTGGGAACTGCAGTGTGTTTTGGATCAAAGTGGGGTCAATCGGGTTTAATTCTCCAGTGCGGATGCACCCTTAAGAGCTGAGATTGTTCCCAAACAAAGAAGTAGTGGTGAAAATGGGGAATATACACACACACATCACTAGTAGTGGTGTATATATATATATATATATATATAACCAGTACTCCTCACTACTCCTCCCTATATATATATATATATATATATATACACATACACATACACAACACTACTCCTCTCTACTCCCCCATATATATGTATATATATATATATATATATATATATATACCACTACTCTTCACTAATCCCCCCATATATGTATGTGTGTGTGTATGTGTATATATATATATATATATATATACACACACACAGACACACACACCAATACTACTCACCACTATATATATAGTGACGAGGGAGGCACTGACCACTACGCCTCACTACTAACCCCCTATATATACACACACTATCCCCACCATATATATATATATATATATATATAGGGGGTTAGTAGTGAGTATATATATAACCAGTACTCCTCACTACTCCTCCCTATATATATATACACAACACTACTCCTCTCTACTCCCCCATATATGTATATGTATATATATATATATATATATATATCACTACTCCTCACTACTCCCCCCTTTATATATATATATATATATATATATACACACACACACACACACACACACACACACATATATATATATATATGGTGGGGGTAGTAGTGAGGCGTAGTGGTCAGTGTCTCCCTCGTCGGTGCTCCTGGGTGCAAGTGAAGGGCCTCACCATTTCCTGCCGGAGGAGGTGAAGCTTGGTCTCCAGCCTCTCCAAGCCCATCCTGGCGAAGGCGGCGGCGGCGGCGGTGGCGGCGGGGCCGTCTCTCTCCTGGAGCCTCCCGGGGGCTCTCTTCTCCTCCTCCTCCTCCTCCTCCTCCTGCTCTTCTTCCTCCCGCAAGGACCGCGCCAGGCTCTCGGGGACTTTGCGCCCCAGCTTCAGCTCCACGTCCCGGAGGTCCGGGAGGGCTCCTCCGCTCTCTTCCATGGCCAGAGGACTAAGAGGAGGAGGAGGAGGAGGAGGAGGAGGACTCAGGGCGACGGAGACCGCCTCAGCCTCTGCCGCCGCCTCCGGCCCCGCAAGAGCCCCGGCAGGGAGGCAGGGAGGGAGGGAGGGAGGGAGGAGGGCCGGACAGGTGACCCGGCGGCGGAGGCGGAGGCGGGAGGAGGACCGGACGCTGGGAGGCTTCAGGGCTCCGCCGGCGTCGCCTGGGCTCTCAGCCCCGGAGCGCCTGAGGGGAGGAGACCCGGCCCAACGCGGATTAAAGGGCGGTGCGGACGCAGCCCCCCTCCCCCCGACGCACTCCTTTCCCGGGACATGCCCTACATTTCAGCTTCCTGCCTAGGAGCAGGGCCCCCCGGAGTCCTCCTTTCAGAGGACATGCCCTACATTTCAGCCTCTGTCCAGGATCAGCCCCCCCCCGGAGTCTTCCTTTTAGAGGACATGCCCTACATTTCAGCCTCTGTCCAGGAACAGCACCCCTCCCGGAGTCCTCCTTTTAGAGGACATGCCCTACATTTCAGCCTCGTGTCCAGGAGCAGCCCCCCCCCGGAGTCTTCCTTTTAGAGGACATGCCCTACATTTCAGCCTCTGTCCAAGAACAGCCCCCCTCCCGGAGTCCTCCTTTTAGAGGACATGCCCTACATTTCAGCCTCAGGTCCAGGAGCAGGGGCCCCCGGAGTCCTCCTTTTAGAGGACATGCCTTAACATTTCAGCCTCTTGTCCAGGAGCTGGGTGGTCTGGAGTTCTCCTTTTAGAGGACATGCCCTACATTTCAGCCTCCTGTCTACAACAGGGCGACTAACTATCCTTCATTTCCAGGACATGCCTGTTGATCAAGTGTGGAGAAAGCCTAATAGTTTCGGAGGGGAATGTCAAGTTACGTTTTATGTGTACCTGATTTACAAAACTGTTTAGCTAGCAGAGTTGTGCAGCGGAAGCGTGCAGGGCCCATAACCTTAGTCAGTATGTGGACTATGGGTGTTGCAGTGATGTTCTTTGACACCCAGCAGAATCTGCAGGACAAGTGCCCAACATTTCAGCCTTCCTATCGCGGAAGGATTCAAAGCTATAGCCAGGTTACTCTGTAGAATCAGTATGGAGCAAGACCTCGAGACTCACTGATAGTGTTGTAAAATGACATAATAATTCTTCTCGTGCCTAACGAATAGTGGGCAATAAATAAATAGAGAGATCTTGTAGCACCTTTGAGACTAACTGAAAGAAAGAAATTGGCCTCATGAGCTTTCATAGACTTCAGTCTACTTCCTCAGATGCATTTGGTGGAGTGGAAGCCAGTCCAACATATGCATCTGAGGAAGTAGATTGAAGTCTACAAAAGGTCATGCTGCCAATTTCTTTCAGTTAGTCTCAAAGGTGCTACAAGATCTCTCTACATACTGCTTCTACAGACTAACACAGCTATATCTTTGAATTCTACCAATGGGCAATAAAATGACTGTTCTCCCCTGCAAGACAAGTGTGGGATAATTACAGTCTCTCATTCCTTCACAAAGGGCAGCCATCGCCCATTCCAATCTGGGGCGGGAAATTTCTTTTGAAGATCGTTGTTCCAAATTATTTGATGGCATCACTGCCATAAATGCAAGAGTGTGTTAATTTTCACACTCAACTCACATGCAAAGCTGTCTTGCCAATGAGATGCTGTTTTTGCAATGACTGGATTCCCATGTGTCAAAGCTCAAGCGGAAAATGTCACACAAAGGAGGATGGCTTTTTTGGGAGGCACATTAAATAGTGCAGAGGAGATATAAGCTATTTAAATGCCAAAGTCTTTCTCCTGGAGCCTCCCAAGAGAAACAGCTCACCTTTTCTTGTGGCCACAAAAGTGTAGCCAGGACAGAGAGACTGGAGAAGTCAGGGGCTACAAAAACAGACTTACTAGGGAGGATATATGTGTTCCCAAATAGTTTGGCAGTGGGCCACATGCAGCCCACTCCCCGTACTACCAAAATATTAATATGGGGGAACACAGTGATAGATGAATAGGAAGACGTAAAACTGCAGCTAGAAGAGGTATCAGCCGTTCTTTCTCACACACACCTCTTCTGGCTTCCCCTAGTTGGTTGAGCAGAGTTCAAAGAGGTAGTAATGCCTAACCTATCCTCAATATCTAACTTTCTTTCTCCTCTCCCAGGAGGTCTCTGTGCCCTCTTCAGCATCCCTTCCCATGGGCAATCATGGAAATTCATGTAAGCATGTCTTTTGTAGCATTCATGGCCCTTGATTGCCCATCGGAGACCAAGTTAATTCAACCAAACTTAACATTTCAAAGTTATATTAGAACTGGCAGACCTCACAGCAATATACTGGTGCTGGAATAATTTCTTTTCCCATAGCGATCTTCAGAGGAAATGTGGATGGCAATGACGCCATTGTTCCCATTACAGATGAAGTTCCAGTGGTTGCACATTTGCAGCCATTTTAACCAGAAATCCTGGAAAGGGGTCATAGGTATCATTTTGGATGGAGATAGAAGCTACAGACCTTATTGTAGCATGTGGCTCTCCAGGTATTGTTAGATTGCAAGTACCAGCATCCTCTAGCTGATGTAGCCAATGCTGGGAGCTACAGTCCAACAATATCCAGATCAAGGAAGCTATGCTACTTGAAGGTGCATGTGCAGACACCACACACACATACGCTGGATGGCCTTTGGGGGTCCCTTCCAACTCTAGGATTCTGTGTATTCCTGCATGGCAGAAGGAGGCTGGACTGGATGGCCCTTGGGGTCCCTTCTAACTAGCCTTCTACATATTCCTTCATAAAATAAGGGGGTTGGATTCAGTAGCGTCATGGGGGGGGGGGAGAGTGCGGGGAGTGCAGGCTGCACCAGGTGACACCCCAGAAGAGGCTGCAGAGATAAGTGTGTGTATGCACACATATGCGCCTTCAAGAAGCCCATGAACATATGGGCAGCCTGTGAATTTCCTAGGGTTTTCTTAAGTGAGGAATCCTCCAAGGTGATTTTGCCAGTTCCTTCTTCTGAAAGCTAGCCTATAGCACCTAGTATTATTCCCTGGCAGTCTCCCATCCAAGTACTAACCAGGGCAGGCTGACTCTGCATGGGTTCCAAGATCTGGATGTTGTTGGACTGCAGCTCCCAGCATTCCTCAACATTGGCTACCCCAACTAGGGACTACTGGAATATGCAGTCCAACAACAGCTAGACTCCATAACTCCCTTGAGTTCAGTGCATTATAGTATGCGCTGGATAGAGCAAAGTAGACAAAGAAAGAGAATTAGAGCTCAGAAAAGTTTTGGACTACAGCTTCCATAAACCCCCTTTCAGCTATAGGACTTGTCAAAACTAATCCCAGTGTCGTCTTTACTGTCTCCTTCAGAAACCAGACCAAGCTATCTCCCCTCACTCCCATTCTCTTTTGTGTGACATTTTCTGTTTGAGCTTTGACAAATGGGAATCCAGTCTTTGCGAAAACAACATCTCATTGGCAAGACAGCTTTGTATGTGAGTTGAGTGTGAAAATTAACACACTTTTCACAATAAAACAATTTGAAACAACGTCAAAAGTCAGCCTGAAAGCAAAAGAAATGTCCTGTCCCTGTACTTCATTTGCAGTTGAGCCATGTGAAAATTCTCACACCTATGCGATCGCGTGGCAAATTTCTTGGCTTGTACATAAATCAATTAAAGGAGCCGAGCAATCAGCAATTCGTGTCTTTAGCAAAATGTGACGAATAATCATCACATTACTACTCGCTGAAAGAAAGAAGTTGGCAGAATGAGCTTTCCTAGACTTCAATCTACTTCCTCAGATGCATATAGACTGATGCATAGTAATAAAGAATGATCATGTCACCCACTGTGTCTTTTCTTCACGAATCTGAACATGCTCAGCTTCTACCTTATCTTTTGTTCTCAATAACTCTCATCATTCTTGTTGCCCTTCTTTGGACCTGCTTCAACTTGTTTATATCCTTAAAATTAGGCACCTGGAAGTGAAAGCAGTACTCCAAATGAGGCCTGACCAGTGCAGAATACAGGGGGACTACAAGGCTGTCATACTTTGGCCACAACATGAGAAGGCATAACTCATTAGAAAAGACAGTAATGCTAGGAAAGGTAGAAGGCAGCAAAAAGAGAGGAAGACTTCACGCTAAATAGACAGACTCAATTAGGGAGGTCATGGGTCTCAATTTGCAGGAACTACCAGAGCAGTGGAGGACAGCGGGTCGGGGGGGGGTGTTCTCATCCACAGACTCGCCATGAGTTGGGCCTGACTTGAGGGCAGTTAATAAAAACTTATTTTTTCATGGGTTTTTGGGCTATGTGACTGTGTTCTGGAAGAACAACTTAGGACTGATGCAGACAGACTGGCATTTTAATAATAATAATAATAATAATAATAATAATTTTTTATTTATATTTCCTGCCTCTCCCTATGGATCGAGGCAGGATTACACAATTAAATGAATACAATATGCAAAATACAAACAATAAAATAGTGAAATCAGACAACAGTAATACATTATAAGAGCATAGAACAGGGACCAGCAACCTATGGCCCCTGGGCCGGTTCCGGCCCAGGGCCCTGCGCTTACCGGCCCAGGTGGACGCCTGCCACCGCCTGGCACCGCTGCTGCGTGTTTTGGTCGCCGCGCGACTGCGCGTGCCGTGACTGCCATTTTGGAGAACAAAATGGCAGCCACGACGCATTTGTGCATGCACAGGAGTACTGCACATGCACAAACGCGTCGCGGCTGCCATTTTGGAGAACAAAATGGCGACCGTGACATGCACGGAGGCGACTGCGGCAGCGCGCACAGCGGCGGTGGCAGCGCACATGGGGGGTTGTGTGCGGCGGTGGGGGTTGTGCGTGCGCGCGTGAGCACGTGCGCCACCATTCCCCCCCCAGCCCGCCAGAAGGGACGACTTCAAGGGATCGGCCCCCGGCTCAAAAAGGTTGCCTACCCCTGGCATAGAATATAATACAGGGGTAGGCAACCTTTCCCTTTTAAGGGCCGAGGGACTTCAGCTCCCAGAATCCCAGGAGCTATTGGCCAACATGGGACTATTGGCCAACATACCTGAGGCTTCTGGGAGCTGAAGTCCCTTGGCCCTTAAAGGGAAAAGGTTGTCTACCCCTGATATAATATAATAAAATAAATAAAAATAGAATAAAATAAAATAAAAATTTTAGGCCGGCCTGGGGGTGGAGTTGGGGCAGGGAGACCGCATGTCCTCTGCCCCGAGTCCGCCCCGATGCTGCACGCCCGTCTGCATGATGTGCAACATTAGAGCGCCCTCTAGGCACAGCGTGCACACACGCACCAAAGAGGCGCAAAAGAGCCGCGGCAGCTCTAAGGGTGGCTTTTTGCCACCCCCAAAAGGAGCAACATTTTGTTGCTCTTTGGGGGTGGCAAAAAGGAGGATCAGGGCTGCAGCGTGTGGTTGCCGCATCCCCGATCCGCCGCTCCCATGGGTGGACCAGAGCCGCCCCTTACGGGCCGTGTGCATTGGCCCTTACTTCCCTCAACTTGGAAACTATGCTTCTATTAATATAGGCTAAAATGGCATTTGCCGTTTTTTGTTGGGCTGGTTGGTTGGTTGGTTTTTGCTGCACCATTCCTTTCTTGTTCTATTAGGGGAAAGGAAGAACACCATTTATTTTTTTTCTCCTTTGGGGCTCTAAGATCATACAAATGGAACCTATACAAAATGATGTATTGTAGACATATGATTCCAACCAATCAAGCTCCCTTTAGAATAGCTCCTTCTGCTCACCTGCAGTGGCATCAGTGGGGGGGGGGGGGTAAGGATTGCACCAGGTGACCCCCCTAAAGGGGATTGACACATCTGCTCCTCAAACATCTGTCTTTGGCAGAAACAGACTGTGGCATTCACCTGTGTCCATTAAAATGCTGAAGTGTTAGGATTCTGAGTTTTGTGGAAAGCCCCAAATAGGAGAGATTGGTTTAATCTCACCTTACTTCAGTAGAATATGTGAGAGCAGGAACCAAGTTTTCCCAGACTCACATGCCTGCCCCTTTAAAGAATTAAGACCAAGTCTTTAGTGAGAGTAATATAAATGAAATTTACTTATAGAGGTTGAACTTCATGTTGCAAAGAAAATGAGGTAAAAAGATGTCTACATACTTCTTAAGAAAGTTTCCCCAACATGCTAGGAAAGAACATGCTGCTCGGTGAAAAAACGAAGGAGTAAGTAATGGCTATTCTCCAGGGACAAAGGAAGGTGTGCTCTTCGAAAAACAGGAAATGAGGGAGGGGTTGTTAGTAAACAATAAACTACCATAGACATGCATCTATATTCCTAGAAGGTCTCAGCATGGGAAATTGCTGTATCCAACATGAAGAGATGGGCTGAGTGGGGAGGAGAAAGGAGAGACCCCAAGTCTTTTTTTAAAAAATCAAATTTCAAATGCCAAAACATTAATTTTTTAAAAAATAATTTTTCCCCCTTTAAAACATCACATTTTGCTATATGTTCACTTTAAGCACATGAAACTGTATATGTAAATACATTTAGGCTGTGTATATGATACTGTAATTTAAAAGTGTAATTTTAATTGTGCTAGTTGTTTATGTCACAACTATTACCATTACATTCAGTGATATATGGGAATTATGATTGATGAGTAACATTAGTACAAAAAATATGACAAGGGATTCTGCATGGTGTGGTATGAGAGGGGGTCAATGCGGCCGTGGGGTGTGTGTGAGACACCATGAGTTACCGCACTGGGTGCTGCCAAACCTAAGGATGACACTGCCCACCTGTACTCCTTTCTTCTCCTACCAAAAGCCCACCAGCTTTCAGGGATCCTGAGACAATGCTCAGTCTTCATTGAACTATTTGAGTTCCCCCCTCTTTTTCTTCCTCTTTTCTTCATTTGTGCTTGGGTAGAATGAGGCAGCAACCCCTGTCATAAGATTTGGGGTGTGATGAAAAGGCAAGAAATGGTTAGTTATTTAATTTTGTCTTATCTTTGACTGCTAAATATAAAGATACTAAAGATAGGGAGGAGTGCTTGAGGGGTGTCCTGCAAAAGAATTTGGCTGGTTTGAGGCTACTCTTTGCCTTAACACGGGTGAGTGTTGTGCAGGAGAAAGTGTTGTACAGAGAAATGGAACAAAATGAAGGCAAAGCCTCAAAAATAAGAATTTAGTCTCTCTCCGCAACCCATTTATTTCCTTTTAGTGTTCACATTTCTATGTGGCTATTACTTAAAAATTCAGTTGAGCTTTCAGATGTACAGTGTAGGCATCCAAAGAAAAGAGACAGGCAAAGTTATCAAGGGAATGTGAACACAGAAAATATAAGAGCTCTAATTGTAAATTGTTTTCAGTGTGAAGTCGAAGGCTTACATAGCCGGCATCCATAGTTTTTGTGGGTTTTTCGGGCTGTGTGGCCATGTTCTAGAAGAGTTTCTTTCTGACGTTTCGCTAGTATCTGTGGCTGGCATCTTCAGAGAAAGTCATGTTTTCAATGTCTTATTTGCTGCAATGTAGAAATTTGGGGACTGAAGGAAGATTTTATGGGTCCACATGCAGAATTCTTATTTGCAGGGGTAATGCCCTCATTCCCCCACATAGCTCCTACCCATGCCAATGTGGTGTCAATTCCTACTATACCTCTTGCAGTAAAATGTCTTGGGTTGGTTCTTCAGCTTGATTGGGCCCTCTGGTCATGCTTCATTTTCTTTTTTCTCACTCAAGGCTGAAGAATATTGGATTCCCTGAATTCTATACCTTAATACTGGACTATGGAAAACAGGCTGAACAACTTTACCTGGCCTTTTGTTTTTATCTCTCATGTTCTTTTTTGCTGCCCTTTACATAGCAGCTGATCTGCTTTTGGCTTTTCCTCTCCCCCTTGCAGTGTTTACAGATGGAACATGATATTGTCTTTGTCATGGAAAATGAAATGCTGTAATCCACAACATCGCAAAGCAGCTAATCTCTTTACATAATCAAGATACACACCTATTGTTAAAATAATCTGAAATATTGCAGTTAAATATGAAGCAAACTAGACGGGGCACTCAGTCATGTATAGTTTGTCCCTGGATTTCTTTCCTTTCCTTTTTACATTTAAAAACATGAAGTGTAAAATTGTTAAGTGTAAGTGTAGGTGTGCTTGTGTGTTCTTCACCGTTCGCCAAAAGTAACCAGTGTGTTATAACAGCCTGAGTGTTGGACTAGAGGTTTGGGACATAAGGGCTTTTAATCCCCATTCAGCCATGGAAATCCACTGTAGGAGTGCTACTCCATACCCTCTAACTGTCTCAGTTTGACATGGACAGTGTTAGCAAATGTGCTCCATTTTTCTTATATATTTTAGCCATGTGGAGTTCCCTATGACCCCAGCCTGACCCTTGGGAGATGGCAGCCATAATCCCCTAAATGTAAGGTCAGGTAAGCAAGCTGAAATTGCTCAAGACCACTAAAGATTTCCTGGACAGGCAGGTTTTGGGAGTTGCCCTTGGGAATATCCCATTATATTGGAAAAGATACATAATGGTGTTTGTTTGTCTCAGTCTCACACTTAATGGGACAGTGATCAGATTTGATTGCACCTCTTTCTCTAGCTTCCTTTCCTTGATAGTTTTGAAACCAAATGCATTGTTAGACTATGCCCAGACTTAGGTAAACAATAGTAAACCCATCAAGCCTTTGTTCACTTATTGTTTGACTCATTGCCAGGAGGCAGAAATTCCCTATAAGAACCCCTGGATTTTAGCAGACCTTGTGCTACCTTGGAAGTGCATGTTGAATCTCTGTCGGTCTGCACTCTGAGATAGTTCCCGCGACCCCCTCTCTTGCTGGTCATGCCCCTTCCACGGAACCCATCCGCATTCACCAGAAGTCCAGAGGAGTCTCTCGGGCGTGAATATATCCCCCTCTATCCTGGTTTCCCTCTCTGCCTCCCCCGCTCTTGCTCTTCCCTGCTTATTCTACTAGTGTGTGTGTGTGTGTGTGTGTGTGTATGTGTGCCACATTTGAATGTTTGCTTATTTTGTTAATAAATATTTTCAGACTTTAATTGGAGTTTGGTCCGTTTCAGTGTCATTCCTGGCCAGAACTCTTACATCTCTGGTATACAATTGGATAAGATCTCCAAAGCAAAGTTGAGCGCTTAACTCTCACATTTGAGCTAATTATAAATTCCCAAAAAATTAGGCTTGTTTCCCAACAACAGTCTCGATTAATCATCTGTTGTCCCACTTTTTCAGCTGCATTAAAAATGCCCCAGTTTTTCTCTCCTCCTCCCACTTTATCCCTTTGTTATTAGCTTATTGCCTTTGGTGCAAACTGATTTCAGAGTGCAAAAGTAGTTTCCACTTACAGCAGTGGGGAGAAAAGAGGAGGGAGTAAAATCTTGTCCTTCCCTTTAGACAAGTGGAAAAAATAAACTTCTGTAGCTTTTTTCTGGCTGCTGCCATACTGTAGCAGTTTAACATCACTTTAACTGTCATGGATGCATGCTATGGACCCCTGTGACTTGTAGTTTATTGTGACACCAGAGCTCTTTGTCAGAGAAGGCTACATATTTAACAAAACTACACATCTCAGGATTTTATAGCATTGAGCCATTGCAGTTAAAGATACCATGCTGCATGAATTCTGCAGTGTAGATGCAGCCATAGCTTGTGTGTCGTTCTTCATTGATAACTGTTTTCATCACACTCCGATGTTGCTTGGCCACATTTGTCCCAATTTGCATCAGTGACATATAGGAGGTTATGGTATTCAAAATGTTGGCCCATGGATCAGTGCTAATCTTAGAGCTACCAGTGTGGGGAAGCTTCCTGGAAAGAAAGAACACTTGTAGCCATAGGGCACAAATGTCAGTCCCTGACTTGTTGGGAAGAAAACTTTTGGTCCCCCACATCAGATAATTTAAGAAGCACTGCACTGGGTGATCTTGAGCAAGTTACATATGGCACATAAAACCAACATTCCCCCCCCCCCCACTGCTGTTTTCCTATTAAGTATTACACAGACAAATATGCCAGTTGTTTCTTTTTGTGCTGTTTAGTTTGCTGCATTCATGGCCACTTTTTACAAAACAAACACTGGGAGCCAAAATCTAAATATTTGAAGAGCCCTCATTGGCCTTTTGTCCTTTCCATGATTAGACATAAACCTAAAAAGGGGGGGGGGGGAGAGAGAGCAAGGATGTGTAAGTAGAGCACTTTGCAGACTGCCAAAAATAGTGCACATTAAATTGAGGCACTGCCCTGGCTCAGTGCTAGGGAATCATGGGAACTGTAATTTATTGTGGCACCAGAGCTCTCTGACAGAGAAGGCTCAATGTCCCAGAAAAAAAATACAATTCCCATGACTCCCTAGTACTGAGCCAGGGCAGTGCCTCAATTTAATGTGCACTATTTCTGGCAGTCTGCAAAGGCCCTAAGTCTTACTCCTATAGTCACCACCTTGCAGGGTGACCAGATGTCATAACCACAAAGGAGGACAAGGCACCAGAAAATGTAGGACATTCAAAAAAAAATGTAAAACATTACCAAATAAAGGCTAAAACCACACAAATATATACCGATTCCTTTCATGTGGTTCATTTGCAGCTATATTACACATAGCTGTATTTTATTATGTACTGAGCTGCATTGTTCTAATGAACCTATCTTTGTAAAAATGCTGTGTTGGCTTGCAATATACTTATAGAACTCTGAGCAAGACAGATGCTTAAAACTGCACTTTAGTAGCAACAAACTCTAGCCTGAATCTACACTTAAATTGTTCTGTTCATTTGCCCATTGTGCTGAAATTCAGGGGGAAAACCCTTTCAACATTTGCATTGTGTCCTCAAGCAGCCTATTGACTAACGTGTTGGCTCTAAATGTGCCCTGAGCTCTAGGGGCAAGTTTTGTCTGCTGCTGCCCTTAGGAAGAAAGAACTACAAAAGGATCCATCCTGTCCCCCTACTTTCAGCAAGGACAGGCTGCCAAGTAGACACATTTCTCAAAGGAGAACAGCAAATGTGGTGTTACTCTTAGGGCCTTTGCAGACTGCCAGAAATAGTGCACTTTAAATCAGTACTTCTCAAATAGTGGGGCGCGCCCCCAAGGGGGGGCGCGAGGCTCCATAAAGTGTTATGCAGAGGTGTACTTATAACAATTTTATACACAAATGATACTATTTACAGTCGAGCAGGGGGCGTGAAATGTTTTCTTCTTCCTGGGGGGGGGGCATGACAGAAAATAATTGAGAAGCACTGACTTTAAATTGAGGCACTGCCCTGGCTCAGTGCTAGGGAATCATGGGAATTGCATTTTTTTTTCTGAGACATTGAGCCTTCTCTGTCAGAGAGCTCTGGTGCCACAATAAATTACAGTTCCCATGATTCCTTAGCCCTGAGCCAGGGCAGTGCCTCAATTTAATGTGCACTATTTCTGGCAGTCTGCAAAGACCCTAGAATTCCTCCTGGACTGAAGGTTGGAGTATAGGACATGTCTGGGAAAAGGAGGACATCCTTGTCACCCACATTGTCAATTCAGGGGGCAAGGGTAGGAGGAAGGTCTGAAGTGGGGAGCTGGCTCTTCACAAACAAAATAGTCTTCCCCACTTTAGGTCTTCCTGGCCCAACATGCAGAAGATATGTATATGTTGTGGGGGGTAGGGGGGGTTAAGTGAGGACTGTAATTGTGTGAGGGGTGAGAGAGCTGGAAATATTCTGATTTTTTGTTCTTATTTGTACTTTGGAACCCATGGTCCTCCAAATTTTCTACTCCACTTCCCATTGACCCTATCCAGATGCTGATGGCCAGGAATGGTGGCAAGTAATCTAGCAACATTTGGAGGGAGTCTGCCCCCCGTCTCTATCACTGTAGTTACATCAGAATCGACACTTTGCTGGAAACTCCTGTGAGAATAATTGGGCTTTAATGTGATGGCTTAGGACAACTTTGATGTTGCATTCAGTATACAAAGGGATCTTGTGTAGCACCTCTGAAGCACAAGCTTCTGTAGACTTGGTCTACTTCCTCAGATGCATGCATTGGAAGAAGTAGACCAAGTGTACAAAAGCTTATGTTATGTCTTTCACTGTGATGTTGCATGTAATATTGGAGTGTGAAATTACATGGAGGGCCGAAACAAACAGCTGTAAAAGGGTAGGTTAACGCTGCCCCTTTGATTGCTGGGTTGGGACCATGGCAACCACACACCGTGCTCCCAACTTGGCATTTTCTAGCACAAAAAGAAGTGGCAGAAAGCTGCTCCTTTTTGCTGGGAAAAGTTTTTTTGTCGCAGCGGCGGTAGCTTTTCCATGTTTCTGTGGCATGGCACATGTAAATGTCATGCTGCAGAAATGCCATGATGCTGCCCACTGTGTGGTCAGCAGGGCACAATGACGCCAGCTTGGGGGCAGCATCAGGGCATGTGCTGTGCGTACACCACGGACCCATGCCACCCCAAAGCTGGCATTTTTTGCTAGTCTGTTTTGGCCCTAAGTTTATATCACTATTATATGTGATATACTTAAATTGTCCCCTTTATTCATAACATTTTCCAGTTTATTCTATCTGGAGCATAGTTGTATATATCATTGATAAATTATGTGAATTTTAAAAAATTAATTTAAAAAATTAACAGATGAACAACTGGTGCCAGTACTGGATTGAACATAGCTACTATTTATTTAGGCATTTAAGAAGGCACTATTCCAAAAGAATGAAGAGTGGGAATGCAAGTGGCTAAAAAGATCAAGGAAAATGAATAAGAATAAAGGACTATTGCTGAATATTTGTCTGTCTACCTACGTACCTACCAACCTACCTACCTATTAATCAATCAAATCCAAAATACACATACACACACACATAAACACATGCTAATTTATAAAGTAGCAGTTAAACAGGAATTTGTGTAAAAGCCTAAACTGCTAAATTACCACATCTTTCCCCTGTAATCTCTGTAAATATGTGCTTTTGACTGTCACATTTCCACATAATATTTCACATATATTTGTCAGTAGCTATCTGTGCAGTTTGACACCACTTTAACTGCCATGGCTCAATGCTATAGGATTTTGATATTTGGAGTTTTTTGAGACATTTAGCCTTCTCTGTCAAAGAGATCTGGTGCCACAGAGGTGAATCAGCACAAGTCCTCCTGAACTGGTTCTTTTGAAGACAGATCTTTTAGAGGTTCTTTTGAAAAGAACCGATTTGCAACCGTGCTCAACTAATGTGAACACATTTCTGATCACATTTGGGTCACCCAGGGAGAGAGGGGCAATGGGCAGAGGATGGGCAGAGGAGTGGTACCCATCCCACCATAGGTCTTGGCAAACCGCCATTTCCCCCCCTCTCAGGGATGCTGTCATGAGGCTTCCATGGGGCTATGGATTTTGATTTCCAGCACAGCCAAGTGGTCCCTTTAAATCACACTGTGGTCCCGATCAAATTGTGCAGCTGTTTTTTGGTTCTGCTTGAAATTTATCAAGAGGTAGTGCAGGTGGGGGGGTTGTTACTTGTGGGGAACATGGTGCAATGTGGATTTTTTAAAAAAAAAATTAACAGTTTCTGCGAACTGTTGGATTTTCCTAGGTTCACAAGAGGGAGTCATGGGTTCTTCCCTGCCCTGCCATGCATTGATCCGTTGATGCCTGGTCCGGATGTCAAGGAAGTCAGGGGGGTCCCCAATGAAACCATGAAGCAGTGTGTTTTGTTTAAATAATTTGTCAGTATCTGTGCACTGGGGGTTGCATGGCTGGCATTGGGGGTTGAAGGGGATTAAAGAGTCAGTTGGGGGAGAGGCAAACATAAAAGGAGCTAAGGCAGGGAGGGAGTGAAAGTGTGTGTGTGTGTGTGTATGCATGCTGGACTAGGGGAAGTGGGGAGGAACATGTGTGTGTTTTTCTGACTGGATCAGCTGTTAAAAAGGTAAAGGTATTCCCCATTAACAAGGTTGTCAAGTCGTGTCCAACCATAGGGGCCGGTGCTTATCTCTGTTACTAAGCCAAATAGCCAGCGTTGTCAGAGACTACTCTGTGATCATGTGGCCAGCATGATTGCACAAAACGCTGTTTACCTTCCTACTGAGAAGTGGTACCTATTTATCTACTTGCATTTGCATGTTTTCATATGGCTAGGTTGGTAGAAGCTGGGACTAGTGACAGGAATTCACCCCATCATGCAGCACCCAGGACTCAAACTGCCAACCAGCTGATCTTGCAATCAGCAGAGTCAATGTCTTAACCACTTGAGCCACTGCATCCCAGGGATCAGCTGTTGCTCCTATTGAAATAAAAATCACCCAGCACTCATAAAAGGAGTTAAGGCAGGGAGGGAGAGAAAGTGTGTGTGTGTGTATGTGAATGCATACTGGACTAGGGAAAGGTGTGTGTGTTTTTATGACTGGATCAGCTGTTGCTTCCATAGAAATAAGAATCGTCCGGCACGCTCTCTGCTTCTAGCAGCCCATTTCCAGGCACAGAGGGAAAGAGGAGGAGGAGGAGGAGGAGGAGGAGGAGGAGTGTGTGCATCTTACGCACACACACACATACATAAATACAAACACACATAGAGGCCCATGGAAGTAGCGACAGCTGATGGAGATAGTGACAGCCACACCTCCGAGTGCTAGCGTAACCGGCAACATGCACATGTGCATCATATGATTGACATTTTTTAAAGAAAGAATCAGGATAGATCGAACACGTCCAATATTGAGAATCAATTTTGTTCTGGTGCAAAAGTAAGTGTGAATGTAACCCATGTTAAATAGACACGGTGGCATTCATAATGGAAAATGTAGTGTGAACTTTGTCTCAGCTCAAATTGATTTTGTGATCCCAGATTTATTCGACTCAAAAAATGTGTTAAATGTAAGTGTGAATGAATGACCCCAAAGATGACTTCAGGAAACTGCTATTGATGGATTGCACCTCCTATCTCTCACAGGGCTTTTCATCACCAGCTTCCCTGCGGAAACAATTGCTATAGATTCCTATATTTTAGTATTATTTGTTATATTTTATTCATGTTATCTTTGAGTTATTAGTACCTTGGAGGAATCTGAATCCTGAAAGATAGCATATATATAACTGTAATAAACAGACAAAACAAATACATATTATGCAGAGGAATCTTGCAGCACCATTGAGATTAAGGGCTGATGCAGACCGGCCTAAAGGGGTGTCACAGAGCCACCCCTGGGAGTGGCGGATCGGGTCCACGGCAACCACACACCACAGCCCTGACCCTCCTTTTTGCCACCCCCAAAAGAGTGGCAAAATGCCACTCCTTTTGGGGGTAGCAAAAGGCCACCTTTTCAGCCGCGGTAGTGGCTTTTTTGCCCCCTTTTGGCACAGCATGTGTGCACACTGCACCAAAAGGGCATCAGGATGGGGTTGGGGTGGAGTCGGGGCAGCTGGCGTGTGGCTGCCCAGCCCCAACTCCACCCCCAGACCAGCCCTTTAGGCCGGTCTGCAAAGCCCCTAAGTGAGCAAAAGTAGTTGTAGCATAAGCCTTCATAGACTGCTGAAAGTTGATGGTACAACTTCTTTCCCTCAGCTAGTCTCAAAGGTGCTACAACAGGGACCGGCAACCTACGGCCTGGGCACCGGTTAAGGCCCCGGGCCCTGGACTTACTAGCCCAGGCAAAAGGCTGCTGCCTCCGCGCACCGCCGCGCGCCACGACCGTGCTTGTCGTGGCCGCCATTTTGGAAGTCAAAATGGCGGTCGCGACGCATTTGCGCATGCGCAGTATTCTTGCACATGCGCAAACGCATTGCGGCCGCCATTTTGACTTCCAAAATGGCGGCCGCGCATGCGCTGTGGCGGCTGCGGCCATGCGTGCTACGGCAGCGGTTGCGGTAGTGGCCATGGCGGCAGTGTGTGTGCGCGCGCGCATGAGCGCATGCGCCGCCATTCCCCCCCCCCCTCGGCCCAGCCGAGAGGCAACCCTTTTGAGACCGGCCCAGGTCTCAAAAAGGTTACCTGTCCCTGTGCTACAAGATCCTTTTCCATACTGATATTCCAGTCTAACAGTACTACGTCTCTGAATTTTAAATGCATGTTATACGAGTGTAGAGGCATGAAATTCTTTCTCCATTTACTCCATAAATGAAATTTCACACTCTGTTCTATACATGACCAGAGTAGTGTTCCATTGTCATGCTTCATTGGACCATTAGTCTAGCTTTGCTCATTGAGAATCCAATCTCCTGCATTATTTAGCCCTGTTTGTTCTATGTATTATCTCCCACTAATCTTAGTGAGTCCCCTTTAAATATGATTCTGGAACTTTTGGGATACTGAATGTGAATGTGAATATATCCACTGGAATTATGTCTTGACCTAACGGCAGCAGGCATAACACTTTGTTGTTTTTGTTGTGTGCCTTCAAGTCATTTCTGACTTATGGTGACCCTAAGGTGAACCTATCATGGGGCTTTCTCTGCAAGATTTGTTCAGGGGAGATTTGCCATTGCCTTCACCTGAAGCTGAGAGAGCATGAGTTGCCCAAGGTCACCCAGTGGGTTTCATGGCCAAATTGAAAATCAAACTCTAGAGTCCTAGGTAAACCACTATGCCACACTGGCTCACCAGATAACTTTAAGGTGGGTTTTCTGATCCTTTCTCTCCTTTTTTTTGTATTGTCTGTTTCTGAGACATTCCTATAATTTTTGGGTCAAAGAATTCCTCAGACAATGGCTGAATTGGTATTTAACCTGGCATTACATCATACTGAAATGGAGATAGGTTAAGGAAAAGTTTACTCATTCGCTGGAGGCAGCTTCTGTGAATCAGCTCTTCTTTTTTTAGATGTAACAAAATAGACCCTCTTTGTCTAGCTCCCAAATACAGATATTTATACTTTTAAAAAAAATGGGTTGAAAACCTAACTGTGCTTGAATAAGAAGTAATTACTGAAATGAACAAGTTCCAGAGGATAAAACCATGTCCTTGTACTGAGCAGTAATTTGTGGCAAGGGTTTCTCTCAATGGTTTGATGTTTCAAAACCCTAGTGAGAGCTTCACCTCATCCCCCACCCCAAAGCACCTCCAAGTAATGTATGCTTCTAAGCCCAATGCAAAATGGTGACTTTGGCTGGCTTGGGTCCTAGTTACTTGAACATCTTTTGACTAGATCAATATGTTCACTCTCAAAGATCAGCATCAGGGGCACTAGTAGGTGTCCAGCTAAGTGTCCCACTGTCATCTTCTCACTTGAACCAATAGATGTGTAGCAGGCCTTCCCAAGACCCTAGAGCACGGGTCCCCAAACTACGGCCTGTGGGCCGAACCTGGCCCATCGAGGCCTTTTGACCGGCCCATGGCTGGTCGTGCCACCACCGCCGTCACCGTGCCACCGCCGCCTTTCTTGCGCGCGTGCGCAACTGCGGCTGCCATTTTTAGTTCCAAAATGGCGGCCGTATGGGCACGCGACTCCGGCCGCCATTTTTTTTACTTCAGACCTCCAATGAGCTGGGGGACGGCGAACCAGCCCCCGGCTCAAAAAGTTTGGGGACCCCTACCCTAGAGACTCAATCTTGTTTACATTGGCCTACAATTACTGTATATACTCATGTATAATTCTAGAAATTTTAGCAAAAAAAACCTGATCCCCAAAACCTGAGTTGATTTATCCACAGGTATAGTACTTTAATTCTTTTTTTAAGAAAGGAACCATCCACTGGTGAAAGACAAACGTGTAATGTGTCCTGGAAGCACTGAACCTCCTCTACTCTCCCATCCATCCAGGCTTTAGGGTGAGCACAGATATGCCTGCTGGAATTTTGTAAGTTCTTTGACATTGTTTTCATTTGCATCATCCTTTAGATCCTTTGTTACATGCCCTTAGCCTTAGGTTTTACCCCCGACTTATCCAGGGTCATATAAAATTCTATAATTTTGGCTTCAAGCCCTGCCCTTGACTTATACATGAGGTTGATTTATATTCAAGTGTATACGATAAATATGGCTTCACTGGAGCCATAAATATAATTTTATTTATTTGACTTATATTCTGCCTTTTTCAGACATGGGACTCAAGGCAGCTTACAACACAGATTAAAATAAAAAATAGCTAAAAACCTGATAATATAAATAAAAAAGCTATCCAATTAAAACACTACAATGTAAATAGCATAAAAGCATGTTTTAAAATAAAAGAATAAAAGAACAGTGCACAAACCACATTAAAAGACACTTTTGCATAAGCAGTTAATTGCCAAATGCCTTATTTATTAATTTATTTTAAAAGAGGTCTTCACTTACTGACAGAAGGGGAGCAGAAAGGGTTACATCTTGGCATCCTACAGCCTGGGAACAGCCACCAAGAAGACTCTCTCACATGTCTTCGTTAGAAAAGCCAATGCCAATGATGGGATTGAGAGACATGATTTTATCTGTTCATTTTATCATTGTTCTTGTTATTGCCATATTATGTTTCATGATTTTAAGTTTTGTTGTACTCCAGCTTGGAAAGATTTAATCTTTGAAAGTAGCTTATGAATATTTTAAGTAAGTAGGTAAGCAAGTAAGTAGTCTTACCTCACAGGGCTATCAATAAATATCTAAAATTGAAGAAAGAAAAGAATCAAAGCGTTCCTCCCTGCCACCCATGTTTAATCGCTGTTCTTCATCTGCAGGACATGAGAATCCCACAGTGTTGTGTCCAATACCCTTTTGGATCTACCTTTGTCACTAGTGTGCTTTATTTTTTTCCAAAGACCAATCCATTTGACACAGATATGCACACAATGTGATACCTTACTACTTGACTACTTAAGGCTGTATATGGCATTCAGTTGAATGACCTGGAAAGCATCCTGCTTTGTATAATGTAAAGTGATACGAAATACTATCTGGGATGACACATTCGCTGACTTGTTGCTGAAGTCTTCAAGTGACATTTTTTTCCTGTGTTTCATCCTGTATGTCAATGTGGCTTATGAAACAGAGGAGAGGCAACCTATGTGAATAAACAATAGCCAATCTATCCAAGGGTGCATCTGTTGTTGTTAACTGCCCTCGAGCCTATCTCATCTCATGGCAATCCTATGAATGAGCCATCTGCAAGATGCCCTGTCCTCAATCTCTTTGTTCAGGGCCTGCAGGCTCAGGACAATGTCCTCCCTGATTGAGTCTATCAACCTAACATGTGATCTTTTTCTCTTTCTGCTGGCTTCCATCTTTCCTGCTACCATTGTCTTTTCTAATGATTCATTTTTCCTCATGATGTGGTCAAAATACAAGTCTCAATTTTGCCGTCTTTGCTTCCAGAGAGAATTCAGGTTTGATCTGTTCTAAAACTGAAGTGGAAGCTGCAATAAAAGAAATGGCAAAAAACAAGACTCCAGGAACAGATGATATACCAATAGAACTATTGCAATCCACACTGACAGAGTCAACTCTAGTGCCAACCAACATATGTCAACAGATATGGAAAACAAACTGATGGCCAACAAATTGGAAGCAATCAGTATACATCCCTATCCACAAAAAAGGAGACACAAGAGACTGCAGCAACTATAGAACCATAGCACTAATCTCCCATTCAAGGAATTTTTTTTAATTTAATTTTCTTTATTACGACCATTCGGTCAGCACAGGGTTACAATAAAACACATCTTAGTTGTATACAGTAATTCATTACAGGAACTTGTTGGATACTACAGACAAACAAATCCTGGTTTAAACAAAGAAAAACAGAAATGGGGCAATATATTTATCTATACACCATAACAATTAAAGATCCTAATAGCCTTTGTAAGATAAAAAGATATCACCTCATACATAGCTCTAATCGTATGATACTATCCCTAGGGCACATTGTTCACCAGCTACAGTCATTCCCTTTAGTTGGAAGAAAGAGAAGCCTATACAATATTACTAATTAGTTACTGCGCCCTTCTCTGCGTTATAGGCTGACCACATTAATCACACTTATACAGCAACTGAGTCACCTATTGGCACTTATAAGCCAACAAATACACTACGGCCATACCCCCTGACACTTTTTATCTTTACAATTAGATTAAACCAATAATAATAATAATGATAGTAATATTAATAAAGTTAATTTATTATTAGAATTACAAAAAAACAACAACAAACCACCGACTGATTAGTATATAGATTAATATATAGACTAAAAAGTAGACTATAAATTTACATTTCCAGCCGAAATTTAACTAAACAGTAATAAAATGTTCATTTATCAATTGAGGTCGCGTTTTACAAACAATATAACAAAATTTAGCCATCATATGAGATACTGTATGTTCATTGTTGTCTAATAAGAAGCGTAGATAAAAAGAATCAGATTTACCTGGGAGTTTGCTTAATAATGGGCTAATCAATTGATGGCGAGCATCCCTATAAAATTGACAATAGAGTAGGACATGCTCATTAGTTTCAACAGCACCTGAACCACATGGACAGAGACGCAATTCAAACGGTATTTTTTTAAATCTACCGTCCAGCATGGCAGTAGGCAGCACATTAAAATGTGCCAAGGTTAAAGCCCTTCTAAACTTCGGAAGAGTAACCTGAAATAGATATGGAGCTGGGACAGAGGCCGAAATTTGTGAGCCAAACAAAACATATTTAGAAAGGGTAGCAGAATCTACACGTCCTTCTGCTTCTATAATTTTTTGTTTGATGATGGATTTGGCTTTATCAGCATCAAGCTTTAGAAGTTCATTTTTGTTAAAGCCTAACTCATCTAGTTTCTTATGGATAGAGGTTTCCCATGTAGATTTAAAGGGATCCGAAAAAATTAAATTTGTCAACCTCCCAGGGATTTTATGCAATTTTTGCCAATAGGTGAGTATACTAATCCACAAACTAGACTCTATTTTAATAGTCCCAGCCTCCCTTCTAAGGAGAGCATTCGGAACGCAATGGCCAACCTGTAAAATTCTCCTAAGAAACTTAGTTTGGACACGTTCAAATGCATTGATGTTACTGTATGGACCTAATTGAGCTCCATAGAGGAGTTGAGGGCGAACCTTGGCATCGAACAATTTAATAGCGGCCGGAATATACTGAGCGCCTTTAGTAAAGAAAAACCTTAAAATTGCTGTTATAGTTCTTTGAGCATTACTAATGACAAGTTCAGAGTGAGCAGTTCTCCTACCAGAATGGTGAAAAACAATTCCTAAATATTTGAAGATCTTAACCTGCTCTATGTGCTGTTTATCAAGTGTCCATTGTATCAGTTTAGGTCGATAAGCAAAAGTAAGAATCTTGGTCTTAGAATAGTTAACTAATAGTTTCTCCTCTTTACAAAATGAAGCAAGAGAATTTAAAGATCTTTTAAGTCCTATGGGGATAACGAGAGAATGACAACATCATCCGCATAGAGCAACAAATTGATATGCCTATTAGCTAGCTTTGGAGGATGGAAAGAAAGATTATTCAAGGCAGAAACTAGAAAATTAATATAGAAATTAAATAAAGTAGGAGCCAGGACACATCCCTGTCTTACACCCGTCTTAACAGGAATTGCCTTGGAGACATGTCCTTGAGGACTACATCTAACCTTGATATTAGAATTCTCGTGGACCTTAATAAGAAGCAGAAGAAGTCGTTTATCTATATTAGTACACAGTAATTTTTCCCACAACCTAAATCTATTAACTGAATCAAAAGCGGACTTAAAATCTATAAATGCCGCATATAGAGGCTGACCATAATGAAGATATTGTTCAATAAGATAATGCAATATCATTGCTTGATCAATAGTGGAGCGTCCAGGCCGAAGGCCTGCCTGTTCGGCCATCAAAATATCCTCAGACTCCAGCCAGTCTAAGAACTTATTTAAGAAATGTTTTGTGCACAGCTTCCTCACCACACTCAAGAGACTAATCGGTCGAAAATTGAACGGATCAGTTCTATTGCCTTTTTTGTAGATCGGAATGATAATGGCCATGCCCCAGTCTTTTGGTATGGAAGCAGATCTGTCAATGGCTGTAAATAATTTAGAAAGTACTGGAACCCACCATTCCAGATTATTTTTGAGTACTTCACCGGTTATGAAATCAACACCGGGGGCATGTGCCGGTTTGAGTTGGGTGATAAGACTCTTAGTCTCGGAATGCGACACTGGTGACCAAGGGGGGAGGGACAAAACCTGTGTCATAAGGTCCGATACTAATGGGCTAGAATTGTTCTCAGGAGAGTCATAAAGATTGACAAAGTGACTTTCCCATATATTAGCTGGGATCTGAGCTATAAGATTATCTGCATTTTTAATAAACAAAGGAGCAACCTCTTTCCAAAACAGATTAGGGTTGTTTGTACTGACTGTCATTATTAGTTTATTCCAAGAGTCTATCATGGCTCCCTTTTTCTTTTGTCTTATTAAGAGCTTATATCTTTTCTTCTGTTCCAGAAGTTCGGATACAGGAAATTGTTTTGGATCTAATTTATGTTGTTTAAACAAATATTTAAGGTGTGCCCATATTTCTTTGCACTCTGAATCAAACCAGCTCTGATGACGCAGTGGTTTGTGTCTAACAAAATTACTTTTAGAAACTGTAAGTAATGGTTGTAAAGAACTAATTAACATATTGTAATTTGACAGTATTACAGAATCCAGATTAGCATCCATTATTGTAGAAGAAAGCAACTTAATTGGATCACTTGAAAGAAATTTAGTAAGAATATCAGACAGCTGAGGTGACCATTTGACTCGAATTGGACTAATATCATTAGTAAAAATTGAGATCTTATCAAGAGGCAAGTTAAGGCTGTCCTGAAATTTTAAACACAAAAAGACTGGAAAATGATCACTATCGGGTCTGCTAACAACAGTAAACTTAAAAATATGAGAAATTAGATTTGGAGAAATCCCCATATAATCAAGAACCGATAGACTGGCACCAGTCCAGTGTGTATATTCGGCTGGGTGGTCATCTTTAAAGCTACCGTTTAAGATAATTAGATTTAATTCATCAAAAGAGCGAGCTAAACAAAGGCCCTTAAAATCGCAAAAAATATCTTTTGATTTACGACGCATTAAAGGTGGGATGACTATAGGAGACGGAGGTTGACAATTGTATTTAGCATACAAAGATGCATCATCGGCACCAAGCCTGGCATTAAGATCCCCGGCAACAATAAAATTAGCTGTTGGCATCTCAAACATCAAATTTTTAATAAAGGAATTAAGTTTGTTCCATATTTTAAGTATTTTAGCCCGGCCTTGAAGTGGGGGAATATAGATATTAATTAAATATAATAGATTGTTATTAAACTTCAAGAGGACAGCTAGGGCATTCTGCTCAAAAGCAGAGACCTTAATTATTTGAACCTTTAGTGCCAAAGATATCAACACTCCTAAGCCGCCACATAATCTCCCATTGCCTTTACCGGAGATTGCATTTAAGCCCATAAATTTATACCCCTCTATGGATATCTCTTCGGCAAGCCACGTTTCTTGCAAGAGAATAATTTTGTGTCTACAGACAAAAGGCATAAAGGTAGGGTCTCTACATCTGGGTCTCCAACCAGCTACATTCCATGAAATGATAGATAAATAAGACCGACCAATTGAATGTCAATTGCCTGGGGCTACAAACTGTTCTTGAGATTTAGAGACTTGCGATTTATTGACAGTTGTATTTCCTTTAAATGTGTTTCCCTTCTCTGGTGCTGAACTATTCAAGCTATCAAATACACTCTGCTTAAGTGTTTTTACTGCAGGAGAGTTAGACTTAAGATACTTCATCTTCTTGATCTTAGATGATTGAATATCCATATTGGACTTAGGGGGAGGAGTATTTAGAGTTATTAATTGCATAGACTCACTACGTTGTCCAGTCTTATGGTTAGAAGAAATTTGAGTTAATGGGATGAGTGGATCCACCAGACTGTCCATTGGATCTTTGGGAGACATATACATTAAAGGGATCATATCATCCCCCTCCTCGCCTATACGCTGTTTTAGTCCGTTTTTGGATTGTAACAAAGGGTCTGATGAAGGACAACTAATGGGTAACAAGTCCTGAATTGACTTAGTTGCCAAAGTTACTGACATTAACATAGTTTTGACAGCTTCGAACCTATTTAGCACTTGCCTTTGTTCCTCATTAGAAAGGGAGCCAAACATCTCGGCCAATTTTCCATCATCATCAAGAAGACTCTCAGAAATTGATATTAACCCCCTGTCATCTTCATTGTGGTTCACTTTTTGGTGGAGAGCTTCCCGTCTAGAGAAAGATTTAAACAGAGGCTGGATATTTGGGTTACAGAAGACACGTACTGGTATGATTGAGAATTCCTTGAATGAACTCCTATTTTTCAATATCAGAGAAGGTATTGTTGCATTATTAAACCTCAAAACAATTCTCTTGAAATTATTATAAGAAGGTAACGAATCAATTCCAAGTAGCTCGCTATAATGCAAATGACGATGTAAGAGAAGAGATAATGAATGTAATATAACAAGCTTGTTATGCCATCTAGCATAGTTATGATTGTTAGCTACTAATAATGCTATGCTGTTTGGCTTTAGTACAATCTTGTCATTATTCCCAACTTTAACATTATTTTGGGTTTGTTTAGAGTCTTTTTTGTTAGTTAATGCTCCTGATTTTAATGGGTATTTAGGCTTAGTCATCAGATCTTTCAATCTATCGAGTTTCTGGTCTATACTCGTTAATTTGTCAAAAATAGCTATTACTGTTCTAGCAGTGAGTAGGCAATTTCTTGCTACGGTGTCTAAATCAGTCGTATAATTAATACCAGTATCAAGGCCAATATCTGGAGCAGGCTCTTCATGTAAAGAGAGAGAAGATGTTTCAGAAATGGACTTATTATTGTCATTAAACAAAAGTAGCTCATCCATTTTCAGTTGTTTCAGGGTAGTAGCAGCCTCCAATAGATTTGAGTTCATTGCACTCATTCCTGAATTCTTAGTGGGTTTCTTAATCCTTTTAACATTAGTACGGACTTCTTTATTAGCTGACCTCCTCTTCCACTTAATGCTATTTTTGGTTACCATATTTTCGTAGATTATCCCAATAAATGACCAAACTTGACTAATAGACCCCAATCAAAATTATTAAATACTAATGAACCCCAATCAATTATTAAAAATGTAAAAAATATAAAATATATAAAAATATATAAAATGTATATATGTAGATATAAAAAATACAGATAATAACAAATAATAATAATAATAATAATAATAATAATAATAACAACAACAATAATACTATATAAAATCCCTAATTATTCTGTAATTAGAAAAACACCCAGAAGTGCTTGAAGCACTTCAAAGCGGTTACGGAGTCGCAGAGTAAATAAACCTTTGTAGCACAAGAGAAAACTTGCTGCTAATTGGAAGGGGAGGGGCACGCTCAACCCAGGTGTGTTGGCTTCCCTCCTTCTTCTACAATCACCCAGAGGGAGGGGGAGCGGGTGTGGCCCTGGAGCGCGGCCTCTCTCTCTCTCCTTCTCTCACACAGCCGTTTGGCTGCTGTTTACCGGGGAGGGAGAGAGCGTGGATGGGGCCCTGGAGCCCTGGAGCCCTGGAGCAAGGCCGCCCGCTCGCCACTGCCGCCGCCACCGCCGCCGCCGCAAAAGGCTCGCTGGGGCCTTTTATATAGGCCCAGTTCTTCCGGCCGTTTGGCCGCTGCTTGCCGGGGAGGGAGAGAGCGTGGGTGGGGCCCTGGAGCCCTGGAGCAAGGCCGCCCGCTCGCCACTGCTGCCGCCCGATTCAAGGAATTTTGAGCATCATTCAAGGAAAATTATGCTCAAAATACTGCAACACAGACTCCAACCACACATGGAGAGAGAATTTCCAGAGGTCCAAGCAGGGTTCAGGAAAAGAAGAGGCACTAGGGATCACATTGCAAATATACAGTGACTATAATGGAGCATAGCAGGGAGTTACAAAATAAAATCAGTGTGTACTTTATAGACTATAGTAAATCCTTTGACTGCACACATCATGAAAGGCTGTGGAATGCCCTTAAAGACATGGGAGTGTCAACACATCTGATAGTCGTAATGAGAAATCTGTACTCAGGACAAGAGGCTACTGTCAGAACAGAACACAGAGAAACAGAATGGTTCCCAATTGACAAAGGAGACAAACAAAGCTGCATCTTATCACGCTATCTATTCAACTTATATGCAGAACATATTGTAAGGAAAGCAGGCTTGGACATGGAAGAGGGAAGAGTGAAAACAGGAGGTAGAAAAATCAACAATCTGAGATATGCTGACAACACCAACACTAGCAGAAAACCTCACAGACATGGAACAACTACTAAGAAAGATCAAAGAGGAAATGCAAAAGTAGGCTTACTGTTGAACATAAAGAAAACAAAAATAATGACCACAGAGAACTTACACATATTCAAACTACACAATGAGGAAATAGAAATAGTAAAAGAGTTCTCATATCTGGGATCAAACATTGATTGGAATGGGGACTGCAGCCAGGAAATCAGGAGATTAAGAATGGGGAGGGTGGCTATGAAAGAACGAGAAAAGATCCTAAAATGCAAAAACATACAACTGAGCATAAAAGTCAGAATCATATAAGCCATTGTATTCCCTATTACAGGGGTCGGCAACCTATGGCCCGCAAGCCACACCCGGCCCGCCGGCCCCTGCTGACCAGCCCCCGCCAACCCCCACTGCCACCACCGCCGACCCCTGCTGTGTGCATCACGGCCACCATTTTGTTTGCCAAAATGGCAGCCGTGACTCGTTTGCGCATGTGCAGTACTCCTGCGCATGTGTAAACGAGTCGTGGCCACCATTTTGGCAAACAAAATGGCGGCCGCAACGCACGTGGCGGCAGCGGCGGCAGATGTGCACGCGTGATCATGCACGCCACCATTTCCCCCCACACACTTGGCCCACCGGAAGACCTGGGGACCAGCGACCGGCCCCAGGTATGTGAACGTTGCCGACCCCTGCCCTATTACCATGTATGGATGTGAGAGCTGGACAGTCAAGAAAGAAGATAGGAGGAAAATCAATACATTTGAGATGTGGTGCTGGAGAAGAGTGCTGAAGATTCCATGGACAGCCAAAGGGACAAACAAATGGGTCCTAGAACAGATCAAGCCAGAAATATCCTGAGAATCCAAGATGACAAGACTTAGACTGTTGTACTTTGCACATATCATAAGAAGGCATGAATCATTGGAAAAGACAATAATGTTAGGAAAGGTGGAGGGAAGTAGAAAGAGAGGAAGGTCACATGCTAGATGGATGGACTTTATTAAAGAGACCATGAATAAATTTGCAGGTGCTGGGCAGAGCAGTAGAGGACAGAGAGGCCTGGAGAGGTCTCATCCATAGGGTCGCCATGGGTTGAGACCAATGTGAAGGCAGTTAATAACAACAAATAACTCTTTTTTTGTATTCTTGGCCATCTATGGTATTCTCAGTACTTTACTCCAGCAGCAAATGTGTTGATTTTCTTTTTATTGACTTTTTTTTTTTACTGTCCAGCTCTCACATCGTATGTGGTGATGGGGAATATAATGGCTTGGATGATCCTCACTTTAGTTTTCAGAGTTATGTCTTTACATTTTATGATATTATCCATTTCTTTCATAGCAGCCCTTCCCAGTCCTAGGTGTCTTCTGATTTATTGACTGCAGTCTCCATTCTGAACAATATTTGAACCAATGTACGGGACTCTTTGACAATTTCAATTTTCTCATTGTCTAGGATGAATTCTTGTAGATCTTCAATGATCTTTATTAATTCATTAATTCATTAACTTTTATTTTCAGCATAAATTCAACCTTAGCACTTTCCTCCTTGACCTTCTTCAGTAATTGCTCCAGATCTTTGTTTCTTTCTGCTCATAGTATTGTGTCATTTGCATATCTTGTTAATGTTCCTTCCACCTATCTTTACTCCTCCTGCCTCTGAGACAAAGCCTGCTCTGTGTACTATATTTTCTGAATATAGATTGAATAAATAGAGTGATAGTATGCAGCCTTGCCTGACCCCTTTGCCAACTGGAACTATTCTGTCTCTCCATATTCCATTCTTAAGGCCACTTCTTGTTCTGTGTATAGATTACACATCAGGGAAATCAGATGTAGTGGCACTCCCATTCTTCTAAGGGCAAGCCACAACTTTTCATGATCTCTGCAGTCAAAGGCTTTGCTGTAGTCAACAAAGAACATGCAGATTTTCTTCTGGAATTCCTTGATGCACTCCATAATCATTTTTTTTTTGGTAATGTGATCCCTACTACCTCTTCCTTTTCAGAAAGGGTGCATCTAAATGGTAGAAATAATGCAGTTTTACACTACTTTAATTGCTATAGCTCCATCCTATGAATCCTAGGATTTGGGGTTTTGCACAGTTTTTAGCCTTCTCTGCCATAGAGTGCTGGTGCCTCACAAAACTACAGATTTTTGAACATGGAATGTGAGAAGCATGAGCCAAGGGAAGCTAGACATAGTGAAAATGGAAATGCAATTGTTCTGTGTATAGATGAACACAGCAGTACTGTGGTGAGTGAGTTAAAATGGACAGGAATGAGCCACTTTGAATCAGACAACCACACGATGTTCTACTCAGGGAATGAAAAGACAATTAAAACAGGGTGGCATTCATAATAAGAAAAGATGTTGCAAAAGCAGTCAGAGGATACAATACAAAATCAGACTGAATCATCTCAATAAGGCTCCACAGGAAATCTATGGATATCACCATAATTCAGGTATATGCACCAACCACTGAGGCAGAACAAGAAGAAATTGATAGAAATTTTTATAAAGGAGTACAGGAAGAAATTAACAACACACCAACACAGGATGTCAAGCTGATCACTGGAGATTGGAATGCAAAAGATGGAAGTAAAGAAGAATCAAAAACTGTAGGCAGATTTGTCCCAGGCAAAGGAATGAAGGAGGTGAGTGTCTGATAGATTTTTGTGAAGCCAACTACCTATTCATTGCAAACACATTTTTCATACAACCAGAGAAAAGGTTATACACATGGACATCACCAGATGGCCAACACAAAAACCAAATAGATTACATAATTGGAAGTAAACGATTGGAAGTAAAAGATGGCGAAGCTCCATACTGGTGGCCAAGACTAGACCAGGTGCTGATTGTGGCACAGATCATGAACTACTAATTTCAAAAATAAAAGTAAAACTCAAGAAGAGAACAAATCCAGTGTTCATACCAAAATACAATTTAAACAACATTTCCACAGAATTCATTGACAATATAAGAAACAGATTTGCAGTACTAAGAATCGTAGATTGTGAACCGGAAGAGCTTTGGTCTGAAGCCTGGGACATAATAAAAGAGGAATGCATAAAGAGACTTCCAACAGGCAAAAGGAAAGTGAAGAAACCATGGATGACAGATAAAATGGCACAAGCTATAAAGGAAAGAAGAGAAACAAAACAAAAAGGAGATAAGAATAAACTAAGAACCATGAATGCAACAGTACAATGGTTAGTGAGCAAAGATAAGGAAAATTACTACAAAGACAAATGTAGCGAAATAGAAGACAACAACAAAAGAGAAGAATGAGAGACCTATTCCACAAGATTCAAGAAATCAAGGGAAAGTTCAAACCAAGGATATTTGTAGGAACTGGGCAGAGCAGTAGAAGATAGGAGGGCCTGGAGATGACTCATCCATAGGGTCACCATGGGTTGAGATAGACGCAAAGGCAGTTAACCACAACAGGATAGAGCCATGGCAGTTAAAGTGGTGTCAAACTGAATTATTTTCTACAGGGCAGATGGACCCTAGATGTATTTGAAATACTTTTTCAATTCAGAATTTTGGAGGGTTGTGACAATTGGAGGAGAGGGCTGGGTGGGATAAGGACTAGTTGGGAACCCTGCAGTCTATATTCAGTTTATGGCAACATGACTCCATCCTGGTTTAGGTGATGGAACTCAAGAGTACTCAGTGAATAAATAATATGATGTTGTTCACTGCCCTCAAGTTGATCCCGACACATGGTGACCTCGTTGATGAGACATCTCCAAGACCCCTTGTCCTCCACTGTTCCACTTAGTTCCTGCAAATTCATATCTGTGACCTCCCTAATGGAGTCCATCCTTATAGCATCCAGCCTTCCTCTCTTTCTACTTCCCTCCACCTTCCCAGCATTACTGTTTTTTCCAATGCCTTCTCATGATGTGTCCGAAGTACGACAGCCTCAGTTTTGTCTTCTAAATAATATACAAGCCTGCAATTTGCCCACACCTATTTTAAAGGAAGAAGCCTTTAAACTTTTGTTTTGGAAACCTTAAAATGTATATCCATAATGCAGGACACAAACAAAAGAATTCTTATATTCAAGGAGACTCTTTCATACAAATGTCGCTGTGATTGAGGAACACAAACTTGCCAACTTGCTGAAATCAGCTTAATGCCTATTACTAGAAGAGGGAGAGGCTGCATGCTAGAACTGCATTTGCTTGGTCAGATGAATTGCTGTGGCTGGCCTCCTTCATCTTTAGTCATATCAGATGCTATTTAATTTGGTGAGTCATCCCACTGAAATTAATGAAATCACTCTCATTTGAAAGAAGAATTTGGCACAGGGATGCGTTATTATGTGTGGGAGATAGATAAAATCTTGTTCCTGATAGTTAAGGTGATCAAAGAAGCTATAAATATTGCCTTTGTCTTTGATGAAGGCAACATTTATAATTTGCTTTCCTTTCTTGGGGTTTTTGCACTCACTTTACATAACAAACATGATAGAAATCAGTTGAAAATGAGGTTGGATAGAACTAGCATATACCCACCTTGAAGGTTTCTGTTATCAGGCTGTAGGCCTGTTCACATCAACAAGGGTGTGGTGAACTCTTGTAGCAGTATCCTTGTCCTGTCAGAAGGATTTGTAGACCCTACAGACTGTCATTTGTGATGCGCAAAGATGCAGTGATTATTGTGAAGTAATTCCTCATCAAAGCAGCTTGAAGTGCAGTCCTGCTCTGTGGAAGGACCAGAGCATGATTAGGTTCCTTTTGTGGACTGCCACTCCCAGAACTTCCCACCCATCAGGGCCAGTAATTCTGACAGTAGTAATCTATTTTATTTAAAGTACCAGGAAGGGCTGTAGTATTCACTCCTCAGGTGCAGAAGAGCTCCATTCCACAAGGTACATATGGAAGCTTAATTGGGTCATCATGCACAGGCAGGGGAATTCTGGGACAGATGCAGTCCTTCCCCAGCATTGGATCTCTTCCAACCTGTCATCAGGACTATCTGGCTTCCATCATGATACTGACCTCCCTCATGCTGGTATCTGGTTCCCCTCATGGTACAGGGAGGGATGATTGTGATCTAGGAATGGGGGAGATGATTGTCATGGACAGATGATCTCTTGCTCAGGTTTAGACTTGCTGAGACTCAGAGCCTTTGCAGGGATGAGGGACCCATTAAGATGGTCTGCCTGAGGTGGCTTATGGATCCAGAGGGATTCCTGATAGCTCTTGGGGAATTATTTTGCTTATGATCCTGTCAAAGCCCTGGCTGATCTCTAGAATGGGGAAATAACCAGGGCCATGGACACAATTGTTCCTAAGTTTCTCTTCTCATGGAGTGGATATAAACCAGCACCCTGATTTGCTAAGTAGCTGGCAGCAGTGAAATGGATGAGATGGAGATTTGAGTGACAGAGGCAGAAAACTCAGAGTGCCCCAGCATGTATGAAGGAGGCTGTGGTAAAACTTCTTCTAAAAAAGCATTCCCTGGATCCTAACATACTGGATAACTAAAGACTACCCTCCAACATTCCATTTATGGGCAAGGTATTAGGGTGTGTGGTAGCTTCTCAATTTCAGAGATTGAGGTCATCATGCACCTGGATGGGGCATATTATCTAGCAGCCTCGGCAGACGACCAATAGGGTCGTCTCCGAGGCAAGGAAGAGGAGGGGCAGCCGCACGAGCGGTGCCCCTTCCTCCTCCCAAGGTTGCTCTCGGAGCTGCCGGCCCTCTGCACGGCCGGCGCGCCGAGGGCAACCTCCCGCCGCAGTGTCCTCACACGCTGCGGCGGAAAAGCCAGGGAAAGTGCGCCTGACGCATTTAGGGTGCACTTTCCCTGGCTTCTGAAAGGAGCGCCAATTTGGCGCTCCTTTCAGGGACACCGCCGGTGCGCCGCTGTGCGAGTGCCTCGCTCCAGTGGCACACCGTCCCAGGGCGTCCCCGACGCCCTGGTCTGTATCCCCCCTAGATCTATGATTCCTAAAGTGGGTGATATGCCCCCCTGGGGGCAGTGAAAGAACTCAGGGGGGCAGTGAGGTAGAAAGGGGTGCATTAGAGGAGCAGTGAACGAAAAGGAGGGCAGCAGGGAGCCTTCAGCCAAAGTACTGGTGTGCAGGAAAGACAAGGGGAACCAGCGGTCTTTAGGACTATGGTGGGGCAAAGATTACATTAAACTTCTCAGGGTCCCCAGAAAACCACAACAGAGCCTCTTTGATCATTTTGTGTGGTGGTGTCTCCCTCTCTTTGCCTGCCCATGTGAGTTCACTCCCTTACCAGGATCTTTCACTAGTAGTGGCAACTGGGAAACTTGTGTGAAGCTTGAGCACAGGGCATTTCTTCTGTAGCTCAGAGCAGCACCATTTTGGGACAAACAGGAGCAAAGAGTGGGGGGGGGGGAGAAGTGGCAGCAAAAAGGAGCTTTCAAATTTGGGGCCCTGCTTAAACTTTGTTTGCTGGGACTTGGCTAGCAGGATGAAACTGCATTGCTGCTCCTGCTTTCTTTCATCAGACAGGCTAAGAGAAGAGGTAGTAGAAGAAACCAGCCGACATAAACACTTCTTTGGATATTGAATTGTCATGGAGGCAAGAAAATACCCAACTCACACAATGCATGGTATCCCTTTTAAATCTTGTGTGCATGACACTTGTAAGCACAGTTGTCTCTCAGTTTTTGTGGACTTGAAGTTTGCAACCCTTGCTTATCCGTGAGGGAAGAATGGAGGGGCATAAAATGGGGTGCGCACCCATGGTGCATGTCTGCTTGCCCCCATGGCCATGTGCCTCCATTCAAGCCAATAGGGCTTGATTATCTGTGTTTTTCCTTTTTTGCTGGGGTGGTGGTGGTCCAGAACAGATCCCCCATGAAAAAAGAGGGGTGACTGTATACTGTGGTCCCTCCCTGTAGTGGGGAGTGACTGTACTACCTCCTAATTGCAGATCCCATAATCCTATGAATATTCGTTGGTAAAGAAATGTTATTCATCACATAATAAAACACATTCTCTTATTTAGTATTACTTCATTTCTTCCAGGTCTGAAGTCTAGACTTAAATTGGATACTGAAATTAATGCCTGCCTTGAATTATGTTCTTCAAGCTATTACATTCTAGTCATGATCGACATCTGAAAAACAATCTGCCCTTAGACATTAGAGCTTGATGAGAGGTCTTGAGACTTTAAAAGAAATAAGAACATAGATGTCATGGAGGATATTTGTCTCTTGTTAGCCACATTTCCTCTGAAAATCACCATAGCAAATAGGGTTATCAGGTTTCCAACATCCAAAAGCTTGAGACTCAAGAGTTGGAACTGGATGATGTCATAAGGTAGGCTTGGTGATGTCATGAGACAGGACCTGGTGATGCCATTATGTTTTTGCACTACTTAAATAAAAATATTCTGGGTTTATCTGGTTTGTGGACAGAAATAAGGTTATAGGTGAATGGGGAAATTTGCCCTGGATCTCAATAAAGGAACAATCACTTTTCTCGCTTCTTACATATAGCATGAAACTCTGCTCTGCCCCTGCTATATTGCTTATCAAAGTCTCTTTCTCACATTTTGTAGGAGGTAGCAGCATGTCTCCCAATATCATATTCCTTTTTGGCCCCATAAACTCTTGACCAGCCCTAGTCTGATCCTTTGAAGAAGCTAATGGGATAAACCCAATTGTTAGTCTGTACCAGAGTAGACTCCTGCATCAATGTAATTTACCTAATTCTTGATTTACCAATTCCAGTTGATTCAATGAGTCTGCTTTAACTTGGCTGAAAAAATGAATGTAAAATGCACAGGTTTGCCAGAATGTTCTCAGATTTACCTCATTACTCTGAGAACAAACCCCAGACCTTCCTATATTTTATAGAAAAAAACAAGGACACATGTGGCCAATTAACATCAGAGTGTGATCAAGATGGCAAACATCATTAATGAGGAAAAACACACAAGCTAAGTGAGGGCCTTTGCAGACTGCCATAAATAGTGCAAATTGAGTCCACTTTAAGGGTTAGGGTTAGGGAATCATGGGAACTGTATTTTATTGTGGCACCAGAGCTCTCTGACAGAGAAGGCTCAATATCTCAGGGGGGAAAAACAATTCCCATGACTCCCTAGCACTAACCCTAATCCTTAAAGTGGATTCAATTTGCACTATTTCTGGCAGTCTGCAAAGGAAAGTCTGCAGGAGTTTGCTTTTGCCCAAGCCTAGTGGGAAGGACTGGATTCCCACTAGGCTTGGATTCCCTCTTCTCCTCTCTCCACACTGAAATGCAGTACAACCTACTTTTGTACTTTCAACTAGTTTGCAGCAATTGAAGCTGAGGACAAAAGGGACAACTGGAACAAGGGGGAAACTGGGACATTTGAAAAGCAGCTGAAAAAGTGGAATGGCAGAAAATTATTGGGACTGTCCCTGCCAAATCAGCACAGTAGGATGTTTGGAATGCTCAAACGTGAGACTCCCAGACATTGTCTGAGTCCTAGAAATCTTGGTTTTCATTTTTTTTTTCTGTAAAGAATCAGCAAGGCTCTTATGTTCAAGTTTCCCTGTTGTAGCTGCAGTTTGTGGGCTGTTACATGTTTCTTGTCCTAGATATTACCAAGAAGGCATATGGGTCTATGGATCTAGAACAGTTATGTGTTTTCTGTGACATTCCTGTAAACCCAGAGAAACAGGTTGTTCTCTTGTATGTGACTAACCAGAAACAGCCTTTAAATGTTTCTGAGAACAGATGATTTATCAAAGGCACCTAGTGACCAATGTACAATAGCTGTCATTGCTGCAATTGAATTACTGTCCCCATGTAGTGTTCCATGCCCCTGGCTCCGTATACCATTACAGAATATGAGAGAGTATTGTATTCCTGTCACTTCTTTTGACATATGGCATCAGAAAATGCTTTCCCTGAACCACCGCTTGCACCCATTTCCTCCTGACGCACTGACAATGAGAACAAAAGAGGATCATGTTCAGCAAAACAGCAAGTTTGTGTTCAATACAACTCTTTTTCTCCTGTGGTGGGACCCACCTTAGAAAGGAGTGGTGAAGAACAATGAATGAATCCAGGCCCAAATGTCAGAGTGGCACTTGTGCTATAGTCTGAGAAGAATATTGCTCATGCTTACACCTACTGCATTTATCTAGCAAAGGAGTGGACAAAGTAAAGCCGCCATTTCTGTAGCTCCTGCACCATTCTTCACTTCCTCAATCACACCATACCATCCTACTGTTCCATCTGTCCCAATAAAGTGTGTTCAGGGATGGTCCACCCATCTAGAATCCATTTGATCAATATGGGTATGGGTATCAACATGTATGACTCCTACAGGGACATTCAAATGACATTGAGCACACCTTTAGTCCCACAATACTGGGACATTTGACAGTAAGTACTAAGAAAGTGGTTTCTATGAAGAAGGGGGGGGATCTCCCTTTTTGCACATATCGTGGCTCTCCTGTGTTTAGGGCAGAATCAGGGACAGGTCTAATATGATATTCTGCAATCTTATTGAGTGCTTCCAGATGGAGCCTTTTATCATGCAGTCACCCTGCCTCCTTTGTGGAATTTTCAGTGAGTCCAAGAGAACCTCATGCCCTCCAGCGTTCCTGGCTTGGTAGGGAGAGTCTCGATTAATCTTCTGACATGCTATTTTTCAGCTGCTTTTAAAATGTTCCAGTTTCTCTCTTATCCTCCCACTTTCCCCATTCATCCTGGCTTAATTCAATTGCTACAAACTGAGTTCAAAGTGCAAAACTAGTTTGAATTCTCTTATCTCAGCAATGGGAGAGGAAAGGAGGGGCAGAATTTTGCCCTTCCTTGAAGACTCAGGGAAAAACAAACTTTTCCTAGGAGTTTATTACACGGGAAGAAATTAGGAGTTTAAACAGGAGTTCAAATAAGGAGTTTAAGTTAGGTGTAATAAACCCCTCATACACAAAACTCAAACAGAGCAAAATGTTTTTGCTTGTTGGTGTTTTTTTTTTTTTTTGTTTTTTTTTTTTTGCTGCTTGTGAAAAAAGTATTGATCTTTGCTTTCTTTAATTAAAGGTGAAAAATCTTGGGGTGGATGATAATCTTTTTCAATGGGGTGTCTTTTCTTCTTGAGGATAAGAATATGTGCAAATAGCCTTTACTTCACATTTCTATTCCAGAAGGTACTAGCAAGTGAAATCCAACATAAAAATAATGGGTGCCCAGCATTGTTGTTATATGCCTTCAAGTCATTTCTGACTTATGGTGACCCTAAGGCAAGCCTATCACAGAGTTTTCCTGGCAATATTTATTCTGGTGTTTTACCAGTGCCTTCCCCTAAGACTGAGTGAGTATGACTTGCCTAACGTTACGCAGAGAGATTCCATGGCTGAGCAGGGATTTGAACCCCAGTCTCCAGAGTTATAGTCCAACACTCAAACCACTACACCACATTGGCCCTATGCCTAACATGCTATCTTTATATGTAGACATGTGGTATTTATCCTCCTGCTGTTCACTTTACATCATCAACGAGGTCAAGATTTTCTGAAGTCAAAATCTGCATTTCTAATAAATATATTTTTGAAATGTCCAAATCTTCTGCAAGCTTTTAATAGTGGCTTCCAATGACTCATGCTTAATCAAGGACAGCTTTCATACATTTTCCTGGAAACTGTGAAACTTGTCTGAAAAGAGATACTAATTCTGTCCTGATTTCATACCTCTTGCACTTCATTTCATTTTTATATTCATGGAATGGGTATAACGGTGCTTTGTCAGGTACATAATCCATCACCTCAAATTAACATCTATAGCAATATAGAGTCACAGGTCTTTGTCCTATATTAACAGTTCCTGGAGCTCCCAGTGAGGCCACCAGCTGCAGTGTTTCAGATGGCCTTTTGGGGGGAAAACCAATAGAATAAAATCTATACAGCACAGTATGTTTACTCTCTTCTGCAGAATCATTAGTGACAGAATTGCAGCCTGGGGTTGTTTTCTCAGATAAAGGATCAAGTTCAACTGATATGGAAAAGAATATGGAGGACAAAGTTGCAACCTTGTCTCTTTTGAGAGTTCCCTATGAGTATATATCTTCTGCTTTATTTTTTCTTCAGTTTACATATTTTAAAGTATATTTAAAGTGAAAAGCCTTTCAGACAAAAGTGTTGCATGAGAGATTAGTACAGTATTAGCACTTGGAGTTTTGTTTTCTAGTGACCATGCTGTATTGGGCACTCTGGGGAATGTAGTCCAAAAAAGCCACTTTTCCAAGCTTTGCTTAATATATTTTTAGCAAATTGATATGCACATTGACCCCCAAAGTGTGCTGCATTTGAATGATACATGGAGGTGTGTAAGTATATGTGTGTATATGTGTGTGCGCAGACACTCGTATGTATTGTTGTATCTGTGTTACTGTATGTAGTGTTGAAGCTCTACCTCCACTGTTAAGCTGGTATATCTCCACTAGTGTACTTCCACTACTGCAACAAGACATTTTCCATTCTTTCATCCCTCTAAAGTCCTCTGTGCTACTTTGATACCAGTTTCAGTGGATTTCCCAGCCCTCTGAAGCAGATTTTGTGAACATGAGGGTATTATGAAATTCCATCATTCTTGCCCAAGTGGATATGTGGACACTGTTCTTTCTGATTGAAGGTGTCCTCTATTTGAAGGGCTGAGCTATCCATGTGCCATTTAAAGAAAAAGAAGCACAAACAAGAAAGAGGAGAGAATCTTGAAGTTGCCAATCATCCACTATAATAATAATAATAATAATAATAATAATAATAATAATAATAATAAATTTTATTTATAGCCCGCCCCTCTGCGCGGCAATCGGGGTGGGTTACAGCATTTAAAACAACATTTAAAACAGTCAGAGTTAAAACATTCCCTCATCCCACACCCTAACCCTCCTATCCCCTTAAAATAAAATTAAACCAAGAAAGAGTTAAAAACAACAATACAATAAAACAATAAAACAATGGAACAAGGGATCAGCAATAATGAACAGAAGGAAAACTCATCTCCCGTCTAACAGCACTTATTCTGAGAAGGCCTGCCGGAAGAGATCCGTCTTTACTGCTTTTTTAAAAACCATTCCAAAGTCTGGGAGCCATCGCCGAAAAGGCCCTCTGGGAGGTCTGGGACAGCCTGGTCTTCATTGGCTGCAGCAGATTCCTCCCAGAAGACTGAAGTGCACGTGGGGGGTCATATGGGGAGAGGCGGTCCCTAAGATAAGATGGACCCAAGCCATGTAGGGCTTTAAAGGTCAAAACCAACACCTTGTACTGTGCCCGGAAACTAATTGGCAGCCAGTGGAGGGATTTGAGCACAGGTGTTATGTGCTCCCTCCTAGATGTTCCTGTAATTAGCCTGGCTGCCATGTTTTGTACCAATTGCAGTTTCCGGGTTAGGCACAAGGGTAGCCCCATGTAGAGTGTGTTACAGTAATCCAGCCGTGAGGTCACCAGAGCATGTACCACAGCTTCCAGATCCCTCATGTCCAGATAAGGGCGCAGTTGGCGTATCAGCCGAAGCTGATAACAGGCACTCCTTGTCCTCAACTACAGCCAGCCTCAGTTCCCACAACTGCTAGGGATGGAAAGGGTGAGCTGCAAACAGCAAGGCCAGCCACAAACCTTCCTGTAGTTGAAGCACCAGCAAAGCAGAGTCCAGAAATCAGCGTCAGTCAGTCTAAGGTCAGGGCAGGCAGCGATCAGCAAAGGTCCAGTCCGGTCCAAGGTCAAGGCAACAGAGTTCCACAAGGCAAGAGCGAGAGGCACAAAGCAGGAAACAAGGAGCCACACTGACCGTAGTCTCCCAAGGAAACTACAATAAGTCTTGACACTGAGGAAGCCTCTTGCAACTGTTTAAATAGTCAAATCCTACCTCAGTGCCAGCTGAGGCTTGTTCAGCAGCTGCTTTTCAGCTAGTCTCCTGGACCTGCGACTGCCAGCACTCTCAGCTCTCCTCTGCCTAAAGGAAGGCACTGGCTCTGCTGTATCCTCCTGCTTCTCCCCACTAGGCAGCTGAGCCTCCAAGGAAGGAGCACTAGGACCTGGCTGCTCTGGGGCTGGGAGAACCGGGCTTGGCTCAGACAGAGCAGAATGAGAGCCAGGTGGAGCCTGTATCTCTTCCTGCTCTGGGGCTGGGAGAGCAGAATGAGAACCAGGTGGAGCCTGCATTTCTTCCTTCTCTGGAGGAGACCCATCCTCCTCCTTGTCCTCCGAGTCCTCCTCAGGGCTGACCATGACACTCCTGACTGCCGCATTCACCTGACAAGTCATGTGAAGCGACGAATCTAAGAGTACCCCCAGACTGCGAACACAGTCCTTAGAGGAGAGTGTGACTCCATCTAGGACTGGAGACTGTATTCCCAAATCTGGTTTCGGGCCTGTAACTGTGAGTACCTCCGTTTTGTCTGGATTCAACTTCAATCTGTTTTTCCTCATCCAATCCATTACTGCTCTGAGACAGTCATTAAGAGGAGAGATGCCATCTGAAGTCTGAGACGATGATCTAGTCATGGAGAAATATATCTGGGTGTCATCAGCGTACTGAAGACACCGTGCTCCATGCCTCCGAATGATCTCACCCAGCGGCTTCATATAGATGTTGAATAACATCGGGGACAGGATGGCGCCCTGAGGAATGCCACAATTAAGCTCAATTTTGGATGAGCAACTGTCCTCGAGCCTCACCCTCTGGGATCTGCCTGAGAGGAAGGAACGGAACCACTGCAAAACAGTGCCTCCGATTCCCAACTCTCTCAGGCGATCCAAGAGGATGGCATGATCTATGGTGTCAAAAGCCGCTGAGAGATCCAAGAGCACCAGCAGGGTCACACTACCCCTGTCGATGCCCAGGCGGAGGTCATCGGTCAGAGCGACCATGGCAGTCTCCACTCCATAACCTGTCCTGAAGCCAGTTTGAAATGGATCAAGATACTCTGTTTCATCCAAGACTGCTTGGAATTGGAAAGCAACTGCCCTCTCAATCACCTTGCTTAAGAAAGGAAGCAAGGAGACTGGTCTATAGTTGTTTCTATCCAGGGGGTCCAGGGAAGGTTTTTTTCAGGAGTGGCCTAACCGCCGCTTCCTTTAGACAAGATGGTATGCTACTTTCCCTGAATGACGCGTTGATTGTGTCCCGAAGGAACACCTTCAACGTGTCCCCCCCCTGGGCGACCAGCCAAGATGGACACGGATTGAGGGGGCAAGTCATGTTCCTCACCCTTCCAAGCAGCTTGTCCACGTCATCGGTACTCACAGATTGCAATTGATCCAGTAAAAGGCCATTAACAGAGTTGCTGGAAGCCTCAACTATGGAACCTGTCAAAACATTGGCGTCCAAGTCGGCCCTCATCCGAGAGATTTTATCTGCAAAGTAGGTATTAAATGCCTCACAGCAGGCTGTCGTTGGGTTAAGTAGGGGGCTTGGCACGGGGGGAACCCTCGTCAACTCCCCCACCACCCTAAACAGCTCTGCCGGGCGGGACTCTGCAGGCGCAATGCGTGCAGAACAGAACGATTTCTGCACTGCACGCAATGCCTCCCTATAGGAGTCAAGATGCTTCCTAAGGCGAGTTCTGTCAGATGAGAGGCGAGTCCTACGCCATTCGCACTCTAGTCATTGTCCGACCCGCTTCATCCTCTTAAGCTCCTCTGTGTACCATGGCTTACGGTTTGAAGCGGGCCGGAAAGGATGCTTGGGAGCGATAGTGTCAATAGCCCTGGTGAGATCGGTGTTCCAAGTGTCCACCAGGGTTTCGACAGAATCACTGGCGTTACCAACCATTAAACCCTCTAAGGCTTTCTGGAAACCAATTGGATCCATTAGCCTTCGAGGGCGGACCATTCTAATGGGTCCACCACCCCCAGGAGAGTGGGAAATAGCCTTTAGTTTCGCCTTGATCAGAAAATGATCCGTCCATGACAATGCGGAGGTTTTAGTAACCTCCACCCACGGATATACCTGCTCTGTACTAAAGACCGCATCGAGGGTACGACCAGCACAATGAGTGGGCCCGTTGACCAACTGGGATAGGCCCATGTTTGTCATGGTATCCATGAACTCCCGAGCCGCACCAGTTAGATCTTGTAAACTGGTTTCGAGTGGGATGTTGAAGTCACCCAGAACCAAAAGTCTGGGTGACTCCAGCAGCAACTCAGAAACCAGAGCAGTCAGCTCGGTTAGGGAGTCTGTTAAGCAACGGGGTGGCCGGTATACCAACAGAATCCCCAAACTATCCCTGGTCTTCAGGCTAAGGTACATACACTCGATGTACGTCGTTTTCCGGATAGGCTTTCTGATCAAGGTCAAGGTGTTCCTATGGACCAAGGCTATGCTGCCCCCCCACCCACTTTCCCTCACCCGCTCACTGACTGAGTACCCAGCTGGGAGAGCCTGCGCCCATGCTGCAGAGCTGGCATCCCCCAGCCAGGTCTCAGTAAAGCATGCCAGGTCGGCCACCTCATCCACTAAGAGATCGTGGATGATATGGGTCTTGTTCTTGACCGACCTGGCATTGCAAAGGAGCAGGTTGAGGGTCAGTGGAATGGTTGGCACGCTCTCCAAGTTATCCTGGGCAGCAGGGCAAACTGAAGGAGGGATAGGTATTAAACATCGATCCCTCCTTCTTTTGTAACATTTGTTGGCTCTGCTACCGCCATGCCTTCCCTGCCCCCACACAACCTGAATATCTGCTCCCAGACTATATCAGCACCACAAAGCAGAGGGGGAGATGAGTAGCCAGCTGATTCCTGTCCCTGATCTAAGGTGGCGAGTTCTCTGAATAGAGAAAGGGCTGTTGGAAAGATAATCCTCCAAGGCCGCCTCAGATGGTGTAATGAGCTGGCCAAATTCCCAAAACAGCCTGGATTTCTCCTCACAGCCGCCTCAGGTGGTGTCAATCAGGGGAGCCAAGTCCTCCAGGCGATATAGTGCAGCCTAGCCAATGGCAACTGTGCTATATAATGTCTCTTTCTCTACCCTTCTAATATTACAAACAGATGACAACCCTCTAGGACAAAGTCCCAGCGCTTCCTCCGCTGCAGCTGCTGTGGCATCGAGGGAAGATATATTCCTGGGCGTGGACTTTATCCCCGTCAGCAATCTCCTCGGTTTGCCCTGCTGCTGCTGTGTCTGCTGCTGGGCTGCCCAGGTGGTGACAATTATGGGGAGAAAAAGTCCTCCAAGGCCAAGGGCAAGGTCCCTGCTATGCCGCTGGGTGGCCTGATGTTCTGGGCCAGTGAGGGGGAGGCTGGAAATCATCCTCCCATGGAGCGTCAGGGCCACGGTGCCAGCTGGATCTTAAGGGCTCCCAGAGAGCCAAGGCAGGGCTCACCACCGCGTCCTCCGCTCCCGTTGCCTGATGTTCTGGGCCAGTGAGGGGGAGGTTGGAAGTCGTCCTCCCTCAGAGCATCAGGACCACGGTGCCAGATGGATCTTAAAGGCTCCCAGAGAGCCAAGGCAGGGCTCACCACCGCGTCCTCCGCTCCCGTTGCCTGATGTTCTGGGCCGGTGAGGGGGAGGCTGGAAGTCGTCCTGGAAGACGACTCCAGGACAGAAGATGGAGCAGATGCATAGGCTACCTCGTGACTCTCTCTCCCATGGATACTGTTGTACCTTCAAGTAGTTTCCAACTTATGGTGACCCTATGGCAATCTTATCACAGGGTTTTCTTGGCAAGAATTGTTCAGAGGTGGCTTGCCATTGCCTTCTCCTGAGGCTGAGAGCATTTGACTTGTCCAGTGGATTTCATGGCGGAGATGGGAATTGAACTCTGGTCTTCAGAGTTGTAGTCCAACACTCAAACCACCACACCATGCTAGCTCTTCAAATGGATACAAACTATTTCTATTCTATTCTATCAGCTTCTGGGCCCAGTACAAGGTGTTGGTTATTACCTTTAAAGCCCTAAATGGCTTGGGTCCAAGCTATCTCAGGGACCACCTCCTTCCATACAATCCTCCCTGTGCCCTCCGGTCCTCTGGGAGGAACTTGCTGCAGCCCCAAAAATCGAGGCTTGCGGCAATCTCCCAGAGGGCCTTTTCTGTTGTCGCCCCCAAACTCTGGAATGACCTGCCGGACGAGATCCGTCGGTTAACATCGTTAGACAGCTTCAAAAAAGCTGTCAAGACAGATCTCTTCCAGCAGGCCTTTCCAGATTAATTATCCCGGCCTTGGGCTTTTCCATCCCTACGGTTCCTTTCGTGGCCCCAGCATTTGATGGATAAGGAACGCTGTAGGAGACTACCAGGGCATTGTGTTGTGTCTCTTTTTTAGATTATGTCTTTTTTAGATTATGTTTTTAAATTGTGTTTTACTTGTTATGATATTTAATTCTGTTTTAAGGGGGGGGAGGGTTGGTACGGGGACATTTTGTACTGTTTTAATTGTAAGCTGCTTAGATTGATTTATCACATAAGTGGGATATAAATAAATTTTATTATTAATATATTATTATAAATTGAGAAAATTAGAAATAACTATAAAACTATATATTAAATTACATATTAAAATGCACAAATTGTTTCTTTTTTGTTCTTCCCCTTGGGGTTGCATTTCTTCTTTTTTGGCAATCATTGGTGGCCAGCCTATACTTGTGACAAATATTTAACTGATGCTGTATTCACCTAGGGTTAAGAGAAGAACAAGTACAGCAGCTTAACTGGTTGTGGAACTATGAATAAGACACTAACAGGAGGAAAACAGAAATTATTTTAAGCTCCTTGGAAAATCTATCTGACACAGCTAATAGCGCTCTCTCTTCCTTCTTGGTTGTGGCTTAGGGCTCAGGCTTTTGCAATTTGGAGTCATTCGACCTCCTCCATCTTGAGCTGAACTCAATCAGATTTTCAGAGATAGCAAAAGGTTGACTATTTCATCACCTGAAACTGGCAAAACCATGACCAGACTACTTATCTCTATAAGGCCAGGTCACTGTGCTGGAGGCCTCTTTTGGATAAGACCTCAACATTCAACTACGAAAATCAATGTAAGGATACTAATATTTTGAAAGAAATAACACTGACAGGAATTGGGTGAAAACTGAAATATTTCAAATGCTGTTTCTAGCAATAGACGGATAGCTCCATTTTCTGTCTGTGTCAATTTCACAGGTGTTCACCTGTAAGTCTGTTCTGTCATGTTTCCATATTAATTTAGGAATTTTTAAAAAATATTGTGAAGACTGGCATTTAAAAAGGATATCCCTATATGTTCTAAAATGTATTTTTTCTCTAAAAATATGCATATTTAAAAGAGATTTTTTTCTTTCTAAATATACATTATTCCAAAATTTGTCTTTAATTATTTTGGAAGGTACTAGTTTTCAACTGAGAATTGTGTTGTTACTTTCAGAGAAGCATAATGTCTAATAGATAATTACATTTTGGTCTGCCCATCTGTCTAGAAGATGCAGTCCAGAGTAATTCGTATGTCAGTTAGCAAAGATGGAGTTCTCATACAGTCTAAACATCACTTCCTTTCTTGTGGTTGAGGACTGGGCAAATACCCACCAGCATCCCAATTCCTAATCAATAGGATTCCTTTGCTTTTCTTACCCATACATGAGAGAAGAGCTGAATATCTTTCAGGAGCACAGTTATAAAAGTAACCTTTAGGAGTGCTGATAATTGTCAGCAATAGAAACCATTGTGCATCGTTGGAGGGCCAGCCCTATTATTAGGCAGAGTGAACTCATTGTCTCAAACTGCAGATTTTGGGTGTCATGAAAGGGCAACTAATTGTTTTAGACTGTTAATGAATTTTTACTGCCAATGAGTGGAAGAGGTACTTGGGTCATTTTTCTGTCTCACATGCCAAGATAACCTGCATGGCTTTGGGTACTACTCATCTTGACTTGGTCCAGTATGTATAGGTATGGAGGGCATTTTTCTTCTTCAACCTTTTCAGCAAAAGGTCTTGAGCTTATAGTGTCATGATCTAAGGCTTGTCTACCCCCTGTAGTGGCTGTGATCCTGGCCGACATGTTTGTCAGGATTTGCAGGCTTTTCTCTGAATATTTGGAGAAACAAGAACTTCCTTTTGCCCCACATTTGCCTGACAAATCCAGATCAGTGTTGAGGACATGACTGTATGGCCAGAAATACTCTGTACTATCGGACAAGTGATAATCATAGGGCTACCCTTTTCTTCTGAGTTGCTGTGATCTTGCCATGGTGAGTGTGGCATTATTGGAGTTGCTACAGACAGTAAAATTTCACTGCAGCTACAGGGTGAATAAGGGAGTTCCTGTTGGTGTAGACAAGTCCATGGAAACTGTTCTCATACCTGTTTATATCTGTGTCTCTGAGAAGTTAAGAGAACTGCAAAACAGAAAGGAATTCCAACTTCATTTTTCATTATTATTCTTTGTGCTCTCTAGCAAAGTGGCAACTCATATTTTGGGGGGATGCAGACCAGGGCGTCGGGGACACCCTGGGACGGTGCGCCACTGAAGCGAGGCACTCGCACGCCGGCACACCGGCGGCGCCCCTGAAAGGAGTGCCAAATTGGCGCTCCTTTCAGAAGACAAGGAAAGTGCGCCCTAAATGCGTCGAGCGCACTTTCCCTGGCTTTTCCGCCGCAGCGTGTGAGGACGCTGCGGCGGGAGGTTGCCCTCGGCGCGCTGGCCGTGCGGAGGGCCAGCAGCTCCGAGGGCAACCTCGGGAGGAGGAAGGGCCGCCGCTCGTGTGGCTGCCCCTCCTCTTCCTTGCCTCAGAGACGACCCTATTGGTCGTCTGCCGAGGCCCTATGTTGCCTTTATGCTACACTAGTAAATTATGAGAACAAATAACTATGAGGGGATAGTAAATGGCATGGATTCTTTCTCCCTTGTACATGACAGTAATTTTTTTGGGGGGGTGGGGGTGGGGAGACTAGTTCTTGTGTTTTTATGATTGCTTAAATCTGCTCCATTTCTTTATGTCAATTCCAATGGTTTGTGTTTTCTTTGTATTCTGGATTTTCTTTTACTGAATTATATGTATATAATTCTCTCTCTCTCTCTCTCTCTCTCTCTCTATATATATATATATATATATATATATAGCACCACCCTAGAACAAATAATAAGTGTTTCCTCTCCATGATGGCAAATTATAAATGGTTAAGCTGATGTCAAATTATAAATGGGGAACTAGTCTATCTTTAGACCCTGCAATATTTTTCCTTATACTGTCTTTGGTTCTGTACAACCAATTTTTCTTTTTCTTTTTTACCTTGAAAAAGTTAATTTTTTGGGCTGTAGTGCCCAGACACCTGGACCCATCTAACATTGTCATGCTTGCTGTAGATTTCTAGAAACTATGGTTCAATCAAGTAATTTTTCCAGACTGTTTTTCTTATGAAATTGTAGCATACCTTGTCGTTCATTTTAGATATAAAGGTATCAGATGGCTATTTTGTATGTGAAGTGTGTGTAGTTATAGTGCCATTTATGGTATGGTGAGACTGTACTTTACACACTTAAATGGCTAGTGAATGGAATGTATCGTCCCAATTCCCTTAAGGTCTATACATTAAAAGTTGTTGGTTTAATTGTGCTCAAGCACCAGCTGTCTCTTTTTGCTCTTGGTTTGGATAACTGCCTAGGACTTCGGATGCACATTCAAACTTAGCAAGCCAAATCAATCTCTGTGGTATAAAGTCCTTTAACCTTATGTGGGTTACATCATGGATTAATCTGAAGCAATGGACCTGCATATAAATATTTACAGAATATCTCGTGGGAATAAATGACCTCTTAAAACTCCCTGTATTTGAATGGGCCTATAGCTGGAACAACAGTTCCTGTTAATGCTTTTATATTGGTGTCTATATTTGACTGGCTCAGAAGAAATGTGCAGAAAACTCATACAAAGTGTGCAGCAGGGAAGCAAGAGACAGGGCAAAAAAGAAAATCTCATTAGCATTTGCTGTGTGAATATGGGAAATAGATTTTGGAATGGTTACGGTATCATCAATAGAACTTGGAAAAGGTTTTACTGAAAGTTGGAGAGGACCCAATAGAATAGATCATCCAGTTCAGGGATGATCAGAACCAGATAATGCATACAAGGGAATATCACTCTGCAAATGAACTGCTGGCCTTTCCTTTTCTCTTATTTATATGGCCTCTCTGTTGACTCTCTCTTGTATGTAGCATTTACTATTTGTAGCTGCTAAATAGGCCAAATGAGTATTTTAATACTATGCCAAAGGGAGCAATCATTTTATACCCTGAAAACATACCATTTCTGTTACTGATTTCAGGATTATTATAGAGTCTAGCCCTACCTACGAAGGCTGCCAAATTATATAGTTAGCTCATTGCTCTTTAATGTGGATGGAGCATAATATGCATTTAAAGAAATTACAAGTCTTGGATAGTTCAAGTCAAGGAAGAAGCTTTTGAAGTCTCCCATTTAAACTACATATGATGGCATTAGGCCCATACCTGTTAACCCTCATCAGTCCCAGTCATAAAGTAGAAGGGAAAGTCCTTGGCTTGAATCCGGTTGTTCCAAGTAGAGTAGACTAATTGAATCAGCTGCTGAGTGGTGATTCAAAAACATCTCTTTCACTGTGACAGCCTGATCCTATGGAATCCAGGAATTTGTAGTTTAGAGAGGTACTTAGAATTATTTGCTAGGGAGCTAAAGTACATTTCCATGAACCACTGTTCCCAAAGTGCCATTCAAAGAGGGACTGAGGATTAAATCAGTGTAACTTGGGAACTGTAGCTCAGGAGAATGTGCTAGTCTTCTCTAGCAGAGAATTCTAAGTGCCTATCTAAACTACAAACCCCACAATTCCATAAGAAGTAGTTATCACAAAGTGGCATCATGCTGCTATAACTGTGAAGTGTAGTACACTCACAGCTCTCAGCTTGGAAAAGTTATGCTTTGAATGATGACTTCCAGAATACTCCGTACTGGATTGTAATAGCATGCTGGTGGAGACTTTTTGCAAATGTAGTACAAAAGAGTAAACTTTTTAAAACTTTGCTCTCATGCAAACAAATCCGTGCCCAGGACAGGTTATTCTATACCCATCTTATACAAAATAGACATCTTGTGATGACCTGATTTTCGGTCTAGTGTTGAGGAGGTTTCCAAAAGAGTGCCTTTATCTGAAGGAGTGAGTCTGAGATGTTATTTTTGCTTTGTTCTACAGCTAGTCCAGAACTATTTTTCATTACTATGTTCACAGAATACTAGACAGGGCACAGACAGGAGCATGATATTCACTCCTTTTGCTACCCATGATACCCCCCCCCCCCCCCCGTGGCTTTCCAGTGCAACCTCCTTAGTGATTCTTCATCAGATGATCCCAGAGAGAAAGCGACAGAAGGCCAAAATTCTTCCCCACTCCCAGTATCGTCTGGGGAGGAGATGTTGAGGAAAGGAACAATGTCACCAGGCTGTAGAACAGGGGTAGACAACTGGGGGATGTTAGAAGGCAGCACTGTAATGTGCTCTACATGGGGCTGCCCTTGAAAAGTGTTTGGAAGCTGCAGCTAGTGCAAAATTCAGCAGCCAGACTCGTGTCAGGTGTGTATTTTAGAGATCATATAACACCTGTCTTACAAGAACTGCATTGGCTTCCAGTTTGCTTCCGAGCACAATTCAAGGTGCTGCTGTAGACTTACAAAGCCCTAAACAACTTGGGGCCAAGATATCTGAAAGACCACCTTCACCTCTATGAGCTTGCCAGAATTTTGAGATCTTCAGAGTAGGCCCTGTTGTGTGTCCCAACACCTTGTGAAGTTAGGTTGGTGGATACACATAAGAGGGCTTTCTCTGTAGCAGAAGCTCAACTGTGGAACTCCCTACCCAGGGAAATTAGGCTGGCCCCACTTCTTTTAATCTGCTGAAGGGCAGCCAAAACAGTGCTGTTTTGCATGGCGTTCAGTGATTGAAGTTGCTTATTTAACTGCTTCACGACTGGATTCTAGGATTGTTTTTGGTTGCTTTTAGGAGTTTTTAAAGAGTATATTAATGTGTTATTTTAAAAACATATATATATTTGTATTGTTTCAATTGGTTTTTATTTCTTCATTGCCTCAGGAGCCCTTGTGGGTTGGAAGAAATACTTTAAACAAAAAAAATAAATATGCCCCCTATAGACCTTGGAAGGTGCACCCCTTACCACACTCCTACATCAACCCCCACAAGTTTTGACCCCAAATGTTCCCCAATGCCTTCTAAGAGATGTGGGGGTATTTTTGCCATGTTTTTAACCCTCACAGACCATTTTAGGCCTAGGAGAGCCCTTTTATTCAAAATAGGAAGTGATCTGAATTTACTTTTGATTTACCTTTTTTTAAAGGCCTTTCCTCAGCCTAAAATGGACCAGGGCAGGAGAAAACATGGCCAACGTGCCTTGCATTCTCCCAAAGAGCATTTAGGGGCCTTGGAGAGTTCTGAGGGCCACCAAAACAGCCCTAGGACCACATATGGTGCCCACTTTGCCCACCCCTGCTGTGGAAGAAGGAGAAAAAGAAAGGAAGGCTATCACCTGCCCTCCTGAGAAAGCAGCTCAATCTGGCTTTCCAAAAGCCATTCTAACACACCAAGGCAACAACCTCATAACAGTATGAGTTTCTGCAAGCCTTCTCATGCTTTCCTCTTCCCTCCCTTCCCTTCCCCTTTTTATTTTACATTTTGTCTATTTAGACCATAAGCACGAAGGTAGGAACTAACATGTCTTTTTTATGGAGCGGCTGTTACAAAAGCTGGTCTCAAGGCCTTTCCAACTGTGTACATTGGGATATCTACATATGTTCAGGCATCCCTTCATTTTCACAGACTTGGAGTCCATGGTCTCGCCTGTTTGTGTGTGGGCAGGGACACAATGGATAAAATGGGGTGCATGCCCATGGCGCCCGCCACCATTCAAGCCAATGGGGCTTTAATATTGGCAATTTTCCATTTTTTTGCGGGGGTGGCTGGGAATGGCTCCAAATAAAACAAATGCCAATAGAGGTGAAAAATAATTTTGCTGGATTTGACAATGACAGTGACAGTAGCATTCTGGTGCCCTCCTTGAGAGTTGTGAGAAGAAATATAATTTCTGAGAAGAATTCACATATTTGCAAGAATTTGGGCAGGTGGGTTCTGAGAAATAAAGGGCATGCAAATCAATGCACACATTTTAATATGACAATAGCCCTGTCCAGTTTTCACTCCGTCAACACTATGCCAACAATCAATATTTTATAGGCTTCTGTAGCATCTTAGTTTTTATATCTTTATGCATGTCAGAACCTCAGCACTGTTTGCACTGCCAATATGAAAGAAGAATATATACTGCTTATTTATTGGAATGATTTTTGTTACACATGCACAGCGAACTGGTGTGGTACAGTAGTTTGAGTGTTGGGCTAGAAGGACCCTGAGAGAGTGACTACTCAGCCATGGACCCACCGGCCATGGACCCCCCCAGCTGAGCTTGGGCAAGTCACACTCTCTGGTCTCAGAGGAAGGCTATGGTAAACCCTTTCTGAACAAATCTTACCAAGAAAATCCCATGACAGGTTCATCTTAGGGTCTCCAGAAGACAATGTGAAGGCACACAACACACACACACACATATCACCAAGCTGTTTAATTCCTTGGCTTTGAATACAAACCTCAGCAAGGCCTAGTTCTCTCCTTACACACAATGCAAGCCTTATGAGTTCCAAATTGTTATTTTTGGTTCAAGAACTTTTTCCTGAGAGTCTGCTCTGTGGCTCATATTACTATTCATAAGCCAAATAGAATTGAGCATGGGATGGTGTCCATCTTTACTTTGGATGTGTTGTGGGTGGTAATGGTAGTGAAACAGTTAAATTTACAGCCTAGGGAGAGGGCGGTCACTGAGGCAGAGATGGACTACAACAATTGTATATCACAAAGCTATGCCAACTCAAGGAGGATATCAAGCAGAGAACACCAGCTACCACTGCAATGCTTAGTGAGAACATGATTGGATTGCAAACCCACTCAAATTCCTCTGGGGTCAACTAAGAAACACTGTGGTATTAAACAAAAGGAGTCATAATGTTTGACTTTTTATTGACATCAGGAGAAAAAAAGCAACAAAAAAAATTAAGTGCTCTTGAAATGAAAAAAAGAGCAATGGAAAAGAATGCATTTGGCTACAATATGAGGAGCAGCCAGTCTTTAATTGTGTGTCTCTGTATGTTTTCCTGCCACAGCTCTGTGTGTTCAACATACATATTTCTCAGTATAAATATATGTTTGATTTGAGGAAACATTTTCTCCAAAATATGACAAGGTGCCTGAACCACTTTTAGGAAAAACTAAACAGCCACATGACTTGGTGTCCATGGTTAAAGCAAGTAACTCTGGAATCCCAGGGAAGGGGCAGTACTTGGAAGTTAGTTTTTAAAAGTAGTTATTTATAATTTTAGCTTGCAGGCTAAAAATAGTTGGTTGTCATTAAACTTCATGATTTTAACAGGGATTCTTTATGGGCCACATTTTTCAAAATAACTACAATAGTTAACTTTTAGTAATTTAGGGCCTTTACAGACTGCCAGAAATAATGCAGCTTGAGGCCACTTTAACTGTCCTGGCTCAGTGCTAGGGAATCATGGGAATTGTATTTTTTTTCTGGGACATTGAACCTTCTCTGTCAGAGAGCTCTGGTGCCACAATAAACTACAGTTCCCATGATTCCTTAGCACTGAGCCGTTAAAGTGGTCTCAAGCTGTATTATTTCTGGCAGTCTGTAAAGTGGCCTCAAGCTGCATTATTTCTGGCAGTCTGTAAAGGCCCTTAGTAAGAATATTGGAATGCTACAAACTGTTGGCCTTTTGGTCCCAAATACCTACTTCTTCCATCCACCTCTTTGTTTCTACAACAGATGATGAGGCAACAGCATGAGTATGAATTGGCAACTGAATAAACACATGTGATATTCCTCTCCTACCAATGATTGAGGCCATATTCTGTAACTATATATATAGTGGGCCTACATATCTACTGGGGTTTGGTTCCAGGACCCCCCCGTCCCCGTGGATACCAAAATCTGTGGATACTCAAGTCCCATTAGAAACAAAGGCTTGATAAAATGGTGTCCCCTATATAAAATGTCAAAATCAAGGTTTGCTTTTTGGAATTGATTTTTAAAAATATTTTCAATTCATGAATGTTTGAAACCATGGATAAAAAATCCGTGGATATTGAGAGCCGACTATATATATATATATATATATATATATATATTACAGTGATACCACCAATCAAGTATCAGTCACACCACAAAAGCAATAGTGTTATTCCTCATAAAGTTGCAGCCATAATATATAGTAGTTATACCTCTCTCATTGGGAAAAGGAACTAGTTGCAAGTAACAAGGAACTAGTGGCAAGGAACGAGTGGCAAGTTTTCATAACTAGTAACTTCCAAACTCTGTGACGGAGTTCTGCATTTCAGAGACATAATCCCCACACTGAAAGGTTCATCAGTGTCCTTAGGCACAAGGAAGCAAAATATATGTAATGTGTATACATAATAGCAGCAAACTCTTAAAACAATTGAAATATCTTTGAATTTTTGTAATTTTAGCACATATTCCAATTCTTTCTTCCTCAGAATGAGAAATTATAGTTCTTCCATCTGTACAAATATTAAATGTGATGTGGGACATATTTCCTGTACATAATCCCCTTTATGCAACAAATTCCTAAAGGATTGTTTTTCTAGAAAGTGAAAAGTTAAACTATTCTCTGCACTGCCATCTTGTGGCAGCTTTATGTAAATGTCCTTCATTTGAAATATATATTTAAAGCTTGTGAAAGATGTGCACATATTTTTTGTTCTAGGCATATCAAAATAATATATATATATATATATATATATATATATATATATATCTCCATATAGAATGAATATTATTCAAGAATGGAAGTAACTAAGTTGCATGCAGATATAGCATTCACATTACTTTTGAACAAAGTTCTGTAGAGACCTCAGCATTGATAGATAAGGGTATGTAAAACTAGAGAGAAGATTCAGGAGTAGCTGTGTAGGCCATTTAGCAAATTCAAACAAAAATCCATCAGTGATACCATTATTTACCTTCAAAAGCTTGCAGCTATATTGTGCATTTTGGTTGACCAATAAAGGTATAACTGATGGAATTTTTTTGAAGAGAGAAGATGTATGCATTGCTGTGTTTGTTTGGGTAGGATGGCATTTTGACTGTGTATGTAGTGTTTGAGAAGGATAGATAGATATTGTGAAAAAGGCCTTTTACATTTGCTACCATTGTGTGTGTGTGTGTGTGAGAGAGAGAGAGAGAGAGAGAGAGAGAGAAGCTGTTTGTTGCCATTATATATGGCCTACCTGCTAATGCTTGTGTACAGATTTTTTTCTTGCTAGGGTTTTCCCCCTTAGAAACATCCCAGGCAATCAGGAATCATGGAGTGAATGTGACATCACAAAGCTACATAGTCAAATTTAACTACAAGCTAATGCCACTAAGAGAATACGAAGACAATTTAAAATTAGAACAGTGCTTCTTCTCTTGATCACATGGGTTATTTCTTAGTCCATCAGGGATCACAGAGAGCAAACAAAGACTACCTAAAGAGGTGACCAGTTTTGCACTCTTTCACTGTAATCCACAACAGATTATTGAAAGGATGGGCATTTGTTAATAAATGCTTATGAGTCTCCCTGCTATTTCATCTGCAACCCAAAATTTTACCATAATTTGGCTCAAGAACAAGAAAAGGATCAGTTTCTAGGAAAAGCTAAACAGAAGAAGCATACACAACACTTAATTGAAAACATTGGACGTTATCACATGAGGGAAATCTGTTGGTTAATCAACACAAATCCCAAACAAAAACTGAATTTGTGCCTCACGATTTCACATGACATCGCACAGAAACTGGTCAGAAACTGGACAGAAACTGGTATTATCCTAGATATTTTTAATTTGGGGAGTTTAGAGGAAATGCATTTGCGAAATTACAGTAATTTCGCATTTACTGTAATGTGAAAAGCAAATACGCACGGACAATTCTCTTTTAAAACCTGGAGGAGGGCCAAGAGGAGGAGGAGGAGGGGCCTCCAGGGAGGGAGAGTCCTGGGCTCCTTCTCAGTGCCAGGGAAGGGAAGGGAAGGCAGCCCAGGAGAAAAAAGTTTGGGACGGAGAGAAGTTTGGCATTTGGGATGGAGGGAAAAGGAGGGGAAAGAAGGCTTCCCTCGCAGCAGCTGTGGGAAGGCAGCCCAGGAGAAAAAAGTTTGGGACAGAGAGAAGTTTGGCATTTGGGATGGAGGGAAAAGGAGGGGAAAGAAGGCTTCCCTCGCAGCAGCTGTGGGTGGATGTGGGTACAAGTGTGGGGTGTGCTTGTGGAGCAACTTGGAGATCCATCTCACCATGAAGTTCTGCCCTGCAGGTCCTACAAAGGGGAAAGGCTTATGGGGGGGGGGCATGGGAGCTACCTCCAGTTTCCCCCTCTCAATCCCTTCCTTGCCTTGCCTTGCCTTGCCTTGCCTTGCCTTTCCAGCCTCCTCCTCCTCCTCTGCTCTCTTGAGAGGTCCTAACCCCAACGGAAGGGGGTTAGGACCTGTGCAGGAGGACATGACCCCAAATGTAGGACAGTCTGACATTTCTTCCTGGGAAATGCAGGACTCGCCCTGGAAAAGGAGGAGTCTTGTCACAAAACACACCCATTTCCAGTACATGTATGGGTTCTTTTCACTTGTGTATGAAAGTTAAAAACGTCTTTTTTTCACTTTTAACTTAATTCCGTTATTACTGTAATTACGTGTGAAAAGGTTTTGCGTAATTAAGCTCTATTTTCACTTTCTTTTCGGGATGCTTCATTTCCACTTTATTATCTCTTTAACAACGAAACTGGCCCACGTGTGATAACATACATTGTTAAGTGTTTGCTAGTAGACCCTTAATGGTCTAGTCATTTATTTCATATTATGAATGGAAATGAAGCGAGTAGAACCAATGGAAATTCTGAGAAACAAACAAACAAAAAACCAAACAACATGTTTCAGGTACAAATCTTTTGAGATTTCCATGGTATTAGGAAAGCTAGCAAAATTTGTCACTCTTAATGTCCTTTATTGTCAGATAGACCAGAAAGAGTAGGCACTAGAGCAGGCAACCTTTCCCCTTTAAGGGCTGAGGGACTTCAGCTCCCAGGAGCCTCAGCCATGTTGGCCAATAGTCCCATGTTGGCCAATAGGTCCTGGGATTCTGGGAGCTGAAGTCCCTCGGCCCTTAAAGGGGAAAGGTTGCCTACCCCTGCACTAGAGAGAGTGTACAAGCAGCTGCTGTTTCACACAACTGACTGGCTTGGGGTTGGTATGCTGTCATAATCATCTGAATAGGTCTGATATTGGTCATTGAGAAGAGGCTGATGAAATTCATCATCCCGCCGTCTGGCATGAACTATACATGTGGCACCAGCAAATATAATTGCAACCAGGATCAAGGCCGTCACAATGGCAATAGTTATGATCTCAGTGATGTGGAGAGGCTGAGCTAGAAAGACAACAGAAGAAAGCACAGAGGGTTACAATCTTGAAAGGTGTAGATCAAGGATGGGGAACATGTGGCCCTCCAGATAGATTTGTACTGAAACCACCCCTTGTTGGCTGTGGTAATGGGGGTGGGGTGATGGCCCCATCTGGGACTTGGTTGAAGGCTATCTACATGAGGACCACCCTAATGTAGGTAGAAGTCTAACTGACCTAAATACATTGCTTTATAAATTGTGAGCGATACAAGTCCCCGTCTCTGTTGTAAACTAGAAATGGCAGCTACCTTTTTTTTTTTTTTTAAGAGTAGGGCTGCATAGAACCCTCCTAAAGTCCATTGCTGCCACTCTAGTTGCCTCAGAAATTCGGACACCATGGAGCCACCTCATACCATAGGGCCTGCAAACAAACCATCTGCAAAGCCTAGAAGAAAAGGACAACCTTTGCATTGCCACTGAATTGCAACAAGCCAACAGCAAGTGACAAGAAGGTCTCCTACATATGGTCCACACATTGCCCATCCTCACGTTAGATGTTACTTTTCTGGATTATGGGCCTTTGCAGACTGCTAAAAATAGTGCAAATTGAGTCCACTTTAACGGTTAAGGTTAGGGAATCATGGGAACTGTATTTTATTGTGGCACCAGAGCTCTCTGACAGAGAAGGCTCAATGTCTCAGAAAAAAACAACACAATTCCCATGATTCCCTAGCACTAACCCTAATTTCTGGCAGTCTGCAAAGGCCCTAAATCCCATTAAGATACCTAAGTCCTACAACAATAGATTTGACTATCATAACCTTTTGTGGACTATAGTCTGCTTCATCAGTTATATCAGAAGTGGTCTTAAATTCACAAAAGCTTGTGCTAGAAATTTCTTTTTCCCAGTCAGTCTCGAAGGTGGCATTGGATTTATTTATGTACTTTAATGCTAGAGGAGAAAAATACAGCCCCCCCCCCCCCCATCTGTGTTGCTTGCTTGACCTGTGCTTGCAACACAGATGGGTGGTAGATCCCAGTATTTTTTATGGATTGGGATGCAGTGGCTGAAGTGGTTAAGGTGCTGACTTTATTGATTGCAAGATAAACAGGTTGGCGGTTCGAGGCTCGGGTGCTGCATGATGGGGTGAGCTCCCATCACTAGTCCCGGCTTCTGCCAACCTAGCAGTTTGAAAGCATGGAAATGCAAGTAGATAAATAGGTCCCACTTCGGTGGGAAGGTAAACAGCGTTCTGTGCAATCATGCTGGCCACATCATCACAGAGTAGTCTCTGACAACACTGTCTCTTTGGCTTAGTAATGGAAATGAGCACCTCCCCCTATGGTTGGACATGATTTGACAACCTTGTCAATGGGGAATACTTTTAATAATAATAATAATAATAATAATAATAATAATAATTCTATCTTGCCTCTTTCCCCCTAATATATTATGGAAATGGTCCAAGTCAAAACAGCTGCGGAAAGGAGAATATTCCTTTGCAGTTACTTCATGCATAGTATATTTGTAAATGGTAAACCAACATTTTGTCCATTTAATCAGAGAAGGAGAAAACATAGTCTGCGAAATAATGAAAAGGAGAGGTCACATAACTTACTTGGCCATTGAACTTCATAACTGTAACCCAGATTTTCTGGTGCTGTAACAAACATCTCATTGTTGGTCACTGGAGGCCAGAAAGGTACCATGTTGTACTGCCTGTTATGCCCAATGGGGGCATTCTCTAGAGGGTATATTGAAATATCTAAAGAAAAAAGAAAGAGTTTTTGCTCTGTTTCAAGAACTTGACATAGGCAATTTGTTATAATTTGTCTCCATATGAACCACTTTCTTACAACCATTTTCTTCTTATTAGTTATGACTGCAAGCTGATGTTTGTTAGGTCTAAGAGTGTGTTCAAGGATGGTCCATCAATCTAGAATCCATTTGTTCAGTGTGGGTATGGGTATCAACATCTATGAAATAGCTCTTGTAGGGACATTCAAATGACATTGAGCAGACTTTTAGACCCACCATGCTGGGACATTTGACAATAAGTTATAAGAATGTGGTTCCTATGAAGAAGAAAAACAAACTTCCCCTTTTGCATATGATGTGGCTTCCCAGTGTTTAGGGCAGCATCAGGAACAGGCCTAATACAATTTTCTATAATCTTTTTGAGTGCTTCCAGACAGACTTTTATCATACAGTCACCCTGCCTTCTTCATGGAATTGTCAATGAGTCCAAGACAAGACCATACCCTCCAACTCTCCCAGTTTCACGGGATAATCCCACATAATCCTCTACTGTCCCACTTTTTCAGCTGTTTTAAAAATTTCCCAGTTTCTCTCTCCTCCTCCCACTTTCCCACTTTATCCTTGCTTATTTCAGTTGCCGCAAACTGAATTCAAAGTGCCAAAGTACTTTGTACACAATTAATTCAACAGGATGAAGAGAATAGGAAGAGAAGGAGTCTTGCCTTTTCCAGTCAGCTCATTTAGATTTTTAATGTTTTACAGAATTTCATAAATTCAGAACATACATTGCAGTTTTCTTTGCTTCAAATAGTAGTTTTGTACATTCTTCCTCAATAATAACATTTGCTTTTTTGTTGCCTGGTGCTTCTAACTGCACTCTGATGCTGCTCAGTTATCCATGTCTGGGTATTCATCTGTGAAATGTTGGAGGATATGCAACATCACCTACTATTTGGAACCATCTCATGCTTTCCCACTGATTCTTCTTTCTGTTTGTAAGCACCCTCTGTATGGTAAACAGGGAAATCTAGAATCTCTAGAATCAAGGAATGTGTATGGTTCAGTCACTATGAGAACATGAATTTATGGGTAGCTGAGTTGGCCATGTGTAAAAGTACAATAACATCTAAAATCTGCAAAACAATGATACCTTTATTGGGTCAATCAAATGCAAAATGCACAGAATACATATTGCAAGCTGATTAGTGAGGCCTATTAGAATCACAGATATTTTAAATTAATGCTCTCCCCCTACCAACCCCCCCCCAATGTCTCTGCTTTAGAGAATGCTATACTGAAGAGTCCCTATGGACTGGGAAGGCCATTTCTAAAATGCACTCAAATCACAAGGGATACCAGTGACAGAAGTGGCCAGATGGACTAAATATATTCCCTTCTATGTATGCATATGGCCTGAAGCAAATTCTGTCCTATTGCCATGTGATTCTATAAGGGAAACATTGAAAAGAAACATAGTAAAGGGGAAAGAAGCCTGCCCCCATAGGGACATGGAGACAGGGAGGACACTGTTTTGTTATTTTCCCTATATGCAGAAAGTTGTATCATAATATGCTACTTCTTTTTGAGGATTTTTAAATTGTGTGTGGCAGCTACCATGCACTGCAGATTCTGCATGGATACTGAAAGTGGAAAGGAAAGGGAAAAGAAAAACACAGAGCCAGTTTATATGTAAACTATAAAGTACATACTGCAGGATGGTGTGAAACAGCATGAGAAAGCATTCAGAGATTAATATGGATTAATCCACATAGAATGGAACAGATGAACAGATCAGGTGTAGATAATTTTCTAAACTTCATTGTAGTTTAGAAAGCAAATATAATTGTCTCACATTCATAATGTGTTATGTCAATCCAGCCAGGCATTCAAATACACCCATTCTGGACACTCATATGTGGCTCTTTAATTCCAGTCAAGGTTGGTAATAGTGGATAAATTATTGCAGATGGAAAACTAGAAATCATTTGGGGTCTTCTCTAATAAACATCAGAGGATACTCAGTTCATCCCAAATACAAGTTAGAAAGCCACTGTGTTTAATCTTGTTCTGGAGGTTATATGGCATCTTCACTTTCCTTCGTTTTGCCAGGTTTTTTCTATACCTTCATTTTGCTCTGCCTTTGTCCATACTTACAAAGAGGCTGCCTCCCTCCTACCGTGCCATCGGCTTTTCTCTTATATCTGGTAGCAGAACACAACATGAATGTACGTGGTTTTGTGACAGTAGCAAACAGATCTTTGCAACTTGACGGAATTGCTGCTGGACTTGGGGTGAAAAAGCATCGGTCTAAGATCCCCAGACCACCTTCAAATGTGTGCCATGCAGCAGAAAATACACTGCTTTTCTCTTTTGTTCTCTTCTTTCTTCTCTCTCTCTCGTTGTTCAGAATTATGGATAGCCATGCCTGACCTACATTTGTGAAGTTATAAGATGGAGTGGAGAGAGCAGGTAACTACTTCTGTTATTCTGATCAGTCAATATGGGAAAATGCCACCACATCATGTGACTCTCTGGTATAATTTATTCCATGGTAGACAGGTAGCAGTAATGTGGGAACATTGCCTCTCCATAAAAGTCTCCCTCCCAGTATAATTATATTTCTCTCCCCAAATTACGAGCACTGCAGAGAGGGAGGCAATGGAGATTATCGCACTGCAATTAACCCCCGGGATAGATGTAGGATTTAACAATCAAAGATGGATTTTATCGCACTGCCCTGTAGCTGGGCAGTATGCAACCTGTATGCAATCCACGTTTCTCCAGGCTTCTCATGCAGAAAATCCTGTTCTTGAAAAACTGCACGAGAAGCCTGAAGAAGCACAACTTGAATACGGCTTGCATACTGCTCCGCTTTGGGGCACTGTGATAAAATCCACCTTTTACTGTTAAACCCCTCATCTATCCCATGGGCAAACTGGTAATGTGATAATCACCAATGAAAATCATTCACACCTAAAATTCTTTTATTTGTTGTGTTCCCATTTCTAAATGTTCAACTCAAGGTTTAAGTTATCACAATGCTAAAACTTTGGAAAGTAAAAAACAATTTCATGGGGGGGAGACTGGGGGGCAATGTTGTGTCCTGCCTCCATAGCAATACTCATTTCACATCAACAACAAATACAAGAATGGCTTCTCTGGTTACATTTCATTCTGTTTCAGAGACAGTTGGGAGAGGATGGTTTCATGCCACTAAGGTCTGAACTCAGATACACCATTGCAACAAGATCAGAGCCAGCCACTCATTTGTACAGACCAACATGGGGGCCTGGCCGGATTATCTTGTGTGCAGCACTATATGGGAATTAGGTAAATATGCTGCAATCAGTGAATAGTTTTCTCTGATTCAGTTTGGAGAAATAAGACAAAGAAGAATGTCTCACCAGCATTGTGCCTCCTTAGCCATTCATCAAAGAGAGCATCAGTAAAGGTGTGCAGGAGAACAAAAATGGGATCATTCGGAGACAGATGGGTTTGCCCTCCTGTGCCATTCAAAAACAGATGGGCCAGGTTGTGAAGACTGCGTACCACTGGATCATACTTTCCAGAAGGATGGCTGTAGCCTGTGTGAAGGAATGAATTAGAGGTACAGGTTGGAAATTAAAAATGGAAATCATGCACTATTCCCAGCTGGATACAATTTTATCTGGCACGAGCCCAGGCAACTATCTTAACTTATTCAAGAAAATTACACAGCTCCTCCCTAACACATGGCTGCTATTCCCTAGATGTGTCCATTTTGAGATTAACAAAACCTGAGCAATGTGGTAATACTTTGAGAATAAGACGTGACATACTCATTCATCTGTTTGCTGTGCAAGCAAAGGGAAGTGTTGCACCCTGGTGGTGAAATGCACAAATCTGTTTTCTCGCACTGAGCAAAGGCTATTGCTTTTGGATCAAAATGGTAGTGAACATAATTGAAACCACCGCATGCATGTTCTAACTGCTGACACAAATGTCAAAATGCTCCCATGCTTCCTCATGGGCCAGCTGTTTCTTCTGCTCACCAGATGTCTTTTTCTGAATGTCCGCCAACAGATGGACTTTGGAAAGGGACCTTATGCTTCAGAGGCCTAAAGAATTCTGATTCACTAGCACCACAAAACTAAATCATGGAATGTAAGAATCTCAGTTGTCAAAAGATGTAAAATACTTTTTCGGGGGGAGATACCCACAATATAGTACAATATAGTTTAGTGATATTTTCCTAACATATTTCGTGAGCAATATATTCCTTATTTTGAGCTTCATTCCTGCAAAAATATCATACCCCCAGGCCTTGTACTTTTTAACTTTGTCAAATGTCTCTTGTTATGCCTTGTTGGGCTCATGGTGCGCTGCTACTCTTTCACCAAACACAACTTCTCCTTTCTCTTTCAGACCTTTCCCCAAAGCAGCCTATCAAAGTCATTTCCATCTGTAATTCCCAGAGTAAACAGGCTCAAAGACATATAAGTGCCTTTGCTATTATCCCTTTTTGCCCTTCTTGCTTCACCTCCATCTATTGTCTGCTCTACTTCCAACAGTTTATGTGGGGAAGTCTTACACAGAAAGAGAGCCTTTCACTTTACTTGCAAAACTTTGTAAAGCACTATGGGCTTCAATGCTAGCAACAGAGAAAGTGAAGAAAATATGAAATGGTGTACATGTACTAACAATTGAAAATGTGACTTTTGTTCCTAGGAATGATCAGATTGCAAGGTTGAGTATCAGAACAAAGGGACACAGAAGCAGAATTATAGGGGTCAGGAGTAGGATAAATTAATATTGTGAGAGCACAGCTCCCTAGTTTGGGTTCTTCAGGGAGCTGTAGTCTAAAAAGTAATGTGTCCAATTGCTATTCCCCTGTTTCAACTAGATTACTGAGGTTGCTATAAGTGATTCTGGGAGCTGTAAGATGGTAAGTTGCTTTGTTGCCTCTAAATACAATATGTGAGTGGATCTGACTTGACCTAGAGATTGCCCTCTCTTTTCTCACAAGCTAAGGATTACATAGTTTTCAAGACTGTAAAAAAGCACCACTGATTTGTATTATCATGCATTTGTCCTGTAAATTGGAATTAGACGAATGCCACACATCAGTTTTTTTACATCAATTTAGGAGAAGGCAAAGCAAGAACATGTGTCTAGTTTTGAGCCAATAATATTGCTACATTATTGAAGCACTGTTCAAAATTAAGTTTTATCTAGCTTAGTTGTATCCAACCCAGAGTTGCTGTAAAATCAGTAAATAATACTGTATGGAAATACATATGGATGGAAATATTGTTTGCTCTTTGTTACTTCTTTGATAAATGTCTCAGTGCTTGGGCAACCCCCATAGGGAAGAATACTGGCATCTGTGAAGCTACTGTGAGATTCTTTGCACTTAAAGTTTCTGTCTGAAATATAGGTGGGTTTTCTGTATAGAAATGTATTTTCTGCAAAGAAAAAAACCCTTGTACACTTCTGCACAGGAAACATGTATTTCTGCACAGAAAAAAAAAGTCACCATAGGGAAAACCCCATATTTTATGCACAAAAGGAGAACTTTTGCACTACACATATTTCTGCACAAAAAGCCCCACATGCATTTCAGCATAGGCAGTGCATATTAAATGTGTTTTCTAGAGAGAAAAAGAAAACACATTTATTGCTGCACAGAAATTTTATTTCTGTACATAAAGTATTTTCTGCCCAGAAATTCATGGCATATCTCCTGCACAGAAAATTTGCCTCTGGACAAGGGGGAAAAATGAAGCAGAAAACCTGATTGGGAACGGCTCAGAAATCTGTGTTCTCATCCACTGGGGAAAATACTGCAGGCTTTACTCATCTTTGCTGGTAAAGGTGAAGGACACAAATGTAAGTCCCTTGAAATACACACCTCTTCATAAATATACACATTTGCATGAGATACAAACAGCTTGTGCAATCAATTTCCATTTGTCCAGTTTAGGTGCCAAAAATGTTATTCTGAACTTGTGAATGTAAGGCTACTGAGAGTCAAAGGTCGACAGAGAAATAAAGAAAAATGTGTCTGTATGTAGCAGGTTATTCAGGAGTAAATGGGAGGGACAGAGCATGTGCTTTACAGACAGAAGGCCCGATATTCAGCTTGTAGCATCTCCACATAGGACGTTATCACACGGGGGCAAATCTGCTGGTTAATCCACACAAAATCCAGACAGAAACTGGATTAGTGCCCTGTGTTTTCACACGACGTTGCACAGAAAGTGGACAGAAAGTGGACAGGAACTGGTGTTAACTGAGATCTTTTGAAATTCGGTTCTTTGGAGGAAATGCAAATGCGCAATTAAGGTAATTTTGCAATTAAGGTAAAATCGCTGTAATGTGGAAAGCAAATGCGCATTTGGAAGGGGGATTTGGAAGAGGGTCGCATTTGGAAGAGAGTCGGAGCTCCGAGGAGGTCCCCCTTGGAAAGCCGGCTCTTCGAGGAGGTCCTCCTTGGAGCGCCGGCCCTGCATCGGGTCGGTGCTCCGAGGAGGTCCCCTTGGAGAGCCGGCTTTCCAAGGGGACCTCCTTGGAGCGCCAACCCGATGCAGGGCTGGCTTTCCAAGGAGGACTTCCTCGGAGAGCCAGCTTTCCAAGGGGGACCTCCTCGGAGACCCGGCTTTCCAAGGGGGACCTCCTCGGAGCGCCGATCCGACGCAGGTCCAGCACTCCAAGGAGGACCTCCTGGGAGAACGCTGCGGTGGGAGGTCCTCCTCGGCTGCTCCGAGGATGACCTGGGGAAGGGGTGACAGCTGCGGCAAGTGACAGCCGCGGCTGTAGTGTGCATGTGCTAGAAGATCATTTCTAGTACATGTACGGGATTTTCTCACTTGTGTGTGAACATTAAATGCAGTTTCAGGGGGAGCTTTCCTTAATTGCGCAATTAAGGTAATTACGTGTGAAAACCATTTGCGGAATCAGGGTTTATTTTCGGTTCATTTTCGGAATTTGTCATTTCCAGTTTATTATCGCTTTGTGGGCCACGTGTGATAACGTCCTTAGAAATAGCCTTGCTTGAGACCCAGGAGAGCTGATACCACTTAGCGTAAACAGTATTAGGCTAGACAAACAGATCATCTGCGCTGGTACAAAGCAGTTTCTTTATTTCTATTTTTTAAAAACTGCTGGTTTGGTTTTAAACATTAGCTTTTGCCTAGCAACCCTCCCCATATCTTATTTCACTTATGACAAGAATGAAAATATTAAAAGGTTAATAAATCAGTTTTCTGCAGTCAGCATGCATCACATGGACAATATACCTCCATCTGTAAATATTCATGTACATCCTGCCTGATCCATTCAGGTTTCAAAGGAACATATACCTACTGGCATAAATATGCAATATGTTGTCCACAAACAGTGTGAGTGTGTGTGACAGAAAACATCTGTGTACCCGTAGCTCTTATGTTTGTTGCAAAAAGCCTGGAGCTTCCTTAAACATCTCTGAATTAAACATACCGGCTAGAATCCAATTAGGCAGTTATGAATATGCAACCTAGAGTCACACTCTAGGCTACAGTCTCTCAATCTGGTCATACTTTCTCAGCTTCAGAGGAAAGCACTTGCCAAGGTTCACCTTAGGATCACCATAGCATTTAGCATAGAACCATAGGGTTCACCATAAGTCAGAAATGACTTGAAGGCATACAACAACAAACCTAGAGTGTCAAATAACCTAGGTGCACCACTGCAGGAGGGGGTAAGAATGTCAGCCAGTTGCTTTCCAAATGACAGGGCAATAGACAGACTTCTATTGATTGCATCAGCTGCTTTCCAGTAATAGGGAACAGAGGGGTGGAGCCAGGAGTCACTGTGTAGCTCCATAACTACAATAGTTACAGATTTTAAACTGCCCAATAGGATTCTGGCCACTATTTTTTTTTTTTTTTTTTGCAGGAAGGTGGTTGAATACCTGCAACAAAAGTAAGGCGTTAAATGTTTACTTAGTGAATTCTAATATGGAAGGTATACACACACACACACACACACACACACACACATATATAGATTTTTAAAAAGTTTTCTCTCCACTGGCTGAGATTCCAAAGTTTTTGTGCATTTTTTTAACATTTTGGGACTAGTTGCAAAGATTTTTTTAGAGCAAAAATGCTTTTTTGAACAACCACCTTGCTTTCTGTGCAAAATGGTATATATAACTTTTTCCCCGTTACTGCTGATACAAAAAAACAAAAAAAAAACAAAACCCAAACACGTTCTGGTCTTTTCATTTTTGTGTAGGAGGAAAAACATGGGGCTGACAATTTTTTTTTGACAGGTTGTCTTGATGGTCTGAGAAACTCTTTCCTGACAAGGGTGACAAAAATGCATCTCTATGTTAAAGTCAGAGAGAATTACTCAAACACTTTAAAAATGTATTGGGTAACATAACAAGATTATATGCCTGTGTATATGGTGAATCAATATTTCAGAATGAAAAGCACTGCTTATAGGAATCAAATATTTAGCCATTGAGAACAGTACCTCTCGAGGCTGAAATGAAATCACATCATTTGCTTTGATTTTCATGAATTGGAGAAAACTAATATGGCAAATGTTTTGTATTTTTTTGGTTATTACTCATGTACTCTTCTCTGACCTATTCCAGTTTGGGGAAACCTGGTGAATAACTTCAGGGTATGTTCTCTCCTAATTTCCTCATATAATGATGGGTGTTTTGTGGGGAAGGAGAGAAGAGGAAATGATTTTCTAAAAGGTTTTGTGCTGCAAAAGGATTTGATTGGTTTTCAACTCGTGGCAAACTGGACGAGCCGAGCAAATTCTGCCCCAGCTTTTGTCTGACAGTTACTTGCCTTCCAACGAATTACGAAAACTGTCTGTTGAATTTGAATAGAATGGCGGCGTATCAAATAGTCCAACTTCTAAGCAAAGAGCAACATCCTGTGGCTCAGGCAGGCGCTGCACCATTGGCCGGGCAACATTTCCAGCAGGGTTTCTTCTAATTGGACCACCTTCTGTGCCTGGCAGAGGAAAGAAAAGGAAAGAAAGGTTGGAAGTGTTACAGGTGCCTAGGAAATTGCAGCAGTCTTGGGAGAAAGAGGCAATGTTCATAGTTTCTGGCTAACAATATCTTTGAATTATCCATGTGCATCCCAAGAGCCCTTTAAACATTACAAGTACATTACAAGAGGTTACATTGAAAATTCCATTTTTCTTTTAATCTCTGTTTTGCATTGTTTGCTTTCTTTTGTTTGTTTGTTTGTTTGTAAGCACATAGTGTTGCAAAGTGCTATTTAAGGCATAGTGTAATGCTTGGCTTGTACCTTTCTTACCTAACAATAAAGTTAAAAAAAATAAAAGGGGAAAAAGACATTACAATTCATGCTGTATTGTTAGGTAAATCTGCCCCCTAAATTCACCCACTCCCCCCCTTCTTCTATAAAAGAAACTTCTATTTTGTCACAAGCCGTCCCAAAGTGCTTTGGGATTTCTTTGGGGTGTGTGTATTTCTGAGCTGACCTTATTGTTGTGAGATGGGGAAGACGTTGTGTAATTGTCAGTTCCTATTACATTACACACTGAGCCAATGTGGTATAATGGTCTGAGTGTTGCATTATAATTCTAGAGACCAGGGTTTGAATCCCGGCTCAGCCATGTAAACCCAGTGGGTGACCTTGGGCAGGTCACACTCTCTTAGTCCAGAAGATGGCAACAGCAAACCCTCTCTGAAGAAATGTGTCAAGGAAACCCCATGATAGGTTTGTCTTAGGGTCACCCAAAGTCGGGAATGACTTGAAGGCATACAACAATACATTACATACATCTTCATTGCTCTGCAGCCACCACACTTTCTGACCTGAAAAGGTCCTAAAGAAGCAGTCACCTCATGACATCACCCTCCACCGGGCTTTAGCCAAGTTTGGGAAGAGGCTACAAACATCTTGGGAGGCAATGGCACATTGAAAGACATCACACTCACACTTGAATTAGCCATATTGTAATTAGGGTAAGCTCAAGAATTATACTCAGGAGAAATTCAGCCACATTCTCTTTTCTTTTGAACAACCTCCCTCCCGAAACATTTTTTTCCTGCCAAATCGAATGTGAAAAACCAATCAAAATTTCAGCAAAACACCAATTGCAAAAGATTTTTAAGTGGCTGTAACACAATTTTCAGACAAAGATAACAGCTGGGGCGGGGGAGTAATAGCTTTGCTGCTTTGAAAATAGTTGTACAGGAGTGAGCTAATAGATTGCAATGATGCTAAAAAACATTGCTTGTTTGTAAGACTGAAGGTGTGTCTACACTGTAGAAATAATGCAGTTTGACACCACTTTAAGTGCTATGGTGCCATTCTATGGAATCCTGGGATTTGTAGTTTTACAAGGTTTTTTGTTTTCTCTGCCAAACAGTGCTGGTTCCTCACAAAACTACAAACCTCTGGCCTAGATTTCAAGCAGCTCTATTTCACCTTATGGTAACTTCCCATTAGATACTTCCACTTGGTTTCTGAAATTATTAGTGTGAATAAAAAAGGTAAAGCTTTTCCCTTGACAAGATTATCTAGTTGTGTCTGACTGTAGAGGGCGGTGCTCATCTTCGTTACTAAGCCGAAGAGCCAGCATTGTCAGATAACTCTGTGCTCATGTGGCCAGCATGACTGCACAGAACGCTATTACTTTCCCACTGAAGTGGTACCAATTTATCTGCTTGCACTTTTACATGCTTTTGAAGTGCTAGGTTAGCAGACACTTGGACTAGTGATGGGAGCTCACTCCATCCTGCAGCACTTGGGCCTCAAACTATCTATCTGCTGATATTACAGTCAGAGTCAGCATCTTAACCACTGAGCCACTGCATCCCCCTGTTAGTGTGAATATATGCCATTAAGTGCTGGCAAAGTTTGAGTTTACACATGTTTGGTGGGAAAATATCCAGACTATTAAGAATTACATTTGCTTCTACCCACTTGTCTTTGGCCTTGCCTGCTGTGTTCTTCCCCCTATCCTGTTTCTTTAGCCTTACCCACTGCTAGAATATACCCACAGTGCCCTTTACCACTTTGGAATTCATCCCCAGGCTAAAAAGGAGTTCTACATCTCTGCAAAACACCTTCAGTGAGTGTTTGAGTCTCCAGGATAGTGCTGTGGGATTCTCAAACTCCTGCAAGTCACCTTACATTTCTGGTTCTTAAATATGCATAAGCAAGACCCATTTGCCCCAATCCTACTTTTTCCATGCTAAGGAGACATCAGTGAGAAAGATGAACTTTCCTTTGCATCAAAACCTGAGGCATTTCACATAATACGTGACCTGATTAACAGAAAGAGTTAGTTTTATTATTTAGAGTTAAGAATAATATGTAACTTATTCTCCTGGCAAAATGAGGTGGTAGGTTTTGTACCTAAGCCAAGTGGGATATGTAAGAGAGACTGGAATCTTTAAAAATATCAACTTTGGGGAGACAGTGGACTAATAACACTCCAAGAATTAAGACTTACTGTTGCATACGGTTCCCAAGGTGTCATAGTCATCAACACTCTCACACAAAACACGCCACTGAGAGAAGACAGAGTTTTGACTTATTAGATTGGCATCAAAGTTGCTTCTAGCTCCCATGAGTTCATCTGTGCAGATGTCACAAGTGTTTCTACCTGTTGCAAAGTTCCAGTAGGGAAGTGCAAAAGAAGCATCCCGTATCATGTCCTGGAGAATAGAACAACGATTAATGGAGAGTTGTGCTGTGCTACAGCTGAAATTCCAAGCTTGTTAAGACATTGGCATTAAGGTGCAGGCAAAGTTCTCAACATCTTCCTCCCATGTCTCATGGGTAAAGGCTGACCACATTACCACACTACACTCTTATAGTGCTGCTATTCCACTTTTAGTGCTTCTGTTGCATTCGGAAGTTTGTAGTTCAAAGAGGCCTAAGAGCTCTCTGGTTCTGGATTTTGGATATCCACAGGGGGTCCAGAAACCAAACCCCAGCGGATGGCCCACTGTAGTTTGGTGAGGTATTTAATAATAATAATAATAATAATAATAATAATAATAATAAAATTTATTTATACCCCACCCTCTGGAATACCAATCTGGGCGGCTTACAATTTAAAAACATTTACATATCCATAAAACACATATATACAACAACCCCCTCCCCCCCTTAAAACAGTATTAAATCAAATAATTTATAAAATGACAGACACAATAATAACGCAACTAATTAAGATACGAACCCAGAGTATGTGCCCAGCCACAATAATCCTAACCATCAATGATGGGGCCACGTAAGGATCACTGGGGAGGGATATTTTTACCCGAGGCCGGGTAATTAGTCTGGAAAGGCCTGCCGGAAGAGATCCGTCTTGACAGCTTTTTTGAAGCTGTCAAGTGATGTTAACTGACGGATCTCATCCGGCAGGTTGTTCCAGAGTCTAGGGGCAACAACTGAAAAAGCCCCCCGGGAGGTAGCCGCAAGCCTCGATTTTTGGGGTTGCAGCAAATTCCTCCCGGAGGATCAGAGAGCGCGGGGAGGATTGTATGGGAGAAGGCGGTCCCTGAGATAGCTTGGACCCAAGCCATTTAGGGCTTTAAAGGTAATAACCAACACCTTGTACCTGGCTCGGAAGCTGATAGGCAGCCAGTGGAGGGACCTCAGAACCGGAGTAATGTGGTCCCTCCGAGATGTTCCCGAAACAAGCCTGGCTGCCATGTTCTGTACCAGCTGTAATTTCTGAACCAGGCACAAGGGTAGCCCCATGTAGAGTGCATTGCAGAAGTCAAGGCGTGAGGTTACCAGCATGTGCACAACAGTCTCAAGGTCCCTTACTTCCAGAAAGGGGCGCAGCTGGCGTATCAGCCGAAGCTGATGACAGGCGCTCCTGACCGTCGCATTAACCTGATTTGTCATCAGGAGAGACGAGTCAAGGAGCACCCCCAGACTGCGAACACAGTCACTGGAGGAGAGTGTGACCCCATCCAGGACTGGAGGTTGCAACCCGATTCTTGGTTTCGGGGCCAAGACCATGAGCACCTCCGTCTTGTCTGGATTCAACTTCAATCTGTTTTTCCTCATCCAGCCCATTACCGCCCCAAGACATTCATTGAGAGAAGAGATGCCATTGGAATTCGAGGCCGATGAACAAGACACGGAGAAATAGATTTGGGTGTCATCAGCGTACTGATAACACCCAGCACCATAACTCCGTATTATCTCACCCAGCGGCTTCATGTAGATGTTAACTAATGTCGGGGACAAAATAGCTCCCTGAGGGACCCCACAAGTGAGGTTCCTCTTACTGGAGCTACAGTCCCCGAGCAGCACCCTCTGGGACCGACCCGAGAGGAAGGACCGGAACCACTGCAGAGCAGTGCCCCCGATACCTAACCCCTTCAGGCGGCCCAAGAGGATGCTGTGGTCTATTGTGTCGAAAGCCGCTGAGAGGTCTAGGAACACCAACAGGGTCACACTACCCCTGTCGATGCTCAGACGCAGATCGTCGGTCAAGGCAACCATGGCAGTCTCAACCCCAAAGCCTGTCCTGAAGCCGGTTTGAAATGGGTCTAGAATTTAGAATTATCTGCTAGAGAGCTCTAGCCCTAGAGAGCTCTAGCAGAAAATTTTAAGCACTTCACCAAACTATAATTCCTAGGATTTCACAGAATGGAGCTAACACAGCTAAAGTGGCATCAAAGTGATATAACTGTGTAGTGCAGATAGATTCTGGCAAAGGATCCTTCCATCCAATTATCTTGCATTTCCCTCCTCCTACCCAATTCAGTATTTCCATCCAGACATTCAGGTAGTGATGTCTCCCAGCCTTAACTGGAGTCAGGAGAGTCATTAGGGGTACCCAAGGTGTACAGTCCATACTGGGTGACACCTCAGAGGGGTGTAGACACCTGGTGGACAGGTTGCTCCCATCTAACCCAACATCCTCTTGGCTGCCCCCACTCCACCTTTGTCCTCCATTGGTTATTGCAGCTGGTGGGTTTGGGGTGCTTCTGCCATGCAGCTGCTCCTTCTGGATCTGGTGGAGCTACTGAGGGAGCAGGAAAGAGAGTCATCTCCCTTTCCTGCTCACACAGCAGCAGCGCCTTACCCCCACCACGGCAGAGGTGGCATGGCTCACAAAGGATGGTGGTGGTGAGCAGGAGGGCTGACAGTATAGGTTACCATATTGGAGTGACACCAAGCCTAGTGATGCCACTCTCTGGAGTGACACTCTCCACATTTCTCAGAAGGCGTTTGGCCAAGTTTTCTTCTGACAAATGTTAGCTGAGTTAATAATGACTAAAATAATATTGCTAATTCATATTGGTGAATGGGAAAAAAATTGGGCTAAAAGAGGACTGGAAGAAATGGGTACAGGGCCCTTGCTTTGTTCAATAATATTCAACAATATTAAAACTGAGTATACATTTGAAATATTCTGCCCTGCTTGCAACTAGCGAAATAGAGTGGTCGTGATGGTGGAGTCAGGTAGAGGCTGGAGTCAGGAAGAAAAAAAAGAGAGAAAGAGGGAAATTCTCCAGTGGTTGAGGGGAGATAGGAAATGGAAAGTCTGAAGAAAGTGTATTTTTGAAATTTTGTAGAGAAGCTCTAGGACTTCAAAATCCTTACCCTTTAACCAAATGCAGCTCTGAAGTAGGGGGAAAATAAAATTCTCTTCTTTCTACCTCCAGTTTTCAGGCAATCATGTTTCAGGACAAGACTAACCTTCTCTTTTGCAATCCGCTGCACAGCTGAGGCATAAAAAACAGTGCCCCTACTTTCCCTTCTTATAGTGTTTAATCTCTAAACCAGACCTGGGCTGGATAGCCCTTCAAATAGAGGACTATCTTCTGACAGAAAATGTGGAAAGAACTATCTTCTGTAAACTCAAAATGACTATCCTCTATAACAGGGGTCAGCAACCTATGAATTTGCACAGCGCCAGCGCTGTTGGGCGTTCCAAAATGGCGCCCCGCATCGTGCGCATGTGCGCGCAACGCAAAGTACCATTTTGGAACACCGAACGGCACTGGCGCCATTGGGCGTTCCAAAATGGTGCCCCCATGTGCACGCATGCGCATGATGGTGGGTGTCATGCACATGCGCGTGCGGGGGCAAGTGCACACGTGCAGGCCCCCAGAGCCATTTGCCCCCCCAGCCTCCAGCAAAAAAAAGTTGCCGACCCCTGCTCTATAAAGTAAGACACATGGCCTCTCTTTTGTTGTTGTTGCCAACTGCCTTCATGGCAATCTCAGCCCATGGTGACCCTATGAAAGAGACATATCCAGCCCCCCCATACTCTACTGCTTTGCCAATCTCCTGCAAACTCATATTCGTGGTCTTTTTAATAAAGCCCATCCATCTAGCATGTGGCCTTCCTCTCTTTCTACTTCCCTTCATCTTTCCTAACATTATTGTCTTTTCCAACAGTTCATGCCTTCTCATGATGTGTCCAAAGTACAACAGTCTAAGTCTTGTCATCTTGGCTTCTAGGGATATTTCCGGCTTGATCTGCTCTAGGACCCATTTGTTTGTCCTTTTGGCTGTCCATGGGATCCTCAACACTCTTTTCCAGAACCATATCTCAAAGGAGTTGATTTTGTTCCTATCATCTTTCTTAACTGTCCAGCTCTCACATCCATACGTGGTAATAGGGAATACAATGGCTTGTATGATTCTAACTTTTTTGCTGAGTTGTATGTCTTTGCATTTTAGGATCTTTTCTAGTTCTTTCACAGCTACCCTCCCCATTCTTAATCTTCTTCTGATTTCCTGGCTGCAGTCCCTCTTCTGATCAATGTTTGATCTCAGATATGAGAACTCTTTTACTATTTCTATTTCCTCATTGTCTAGTTTGAATGTGTGTGGGTTCTCTGTGGTCATTATTTTTGTTTTCTTTATGTTCAACAGTAAGCCTGCCTTTGCACTTTCTTCTTTGATCTTCCTCAGTAGTTGTTCTAAGTCTCTGAGGCTCTCTGCTAGTGTTATGGTGTTATCAGCATATCTCAGATTGTTGATATTTCTTCCTCCTGTTTTCTCTCCTCCCTCTTCCATGTCCAAGCCTGATTTCCTTACAATATGTTCTGTATATAAGTTGAATAGGTAGCGTTATAGGATGCAGCCTTGTCTGACTCCTTCGCCAGTTGGGAACCATACTGTTTCTCTGTGTTCTGTCTTGACATTAGCCTCTTGTCCTGAGTACAGATTCCTCATTAAGACTATCAGAATTGTTGACACTCCCATGTCCTTAAGGGTGTTCCATAGCCTTTCATGATCTATGCAGTCAAAGGCTTTGCTGTAGTCTATAAAGCACATGCTGATTTTCTTTTGTAACTCCCTACTATGCTCCATTAGCCATTGTATATTTGCAATGTGATCCCTGGTGCCTCTTCCTTTCCTGAACCCTGCTTGGACCTCTGGGATTTCTCTCTCCATGTGTAGTTGGAGTCTATGCTGCAGTATTTTGAGCATAATTTTACTTGCAGGTTAGTGCTATGATCCTATAGTTGTTGCTGTCTCTTGTGTCTCCTTTTTTGTGGATGGTGATGTATATTGATCGCTTCCAGTCTGTTGGCCATAATTTTGTTTTCTATATCTGTTGACATTTGTTGATTAGCACTAGAGTTGACTCTGTCAATGTGGATTGCAATAGTTCTATTGGAAAACCATCTGTTCCTGGAGTCTTGTTTTTTGCTATTTCCTGTATTGCAGCATCCACCTCAGATTTTAGAATTTGGGTTTCAACTTCATATGGATCTTCGTTCCATTTGTACTTCATGTTGTCATCTCTTTTATATAGCCTCTCTAACCAATAGTAATTTGCAATCTTCCTAAATTAATATAGAATATTCTGTGGGTTTTTTTTCCTTTTTTCTTGGCAACATTAACTTGTTCCTTAGCTTGGCCATGAAATGAAATTTTCTGATCATATCCAAGAACTTGCAATTGGAACATGGACTCAAAGGAAGACATTCTGAAGCCTGTCTGCTCCTTTGCACACATATGGAGAATATGTGACCCTCCCATGATCCTTCACCATTGGCTATGCTAACTAGCACCTTAAGCCCTGTTTTAACTTGACATTATGGTTGTCATTATTTACCATCAAGTTAACTTCAATTTATGGTGACCCTATAAATGAAAGAACTCCAAGAATGTCATCTGCCTTGCAAACTTAGTTGTGATGTCTCTGACTGAGTCAATCTCCCTGTAGTGCAGTCTCCCTCTTTTCCTACTGGTTCCTATTTTGCTAACCATTATAATCTTTGACAATGAGTCACATCAACTCATAATATGTTCAAGGTATGGCAGCCTCAGTTTATGTTTAGCCATCTTGTTTTCTAGGGATAGTTTAGGCCTGATCTGCTCTTGGATCTATTTATTTATCTTTTCAGCAGTACATGGTGTTGGTAAAAATCTCCTCCAGCATCACATTTCAAATGCAAATGTTAATTGTTGTTGTTCCCTATCTCAATCCATGGGGAGAGGCAGATAAGAAATAATAATAATAATAATAATAATAATAATAATAATAATAATAATAATAGATAGTATAGGATATGGCATAAAGAAGCTTTACCTGAATATCTTTTTCAAGCTGTAGGAGATGGTATCTGTGCCAAGTGAGGAATGCTGGTCCTTCATGGGAGAAATCTATTCCACCAAAGCTGAGCTGCCCTGGGCCAAGGAATGTCTTTTTGACAGAGTAGTAATGAGACCATACAAAGTAGTTATAGATGGTTACATTTTCAAACTGTGGTGTATTGCCATCAGGGCCTAGTATCTCTTCTCGTCTCCGGATGGCAATCACAATGTCAGGATGCACTGTGCTCTTGGCTTGTTGCAGGATTCTTAGGAATCTGTTCCTTTCCTCGTTACTCAGATCCAGAATGTTTCTCCTAACTAAAGATTAAACAAATAGTACTAAGGAATAAAACCAAATAGAAATAGACAATGCATATTTATTAGTTTCCTATTTAAAAAAAGAACATCCATGTCAGTTAAAACCAGGCATTCAAAATCAGAACACTCTTCCTGCAGAATTACGGGTTTGTTGTAAATATTCAGTGATAAAGATACATGTAAAGATAAAGATTTCCCTTTACTTTACATGATACAATGTTCACAATGGGAAATGAAATTCAGATTTCACCTGAGAATTGGAATTCTATGAATGCATTTATAATTTGTTCTAAAAGGGAATATAAAATTTTATTAGTCCCCACAGTCTTTCTAGGACATAGTCAGTTTTTACAAATTAGCACATCTTTTTACAGAAATCTTTATTCCACATACCAAAGGAATTTTATTCATGTCAAACATTTACTCATTGCATACAAAAAAGAGTATAATTTTGTTTGCTTATTCAGATTTGTTTGGTGAATTTCTTTTAATAAACATAATTTATGTACACATTTGTTAGAGTGTCATTTTTTTTAAATGATTAACTCCCTAGCATATGTATTTCATGTGCATTTTTCTTTAATACGCACACTTTTGTACACAGTTTTTGAGTTGTGAACTTTATTGAAAAATTCAGAAAAGTGCAGATGTTTGCGTGCAGGTGCTTTCCATCATAGCTTGTTCTGTCCATATTATCTATCTTTCTATCATGTATAGAAATAGTCTATATATATTCTAGGATCTCCAGAGTCCTAGTCTCAAATCACTACACCACACTGGCCCTCCACATATTTCACATATAGATTCATATAGATGATAAAGAAAAAAATTCATATAAAAATTCATGTGGAATGAATATCTCATTCATGTGTAGTCTACAGTAATATCAATGGTCTTATGAGACACTATGGTGGTTTGTCCAGAGATTGGTAGTTATGTACATGGTTAAGTTATCATCCCTGTTAATCAAAATAGTCTGGCATTTCAACCCTGCAAGTCCTGCTACCTTTACAACTCAGAGAAAGAATGCTTACTTTAAGTCAATACTTGCCATCTGCAGATTTTATAAGCACTTGCATGGGTTTGCATGGTTGCATGTAACAGGATGCCTGATTAATCAGCAGAACCCTTTTAGTGCTACTCCAAGTGGTGTTTTTTTGGACTCATGCTGGTCTGTGGCAAGCTTATAGAAAAGACTAAAACAGCTGCAGTCAATGGGCAGAAAAATGGTACCAGTCTTTGGCATATAATGAAAACAAATTGTCAGCCTCCCACATCAGACAGCTGGATTGACTGTGGCATCCTTCATTCCAAACCAAGTAAGGGAAAGTCATAATAATGGATATTATTAATGTTGTAATAATGGAAAGTTGTAGTAATGGAAGCCAGAGAGTTGATGCTTAAATCTAATTTCTTTTGGATATTTTGAATATTTTTACTGTTGAATAAACAGAAGAAAGAAGAATGTCTGAAAAATAAATTTGGCCTTAAACTCTCAACATTATTGTTGTTGTGTCCCTTCAAGTCATTTCCAACATATGGTGACCCCAAAGTTGCAGGGTTTTCTTGGTAAGATTTTTTCAGAGGAGGTTTGCCTTTGCCTCCCTCTGAAACTGAGAGAGTGTGACCTGCCCAAAGTCAACCATAGGTTTCCATGGCCAAGCAGGGAATTAAATCATGTTCTCCAGTCGGATGCTCAAATCACTACATTATTAAACACAAATCCAAAAGTCTATTTTACCCCATTTATACTTTACAAGAAAATTACCAGGCATTGCCCCAGGGCTGATGTTGGCTACTGCCATATTGAAGAATTAATGCACTTTGACACCACTTTAAGTGGCATGACTCCATCCTATGGAATCCTGGGATTTGCTGTTCATTGTGGCACCAGAGTTCTCTGAGAGAGAAGGCTAACTATATATTACAGAACAACAAATCACACAATTCCATAGCTTGGAGGCATGGGAGTTACAGTGGTGTCAAACTGCATTAATATAGTAGTGTAGATGAAACTGGTGATGATCTTGCTTATGACCTGAATGAAAAAGGTCTGAGTGATAACTCCTACAATCCTTAAAATTTGGTTTACGCCAAATTCTCTGCAAAATGGACCCCAAACAATAATTTTCTAAACAAAAGTTTGCCAATAGGTCCCAAACATGTGAAAATGTCGTGGGCACCAACCTCATTGTAAATTTCATGTTTGATAAAAAGCAGTTCATGCATTCAAAAAAAAAAAAAAAAAAGTACAAAAATCTGAAGTATTTTGTTCAGGAGGTAACCAGATCTTTTGACAGGGTGGATCCCCAAATGTTGGATTTTTGTCATTGGATAACACACCAAGTTTGGTGATTCTGTAATAAAACATGTAGATTTCTGTAGAATAGATGCTTTAAATTATTAAAAATTATTACAGTAATGATGATTATTATAATTATTATAAATTATCTAAATTAATTTGCCAAAATATACTGCTTTTCTTCCTCATAAAGAGACTTGCAGTGTCTGCTGTGAAAAGATATAGCAACAGATGTCAACATAGCTGAAATTTATTGTTGATTGGCTTGAAAATTCACAGGCTTTCTGAAAACTGACTCATCAATGATCGTTTTTAAAGAGAAATATCAATATGAGGTGATAAAAATCCTGAAATCATAGCAGAAAAGGAGAGCATCTTTTTGCCCAAAAGTTATGACAGATGATGAATATTAAGTTTTCTTTCTTGTTATTGTTTTCCTTACCTATCTGAATCTGCTGATCACACACAGGTCCACTCCAGCCCGGTCGGCAGGATCCACAGTTATAGCCTGCAAAATTTCTGTTGCATTGGCAGGTTCGGTTGAAGAAGCGTAGAGGCCACTGTTCACGGTCGTCTTGACCATCATGCATGTACTGAGGTCCATGGGGTCGTGTGTCTGCCATCACTTGGACACATTGACCCCTTCCAGTAGATGATCCACAGCGATCTGAACCAGGTACTACCACTGAAAGCAGGTCTGGGCAACATTCACCACTTGTTAGTGCCGTGACTGTAGCACACTGCCGGGGGAATTGGGCACTGATTTCTCTAAAATAGATGAATAGCAATAATATGGATAGATGCATAATAACACTCCAGATTAAGCAAGACCAAGGATTCTAATATTGTCTCCCTTCTGATGAGCAGGTATCCAGAAAATGTTCTTTCTTTCTTTGAAGTGATATAAGTTCTGAAATGGAAGAAGAAAAGGAAGGAAATTACAGTGCCACACAATATGCCGCAACACTTTCATTGATAAGAAGCAACCTCTTGTCTGCTCCAGATTTATTTATCCATTGTTGAAAAGATAGCTTAATGCAATCATTGTTTGGATTGTTTCATGATTATCAGCATAATCAAGCACAATAATCAAAATATCAGGATTTTGCAACAGCGACAACAAATCCAGTTTTAATGGCCATCAATCAAGCATTTAAATCCCAAGCCAAAAGGAAGATACAAATACATTGACTGAGGGTTCAAAAGAAGCTATTAAACTAAATTGCTTAATAAAAGTACCTTTACTCTGATAAGGCACAGAGTCAGTGTATCAGTAACTTTCAACCCAAATATTTCAGTGAGCATTCCCCTCTCTTCTTCAACACAAACAATCACAACTACATTTATGTATGACCTGTGCACACTTTCTGAGAACATCAACCAACACAACTTTCCATGATGTGTACAAATTAACACATTGTCCCTGGCCGGCAAATGCTCATGATATATCCCACTCTAGTAAACCTATTCCAAAACTGACATTAATCTTCACATCCCAAAGTATCTAAATCGATCACAGCATACACTAGCATTTTATGATCCTTATTTTTTATCAAATCTTTTTAAAAATTATACTTTTTAAAAAAGATTTCCACTTTATACCTTTTACGTTTTTGATGAATTCCTTAGTACTTCTTGGCTGACTGTTCTTTTCATACCAGTTTTTTCAAAAACAAAAAAACCTGTCGCTCCAACACTGAACCAAGCAGTGCTAATTTGTTTTGGATTTCTGTCTGCTTTTTAATCTGGGCCCTGCCAACAATTTAGTTTGGCGTGACCCACTCTCTTTCTCTCTCCTCCTAATCCCTTTCTACTTGAATGCATTCCCCTGGATAAGTACACCAACAGCACATGATTCTTTTCATGCTGATCTCCTTGTGATTTTACAAGTTTTAGGAAAGGTCAGAGGCAAGTAACTGCAATGAAAACAGAGGACCCAAAACTAAAGGGATTCTTTATTCTTTATGCAAAGGAAAGGCCTCAAGGAGATGGGGGTGCATGGGGGTGGTATGAAGCCAAAACATGCCCCCATAGAACAGAGAAACATTCTTTAGAAATGAAGGGCTTCAATTTCACACGAGTAATACCATACTGACGTCAGACTCTTTGCTCCAATGCCACAGCTGACTCTTCTACATGAGATTAGCCCATGGCAAAGGGTTTCAAGTTAATGGTTTTTCAAGTACTTTAGACAATATGTCAGGAAGAATGGCTACAATATCATAGCATGTGTTAATGCCACCTGTGAAAGAGCCTATGATTTACATCAGAGAAACTCAGGTTGTGGCTCCCCAGCTGTTAGACTATAGTTTCCATTATTCCTCACCATTAGCTATGCTGGCCAGGTCTGACAATAACCATATGAATTGTGGTGGGAGTTATTGGAATGTAGTATGATGCTGGCTTTGGTTATCTACTCACCTTGGCATCAAGCAACATCCTTCCTCCTGCATTCATCCCCCAATGACCATAGTTCACACCGAACTTGTCACCTCATCTGCATACCCACAATTTCTACTGCATTTCTATTGCTATTCTAACATAAAACCTGCTTAAATAGGACTGCCCCTCATGCATTTGAGGATGTTGGACTCAAGTCTATGAAAGCTCATGCTACCAGCTTTTTTCCTTCAGTTAGGCTCAAAGGTGCTACACAATCATTTTGCAGATCCTCCCAGATTATGGGGCTATGCAGACAGGCAGCTCTGGACTGCCCCTGCTAGCCGTGGACCGGGGCCATGGCAACCGCATGCCGTAGCCCCGATCCTCACTGTTGCCACCCCTGAAGGAGTGGCAAAATGCCGCTCCTTTCAAGGTTGGCAAAAGGCCTCCCTAAGAGCCAGCATGCAGCTCTTGAGTGCCCTTTCTGGTGCAGAGTGTTTGAATGCTGCGTCGGAAGGGCATCCTGACACCATGCACCATGCGTAAGAGTGAGGCATCAGGACAGCATCGCCATGGGGTTGAGGCAGCCGGCGTGCGGCTGCCCCACCCCATCTCTGCCTCCAGGCCAGCCCTTTGGGCTGGTCTGCAGAGGTCCTATGTCTTTGAATTAATAGTTTGTTAATGTTGAGCTTGATTTCTGTTACAGTTAATAAACTCATTAAGAGACTGTACAGACTGCACCTAAAGGTTGGTGTCCCACCACCCCTTTCCTTGCCAGATCGAGGCCACAGCAACCACACACTGTGGCCCCCAATCTGGCACTTTGCCACTCTAAAAGGAGCTAGCAAATGCTGCTCCTTTTTGAAGTGGCAAAAAGCTTCCATTGCCGCCGTGGCAGCAAGCTTTTCTGCGCTCCTTTGGTGCAGTGTGTCTGAACGCTGTGCCAAGGGAGCACCCTGATGCCGCCCGCCATGTGCCCTGACTCCACTCCCAGCCCAGCCCTTTTGGCCAGTCTGTACAGGGCCTAAGTTACTAATTGACTAGATTTTAATTAACTCATGAGATTTTAATTAACTTGCTAGGTTATGAACTTATTAGATCACCCAATTAATGCTGAAGTTTAAAATGTCCATTAGCAAATTAGGTCTCTAAAATTCATTAGCATTTATTCATATGGGAGCATCTCCACCTGTCAGATTCAGTAAAATAATGCAACAATCATATTGTGGGCTTTGTAGTCTAAGTGGAGATTGAGGAGAGATTAAAGTAAAACAACTTTTAGGAGCTAGCAGGGTGTAGTGATTATGGCTTTGGAGACCAGGGTTCAAATCCCAGCTTGGCCATGGAAACCATTGGATGACCTTGGGCAAATCACACTCTCAGCCTCAAAGGATGTCAGTTGCAAACCGCCTCTAAGAAACTTGCCAAGAAAGCCCCATGATTAGTTTGCCTTATGGTCACCATAATTCAGAAGCAACTTGAAGGCACACAACACACACACACACACACACACACACACACACACACGATTAACAGTGATAAACTCCCAGCCATTTCACTGCAAAGCCCATGGAATGTCCGCAACCTAACAGTTTCACCTGAAAACTCAACTAATTAATCCATTTCAGATATTAGTATTGATAGTAATGAATTAATTTCCCAATTTCTAATGTGTAACATAAGCTAATTAATTTTCAAATCTAATGTTCCAAGTAGTGATGTAAAGAATTATTGACAAAATTTGTTAAACACACAAAATATGTTATTTGAAGATTTCATAAGCTTTTTAAAGAGAAGCAATTATTAGAACTTCTTGATCAACGAGTAAGAATTTGTTTTTTTAATCATTTGCAAATGGGGAAGTGAAGGGATGGGACCTTTCAGCTGACAATTTGATAGCCAGGATTTGCGTATTTTGTGTAAGCAAAGCTACCCTTCATACTGGGCTTTACCAGAGGCTATTTCCTTTGTTAGCGTGATGTCCTCCCTCATCTTTGCCCACAGCTTTGCTTTGAAAAACAAATGAGAACAAAAGGAGAGAACATTTTGTGTGTAGGTATTGGTGGATATCTTCAGACCTTCTCCCCTTTCTCATCATGCTCTCCCATTCAAATTCTCACAGAAGCACTGGATATTGCTCTGCTTTTTCTGTCTGTGTTTCTCCCAGTTGTGTTGTGTGTATTCAGCTCCAGGTAATTTACTTCTGGCAAGCTAAGTGAACTTTATTTTCTTTGGTTTCATTGTTATCAACAGAAGATCACTGCAGACCAGAATCTGAGCCTCTGAAGGAAGTTGCAAAAGTATTCCCTGCTGGGTGCCTTGTCTCCTTTCATCCTGTTGCTTTGTCATGATCATGAATGATGATGGTTCTGTCCCTTGCAATGGAGAGAATGTTTGATTTGTTTCATTTAAAGAAAGTTTTTTTTAAATGTTAAAGCTACAATTTATTTATTTAACCTATGATTGGTTTGCTTTTGGGCAAGGAGAGTTCAGAATGTCCCTGAGGCTGAGAGAATGTGACCTAACCAAGGTCACCCTGTGGACCCTACCCCACCCCTTCTTCTCTTTTGTGAGGGTCACACTCTCTCAGCCTCAGAGGCAGGGCATGACAAACCTCCATCTGCACACTCAGTCTCTCATGGTAATCCTAAGGCAAACCTATCATGGGTGGGGTTTTTTTGGGGTTTTTTTGGCAAGGAGAGTTCAGAATGTCCCTGAGGCTGGAAGAGTTGACCCTGTGGATTTACATGACTGAGCTGGGATTAGAATATCATAGAAACTCACTGGGTGACCTTGGGCAAGTCACATACTCTCAGCCACCAAGTCCAACTCTAGAATCCTAGGTATTCCTTCATGGTAGAAGGGGATTGGATGAGATGATCCTTGGGAATCCCTTCCAATGCTAGGATTTCTCTATGGCAGAATTCCTGCTTGGCAGAAGAGCACATTTGTCATTTCACCCCACCCTGCCCTTTCTTCTCTTTTGTGAAGGTCACACTCTCTCAGCCTCAGGCCCATGGCAAAACTCCCCTTTATGCCAAGAAAACTCTGTGATAGGTTTGCCTTATGATCACATCTTCCACTGCCATCCTGATGTTGAACAGGGGGTGAGACTACATGTTCTCTAGGATCATATGTATTCCTATGTATTCCTTCAAAGCAGAAGGGGGTTGGACTGGATGGTCCTTGAGGATCCCCCCAAGTCTACCATTTCTTGTTGGGGCTGCAACAAAATTTATTTGTTGAGATTGGTTTTTTCTTTTTCTTTTTGTGTGCCTTCAAATTTTTTCAAGCTTTTTCAAGGAATGTTCTTTAAACCTCTGCCAAACTTCCTTTTGACATGCTATTTGAGTTTGAAATGCAAATTAAATTACAACAACACATGTAATTAGCGTAAATGTTTGCCTTGTCTTTTATTGTCATTCAGGAAATCTGTAAAAAATAATTCCCTTGCTCCTGACAGGAAGAGACAAAGGGCCTTTGCAGACTGCCAGAAATAGTGCAGCTTGAGGCCACTTTAACTGTTCTGGCTCAGTGCTAAGGAATGATGGGAACTGTAGTTTATTGTGGCACCAGAGCTTTCTGATGGAGAAGGCTCAATGTCCCTGAAAAAAATACAATTCCCATGATTCCTTAGCACTAAGCCAGGACAGTTAAAGTGGCCTCAAGCTGCACTATTTCTGGCAGTCTGTAAAGGCCCAAAATAACCTTTTGAAAGTGAACTTTTAAAAAAACAACAATTGCATCACGTTCTCAATGGACGAGGAGAAAAAATCTGATTTGTCACAACACTAGTTCCAAGCTCTGAATGCAAAAACATTCACCAGAATACAATTTTCTATTGGAACCCACATACCACTTTATCTGTCCTTGTACAGATATTTGCCTGAATCTATGTAAATACACACACGTGTGTGCGCATACACACACACACACACACACACACACACAATATTAGTCATCTGTGCTAAACAGTGGCTATATATTTACCTTATTGAGTTCCTCTTTCTGGCAAGGATCTGAACATATATATATATATATATATATATATATATATATATATATTAAAATGACAATTTAAAATGTTTTCTAAATTTAAAATGTAGCTTTGTATTTTCAAAGAAGTTACACTACTGATCTTTTTTGTAAGTTACAACTTCCTGACTCCTTTTTGGTTGTGTGAAAATTCCAGCTTTGAAGTACACTGGTTACAGATTCCCACTCTCACACTAGAGAGTCCACAACTCATTCATAATGTCCCCATTTTCAGACAAAGAGTTTATTTAGAATTCTTTTCTATTTATCCCACAAGAGAGGAAAAAGACATCTCATTAAAATAACATTTCCTCCAATGCTTAGCAGATGCCTTAAGGTTTCCTACTGATCAGCATGAGACTGGGTCTTTAGTAACTCAATTAATACCAAGTCATTAATAAAAGCAAAGAAATGTGTAGTCCTTTCAGCTTTCATGAATTTGGTTGGATTGCTCCAATATGATGCTTCCCAGATGGGCCAGAGTAACAAAGGGATAGTTTTGGATGCACTCAAAGAAACAGAGAGCCAGAGTGGGGTAGTGGTTTGAGCTTAGGACTCTGGAGATCAGGGTTGAATTCCCTGCTCAGTCATGGAAACCCACTGGATACTTTCAGCCCTGGAAATCCCATGACAGGTTCACCTTAGGGTCAGCATAAGTTGGAAACAACTTGAAAACAAACAACAACAACAACAACAACAACAACAACAACAACATGCTAGTTTATTTACATGAGAGCTGAGTGGTGCAGCTCTTCATATGTTCTTGGATTGCAAATCTCATCAGCCCTTACCAGTGGTGGGGGATGTTGAGAACTTTAGTCTAACCTCTGGAGGGCCACACTTTGCCAAACCATCACTTGTTATATTTATAGCCTTTCTTTCTTCCAAAAAGCTCAGTGTGGGATACTTCATTGTTCTTGTTGTTGTTGTTGTTGTGTGCCTTCAAATCATTTCCAACTTATGGCAGTCCTAAAGCAGACCTATAATAGAGTTTTCTTGGCAAGATTTGTTCAGAGGGGGTTTGCCTTTGCCTTCCTCTGTGACTTGCTCAAGATTACCTAGTGGGTTTCCATGGTTGAGCAAAGATTCAAATCCTGGTCTCCAGAGTCCACAAGTCCAAAGCTCAAATCAGTACATCACATGGCTCTCACAGAAGCATTTATTCCCCTACAGTTACACACTATGATTTACCAAAAATTGTCTTCAGATCATTGTACAGTAAGATATGCCTTTTACCATCTTGGTTAATTGCTTCCAATTTTTCAATTGCTCTCCTTTTGTGGTTGTTGGGAAGAACTGGTGACTCAAAGCTTGTTATCTTTGCAGTGATATGAAAATGAAAATGAAGAACAAAATCCCCAAAGTGACTCTATAAAACACTTCTCATTGTGAAGGCTGTGGTAGGTGACTGAGGAACATTTAGAAGAGGAGATGGGAATTCTTCAAAACTTTTCAAGTCTTCACACACACACACACACCGACTCAAGAGAGACTGCAGCAGGAGGGATTGTTGTTCCTTGGGTTCTTCCTTCTTGATTCTTCAAACTATCTACAATGCTAAATATTTGGGCACTGAAGGAAAATGTCATAGGAGGGGGCAGAATTCTTATTTGGGGGACAATCCTCTAATTTGGACCCCCGGCTACATTCCTGTATGTTCATGAACTCTTTTGGTTTTCTTTGTCTCTTGTAAATTCTGCAAGATTTAATTGTCCTCAGTATCAGCTATATCAAACATCGCTACTCTCTACTCACATTTTTCCATTGTCAAATGATCTTCAATAGCACTTTGTAGCACATATGTCTACAACACCATAGGTATAACTGATTCATGTCCCATTATTACTGAGATTCCTTTTTAATCTAAAAATAATGAGAATACCCAAGTTTATTTTCTGAAAGTGCTCATTCTCAGCAGTGCTTTTAGACAGTAGAGCTCGCCTGATGTATGCCATTGGGTACATCCTTTTAATTCTCTCTCTCTCTCTCTCTCTCTCTCTCTCTCTATATATATATATATATATTTCTGACTGATTTGTGAATACATTTTTGTGAAATGTGTATAAATATATATTTCTATATAAATATAAAGGCATTTTCCCCAAAGTCCATAGTATGTCACACAAAAGGTCAAAATTAAACATGCAATACAAAGAAAATTCAGCCTAGCTAACTAATGAAAAACTAAAAGGTACAGATGTGCTATTACTACCTCTCCTCCAGGAAATGCGTCCTTTCTTTTCATTGCTACTTACATTTCTGCCAAAATGGACCATATAGCTCCATTGACAACAATACTGAATCAATGGGGTAATGAATAACAGAGGCAGGAGACAAGAAATAGTTGCTGTTAGCATAGGGGAAATAACTGGGCAGGGAATGGAAAATGCAGGATAGATTAAAACTTTCAGAAACTACAAGGTATCCAGTCAACTGTACAAGCTCAAAATATACATGGGAAGTACTTTTTTGAAACCTTTTCAGATCAAAAGCTAATTGCACACAAACATCTAGCATGTTGTGTGATGAATATGAGAAAAAATTCCATCTGCTAGGAGATTGTTAGCATTGAGCGGTTTCAAGAAATCAATGGCGTATATAAGAGAACCTAAAAAACCTGAAACAGTCCTTGAAACCCTCCATAAGAGAACCTAAAAAAATCCACTTCTGAATCAGACTAATTAATCTAGTTCAACATTCAAGTGCTACAGGGACCAAACAGTGGAGCCCATGATCAAAATATGATCAATATGCTGTTTGTGGTTTTGTGTTGTTGTTGTTATGTGCTTTCAAGTTGACTGGCTTTTGGCAACCCTATCATAGGATTTTCATGGCAAGACTCATTCAAGGAGATTTACCATTGATTTCCTCTGAGGCTGACAGAGTACAACTTGACCAGAGGGTTTCCATAGCTGAGCAGGGATTTGAACTCAGATCTTCCAGAATTCTACTCAAATACTGAACCAACACTATCCCTCTGGCTCTCTATGGCAATTGGCATTCAGAAGCATACTTTCTCTGGTAGGCAATTGTGACAGACAGGGATAGTCCCTTATTCCTCCTCTCAGGACCTTATCACACGGGACTCAATGCAGACAGAATCCAAACAAAATCCCGACCTAATACGTAATATTTTTCTGTGTGTTCACACGACGTCGCACAGAACCCCGACAGAACCCCGACAGAATGCGTGAAGAACCGAGATCTTTTGAATTTCGGTTTCTTCAAGAAGTACAAGTGCGCGACGGGAATCATAGTGCTTTTGCCGTCAAGTCTGATCACCCAATACGTATTGTGGGGCATTTCCCCAATACGTATTGGGGAGCATTTCCCCGCCTCCGCCTCCTTGGGGTCCTCTCTCTCTCTCTCCCTCTCCCTCCCTCCCTCTCCCCCGCCAGCCATCCAGCCAGCCATACAGACCCCTTTTGGGTGGCCTCCGCGTGCAGGGGCTGCTGGCTTTCCTTCCTTCCTCCTCGCTCTGCTCTCTTTCTTCCTCACAGAGGCTCCCGGTGCCTCCAGGGACGGACGGGGGTGGCCTGGGCTGCCGCTTCCAGCTTCATGGGCCCCGAAGCCAGCCAGCCCTCTCCGCAGCGCTGCGGCCCTCCCTCGGCCTGCGCTCCAAGAAGGACGTCCTCACACTCACATGCTCCAAGGAGGATGTCCTCAGAGAGGACGCGGGGCCTGTGACGTCCTCCTTGGAGCGTGTGAGTGTGAGGACGTCCTGAAGAAAACTGGGTAACCTTGTGTCGCGGGCCCTGCAACATCCTCCTTGGAGCGCTGCGGAGAGGGCTGGCTGGCTTCGGGGCCCATGAGGCTGGAAGTGGCAGCCCAGGCCACCCCCCTCCATCCCTGGAGGCACCGGGAGCCTCTGCGGGGAAGAAAGAGAGCGGAGCGAGGAGGAAGGAAGGAAAGCCAGCAGCCCCCGCATGCGGAGGCTGCCCAAAAGGGGTTTGTATGGCTGGATGGATGGCTGGCGAGGGAGAGGGAGGGAGAGAGAGGACCCCGAGGAGGCGGAGGCTGAGGCAGCGACTGACCGCCCGCCTCAGGGCCCCGCCGGAGCCCTCTGTGCGGGGCCTGCGCTCGCCGGCTTGGGAAGGGGTGACAGCCACAGCAAGTGACAGCCGCGGCTGTATTGCGCATGTGCTAGAATAGCATTTCTAATACATGTGCGGGATTTTCTCACTTGCGTGTGAACAGCAAATACGGTTCCCGGGAGCGCTTTCCTTAAAAGTGTGATGATGCTAGTTGCGTCTGATAGCCATTTGTGTATTGTGGGGTTTCTTTTGGTTTATTACTGGATTTATTCTTATTTCACTTTATTATCGCTTTGTGGGCCACGTGTGATAAGGTCCATAGTCTCATCTTAAATAAAAGCAGTGATCCTGTTCTTTCTTCAGCATTAACTCCTACCTATCTATATGTGACACCCCCTTTGTGTCAGAGATCTAGGAACCCCAGTCTTACTCCAGTGTCCAAATAGGTTGATGTAGTTTGTAGTGTCCAAATAGGTTGATGTAGTTGGTGGGTGTAATATAATTAAAGGGTTATTGAGTTGAAACTTAAGACATGTTATACTTGTTCCTATAACAAAAGTTACAGTTTTATTACAGTTTAACTTTTATTGCAGTAACACGCATAGGATGTTTTAATCAAGTTCCAACTTAACCTTTTAGTTATATTACACACACACATATATATGCATGTATGTTCTTTTATCACATCATTGTGCACAACCCCAGCCACTCCCTTCTGAAGGTGTTGGCTCAGACCTCACTTTAAACCTCTCTGCTAACTCTCTTCATTCTTTAAACTGATTTTCCCCCTTCTTTTCAGAGGTATTACCTTTTTCATATGCATCCACTGTGATAGGTTGGATACTTCAATTCCCCTGCCACACATATAAAGTTTGGTCAAGCTCGCTAGGCAGATGTTCCAAAGGAGTTCCTCCATCACAGTAATATATATCCATTATGACTATAAACAGTCCTTGAAACCCTCCATAATAATTATCTCCCATGTTAGCCTTATACTTTATTTATTTATTTAATTTCTATCCTGCCTTTCTCTCTGAAGGGACCCAAGGCAGCTCACAAATAGCAATTCTAAAAACATTATAAAGAGTATGACTATATAAGGGCTTGGATAGTATTAGCCTCCATGATAGCCTTGCTTTCCTGGTGACCTGAAGCAGACCTAGTAGGCAATCCTTTTTGGATGACAGCTTCCAAAAATCCCTCTCCCCCACCGGCCAGGCTATGCTGACTTGAGATATCTGGGAGCTGTACTCCAGAAAAGTAACATCTCTAGTCCCTGACCTGGAGTTATCCTCCTGACTTCTCCAATCCAGTTGGTTCTAAAGTTCTGCAGATGTTGGCAACACAGTTTCAAGTTTTGTTTTGCAACTAGGAGGGTCATGAAAGGGGAAATGGGGGAATGTGATATTCCTGTAAATGTATGAACTTGTCCACCTCTCTTGTCTACAGCTGTTTTGATAGAAGTATGACCATTCTGTCATGGAAGAGTTTTGACCACACAGGTTCAGTCCCTCACTTGGCTATGAAGCTCACAAGGTCCAAAACATATGGGCCAAAAAGTGTGGCTTCCAGCTGCTTCAAGGACATGGTGAACAGATGATGCATGCTCCTGGATCAGCCGGCAGATGTTCTGCGGCCACCTAGGGCAGCCTGAAGTGAGAAAGAAAAGGAGCAATGAAAATTTGCTCCTTGCCAGCAGCCCATTCAGGACTATGGCAGTGGCCGGCTTCAGGACTGTGTGGCATCCGGTCATCATGGTCCACTGAGGACCAATTGAGTCTTCACCCCTGAGTGATCTGGGACCCTTCTAGCACTTTCATGGCTTGTGAAGATAAAAAAGGAGAGATGTCCCTCATAGTTCCTGGAATGCCAGGATATAAATGCAATAAATAAATAATAAATGTTCTGATCTTGGCTTCTAAAGCTAATTTTGTGACATGTGATATCAACACATGGTAATGTTATTAGCTGTTGTTGCTCCTTGGATGAATGTTGTTAGTCATGAAAATAGTGCCCTAAAGCTACTAGATCCTGTTTGATCTTGGAAGCTAAGTAGGGTCAGCCCTGGATAATACTTGGATAGGAGACTGCCAATGAATACCAGGTGCTGTAGGTTATATTTCAGCAGAAAGAATTAGCAAACCACCTCTGAGTAGTCCTTGCCTAAGAAAGTCCTATGAAATTCATGGGGTCACCATAGTCAACAGGTCTCTTGGATGCACATACATATACAATACTAGTTGGTTGTCAACTCTTGTTTACCCACCACCACCCCAGCAATCTTATGCTATGTTTATTTGTTTTGAACGTTATACAGTCAGCCCTCCATGGATTGTTTATCCATGGATTGAAGCAACCTTGGCTTGAAAATATTTTTAAAAATATGTAAATTCCAAAAAGCAATCCTTGATTTTGCCATTTTATATAAGGGACACCATTTTACTATCCACTGTATTTGATGGGACTTGAACATCCACAGATTTTGGTATCCATGGGGGGGGGGGTGTTTCCTGGAACCAAACCCCAGTGGATGGCAAGGGCCCACTGTAAATGCCAGACATCTTTGATGATATTTTACAATAGAGAAGAGGACCCTTGACCATGTTTTACCCATTATACCCATTGTCTCAAAATCTGGAAGTGGGTTTTAAAAAAATGAGTGAACTTATAGTCCACTGGGAGGGGCGGGGACAGCCTGTGATGGTGAATTTGGGCTAGCAATGATGGGAAATGGACCATGGACCCTCTGAAGCTATCTACTTCCAGTGTCTGAGGATGTACTGTTTAAGGATGCAGCTGTTTCAGGCTGACTTCCTCATGTGTGTGCATGCAGAGAATGCTTGCTGCTCTTAGTCTTGACCCCCAAGAAAAGTTAAGGCATCATTTCAAAATCCTCTGCAGATTGATAGGGCTGACTCCTGTCCAGTCTGAAATCCATGTCTGGTGAAGGCTGGTGGTTCTGATGTCAATGGCATTGAGAATCTACTATGGGGTCTACTATAAAGCCTGAATTTTAAAGTCTGAGTTGTGAAAGATCAATCAATGGCCGTGAAACCTACACTCCAAATAGATTCAGTACCCTAGAATAAAACCCACAGCAGAATCATCACCCTTCTGATGTTGGAGCCATCAGCTCACACTGTGTATATCCACAGCAAATACAGTACGGAATTTGATTGATCTGAAAGATGTAGGTCAAGTATGAATTGATCACACCCACTGACTTCCTTCTGGACTGGAGTTGTAGAGAATCAAGACATACCAATTGCTCTGGGGACTTTCCCTTTATGAAGTTACTGTGTGCTGAATCTTCCATTTCATGCCTGAGTTAATCTCCTCTGTGTAAGTGACTGGAGCCTTGGCTGCCTTCACCAAATAGGGCATTAATGGGTCGAGACATATCTGGATTTTCAGAATGATGTATGATAGGTGACAAACTGGGGCCCACTGAGGCTTGCGGGAGACTGGGAAGAATATCGCAGTTAGGTGTAAATTAAAAGAAAGTGTCAGTTGTAGACACTTTGAAATAGTTCCAAAATAACAGCTGTCACTGGTGCCCCTGGAGGTTCTGATTTGTATGATGTGAGTGCAAAGTGTTCTTCACCAATTCTCAAGTTTTAAATGCTGAACCAACTGAAATGCAGTCACAACACAGTGGATTAAGCTTCCAGGGAAGACATTTCTTATTCTTACTACAAATCCGTAAGCATGTTGGGTAATAAGAATTGGAGGTAAGTTTCTTAATTAGAAATAATGAGTTCTGACATTATTTAAGATCCAGACATTGCTCTTATGAAACACATACTCACTTGAAAATGCTCCTAATACTAAAGGTCTGGTGACTTAGCAGTGACAAAGGCCCAATGTTTTATTGGTAGAAAAGGTCAGCCTTATCATCAAACAGAATGATGTGGAGTGATAATTTGAATATAGATTGAGTATTCCTTATCCAAAATGCTTGGGACCAGAAATGTTTTGGATTTTGAAGTGTTTCAGATTTTGGAATATTTGGATATACATAATGAGATATCTTGGAGATGGAATCCAAGTCTGAACATGAAATTCATTTATGTTTCATGTATACCTTATATACATAGTCTGAAGACAATTTTACACAGAATATTTGAAAATAATTTTGTGCATGAAACAAAATTTTTGTACATTGAACCATCAGAAAGCAAAAGTGTTACTATCTCAGCCACCTGTGTGGACAATTTTGAATTTGGGAATATTTTGGATTTCTGAATTCTGGATAAGGGAGGCTCAATCTGTATTAAGAACAGGAGAAGTAAATTATTTCAGTTAGTATTGTTGCACCTTTTCCTCCCAGGGAGGGTGAGATGTGCTGATGGGATTTCCCATCTCAGGTGCTTATATAGCTTGCCTTGTGTACGGTGATGGGGGTGGAAGCAAGATGCCTTTTTCTGCTGTGCTTGAAGCAGAAAAATGCCTTTAGCAGGTCCAGGAAATTGGTCATAAGCAAAAACATTACTTCTTTTTGTTATGTTTATATCAAGACATTCTCCCCAAGAGATCACAGTTTTGTACATGGCCCACTTCTCCCCATTTTATCCTCACAACAAGCCTGTGATGTAGGTTAGGCTGAGATAGGGTAAATCCAAACTGCAAAAATAAAGCAGTTTGACATCACTTTAACTGCCATGACTCTATCCTACAAAATCTTAGGATTTGTAGTTTGGGGAGACACCAGGCTGACTACCTAACCAAACTACTGATCACAGGATTCCACAGAATGGTGCCATAAGAGTTAACCCCTGATTTATTTCTTCAGTGTGGATACTCTTTTTCTTAATACAGATTGAGCCTCCCTTATCCAGAATTCAGAAATCCAGAATGATTGGCACAAGATGATAGAATTTTAAGGTATAGCCAAGTTGGTCTGGATTGGTATGCAGAGAGAGCTTGTAGCACTTTTGAGACTAAGGACTTTATCATATGAGAGGCAAGAGTCCTCCTCCTGTGAATAAAGTGAGTTTAATCGCATTGATATCCCACAAGAGTGGGATGATTTTCAGACGACATTCCCCAACATCTCCATTATCCTGCAGTTAACCTATGAATAAAGCAGCAAAATCGTGCTGCTTTTTATTCACAGGAAAATCCCAAAAATAAAAAGTGGCATGATTTTGCCACTTTATTCAAAGGTTAACTGCAGGATAAAGGTGGGATAATGGCAACATGGGGAACATTGTCTGAAAATCATCCTGGTCTTGTGGGATATTGGCGAGATTGAATTCACTTTATTCACGGGATTGCCTCCCATGTGATAAAGCCTAAATGAGAGAAATAAGTTTGTAACATAGGCTTTCACAGTCTGAGTGTACTTCATCAGAAGCATGGAGTGAAGTGCCTATGGACAGACATTTATGCCCATGAATTAGCAGGTTGTGTGTGTGTGAATAGTAATAGAAATGCAAGGCCTATGGGAGTGGTGATGGAGTGACATTAAATGTTAAAGATGGTTGTGGGGGACAGGGCTGAGAAGAAAGATATTGCATACAGCCATGATGAGTAGATGTCCATATGAATAGTGGAGGGAGCTTTTGGAATATAGTATGTTACTGGCTGGGAACCAGAAAGAGATGTGATAAAATGGTCAAGACAGCTCTCATGAAGCTGATATAGTCATTAGTCTTCTAATATGTGTAATGTGCCAGGAAACAATTGTTCCTGTTCAACCCACTGTCAATGGACTGAAATTTGTGGATATATCCCAACTCTGTTGTTTCTCTTTTCATTGTCCCCTCAAAGTTTTGTTGTTGTTTAAGGACTGCTGTTCTGAAGTTCGAGATGGCACAAGGTGAGTTTCATGGCTCAGAGAGGACTAGAAGCTGCTTCTCCCACACCCCTATCCGGCATATTAACTACTACACTGCATTGATTCTCTACATTTATCTATGTAAGCATTTGATATGGCTGTCATTTCTATTCAATAATGCCACTGTGTGTGCTAGTCTATACTCATCCAGTGTTAGCATGCTAGTGGAATGTAGAGATGGAAAGAATATGCAAAAATCTTTCCTTCTTTTTTTTTTTTTTTTTTAATGGTTGGAAAATACGTTTCTCAAGTGTCAAGGAACCTAAATGAAAAGAATCATGGAATGACGAGAATTTTTGCAGTTTGGGACTTACTCAACACAAAATTTATATGTGATCGTTTCATGCAAAATTATTTTCTCAGCTCTTTTCTGTGCAAAACAGGCCAGTGTGAATTTTGTATGAAATAAGTCCTGAATTGTGGATGCAGTTTTTAAAGATTTTCTAAAATTAAATGTTGTTCCATTCGAGAAGAGAATTAGCAAAGACTTGCATCCCTAGTTGATCATCTACCGTGGCAATAGAAAGTCACATGCTGCTACTACCTGCACATGGACTGTCCTATACTTGACATATGCAGATGGTAGAACCTTCTCACCTGTCTAACAGAACCACTTCTGGGCTTGTTGTGCTGGCTGCCAGTTAATTTTCAGTAGTCCCAATCTTCTTTTCTGTAAATAACTGTCACAACATTAAATCATAGGTTGCTCAATGAGGTAATTTACTCCAGCAGCCTTTAGACCACCATGGACCTTTGCTAGAGATCCTGTGCACCTCTATTTATTTTCTGTGTGTGTACACATGCAGTTTCATATACGTGTGTGAATGAGGTCATTGTCATTTAGCAATATCCAAGGCTGCTGCCACACTGCAGAATTAATGAAATTTGACCTTGCTTTAACTGTCATGGCCCATCCTATGAAATCCTGGGATTTTTAGTTTGTTGTGGCACCAGAGTTCTCTGATGGAAAAGGCTGAATATTTCACAAAACTACAAATCCCAGCATTCCATAGCATTGGGGCATGGCAGTAAAATGCATTATTTCTGCAATGCAGATTAGACCTAGGAGCTGTAAAGACACTCAGAAGTACGCACCAGTGTGTTCAGTGCTGCTTACTTCCAGGTAAGCATTGCAAGATTGTACTGTTGCCTTTATTTTTAGATTTTTTTGTGTGGGTATGCATGTGTGTGTGTGATCTTTCAAAGTGATGTCCTAAAAAGGTGAAAAATTCACATCCTACTGATCAACTTAGCCCACATACCCTTGTATCATTCACACCAGTTTTAAAAAACTGTTTTCCCACCCCATTCCCTCTCTGCTACTGCTGCATGAAAAATCTAGTGAAACAACATGGGACCAATTGTGACAGCCAGAGAGAATGTTCCTGAGGACACCAGGGGCTCTGGAAGACAAAAATAGTAACTAACACAATGTTCAGAGAGAAATGTGAATTTTAAATTGCTTTAAGCATATAACTAATTTAAGAAAATCTGCACATCAGGGAAGACAGTCTTCTCCTTTTTTAAGAGTCATGTTCCATGTGTTTATCGATTCATGAGCAAAAATTAGTTCCCCATCAGAAGCATACCATTACTTTGGAGAGTTTACAGACAAACATTATGTCTCTGAGGAAGTAGGCTCAAGTCTATGAAAGCTCATGCTACCAACCTCTGTCCTTAGTCTCAGAGGGGCTGCAAGATCCCTTTGCATTATGCCTTTGGTTCAGTCTTCTTCTGGCCTTGGATTCCTAAATAAGCAGGTTGCTTATTTTTATAGTCATAAGTGAACACTCAGCTTTTCACCTCAGAAACTGCAGGCACTGGTGCCCATTCTTTGTGAGTATTTTGGGGAATTGGCAAATGCTCATGAAGAATGAACCAAAATCCCTAATAGTTTCCCCATCTTCCCTGTAAATGAAACATATGAGGGGTATTGTAAAGTTTTAATTATCACCTTTAAATTTTTTTTGACAGAAAGTTTGTTTTGTAGTTGTTCATTTATCTCCACGTAGTCAGCATCCAGATTTACACATTTCCCCCAGCATTTCTTGACCTTCCAAATACCATACTGTAGAATACTGTAGAAGTCTGCAGATCGCACTTTAAACCACTCTTCCACTTTAATGACGTGATCTGTGTTCATTAATGGCATCATCTGTGTTGTCAAATCAGCGACCCCACAATGGATTTTTCATTTTTGGGAAAAGAAAAAGTCACTTGGTAATGATGACACTGACAAAATTTCATCAATATATCATAATAACGTCCCGGTGATAATTATTACTTTACGATACCCCCTCATACTGTATTTCTGCTGTTTCAGAATCAGCAGATTTCAAGATGCTGCAGACTAATAAGCAGTGAACATGATAAAGCCAATCTCAGTGACAGTGAGTGGTTTCCATGTTTGTGGGATGTGTCCAGGAAAGCCACCAATAGGGCTGATAGCTGCTTCTTGTGAGGGTAGAAGGCAAACAAAAGTCTTTTGCTAATGCTAAGCCAAAAAGCAAAGGTCCGTATTACCTGTCCAGAGGTCCAGCCAGAGACTGGTCAAGCAGTCCAAAGGTCTAGGATTCCAGAGAGGCAGAGTGGCAAGGCAGTCCGAAGGTCAAGCTTTCCAGAAGTTCAAGATAAGTTCGCAGTCATAGAGTCAAGGTTTCAGGCCAAGCAACAAGGAGACCCAGAGGCTTTCACTAGGAAGCTCAGATAATCTCTGGCACCAAGGCAGCTCTTCTACACCTGCTTAAATCCCCAGACTGCAGGAGCTCAGGTGAGGCTGATTACTTCAGCATTTTTCATAAAGTCTCCTTGAACACTGAAGGCCTGCCTTTCTGCTCGACACTGGCTGAAGGTAGGCACAGTCCCTTGATCCTCCTCCATGTCTGAAGGTTCTGCTGCTGGGAGGCTTGGCTGCGGAGCCTCCTGGAAGACCACAGGCTCTGCTGGAGCTGGAAAAGCAGAGCTGGGGCCAGGCTGGGGCTCCACAGCTGCAGGCTCAGGTCCCATAGGAGGTTCTGGCTCATCCTCCTCATCTTCCTCCAGGCAGGGCATGACAGGATGGTGAATCCTCTTTAGGTTTTAGTTTAAACTCTAAGGAGATATTCAAGGTGCTGAATCCTATCCTGAAAAATAGATTCATCACCTTTGATGGATCCTTTAAAGTAGTGGTTGCCAATCTTTGATCATTTTTTTTTTTGGTCTGCAGATACCAGAAGCCTCAGCCAAGTTGACCAACAGTCAGGAATTATGGGAGCTGGAGTCCAAAACATCTGGAGGGCCAATGGTTGGGGACCACTGCTTTAAAGTTTAGACCAAAACCTAGAGCAGATTGACTGTGTCAGTGACATGGAAGCAACTAATCCCCACATAGCTAATGGTCATTTTGGGCAAGAGGGTCTTTAGTATAATACAGGGGTCAGCAACGTTATCTTACCTGGAGCCGGTCGCTGGTCCCCAGGTCTTCCGGCAGGCTGGGGGGGATGGTGGTGTGTGCGCACACGTGCGTGCGCACAGCCCCTGCTGCTGCCGCTGTGCATGCCGCCGCGCGCCGCCGCACGCACTGCCACCACCATCACCTCTGCACACGTCGCAGCCACCATTTTGTTTGCTAAAATGGCAGCTGCGACTTGGTTGCGCATGCGCAGGAGTACGGCACATGCGCAAACGAGTCGCGGCTGCCATTTTGGCAAATAAAATGGCGGCTGTGACACGCGCGGTGGTGGGAACGCAGGGCGGCGGCAGGCTGCAGTGGTGGTAGGAGCTGGCAGGGGCCAGTCGGCGGGGGTCGGCGGGCCGGGTGCGGTCTGCGGGCCGTAGGTTGCCGACCCCTGGTATAATAGAATCATAGAATCATAGAGTTGGAAGAGATCACAAGGGCCATCCAGTCCAACCCAAAAGTAATTATTAGATGGTTATCTTCTAGAAGTTGCTTTTAGGCATGTGGGGCTCTGCCTGTTGAAACCAGTAGAGTCACCACTGAATGGTTCTGTACAAAGTTCAAAATATGTCCCAAGTATGTAAAATAGCAGACATTTTTCTAACACCATTTTTTCCAATCTTCACCCCATTTTTATTAGTCAGCATTCATGCAGTTCAGTATAAGTGCTAATTCATAGAAAGGGGAGATAAGACTAGGATGGCCTACTCAATAGCATATGCAAGCAAGTGACTCCTTTTCCCTCTCCACCCCCAGTGAACACCTCACACATTAACAGCACAATCATAGCAGTTTACATCTACCTAGAAGAAAGTCCCATTCATTTGACCTATTCCAAGTCACGTTTGTACAGAATTGCAACCTTATACGACCTGATTAAAGAATTTGTGCCTCAACTTTGCATTCCTCCCCTTTCCTCTTTCTCCATTCTTTATTTGTGGGTCATGCTTATCAGCTTAAAAGCCTGAAATCAGGTTGTTTTTATTGGTATTTTAGTACAACATGTAGAAAGTGTTGCCATACTCAAGACACACCTAAATGGACAATTTTGTGACTGTTTAGTGCATCAAAACCAAGACTGCCATTCGTATTGTTATTTGACATAAATTCAATTTTAACTTGTTTTGACCCTAGGAATGAGAGATCTCCATGAGCATGGTCATCACCAGCCCTGTTCAAGTCTTGGAATCTCGGACCTTCTTTTATGGAATCAATCCATCTGCAATGTGGTCTTCCTCTTTTTCTACTGCCTTCCACTTTTTCCAGGACTTCCTATTTTTCCTTCAGCTATTCTCCATCCATATGTAAATGTTGTCATTCATTTGCCAGACACGCTATACATAAAGTCTCATAGCATCCAAATACAATGTTTAAACTGCATCTTCTATTCAAACAAAAAGATAAATTATAATTAATATAGAGGATGGCGAAATAAAAGCCATGGTTTCCTTGACTAGCCAGTCTTCCGTACTACAGAAATAAAGCAGTTTGACAACATTGGTAATCATGTTCATGGCACAAGATAAGGATGTCACAACCCAGCTGAATAATCACCTGCATTCATCTTCTGAGAGGGAAGTTTTCCTTTACTTCCTTTTACAGGAAAATTCAGAGATAATGCAGTAAATGCCATGTAGATGCATCCTAAATGTAGATGCATCCTAAGTATGGTAATGTTTTCTAGGTCCAACTGTTTATTGCACCAGCTGGGAGGAAGCTGTCTTGTTGTTAGAGGAAGCAAGCCTCAGATCAGAGATAGTTAACAGGTTTTACACTCCAGTCACATCAAATTATACCCTGTTGTCAGTATAGTTTTTGCTTCTGAGGAACATGGCATGCAGTTTATTGTATTATCTGCCTGCCTAAAAATTTCTTTGTAATTGTGGAAGCCAAGAAAGAGTGGTCTAAGAAAGGAACATTTCAGGGTCTGTTTCATATAATTATTTTATTATATTTTAAACAATAATAACAGACCCTTCTGAATCTCTTACTGAGAAATGAAAATAAAGGTAAAGAGATCATTTTTATGTCACATCCTGCAACGGGAATAAACATATTTGATAATGAAAGTTTCTTTTATGGGTAGTATTGTGATTTCTGTAAGGACAAATGTCATTTCACTTTTGGAGAGGTTGCTTCACAAGGATTGCCCAAACAAGAGCCCCATGTGACCAGCAAATGATATGCAACAAGCAGCCTTTGAAAGTCATATTGGTTTTCTGGTGATTACTCAGAAAGGTTTATAGTATGCCCTTAGAAATAAACCTCACTGAGATCAATAGAGGTCATTGGGTGCATCTACATGGTAGAAATAATGTTGTTTGGCACCACTTTAACTACATGACTCCATACTGCAGAATTCTGAGATTTTATTTTATTTTATTATTTTTTTGAGGAACCAGCACACTTTGGCAGAGAATGCTAAAGACCTTGTAAAACTACAAATCCAGGATTCCATAAGATGGAGCTACAGCACATAAAGTGGTGTCAAACTGCATTAGTTCTATAGTGTAGATGCACCCATTGTCAGGTAATTGGGTTTGAGAGTAAGCCCTGTGGAATTTAATGAGAGATCTGCTGCATTGTAACTTGTCACACAGTTATGCAACACAAGGTATGTATTGAATCATGAAAGCTGACCTGAAGAATCTATGTTGTGAAACCCCCACTGTGCATTAAGTGTCAGCAGATATTCAGATGATCCATTTTTTCTGTGTGCAACAATAATGAATGTAACTTACTTCCTTTAGAAGCACAAGACAAATGTGTATACCCCAAAGCAACTTCCTTTGAATAAGCTTTTATTTTATTTCTCAGTCATATGTTTACACGTTATTCCATTGTGGTCAAATTGGCAGTGCCTTTGAGCTTTTTCATGTCCTTTAGATGCAAAGAAATATTCATGTTATTATGTAACATAACTAGAGATGTGTCCTATTGCCAGGCAAGGTCAAATGGTCCAGAAAGCTAAAATCAAGTTACAATTCAGGACAAATTCCAGGCAAAATTTGCACATAGTTGTTTGGAACAAAAAACAGCATTTTTCTATGCAAAAATTAATATTTATGCATTGAAATGTTATTTTCAATGCAAAAAATGCTGCTTCCAGTGCAGAAAATGCTATTTTGTATGCAAATCAACTATAAGTGATTGTTTTTGCAGAATAAATACCCAAGTACAGCATTTTCTGCACAGAAAACATGATTTTCTCTGCAGGAATTAATATTTCTGTGTTGAAATATTGTTTTCCATGCAGAAAATACTGTTTCATGTATAGAAAATGCTGCTTCCTGTGAAAAACAACCTTATGTGAATTTTTCACAGAATACGTTTTGAACCATGAAGATTCTTGTCATTCCAGGATTCTTCTCATTAGGTTTTCTCAACATCCAAATAGCCTTTTTCAACCATTTTCTGAATATTTTTGAATATTCTCTCCATTCCTTCTCCAAGAAATATGATTCAACTGTTAGCCCAGGGAAAACTGAGTCTATATGCAGAAGACAGTCAGCCAGGAAGCAAACACCACTGGCAAGCCTGGAAATAGTTGAAGAGAAAAAAAACTCCTTCTGCTGAACAGAGTTTTACTCACACCTGCTGAGGTTCTTCCAAAGAGGTTTTTAAGTTTTAGTTGTAGCAAATATTTACAAGAATGATACAGCAATGTTTACATCATCCGACCTAATGCTCTGCCACCAACCGACATCCACCTAACCACAATGCATCGGAACATTCTTCCTTATATACACAAAATCTGGCTAGGATTCTCAACCAACGTCCTGCCAGTGTTTCATCATTTTCCTGTCACATGACCACAGTGATTATGCAGTTTTGAATAGTTAAAACACACAACTTCCTGCTGAAGTTTCATCAGCTTCCTCTGAGTCAGCTTTTCTCCTTTTTGCACACTGCATGCAATTGGGACATTTTACATCCTGGGGCAAAGCCTCACTGACATCAACTGCAAAACAATTGTGCTAATTTCTTCCCACATATTTGTTTAAAAGCAGGGATAGGGAACTGTAGACCACAGATCAAATTTGTTGTTGTTTTATGCCTTCAAATCATTTCTCACTTATGACAACCATAATTTGTTGACAGGGGTTTGCCCTTGCTTTCCTCTGAGACTAGATCACCTTTATCCCTCCAAACCTGACAAACCTTCCCAGCTCCCACAAACTTTCCCAATTTTTTGGTAGATAGGGAGAGGGGACATTGACACCATGTGACTTGCAGTTGCGCAACTGCCCTGGGAGTGATGTTTCACACACAAGGACTTGCATGATTGACAGGCTGTTGATGGGTTTCCCCCATCAATGAAAAGGGACAGGTCAGGGATATTGCAACTATGGTGTAGAAGTGTCATCTTGTGATGAATATGGCCAATACCACTTCTTCCTGGTGGTTATTTATTTAAAATGTAACAATGTCCTAGGATTCTGGAGACCAGTGTCTGAATCTCTGCTCAGCTATGACAACCCACTGGGTGACCTTGGGCAAATCACACTCTTTCAGCCTCAGCAAGTGTAAACTCACTCTGAACAAATCTTGCCAAGTAAACCCAATGATAGATTTCCCTTAGGGTCACCGTAAGTCAGAAACAACTTGAAGGCACACAACACACACATTAGCTACTTGCACAGGAGATTCATAAAACTACTGTACCAAGTAATTATGAATGATATATTGTATAGTATTGTATCTTGCAGAATATAACAATTTTAAAATATGAATAAAGGTAAGATTGCTCTTTTAATCCCACAATAATTAACCATCTAGCCCAGGACTGTCTACTCAGACTGAGTATGGCTTTCCAGGAGGTCAGGCACTGGTCTTTCTGATCTTTTTTCTGAATATGCCTTGGAGGAACACTGAATCTTTCTTCACCTTAGATATAGTGTATACTACCAAGTGATGATCATTTCTCATTTAAATACCTCTAGATTGAGTGGTGCATGGAGTCCTGGTGGCACAGTGGTTAAATGCCAGTACTGCAGCCACAAGGCTGTAAGTTTGATCCCAAGCAGGAGTCCAGGGTCCACTCAGCCTTCCATCCTTTCATAGGTCGGTAAAATGAGTACCCAGCTTGTTGGGGGCAATTGGCTTGCACATTGTAAACTGCTTAGAGAGTGCTAGTTCACTGATAAGTGATACAGAAATATAGTTGCTATTGCTATTGCTAGACTGTATGGATGTGAATCACATTCATTAATATGTTGCACAACAAGGTACTTTCTCTTATCTTACCTTAATATGCTGAAAGATCTATTTCTCGAAGGTCTTGTCAAGTTTATTTTCTAGAACTTTTCCTAATATCTAAGATGTTCCCTATCCCTTACCCAGCATATGGCTGTATAGATGACAAAGCATTATGTACTACATCCAATAAAAAAAAATCAAAGAATTTTGTTATTTTATAATCATGTGGCAGCTAGCTTAGGAAGCTGGAATTCCTGTAGGTATTAAGACAAACTGTGGGCATTCAGTCCCTGATACTAGTCATGAGTTTATCTCATGGAGAAGGTTAAATACAGTGCAGGAAACACCACCACCACAAAGAAAGACTCTCCTGGTATAGAAAGCAAATGGAGTTTCCTGTTCTAACTATGGGCCTTTACAGACTGCCAGAAATAATGAAGATTGAGGTCACTTTAACTGTCCTGGCTTAGTACTAGGCAATCATGGGAACTGTATTTTTTTTCTGGGACATTGAACCTTCTCTGTCAGAGATCTCTGTTGCCACAATAAACAACAGTTCCCATGATTCCTTAACACTGAGCCAGGACAGTTAAAGTGGCCTCAAGCTGCACTATTTCTGGCAGTCTGTAAAGGCCCATTATATTTCTGTCAGGCCCTTGACTCTACTTCTATAGCCAGGCTATAGAAACTGTCACTTTTTTTTTTTAGTCTGGGAACAATGACTATCACTGTATTCAGAATTAGCTGTATTTATTCTACCCCTGTACAGAAGCACAGGATTAAGAATTGGAGGCAAAATGCATCTCCTCCAGTAACCCTTGAAGCAAACTGCAGATTAGGTTAAAGACATGATTTTGTCCAGTAGTATTAAAAAAAAAAAGCAAAAGGAGCTGGGACTCTGATGTGGCTGGAATTTCACTCTTAACCCCTGCATTGAGTAAATGAAAATTGTGTCTGCCTGAGGCTGCCATTTGCCTTAGAAGAGAAGGGGCTTCTCTCTTGAGGCAAATATTGGGCTTGTTTTGTTGTGTGAGGTATGTCGTGATGCCAAGCAGAGCTGTGGCTTCATTCCTCCCTTCACCTTGTCACAATTCCAGTGGGTTTAGTGCCCCAGCTTCTATCTGTATTTATTTGTACACCATAAAAACACAAATGATCTGTTTCATGCAGGGACTTTATCACACGGGGCCCAGTTCCATCCTTAAAGAGATAATAAAGTGCCAATAAACCATCCTGAAAATAAAGCGAAAATAGTGTTTAATTGTACGAATGAAAATCACACGCAATTAGAATGAATGCATAATAATGCAAAAAGCAAAAAAAAAAATCCGCTTTTGTGTTTCATACAAAAGTGAACAAATTCCTTATATGAAGTAGAAATGGTGTACTCACGCATCCACAGAGGGATGCATAACACCATCAAATATTACTGGACAGGAAATTTTAGAAAGAGAAAGCTGAGAGGCTCATGTCTGCCTGGCATGTTTGTCGTCCAAGCAAATGTAGAAACAGTAGTTTTCTGGCATCCAGGTAAACAGTGTGTGGTCAAGACAATACACTGTGCCAGAAAGTAAAAACAACAAGTGATGTATATGCTTCCCGTATATATGCAAATGAAAAGTAAATACAGTGCCAATAGACATAGAAGACTAGAAATCTCAAATGACATATACAGTATAGAAATATCCAACATTCAAAGTGCATGAAGGAAAAGAAGTATATGCACTTCCAGAGGACATGTAATAGAAGAGATAAAAAGTACAATAAAACCAAATGTGTTTTGACTGAACGTCTTCCTCAGTGGAAAATTAAGCTAAAAATGGGAAAATATAATATAGTTAGTATATGTATTAGTAAATGAAGACCATATTGTAAAATAATAATCTAGCAGATGTACCTGTCGTAACAGCACAATAATTTGCAGGGAGTCATCCAGTATAAGTAAGGAGTTTATCAGGTAATAAATTCCTGTAGAGAATATATATAGACATGTATATGTTTGGATTTGATAAAGATATTCAAAGTTATTAAAGATGTTATTTCCCCATACTTATTGCATCCTGGATGCTCCAACATATTGCAATGCTATTTTGGATGTTTCAAATGGAGGGCTTTATCTTTCCCTTCTAATTTGCAATCTATCCCACCTGTTGCAGAGTAATTCAGGTTGCTTTGCTTTGGATCTTCACCTTACAGACCCAGAAACCTATTGGACTAAATGAGAGCTGTAATTGGGCAGAGATGGTATAAACAAAATTTCCCCCTTTGTTTTATCCCTCTGATCATTTGTATTATTTTGGTTGCATTGAGGCTGTAGTTTGTGTAGTGCTTGGCAGGATATGTACTCCTTGCAAAGCAACCTGAATTACTCTGTAACAGGTGGGATAAATTGCAAATTAGGAGGGAAAGATAAAGCCCTCCATTTGAAACATCCAAAATAGCAATGAAATCTATTGGAGCATCCAGGATACAATAAATATGGGGAAATAACATCTTTAATAACTTTGAATATCTTTATCAAATCCTAAACATATACATGTCTATATATATTCTCTACAGGAATTTATTACCTAATAAACTCCTTACTTATACTGGATGACTCCCTGCAAATAGGCAAATTATTGTGCTGTTATTGTCATTGTACTGTACAGCTGCTAGATTATTATTTAACAATATGGTCTTCATTTACTAATACATATACTAACTATATTATATTTTCCCATTTTTTAGCTTAATTTTCCACTGAGGAAGACGCTCAGTCGAAACGCATTTGATTTTATTGTATTTTTTATCTCTTATATTACATGTCCTCTGGAAGTGCATATACTTCTGCTCCTTCATGCACTTTGAATGATGGATATTTTTATATTGTATATGTCATTTGAGATTTCTAATCTTCTACGTCTATTGGCACTGTATTTACTTCTTATTTGCATATATACAGGAAGCATATACTTCACTTGTTTTTACTTTCTGGCACAGTGTATTGCCTTGACCACACACTGTTTACCTGGATGCCAGAAAACTACTATTTCTACATTTACTGTATATTTTAGGTAATCAAACTTTCTTATGTATTACTTTTTCATTACTTTTCTCTAGACCTTTCTGTTTGCCATACTGGTTTTTTTGGTTTAGGACAACACCTTTTTGCTTTGACTACTGTTACCCAAGTAAAACAGGAAATAAAAGTGGCCCCACAGAGCCATGGGAAAACCAGAAAAATGAGTGAAAGGAGGATTATTGCATGAATAAACCAAATTTGACTTTCACACTAGAGTAAATGCACAATTACAGTAATATTGCAAAAGCATTTTCACTAAGAGCCTGAAAATAAAAAGATCTGGGATAAAACCACTTTCTGACCACTTTAATGATGGGTTTTGTGTGATGTCATGTAAAATCATTGCACGTAATTACACATTTTTTTCAGGATTTGTACGGGATAAACTATAGATTCCCCTCCTGTGATAAAGTCTCAGGAGTGGGCAAGGTGCAGGCCAAGAGCCCTATGTGGTCCCTCAATGTTGCACAGACTCTTCACACTTTTCTCTTAGAAAAAAGGTGAGTTTTCCATCCCAGAAGCCTTGAGAAGCAGCAGTTCACTTTTTGACCAGGTTTTGAGGCTTTCCTGAAATACTGTAATATTTTAAAACCCTTGTTTTGGCAAAATATTTTTTAAAAATAGAAATTGATTTATAACCACTTCCAATCTAGGTTGGGGCATTTTTGGCTGTCCATGCAGTCCCCCTGAAGACATAGCTACCAGTTGCATCTTTAATGAAACATATAGTTTGGCCCTTAGTATGTCATTATTTATTGTATGAGGTCCACTGAAGATTGTAGCATTGTCAGAATACGTTTGCAAATGCAAAGCTTGATATCTTTCCTTGGTACCAAATAGCAGGGCATCTTCTAAGCTAAGTGAAGACAGACAGGATAGGGCAGCCTGGTAGCTAGATTAACTTTAAGGATACAGTGGAGTTAATTCACTGTGGCTGAATTCAGTGAAAACTGGGAGCTCTTGTGAACTTATTGCCAGAAATTATTTGTACATATGCTGCATTATATACATAATGAAAATTTGGCAATGAGGTCTTTAGAAATTACCAGCATTGAATCTCTCTTTGGATGAAATCTTAGGTGATAAGAGGTGTATTTATTGTAGCACAGTGAACTCAGGTTTTAAGGGGAAAACTTGCAAAATTAGACTGTTCGTGGACTGCACTTTGAAAATAGCACTGGACATTATGTTTCAGTTAAATTCATATTTGGGCATCTTCTCCTTTCTGATTTTTATTTCAGAGTTTAAGAGTTAGATAATATCCAAAATTTGGGCCACTGATAATACACTTTCAGAGTATTTATTGATTTTGTATGAAGAGTTATGATCGCCACTTAAGACAGCTGGGAAACAAAGAAGTCAGGCTGGGTACACGCTGGAGGAGAACTTAATAAAGCTCCAGGATACAACTTGATCTTCATACATCATTGTGCATGTTAATGAAATGGTTGTCAAACACAAATTTCCCACAGCTTACAATTACAAACGTCACCAAAACCTTAATGGGAGTTTGGCTGTGACACTGATTAAAGGAATAAATAATGGCATCTTAATTTAGAGCTAGGTGATTAATAACTTCATTAACCTATCCTGTCATCAAAATTAATGAAGATGCATTGTCCTTGGCCTTCTCACACCAATACCTTTTCATTCTCTTTTGCTGAGCCAGTGATCCAAGTGTCATTCCCCCTAAACTCAGGCCTGGTCTGGTGGCTACTGAGGTTGCCTTTTTTCTTCTCTAGGCAAGGTCCACTTCTAAGAGAGAGGCATAGTAGGCCAGTAAATGTAAGCAGACCTGATGTTCTCCTTACCACTGGAATTGAGGAAAAGCATGTGGCTGATGCCACCTGCAAGTAGCGATGGACTGCTCAGTTTTACTTATATTCAGTTATGAACTCTGTTTTGAAGCATTTCCACACTTGGGTTCAACATTTTTTTTAAAATGTTCTTTGAATTACATTATCAGTGTGTCCAAATTTAATAAAATATGTTTTTTTATGCCATGTTGTTGAATATACACATTTTTGTGTCTAAGGTGCTATCTGCACTGCTGAAGTAATGCAATTTGACACAGCTTTAAATGTCATGGCTCAATGCTATGGAATTCTGGAATTTGCAGGGTTGTTGTTGTTGTTGTTGTTGTTTTAAATTAGCTATTTAGTCCACTCTGGTGCCACAACAAGCTATAAATCTCAGGATTCAGTAGAATGGCACCATGGCAATTAAAAGTGATGTCAAACTACATTATTTCTGCAGTGCAGATGCAGCCTCATTTCACGTAAATAGATACATTTTTATCTGGATTTCCAGGTACAACTTTGCCCACAACATACATTTTTGTGTGCAACTTTGCCTAATATATGCATTCCTGTTTGATTTTTTAATGCAAAATCTGCCCCAATATATGTATTTTTGTGGGCAATTTTTGAGCAATCTCACAAAATCAATAGAAATGTGGTGTTCAAAGGATCCCTTGATCTGATCCACATTTTAGTCTGAGAAATGTTAATGAGAGCTTTAAAATGGGCACAAAACACCACCTTTAGCTGGAAAGTAAAGCCTTCCTTACCCACCCACATTAATTTGTTAATCAATTGCAATGTTATTGCAATGTCTGTAATGCAGAGGAATGGAGAGGATATGGAGGAAACTACCCAAAGCAGGAATGGACACAGTGGTGCTCAAGTTGTTTTGGGGAATGTCTGCCTCTCCAAATGTTCAGGAATACTGCTTCTCTGAAAACACACATGCAAAAAACCAAAATAAAATCAGAAGTGACGAGAAGACTGTATAGGCCTAACTGAAATTAACCTTTCAGTTAGGCATATGCAGTCTTCTGGTCACTTCTGATTTTATTTTGTTTTTTGGCAGTCTGTGCTGCTCCACTAGCATGCAGAGCTGACACAGTTGCCCATTCTGGCCATGAAGGAGGCTATTGATCTGCCTACTGATAAAAGCCTTTACTAGACTCAGAAGAATTACAATTTAATATAATTTAAGATATCATTAAATCTGATGTAATAAGACTCTTTGAGTCTCAGTTTGGGGGGAAAAGCAGGGTATAAATAAAGATAATGACGATGATGATAATTATGGTGATTACAATAATATAATTTTATCATCATCATCGTCATCATCATCATCAATCTCCAACAGATTATTCTTCAGAAAGCAAACCATATAGAATCACTGACCAAGTCTAGCTACTTTCTGGAAGGAACCCATTTCTTGGCTCTATTACAGTTCAGGCTTACAACAGATTTTGTGGCTGAACCTGGTTTGACAGCTCCTATGTCTAGAGGAGGACAAGGGAGGCGCAGTTACATCGATTCCTCAACACCCTTTTGATGCTTTTCATTAGAATCATCTGTCTCCCTGTAATGTTTGTGAGAATCTGAAGCACTGACCTAATTTTTGATAGATTGCATTACATGTTGGTGATTAGATGTTTATGTTCCCCATCTGCTTGTCCATGGTTCCTCAGAGTTCTGTTCTATCATTGGCATCACTTAAAATTAACACAAAATAGCTGAGACAAACACCAAATGATTTACCAGTGTGTGGCTTGAAGCCAGGACATCTGGTGGTTTTGATGGCAGTAGGGGAGTGTGTCCTCCCTGAGGGTTTTGTGTAAAATATAGACAAGCAATCCTAGGTGCTGAATCAATTTTAAAAATAACAATAATAATAATGAAAACAACAACAGGCTTATCACCTATCAAAAGGGTATCAAAAATGCTATCCAATATTTGGATAGCTTCTTTAAAGTTACTAAAACCCACAGCAGATTCAACCTCTACCCCTCACATCAGAGCCACCAGCCACCCAGGCTTAATTTTGTTGAACCAATAAAAAAGAAAGATAAGTAGTAGGTATGCAGATTTATTATTTATCTAATTTATATCCTGCATTTCTCCAATATGGGAACTCAAGTGGTTTAAAGCATATAATTAAAATGTAGTACAGGTAAAATAACATGTGGTACAAAAGTTTAAGAAGTTTTTAAAGTTTTAAAAAATGAAATAGACCATCATATTAAAATAGAGGTTGTTATTGTTCCACTTGGATGCACTAATGAAACTTCATTTTTTAAATGGAAAGGCAAGATGTAACTTTTACTAATAAAACCTCAGTAAGTTCTGAGACAGTGTGGTGCAGTGGTTTGAGTGGTGGACTACGAGTCTGGAGACCAGGGTTTGAATCCTGGGCCCAGCAATGAAAATGGAAATTGGCCGAGTCACACACTCCAGCTTGAGAAAACCCTGTCATCAGTTCCCTTTAGAGTCTCCATAAGTCAGAAACAACTTTAAGACACAACAACATTTCTTGCCCAGACTTTTCTATTCCTGTGTGTCATCTTATTCTGTACATTTACATTTTGTTTTTCTCTGTGGAGTATATACGGAGACCCTTAAACTGATTGGTTGATTTCTGTAGCTTATACTTATTAGGTAGCATTTTTCTTTATTAGCAAAAATAGAAACAACAAAAACACCACAATGAGCTCATTAAGAGGAAGGAAAAATCCATATCATGTGCTTAAATGTGACTCTAAGGAAGTAATCATTGCTTTATATTAACAACATGGAACAGTCCAGAGGATCAGAGCAGCTGGTACAGGGCTTCAGAGTTGCCAGATTTCTTATGTGACGGCTACACTTATAGAGACTCTTCTTTCAGGTTCTTTTGGATAACACTGTAAAGCATGCATACTATCCAAAAGGAGAACTGTAAAGCATGCTTACCAAAAGGAGAACTCTGGATTCCTTTCTCATCTCCCAGAATGTGCTTTCTTAAGTTTAGGTGAAAGTCACTCACAAAGGCCAGAAAGCTTAGCAGCTTCAATTTTGTAAAACTGGCATCTATTGAACTAATAACATGGAATACGGCATCCATGAACTGCATACAGATTTTATAATTGTGCCTGATATGAAATCAATTTTATTAATTTCCAACAGTATAGTAAATTTAAACACTGGAAATTGTTGCATTTGCCGTTTTTATTCCCTTTTTCTTCCCGCTCAGGAGTATAATATATTCTTTCAAATTTTGTTGAAAATTTCTGATATATCTCATTTGGGCTTGTAGAGAAACACTTGCTTGGTTTGGTGAATTTCTGAATTCACAGGTTGTTCAAGTTTTTGTACCCTACAAGGTTATGGCTATCAAGTGCTGGTGAAGTTGGCTCATGCATGGCCTTAGTTTCATTCTGAAGTTCAAGTTCTGCTAGCAATCCAGTATTTTCAGAAGGAGAGGGAAACTAGTGGATTCTGCAGGTTACACCATCAGACATACTATTTTGGGTATTGAGTAAGGAGTCAACCAGTACCTTTTTCCACATCGTTCTTTCCATAGCTGCACAATGGCAGCCAGAGGGCATATGACACACTCTTGTGATCAATCAGTGGCCAGAGTGGGAGTGAGATGGAGCTGATCTTGGGTATGCTATGACTGCTGTTATACACTTGTGAAAAAGTGCACAGTCTTTGGCCTCTTGGATCTCTGCTGAGTATGGAGGCCTGTGCAATGGAAGGTGGAACTGGAAGGTGCCTGCATGCCTTTTTTTGCTCTTCTCCATACTCAGGAAGGTGCCTGAGTATGAAGGCCTGTGAAACTGGAAGGTGCCTGAATATCTTTTTGCTCTTCTCCAGCCACTGATTGGTTGTTGGGGTTCATGTAGTTACGCTCAATTGCATCTGTGAAGCTGGGGAAAGAAATAGGTGGGTCCTCATAGCACAGGTAGAAGTCCTATTTTATTTATTTATTTATACATACACATACTTCTATCCTACTCAGGATAGAATATTTATATGATACAATATAAATAATTTAAAGCATTGTCATATTAAAACATAAATATTTAGAACAAGAAAAAGACATATTAGGAGCCCTGGTGGGGCAGTGGTTAAATGCCTGTACTGCTGCCACTCACTCATAAACCACAAGGTTGTGAGTTCAATATCAGACTGGAGCTCAGGGTCAACTCAGCTTGGCATCCTTCCATAGATCGCTAAAATGAGTACCCAACCTGTTGGAAGCAATTAGCTTACACGTTGTAAACTGCTTAGGGAGTGCTTAAGTGCACTGATAATCGGTATAGAAATGTACTTGCTATATTTCTATTGCTATATTAAACATTGTTGTGTTGTTGTGTGCCTTCAAGTCATTTCCAACTCATGGCAACCCTAAGGCAAACCTATCATGGGGTTTTCTTGGCAAATTTCTTCAGCGGAAGTTTGCCATTGCCATTCTCTGAGGCTTAGAGAGTATGACTTGCTCGAGATCACCCAGTGGGTTTCCATGGCTGAACCAGGATTTGAATCCAGCTCTCCAGAGTCCTTATTCAGTGCTCAAACACTATGACATACTGACTCTCATATTAAACGTGGCATAGTTAAACTTAGTTAAAACACTTTTAAAACATTAAATCCACTTTTGTACACAAACGTTTATGTGAGAAGTTTCTTTTTCTCAGTTAGGCTCAAGAGCACTACAGGATTTCTTTATGCTTTTTAATGAACATTAATATCATTTAAATTAAGATGTGGGGAAAAGAGGAAGATGCTGTAACTCTGAAGTTCAGCCCTCACATAACAGAGTTTAACATTGGACGACAGAGGTAGAGAGAAAAGCTGGCTGATTTACTGTCACTAGCAGCTACTTTTAGGAAGCTTTTCTGTATTTCAGTTCTCAATAGAGGCAGGATAAGAATGCAGTTGCCAGTGGGATTATGTTAATTAAAAGTGCAGTGAGAGAGGCACATTGCAACTGCTTCTATCTCACTAATCTCCTTTAACCCAAGGAAGCCGCTCAGAAAGGAATGGAAATATTGTCTTGACAAAAGTACAGTGCTTTTATCCCTTGCAAGCTTGGATGTTTGCATCAATGTGCTAACATTTGCTCACTATCCTTTGCCTTCAGCAAGATTTCCTCTGCCCCCTCAAGCACTAAATAGTGGGCAATTAGAAGGGCCAGAGCTTGGAAGTAATTAGTTACCAGTAAAGTAATGGTATTTCATGAATTGCCTTTAGGGAGTAGCAAGGTTGCAACAAAGCTCCATTTTCAAAGCAGTGCAGTAAGTGGAAATGAAATTGCCTAACTGGTGCAATGAGAAATGGTTTCTAGTTACGTTTAAAAAGTTATGTTTAAAGGATATTTTTAGAAGTATTTTGCCATTAAAAAAAAACAGCAAAAAAAAAAAAAAAGGAAAGGGAAAGCAACAAACAACATTTACAAGTTACACTGGAATAAATTTGAGGATAGGATCTAGCCTCCTTGGATTGCTTCTTTAAAATCCAGATTAAACTCAGGGCAGATTCACTACTCCACTGACGTGACAGCCACCTTTGTGAATAATAGCAGACTACACAGTTTGTTTGTTTTTTGTTTGTTTAATGAAACAGTGAAGAGGAATGGGAACAAATTACTTTTTTAGAAAGTCACTTTCCAAGCTATGGGAACCAAAGGCAGATCACAGAGGAATATGGCAGGCAATAGTAATAAATGGTTCTGGGAAAACATGAAGAGAAAAACTAGGCAAGCCTTGTAACACCTAGCCAATCATAGCCTTGGCTATAAGGGATGCTATGCCCAGATTCTGTATGGTGCCATGTCAAACTGCCTTTGAGTTGACTGCAACTCATGGTGACTCTGTGGATGAGATATCTCCAAGACTCTCTGTCCTCCACTGCTCTCCTTAGATGCTATAAATTCATACCTGTGAGCTCCTTACTAAAATCTATCCATCTAGTTTGTGTTCTTTTTCTCTTTCTACTTCTCTCCACCTTTCCTAGCATTATTGTCTTTTCTAATGACTTCTCAAGATGTGTCCAAAATACGACGGCCTCAGTTTGATAATGGCTTCCATGGAGATTTCAGGCTTGAGCTATTCAAGGACCAATTTCTTTGTATTTTGGCCGTCCACGGTATCCTCAGCACTCTTCTCCAGCATTCTTATCTGCTTTCTGCACTGTCCAGCTCCAGCATCCATACATGGGGATAGGAAATACAATGGCTTGGATGATTTTGACTTTAGTGCTCAGTCAAGCACTGCCTTGAGTCCCTATATTGGGAGAAAGGCAGGATATAAGTAAATAATAATAATAATAATAATAATTTACACTTTAGGATCTTTTCTAGTTCTTTCATAGCTGCCAGGGGCGCCATAAGTTGCAGTCCACTTGACTGCAGTTCACAAGAAATGACAAAAAGACATCTTTCACACCATGGGGGAGCACCTCTGTGGAAAAAGATAACATCATCTAATTTGATCTTACAATGCCCAGTTTTTACTATAAAAACAGACAACTATTCTCTTTCTCTCCACACACAAAGGGTTATTTCCTTGAACATTCTGAAGCATGACTTTTGGCCCTAATATTTTCCTCATATAATGATCTTCCATCTCAGCTTGATCCCTCTGGGCCGAATTCAGAGAAATAAACTAGAGGTGCATTCTTCACCCATTTCCTCCTTCCCAAGGTTGAAGCTTGAGTAAGCATGATTGCGAAGTTGTTTTAATTAAATTATGGTAGCTTAGCCAGCTATTTTTAGTCTTAATATAAACACAAGCCATTTGGTGAGATACAAAAAATCTTCACACTTATTTCATGCAGGTATGCATCTGTTCCTTAAGTTTCATTTTTAAGCACTGGGTCAAAACATGCTTTGGTGTATTTCCTAACAATAGAACTGTTGGAGTTTGTTAAGCAATCAAACAATTTCCTAAGAAGGATATATGGCGCTAAGCTCCTTAGCACTTTGTGAGTTTACAAGGGATTTGTGAATGAGGTTCTCAAATGATACTTTGTCTTGAAATATACAGACATAAGTAATATAAGGAGGGTGAATTTCATTAAGTTAATTAGTTTGTAGTGACACAACTTTTCCTATTTCTCACTGGTAAGAAAAGAGACCCAAATATCTGATATATAACTTTCTTGTGTATGTCATAATTATTATACAACAATAGTTAGCTACTGTTTATTTTTTAAAAAAGAATTGTATACTTTCCTGTTTCATAGAAGTAATTGAAATTGTTACTTTACTTGGAAATAAATGAATATTGCAAGCTGCTGACCTGTGTTACAATATACACACTCCACCCATCCACCTTGTTGTTGCTTCAACACCAAAACAAAGCACAAGGCACAAAGCACAAGGCGCCAGCAGATTTTCCAGTGGAGTAAAGTGGTAAGAGTATTAGAGTGGGATCTGAGAAATCTGGTTTCTGTATTGTCTGAGGGGGCTGCAGGGCTGGTTGTCCCCCTATTTTTAAACTCATGCCACAAAGCAGTGTGGTACCCTACTGTTTGTTCTGGAAGTTTAAAATGAGAAGAGAGTGAAGCAATGCAGGAAATGGGGCTGGCTGTGTGTGAGCCACACTTTCTGGGACTGCTGAGATCATCGCTTTGCTTAGAGCCTTATTGCATTAAAAACAAACCCAGCAGGCCAACAGAGAGAAACACATTTATCTTTTTGTCTCTGCATGATGTTGAAGTGCTTTCATTCCCTTCCAGTCATAAAAGCATGGGAGAGGGTGGTAAAAACATCCCTTTCACCAAACAAATTTTCCAACTTTACAAAAGGGACACTTTTACAAAAATTTTATCACCTTTTCCTATGCTTTTGTGACTGGTAGAGAACAAAAGTGTTTCAACGTCATGGGAGACACAAAGATAAATGTCCTTCTCTCTATTAGTCTGCTGGGTCAGTTAATAATAATAATAATAATAATAATAATAATAATAATAATAATAATAATAATTTTATTCCACCTCTCTGCATATGCAATTTACAGCATTTAAATTGAAATAAAAATACAGTATATATCCCATAAACTCCCCTCCCCTTAAAATGGTATTAATGTGATAAGGCTCTAAGACTCCAGGGAAACCCTTTTTAGTAACCTTGTAAAATAAAAGGTCTATTCATATTACAGAATTATATCTCAGTTATTCCACCTTAACTGCCATGGTTCCATCCTATGGAATTCTGGATTTGCAGTTTAGGGAGAGGCATTTAGAATCCTCTACTTTGGGGAAGGCAATGGCAAATCCCTCTCAAGAGATCTTGCCAGGAAAACTTTGTAATAGGTTTACTTTGGGGTTGCCATAAGTCATAAATGACTTAAAGGCCCACAACAACAAACCAGCAAACTCTATTGCATTCTCAAACTACAAACCTCAGGATTCCATAGAATGCCATGGAAATTAAAGTGGAATAATAACATTATAATTGTGTTCTGTGGGTAGGACCAAAGTAAGAAGCAACACTCCCTCCAGCCCCCACCCCACTGCCCATGGCCAAAGTGCTGTGAGAGTGGTGGAGTCTCCTTCCTTGATGGTTTTTAAAAAGAGGCTGGATTGCCATTTGTCAGGGCCACAATCATATTTTGATTGTGTGTTCCTGCATGGCAGGGGGTTGGACTGGATGGCCCTTGGAGTCTCTTTCAACTCTATGATTCTATTATTCTAATTAATCCAACATGCTACTATGGTTGTTCTATCAGTGCATAACACAACACGCTAAACATTCCAATAGAACAGGGGTAGGCAACCTTTCCCCTTTAAGGGCCGAGGGACTTCAGCTCCCAGAAGCCTCAGCCATGTTGGCCAATAGTCCCATGTTGGCCAATAGCTCCTGGGATTCTGGGAGCTGAAGTCCCTCGGCCCTTAAAGGGGAAAGTTTGCCTACCCCTGATCTAACCATTTTAGTTTGTTTCCAGACAATGCATCACTAGGAAGCCATTGTCCAGTCTCAGAGTCTTACAAGGAAAAGTACTACCTGTAATGCATTACTTTTGGAGATAAACAGGGAATAACATTCTTTAAAGAAAAATCACACAACAATACGTTATGTAGGTAACACAATTTCTATGTAAGGAGTAACATTTGTTAATTACTTGTAAAATATTTGCAGGGAGGGCATTGCTGGGCATTGGAAGCCATTCTTCTACCTTTTTTAAATAGAGAATTTAAAAAAAAAACAACCAAATCTTTGCCAGGTGTGCTCAAAGGCAACTGGAACACACCTCAACTAAAGTGTGACATGTCCTATATTTGTTGAATTTGACTTTGGGTGCATAAACTCCACTCAACCAAGGATTGAGAAAGTTGGATTCTGTTCCTGATAGCAAATGCTTAAAACACAGACTCACGACATATATGTTATGGGTTAATCTCAGCATGAAATGCTCCTTTAAAAAAACAGTAACATTTAAAGTTCCAAGGCCCAAAGAAGTATTTTAGTGTTGGTTGTGTTTTAGCTATTTTAATCATGTGTTTAATTGTGTTGATATTTAATTCCTTTTTAACTTTGTAAATTAATGTTTTAGTGGATCTTTATTCAAAGTATTGCAAGCCAACTTGGATCCAATTTTGGGCAAAAAGGTGGGATATATTTATATATATCCCTCCCAATTTGTGGGAGATCCATTCCAGACCCACCCACCCCCCATAATGGCTCACAAATATTCAAGTCCCATTGAAACTAATGGTGTGTGTGGGTGTGTGCAGCCATTTTAAGTATAGCAGCTTGTCCCTCCCCGCAAAGAGCGAGACCGCAGACTTGAAGTCCGCGAATGGGGAGGGACAACTGTACACGTACACACACACACACACACACACACACAATGATATAATTTTAAAATACTTTTTACTTTGCTGTTCTTCAAAAGTGTATGCTAGCTGTGTAGTCCTGCACACAATCAATGGCCAAGAGCATAGATTCATAGAACCAAACCTAGAAGCCTCCTGGGTGCTCTTGCACATGAAGGACACAAACATACAGAGGGATCCAGGATACCTCCTTGCACAGTGTCCTTCAAAGCACACTCAAAACACAAAAGCCAGCACAACCAAAGGTATGTCATTACCAGGGTGCTGGCCTTAAAGTAATAAGTAATGATTAACATGCCTTTTGAGGTAGGTTGAGGAAGAGTAACTTAATGCATTACCTTTTAGAAATAATGTTCCAAGCACTGTCTAATTCAATTTGAGAAAGAATCAGGGTAAAGAAATCAGGCATCTGTTCTGTGGTAGATTCAGGTTGGATGCACACACTATTACATGTTGTATGGTAAAAGGAATGTGTGGGTTGATTTTCAGGGTCACAAAACTTGTCAACCCCAGCTTTATTAGCAGACATTGTGCTGCAAGTATTCTAGCACTGGAGGGAGCAGTAAGTAAAATATTGACAGATTTTTCTTTTTTTAAAAAAATCCCCTTCTCAAACATTCATGTTTCAGTCACGTTTCAGCATTGGTCACAAAGGTATGTGTACAAGGCAAATGGCAGATTTGATCCCGGTCAGTAAACACAACAAGAGTTTGATTGCCATGCATGACTTGGTTTGGTAATGACATGCTCAGTTCTCTTCCCCCCCCCTTTTTTTTTTTTTTTTTTGAGATATAGGACAATTTGAAAGAATGGGAAGGGTTTTCTGATGCTTATTGTTAGATTCAGATCTCTAGCTTCTGGAATTTTCTTCATTTCTTAAAATGACTAGGGTATGCACTAGGAACCCACTATTATATATTGATCTCTAACACGTATAAAGGTTAGGATTCTGTTTTGGGTTGTGGAGTAAATATATACCTTTCACATACCATGAAAATCTTAGTTGAAACCTTTTTCTTTCAGTTAGTAATTCAGCTATTGGCATTCTACTGTGGCTTTTTGGAAACAGCAAAGGATCACACAGAGAAAATGAAGATTTGTTTCAACAGCAAGAAAATCAAACCCATTATGGACCAAACTGTGGTATGTTACATGTTTGTTTAATTCAAAGTTGAATATATAAAATCTACAAAACCTAAAGTAGAGTATCTCCTCTTGAATAAATCAGATTCTGCTCTTGATATTCAGCATATAAAAAAACACAGGCTGAGACATGTGTGTTAAAATCCTCTTAGAAAGTTACTTTTTAAAAACAGTTCTAAGACCCAAAGAAGTAAAGTGAGCCCTTGTAATCTGCTGGGGTTTGATTCCAGGTCCCCTCATGGATACCAAAATCTGTGGATTCTCAAGTCCCATTAAATACAATGGCATTGTAAAATAGTGCCTCTTACATAAAATGGCAAAATCAAGGTTTGTTTTTTGAATTTATACTTTTTAAAATGATTTTTTTTGTTAAAGTATTTTAATTTACATTAAAAAAAATTCATCCACTCATCTTACACATAACAAAAGACAATAACATATAGTACAAAGGACAATAAAAAACATGCATACCAATAATAAAGAAAACTATACAGCACTGTACTATGCTATGCTATACAAATATATTAAACAAACTATACAAATATACAAATCTTACACCAATATACCACACTGCACTATAATCTGACCACTCTCTCATACAGCATTCATTACTTCCTATTGTTGGCCTTGAGCTATATTTTCCTCTGTGTATAATTGTGCTGGCTATCTTGATACCGAAAATAAATGTTTTCTTTCCATCTTTCTTTTTATTCTCTATTCTTAACACATGTAATTATCTAGTTAACTTAAATCCACTTTCAAATGTGTTACAAATTCTTTTCTATTTAATTTCAAATTACATTACTCCACCTCTACTCCCAAAGTAGCTATTTCCTCCCATTTTTGCTGGAAGTATTCTAAAAGGATTTCCCAGTCTTCAGTATACTTGTTGAATTTCTCATTTCTCAAACTTCTAGTCAATTTGTCCATTTCAAGTAAGTCCAGTAATTTGAGTGCCCATTTCTCTATTGATGGAATGTCTTCTTTCTTCCAGTTTTTGGCATAAATTATCCTTGCCACTGATAACATATAAAATAAAATTTTACCATTTTCCCCACCTCCACCCCAGGTTCTCATTCAACATATATAACAAAAATATATCTGGTTTAAATTCCAGATTTTCTTTAATAACCTTCTTTATTTCATAATGTATTTGTTTCCAATATTTTATCACTTTCCCACATGTCCACCACATGTGGAAAAGCGATCCCTTTTTGTTTTTGCATTTCCAACATTTACTACTGTAATTACTATACATTTTACACAATTTATCAGGCTTCAAATGCCATCTAAAGTAGATCTTATAATAACTCTCCTTTAAATTCTGGCACCTATAACTTAGCCTTTTCTTCCATGTTAATTCCCATTGGTCTAATTCAAGAGTAAAACTGAAATTCTGCAACCATTTTATCATATTTTCTTTTATGGTTTCTTCTTCCATAACTATTTTCAAAATACATTTTTATATCTGTGGACAACAAACCTTCCTTATTTGACATCATTTCTACCTCAAGATTCATATCACTCCTTCCTATTCCTTCTGGTTTCATACCCATAATATATCTTTCTCTCAACTGTCTATACAAGAACTACCTACAACTAACTTCATGCTCCTTAAGATCTTCCTGGGATTTTATTTTAATTTCACTTTTTATACATGTTACTAAATCCTTATATAATATCCAGTCTTCTTTCAATATTTGACTACCGTATTTTCCGGCGTATAAGACGACTTTTTAACCCTGGAAAAGGGTCTCCAAAGTCGGGGGTCGTCCTATACGCTGGGTAGAGCAGGAGGAGGTAAGAATGGAGGGGAGAAAATGAAGGGATCCAGGCAAGATGAGGAAAAGGAGGAAGAAAAAGGGGGGAGAAAATGAAGGGATTCAAACAAGAGGAGGAAGAGGAGGAAGAAAAAGGGGAGAAAATGAAGGAATCCAAGCAAGAGGAGGAAGAAAAAGGGGAGAAAACAAAGCGATCCAAGCAAGAGGAGGAAGAGGAGGAAGAAAAGGGGGGGGGAGAAAATGAAGGGATCCAAGCAAGAGGAGGAAGAGGAGGAAGAAAAAGGGGGGAGAAAATGAAGGGATCCAAGCAAGAGGAGGAAGAAGAGGAAGAAAAAGGGGGAGAAAACGAAGGGATCCAAGCAAGAGGAGGAAGAGGGGGAAGAAAAAGGGGAGAAATCGAAGGAATCCAAGCAAGAGGAGGAAGAGGAGGAAGAAAAAAAGGGGAGAAAATGAAGGGATCCAAGCAAGAGGAGGAAGAGGAGGAAGAAAAAGGGGGGAAGAAAATGAAGGGATCCAGGCAAGAGGAGGAAGAAGAGGAAGAAAAAGGGGGTAAAAACGAAGGGATCCAAGCAAGAGGAGGAAGAGGAGGAAGAAAAAGGGGAGAAAACGAAGGAATCCAAGCAAGAGGAGGAAGACGAGGAAGAAAAAGAGGGGAGAAAATGAAGGGATCCAAGCAAGAAGAGGAAGAGGAGGAAGAAAAGGAGGGGAGAAAACGAAGGGATCCAAGCAAGAGGCGGAAGAGGAGGAAGAAAAAGGGGAGAAAACGAAGGGATCCAAGCAAGAAGAGGAAGAGGAGGAAGAAAAAGGGGGGAGATAACGAAGGAATCCAAGCAAGAGGAGGAAGAGGAGGAAGAAAAAGGGGAGAAAACAAAGGGATCCAAGCAAGAGGAGGAAGAGGAGGAAGAAACAGGGGGGGAGAAAATGAAGGAATCCAGGCAAGAGGAGGAGGAAGATGAGAAGGGGGGGAGAAGAAGGAAGCCACTTCTAAGATTGTTGTTGTTGTTGTATGCCTTTGAGTCATTTCCGACTTAGGGTGGCCCTATCATGGTGTTTGCTTAGCAAGGTTTCTTCAGAGGGGAGTTTTCCATTGCCTTCTCCTGAGGCTGAGAGAGTGTGACTTGCCCAAGGTCACCCAGGAGGATTCCATGGTTGAGCCAGGATTTGAACCCTGGCCTCCAGAGTCATACTCCGATACTCAGACATGGTGACCAAATATCTTTAATGCAAAGGAGGACAAGTCACTACAAAAAATGTAGGACATACAAGAAAAAAATGTAGAGAAAGCTAAAAGCACTAATATAAATGTAAATCCATGCTTCTTAGCTGTGCTCAAAATGGAGGACATTTTGGAATTCCTCCTGGAGAGAGGGTTGACATGGAGGGCATGTCCTGGAAAAGAGGAGGCTAAGTAGCTCATTGAACTACAAATCCAAGAGCTCTCATAATATGGAGCCATGGCAGTTAAAGTGGTGTCAAACTGCATCAGTTCTACAGTATGGATGCAGCCTGAGTCTGCACTGCAGAAATAATACAGTTTGACACTGCTTTAACTGCCATGGCTCCATCCTATGGACTCCTGGGATCTGCAGTTTGCTTTGTGGTACCATAGCTCTCTGACAGAAAAGGCTAAACATCTCAGAAAACTGCAAATCCCAGAATTCCATAGTCTTGAGTCAGGGCAGTTAAAGTGGTGTCAAACTGCTTTAATAAATTTCTGCAATGCAGACACTGCCAAAGTTGATGTGTTGCTTGAGCATGGCTTCTTTAACAAATAATTCTGCACAATGAAAGAGTGTGTGTACCTTTGAAGATTTATCTAAAGAAGAACCAAGTTCCTTACTTGGAGGTTATATGTGTATGTTGTGTGCCTTCAAATTGTTCCTGACTTATGGTGGTCATGGGGTTTTCTTGGCAAGATTCGCTCAGAGGAGGTTTGCCATTGCCTTCCCCTGAGGCTGAGAGTGTGTGACTTGTCCAAGTTCACCCAGTGGGTTTCATGGCAGAGTGGAGAATTAAACCCAGGTCTCCAGAGTAGTAGTCCAACACTCAAACCACTACACCACACTGACTCCTACTCCCATGTACTACCTATGAAACAATTGCAGACTTTTTTGTTGTTCTTGTGTGCCTTCAAGTCCTTTCCGAGTTATGGTGACCCTAAAGCAACCTTATCATTGGGTTTTCTTGGCATGTTTCTTCAAATGGGGGTTGCCATTACCATTCTCTGAGGCTGAGAATGTGTGACATGCCCAGGGTCACTTAGGGCCTTTGCAGACTGCCAGAAATAGTGCACATTAAATTGAGACACTGCCCTGGCTCAGTGCTAGGGAATCATGGGAACTGTAATTTATTGTGGCACCAGAGCTCTCTGACAGAGAAGGCTCAATGTCTCAGAAAAAAATACAATTCCCATGACTCCCTAGCACTGAGCAATTTAATGTGCACTATTTCTGGCAGTCTGCAAAGGCCCTTACTTGGCTGAAAATTGTACATACCCCAGAATGCATCACTTAGTATATTGGCAGTCCTTGCCCCCAACACTTTCTCATTTCCCCCAACCATCTCATAGCTGGGAGATGGAAATAAGTTTTAAAGCGGCATTTAAATCTGAACTATTTTTTAAAAAGTAAGGTCCAAAATACACTGCAAAAATAAATGCTAGGGAACATGGGAGCTGTAGTTTGTTGTGTTTCTAAGTGACAGTTTTCCTGCTAAGTACCTGCATGTCATAAGCATTTGAATTAAAATTACCATATTGAAATAAAATCTGATGGGTTTTTTTTTAATTTTTATTTGGTGTGCATTGGAAGAAAGGTCATCTTATATGGTGAGTATATCCCAAATTCTATATTTTAACTGGAAAAGTTGGGGATTGTCTTATACACCCAGTCGTCTTATACGCCGGAAAATACAGTAGATCTAAAAAGGGCTTCATGCAGGGAGGCCCACACTGGTATCTTTGAGCTTATTCTTTTCTTATATTTTTTCCCAGATTCTTATTAATGAATTCCATACATAGTGATTTTTTAAATCTTGGTTTGCCTTCTCTTTATTGTAAAACATATAGGTATGCCAGTCAAATGTCAAATCTGTTACTTCTAACTTCAGTAAATCTTTATCTTCTAAAAACATCCAATCTTTCAGCCATACTAGAACTGAAGCTTTATAGTACAACTTAAGATTTGGCAAGGATAGCCCTCCTCTGTCTTTGGTATCTTGCAAGTATTTTGTTTTCATCCTTGGCTTTTTGTGTTTCAAATGAAATTTGTAATGTCCCTTTGCCATTCTTTAAATGGTGCTTCATTTGGAACAAAAACAACAACAACAACTTTGGGAAGACATTCATCTTAATTGTAGTGATCCTTCCTAGTATGGAGAGGTTCAATTTTTTCCATTTTCAAAGATCTTTTAAATAGTAAAAGAGTTCTCATATCTGGGATCAAATATTGATTCGAATGGGGACTGCAGCCAGGAAATCAGAAGAATATTAAGAATGTGGAGGGCGGCTATGAAAGAATTAGAAAAGATCCTAAAATGCAAAGACATACAAATCAGCACAAAAGTCAGAATCATACAAGCCATTGTATTCCCTATTACCATATATGGATGTGAGAGCTGGACAGTCAAGAAAGAAGATAGGAGGAAAATCAACACATTTGAGATGTGGTGCTGGAGAAGAGTACTGAGGATTCCATAGACAGCCAAAAGGACAAACAAATGGGTCCTAGAGCAGATCAAGTAAGAAATATCCCTAGAAATCAAGATGACAAGACATACTATCGTACTTTGGACACATCATGAGAATGCATGAATCATTGGAAAAGACAATAATGTTAGAAAAGATGGAGGGAAGCAGAAAGAGAGGAAGGCCACATGCTAGATGGATGGACTTTATTAAAGAGACCACAAATATGAGTTTGCAACAGCTGGGCAGAGCAGTAGAGGATGGGGGGGGGGGGGGGGCTGGAGATGTCTCATCCATAGGGTCACCATGGGTAGAGATTGATGTGAAGTCAGTTAACAACACTAAAATGTTTTCTTATAGTTATTAGCATACAATTTGGAATTTTTGTTTGTGATCATAGTGCCCAGATAATCTAGCTTTCTTATTTGTTTTTACAAATTTGTTTTACTGTTTTTCCCAGTGTCTTGATTTCTTTAGATTTTAAGTTTTTCATTAATATTGTTGTTTTTTCCTTATTAATTTTCAATCATGATATTGCTTCAAATTTTTCTAACTCCATCATTAATTCTAACCCATCATCAATTGGATCACTGAGCAAGACCAGTAGGACATCTGCAAAGGCTCTGGTTTTGTATTTAGTTCCCTTGACTTTTATCCTTTAATTTTTGAATTTTTCCTTATATTTTGCAGCAAGACTTCTATTATGGTTACAAAGAGGAAAGGGGAGAGCGGGCATCCCTGTCTAGTCCCTTTACAGATATTTATCTTTCTTTAAATCTCTCTCCATTAATGACTATCTGGGCATTTTGATCTGAATAAATTGCCCTCATGTAACCAATGAATTTAGTCCCCATCTCCATTCTCTCCAGAATTTCAAACAATAATTTCCTAACCACGTTGTCAAAGGCCTTTTTCTATATCAAAAATCAATAAGGCCAGCTTCTTTTAAGTATGAGCTTCATAATATTCAATCAGGTTCAGTATGTGTCTAATGTTATCTTTTAGATATCTTTTGGAATAAATCCTCTTTGATCTTTATGGATGACAGATATTGATATTCTCTTGTCTCTCAGCCAAAATACTTGAAAATAATTATAATTATTTAATAAGGAGATTGGCCTGTAGTTTTTTAATTGTATAGAGGTCTCTGTCCTCCTTCGGCATTAAAATTATCATCACTTTTTTCATATTTGTGGAAACTTCTTTTGTTTAGGGTATTCATCACTTCTTTCAAAGTTTCAATAATTAATCTAGTATTTTTTTTTTTTTTTGTAATATAATAAAGAGAAATTGTCTAGTCCAGGTGCTTTGCCAATTTTGCTTTTCTTTATGGCATCCATCAGCTCCACTGTTGATATAGCTTGATTGAATAACTCTTTTTGTTCTTTATTTATTTTTATGATATCTGTGTTATTAAGATATTGGTATATCTTATCTGTTTCGATTTCTTCCTCTCTGTAAAGTTTTGCAAAAAAAAAGCTTTGAAATGCTTTTACAATTTTGCCTTGATGTATAGCTATATTTTCCCCATCCTGAATTTTAGTTATCATTTTCTCCCTTTCCTTTCTCTCAGCTTATAGGACAACCATCTTCCTGGTTTGTTAGCATGTTGAAAGGACTACAATTTAATGTATTTTAATTTTCTTTCTATCTCTTCTGTTAAAGTTATGGATAGCTGCTTTTGTAGAATTTTGATTTCTTCTTGTACCTTGGATTTTGAGGGGGGGCGTGTAGTTCTTTTTTCCTTATTTCATCCATAATTTTCTGAGTTCTTTCCTTCTGTTTGTTTTTTCATTCACAATTTTGTTGTATAAAAAGCCCCTCATTACTGATTTAGAGGCTTCCTACACTATTGCGTTATCAGTGCCCTTTCCAGAATTTTCTTCAAAATCCCATTTCAATGTTTGCTTTGCTTTTTCTAATATTTTTGGGTTTTGTAGTAGTTTGTCATTGAGATGCCAACTAACATCTTTTTTTTTTTTTTTTAACTGTAAAGCAATAAGGTTATGGCCAGAAAGAGTATTAGGCAAGATATCCATTTTTATAATTTTGGTTCACATTGTTTTGGAGACTAAAAAAAGGTCTGTTCTTGAAAATGACTTGTGTATTTCTGAAAAAAAGGTAAAATCCCTTGCATTTCCATACATATGTCTCCAAATATCTATTAACATAAAGTTATCCATTAATCTAAAAAAGGTCTGGGGTAGTTTACCTTGATTCCTCTTCCCTTCCCCCCCCTCTGTTGTTCTATCCAAATTTGTGTCTCAGACCCAATTCCAGTCATCCATCATTATTGTAGCTTCATAATTAAGATCTTGCATAATGCTCATAACTTTTTTGGGGGAAAAATTCTTTGTTTTCTTGTGGAACATATATTCCCACTAGCAGCATCTTCTGGTTTTGCATTTCTACCTCTAAGCCTAAATAATGGCCCTTTTCATCATTGAATATTTCTTAATCTTGAAATACAGTCGTCCCTCCTCATTCACAGACTTCCCATTTGTGGTTTTGAGTTTCTGCAGACAGCAAGCCAGGAGGGATGAAATGGTGTGTGTGGGAGTGTACCACCATTATAGTAAATCGGACTTGAATATCTGCATTTTTTCTATTTCATGGAGGAGGGGGTCCGGAACAGATTTCTCATGAATGGGGAGGGACAACCGTATTTCATTAATATACATAAATATTTCTTTCTTCTTCTTTTGAGAGACTGAAATGAATTCTTTTCCTAGCTTTCTATTTTTTTTAACAATCTTTCATCTTTCTGCTTAACATGGGTTTCTTGCAAACATATTCTGTTATTTTTAAATTTATCTAAATAATGATAGATTTTCTTTCTCTTTTAAGGTGAATTTAATGCTTTTACATAACATCTAGCATGCAGGGGGAAGTCTTTGGGGGTCTTTTATAGGATAAAACTAGCCACCAGGCAAAGGAATATAAATTGAATTGTATGGGATGAGGTAATATAGTCTGGCAACATTCTAGGTGCAAATGGGGGTGATTAAGACTTATTTGATTGACCAGATTTGTCCAAAAGCCCATTTCCCTGACTATGGACATGATAAAGTCTCCCATTTGCAAACCCATCCCGCGTTTTGCCTTGCCTTGGACATTATGTCGGACCGCATGGCAAAGTCCAGAGGGGATCATGTGGGGGTCATACACACACCCAAAATTCAGAGAAATGCATTTATGATAACAGTCTTTTGCAGTCACAGATGGTTAAATAGCAGTGTTTATGCAAAATTGGCTTCTTTAAATTAAAGGAGAAATAGTCACAGTTACAAACAGAAATTTAAAATATAGGTTAAATCACTAATATTCCAAGATACTAATTTTCAAGGTTTCAAAATTTCATTTATTTCATGCTTCTCCTTCCGTTGCTTTTACTCTCTTTTCTTTCCTTTTCTTGTCTTTTTCCTCTTCTTTCCTTTAATTCAATGTAGCTTTATAACTTTATATTTTTTGTATCTTTTAATCACTTTGTATCTCTTAATATCTTTTTTCTTATTCTTATTTTCTTTGCTCTTATTTGAGTTTCTTACTTATGCCCTTTGCATGTTACTTTCACTTTTCACTTCACACACCCCTCTTAACTGTCTCCTCCTCTCCTTCTCCCTCTTAGGGCACTCCTTGATTTGGTATTTGAGTAACGATTTACTTACTATTCTTAAGCTTCTTTTTGCTGAGTTTTCCCTTATATTTTTGGTTATAATTGTAGTTGCAATTGTAGATTTGCTTACACGGTATCTTGAACATAGTTGTGAGTAGTTGTAGTTCTGTAATTATGATAATTCTCTTTTTATTTAATTTTTTCTTAAGAGATATAAAAATATACAAAGACAACACAACAATAAACAAACCACAACAGACATTACATACATTACTACCTAACACTTATAAAACTACATTACACATTACCCTACACCTACAACCTTTTTTAGACATTAACAATCTTAACTAAAAAAAAAAAAACTCAGACGATCCAAGATAACCATAATAGCAAAAGATATATTGAATATACAATTGCTCATTAAATCAATTATCTATTCCTTCTTTGTCTTGTCTTCCCAGGTAACTTAACCTTATTATGAACCAAATTTTACATAAACCTTTCTCAACTTGAATGATATCCTTATTATAACCCTTTGATATCTTATAACAGGATATAATCCCAACTAAATATTTATACTCATAATGCTTATTCAATCTAGTCATTGATATTTCCACCTTTCAAAAGATTTATATTACTCAAATTAATCAAATTAATCCAAGTTATTTTTCACCACAAAAAAAAAAAGAAAGGAAAGAAACAAAACCAGATTTAGTAGTAAGCATATACAGCCTATCTTTCCTTTAAATTACGCTAAAGCTTATTTACTTATATTTCTCAAATACTGTTTAACATTTTCCCATTGTTTCTCTCTCACATCTGCGTATTCATTTCTAACTAAAGCTGTTAAGATGTCCATATTCATTGCTTCGCTTAATCGTGTATTCCATTCTTTAACAGTTGGATATTCTTGTTTTTTCCAATATTTTGCATATAGGATTCTTGAGATAAGGCCTAAGCAGACTGCCAGAAATAGTGCACATTAAATTGAGGCACTGCCCTGGCTCAGTGCTAGGGAGTCATGGGAATTGTATTTTTTTCTGAGACACTGAGCCTTCTCTGTCAGAGAGCTCTGGTGCCACAATAAATTACAGTTCCCATGATTCCCTAGCACTGAGCCAGGGCAGTGCCTCAATTTAATGTGCACTATTTCTGGCAGTCTGCTTAGGCCCATAGTCACCATATACAACAAGATTCTCCTATACTTCTTTTCAGTTTTTTTTTCTATCTCCTGAGTTATATTTAAGAGAAACAATTTAGGACAGCATGGGATCTGTATATGCAAAATTTCCATTATTTTCAGCTGAATTATTTTCCAATACTGCTTTGCAAACTTACAATTCCACCACATGTGGATAAATGTCCCTTCTTTTTTTTTTACATTTCTAACAATAGGAATTTCCATTCTTATAAATTTTCTTTATTCTTCTAGGGAACATATACCACCGGTGGAACATTTTCAAAAAGTTTTCTTTTAGGTCTTGGCACAAAGTAAAATTTCTTGAAATCTTCCATGTCCTCTCCCAATAGTCCATTTCTATATTTCCAAGATCTTTAGCCCACTGAATCATAACATGTCATAACAAGATCTTTAGCCCACTGAATCATAACATAACAAATCTGGAAAGGGAGACAGTAAAACATGATAATTCTCTTAATAGCAGTTGCGTTATGTCAGCTGCAGCAGTGGTTGTGGATTTTGCTATTACACTTTCTCCTTTTCCACTTTCACTCCCACTTTCTCATGCTTAGGAAAGATTTATTTGAAGATAAGTAGGTGCTTCTCAAAGCCAGCAAATCTTCATAATTTAAACTTTTAGCTTGCTCTTCTTCTTCTTTTAATTTAAAACCCTGGCAGCAGTGCTTGTTGCCCCAAATGGGCATTTACGAGCAGCTTGGCGCTTGTGACTCCCTCCATTTCTCTGCACCCAATTCTGTCTTCAACCCTCCAGTTTTTGGCAGAATATAGGTGTTTTGAATTCGGATTTGAGTCTCTGTGAGGACCCTTGAGTTCCTTGTACCTAGAGAACTTATTTCTTGTTTTGTTTCTTATTCCTTGCATCTTGCTAAGGAGAAAAAAGCCCTCTGGTAAAGAGCTTTTTGGCGGAGCTCTGTCAAAATGCTCCTTGCACCTCCATTAGCCAACTGGAAGTCTCCCAGTTTGACACCACTTAACTGCCATGCACCACTTTAACTGCCATCCTAAAATGATTTTCAAGCTGTGCATGCTTGTATCCATACATAAATAATCTGTGGATTCAGAGTATCGACTACATTAACCATAACCACACATCCAAAAAAGAGAGATGTACTAGTAATGGGAGATTTCAACTATTCTGATATTTGTTGGAAGTCAAACTCTGCCAGGAATACAAGGTCCAAGAAATCCTGCACTTGTCTTGAAGATGCAACAAGTGGATCTTGTTTGATCTGATCCTAACCAACCACGATGATCTGGTTAATGGGATAGAAGTGACAAGATCCTTAGGTGGGAATGGCCATGTTCTTATGGAGTTTGTTATACAGTGGAAAGCATAATCAGACTTGCACTCTAAATTTTAGGAAAGCTGATTTCAGTAAATTTAGGGAAATACTGTGTGAAGGTGAATGGAGTGATTCCATGGTCAGGAATACTAAAAGAGAAGTGAGTTCATGATGAATGTAAATTTCTTAAAGGTGAAATAGTGAAGGCAGAAGAAAATGGGAGGTGTCTATAGAACTCAGGATGGATGTTTAAAGAACTTTGAACTGAGCAAAGATTTAAAAGGGACCTGTACAAGAAATGAAAAGACGGGAAATCTTCAAAGCCTGAGGGCAGGGAACTGTCAAATGAACAATCTTTCAGCTGCTCTGAGAGTCTTTGTGGCTGAAGAGTGGGGGTATAAATACTCTAAGTAAAAAGGAATTCAAACAAATAGCCAGCACGTATACGGAGAAAATCAGAAAAGCTAAAGTGCAGAATGAGCTCAGGCTTGCTGCAGATGTTAAAAACAATAAAAGGGCTCTTTTGGTTATATCTGTAGCAAAAGGAAGAATGAGAAAATATGGAGAAGATGGTGAAATGCTCACAGAGACTCAGTGCAGCACATGGATCATGGGATATTCCTTCATCATTGTATGAGATAAAATTCCTGTAACAATAAAAGTAACTAAAATGTTACAAATATTACACTCTGGAAAAAGAGTGTTCACTCCTCATTACCTTACAATTGTAATGTAATCCAATTACATTTTCCTTATTAGAAAAAAAAAGAGAATTAATTACAAACAACTAATGTGTAACTTGGTACTTCTAAGATTGGGACAATTTATAAACTTACTGCACCAGACTGCTCCGCAGAGAATCCATTATATTGCTAAATATTTGTCACAGTTATTCAGATGTGAGTGAAAATCACTAAAAATTATTAAAGAGCAATAATTCCATTGTGGAAATGAAAACAGATCTTACGATTAAGGTCAAGTATGGTCTGTGTACCGCAGTGCTACAATTTAGATAGCTGGTTTAACATGCCATGGTACAGTTATACTTCCAACAATTTGTCTTTGAAAATTACTTTTAGAAAGCTAGTTTGCCATTAAGTACTCTGTCAGCTGATAGATGAGCAACAGTAACAACAAAACAACCACAGCCACTGCAACAAGCAAAGTTAAATCATGGTAACACAACAATCCTATACCTCATTACCTGGGTGAAACCTTTATTGAACTAAGTGAGATCTTCTTCTATGAGTATTTTTGTATATCTAATATATTACTATTAGAGCCATCATGGCCTAGTTGTTTGAGTGTTGGACTAGGACACTAGGACACCAGGATTTGGCTCCCTGCTTGGCCATGAAACCCACTGGGTGACCTTGGGCAAGTCATATGTTCTCAGTCTCAGGGGAAGGCAATGGCAAACCTTCTCTGAACAAATCTTGCCAAGAAAACCCCATGATAGGGTCACTTTAGGGTCTCCATAAGTCCAAAATGACTTGAAGTCACACAACAACAAGGACAACAAGAATAACATATTATGACATGAAATTACAGTGGGACCTTGATATCTGCTGGGGTCTGGTTCCAGGACACCCCGTGGATACCAATATCTATGCATATTCAATGGTGTAATAAAATGGTGTCCCTTGTATAAGATGGCAAAATCAAGGTTTGAATTTTGGATTTATTTCTTTCCTTTTTGTTTCTTTTGGGGGTGGATGGAATATTTTCAAGCTGTGAATGGGTGGCTCCATGGATGCAGAATCCCTGGATACAGAGGGCCAACTGTAACCAGCTATACATGACTATGCCAAACATCATAATACACATTTTGAGTCTTGTTCCAAAACTGAGTTCTGAAGCATTTCACCAGGAGAGATGTACAGAAGCCTAACATTAGACAATATTTCTGTAGAAAGAAAAATATGTGCTGATGTTCCTTAGGGAAATATAATCCAGGGTAGTGTTTTGCAGGCTGATGATCTCACTGATTTCTTTACTTTGGGTGGTAGGTGTAATTTTATAAAGTTTGTCTTGGTTAAAAATGAGCAGACTTCTTATTTAATACTTGAGATTTAAGTTTCTAAATGGGCCTTAAATAAACCTCAGTGTTCAACAATATTTCCCCCCCCCTCTGCTTGCTCCTCCCCCAGCAGTTAACTAAAAGCCAGCTCATTACGTTCCTTCTTATTTTCCCAGTGCAGTACCAACTATTAAGGTCTACATCTGTCTGCCCATATCAATGTCTGAAGAATTCAAAACACAACCTATTGCAGTGTGTGTGTGTGTGTGAATACTCCAACTTCATAAGGAGGCAAAGGTTCTTGGAATGGCAGGAACTGGGTTTAAAAATATTCATAGTGTGTATTTCTAAACAAATCAATGCAGTTTTGAAGAAAGAGAAAAATGATAATAAGTCCATACACCACCAATATGTTCCAATAGCAATTTGTTATGTTGCCTCTGGCTATCTTCTATTAATATCCAGCTAAGGGCTTTGCCTGGACAGTCTGTCCCTACCAATGACATTCACATCCATCCATTAACACGTTCCCAGGGCAACCAATCACATTTCCCCAGACACCACCTAAATTCTGTGACATTCTAGTTCCTTCAGTGATCTTTAAACAACATGCTATTTAGGGAAGCCACATTTCTTATGCATTGTAAGGGGCCTTGCACAGGAAAGTTTCCATCCTTTCCCTGGATGGATATTTATAATTCTAGCATCTGTGAGCACCTTGTGTTCATGTAAATCCCATCTTTTGGCAGAAAGAAAAAGGGACAAGATAAATGTAGTTAAGATTGGAATGGGACAGGGAGAGAAAGAGATGAAGAAGGAGGAGGGGGACTAGGGAAGGGGAGAGAAGACTAATGCAACCAACAGGGGAGGGAGGACATAGATGTTTAGCCAAAAATTGTGGAGAAAGGAAAAGAGGACAAGAAAGAGAGAGGGACTCACTAGAGCAGGGGTCAGCAACCTACGGCCTGTGGGCCGCACCCAGCTTACCGACCCCCGCCGACCAGCCCGCACCATGGCCGCCATTTTGTTTTCCAAAATGGTGGCCTTGACTCGTTTGCACATGCGCAGGAGTACTGCGCATGCGCAAACGAGTTGCAGCTGCCATTTTGGAAAGCAAAATGGCGACCGTGGCACGCACGGCGGCAGCGCGCGCGGTAGTGGCGGTGGGCAGCAGGGGCTGCCATCCCCCCCCCCGGCTGGGTGGAAGACCTGGGGACCAGCGACCGGCCCCAGGTACGTAAACCTTGCCGACCCCTGCACTAGAGGGTAAAGGAGGGTAAAGATAAGTGTAGATTAGAGTAGCTGGGAAGAGAAAGAATAAGAATAATAGAATCATAGGGTTGGAAGGTGCCCTATGGGCCACCAAATCCAACTCCCTGATCAATGCAGGATCTCCGATGAGAGTATTTCCAGCATGTAGCTATCCAGGCTGTTTCTGAACACATTCAGGGAAGGAGAACCCATGACCACTCTAGGCAATTGGTTTCATTGCTGAAATGCTCTCAGTGTCATCAAGTTCCTTCTAATGGTCAATCAAAATCTACTCTCCTGTACCTTCAAACTATTAGACCTAGTTCTGCTCTCTGAGGCAATGGAGAACAAACCTGCCTCATTCTCTCTGTGAGAGCCCTTGAGGTATTTAAAGACTGTGATCATGTCACTCCTCAATCTTCTCTTCCCCAAGCTGAATGTACCCAGCTCCTTCAACCTCTCCTCATGTGTTTGGGTCTCCATATCTTTTATCATCCTTGTTGCCTTTCCCTGAACTTGCTCCAATTTGTCTATGTACTTCTTTAAATGAAGTGCCCAGAATGGAACACAGTACTCCAGATGAGGCCTGACCAATGCAGAATATAGGGAGGGTATTACTTCCTTCAGTTTGGAAACTAAGCTTCTATTAATGCAGCATTTGCTGTCTTTGCTACTGCACTACAATGTTGGCTCAAGTTATGATCAACAATAATCCCAAGGTCCTTTTCTGATGTAGTACTGCTGAGCCAAATATCCCCCGTCCTCTATTCCTGTGCATTTGGTTTTAGTGGCCTGAGTGTGGAATTCTGCATTTGTCTCTGTTGAATTGCATTAATTTCAGCCTAGTTTTCTAGTTTATCAAGGTCCTTTTGAATTCTGTTCCTATCTTCCAATGTATTTTCAAGGGGGTGGGGAGGGAGATAATGGGAAAGAGGGGGAATGAAATCTTGAATTAAAGGAGAAAGGAATCAAGTGCCTAAGCAAATGAAGAAAAACACTTGTTCCACGCTTTTTGCTAACAGCTATAAAAATCATATGTTCCTCAAACCAAGTAAGGAGATTTTGCTGTGGCTTATGGTAGGACGAGGAAGGTAGAAATAGCACTGGGAAAGTTAACAACAATATAAGAAAAGCAACAGAATCCTAGAAGCAGGGAACACTGTGGCAGATCAGCATTTCCTATCTCACTGTGATTTCAAGGCAACATGTCATGTGTTTGAAACTTCTCTTAGTTTCACATACAGCTTTGTCATGTCATGCAAAGGGCTATTGCTTGTGTAAGAGAAGTCTAAATATCCCTTGTGGAGGCGTAAACTATCATATGGAATTGGATCAGAAATAGATACCAAATTTCTCTTCTTCAGCCTAACATATTCAGGGATAGCCATGTTGACCATGCAACAAAATCCAACACAATTTACAAAACAGTGATATCTTTATTGAGCCAACTAAAAAGTACAAAATACACAATGGAAGCTTTTGAGGCTTCACAGGCTTTTTCATCAAGAAAAGATGTTGACAATCATATGGGGGGAAGAAAAGTGATGATGTTAGAATCACAGACCTACATTTTGTTTGCAACCTGATAACTGTCAGATCTGTATTTAAATACAGCTTCCATCATAGTCAACATGATGGCCAAATTATGATGGGATCAGTAGCTATACACATAGGAAAGTTTTGAGGCAGCTGTACTAATGTGAGAAAATGTGAGGTCAGGGAAGGAACTGCATAAAGAAGGACAAGTATGAAGTACACTCAGATCTCTTGTCAGGACACTTCAAGATGTGTGCTCTTTGTTCTACTTGTAAATTCAGCATAATTAAACTCAATACATAATTGTAATTGTAGCTGATCAAAGACCATTGCTTTCAAAAATATGAGAGGCTTAACTGTATCCAGTTCCACAAATGAGCTTTAAATGACATGATTTCCACTTATATTAATTGGAGTCATGCAGCTAAATCCTCGTACATCACAGAGACTGCTATTTAGAATCTAAAATTAGAAGTGAACATACAGTTAATGAATATTTTCTCTTGCACTATCTATTACACACAGTGGAAGCAGAGGAAACAGAGGCTGTGCATCTGTTCTTTCTCAGCTAGACTTTGCTGTTGCAGAGTGCTTTTCCAAGTTACATGATTAAACTCATTAAGTACTTACACATCAGTCTTATGAGTGAACACATGTATCTAAAAGCATTACCAGAGGCCCTACTGGATGTTCACTTTTCTACCAACCCCTAATACTTCAAGGATTATGACTAACAATCATATAGATATCTATGCAGACTTTAGTCAAACTGAGTTCAATGGGATCACCTGGTTAGTGAATATAGGATTATAGCCTTAACCAATGAGACTGTGGGCCTTTGCAGACTGCCAGAAATAGTGCACATTAAATTGAGGCACTGCCCTGGCTCAGTGCTAGGGAGTCATGGGAATTGTATTTTTTTCTGGGACATTCTGTCAGAGAGCTCTGGTGCCACAATAAATTACAGTTCCCATGATTCCCTAGCACTGAGCCAGGGCAGTGACTCAATTTAATGTGCACTATTTCTGGCAGTCTGCAAAGGCCCTGTGTCTACTGAGTGCAAGTTTATTGAAATGAAAGAAGAGTATAACCATGCTTGCACAAGTGATAATGTGTCACTCAAAGATAATAAAAATCCTTGAAAATGTTACCTTTTAGACTCCCAGAATCCCCAAGCCAGGGACCATGCTGACTGGAAGGTTCTGGTAAAAAAAGAAGTAACTTTCCAAGCTGTACTAGAGACATGTAGTTAGCATGTCTGGCCTAGAGTATTACCTTTTTTACATTGTCTGCTGTGTGGCTTTCTTGACTCATTGACAACATTCTCAGGCTTAGCGTCCCTTTTCCCCCAGGACTCTGCTCTTCTCTCACACACCTGGAGTCATGTAGCTAGAGGCAGCAGATCCTATTTTTGGGCTTTCCCTGAAGTATGTACTTTGTTTTAATAAAGTGTTCAGTATGTCTGGAGAAGTGGATTGAAATCCACAAAACCCATGCTAAAATGAACCAGTTAGCCCTAAAGGTGCTTCTAGATTCCTTCTCTGTTTCCTTTTTAAAGCTGAAACAGATTAATACAGTTATCTCTTTGGAAACTTTAATTGAAGCTTTCTCAAATTATTATTATTATTATTATTATTATTATTATTATTATTATTATTATTCAATTGTATTCCCCTCCTCTTTCTCCAATACTACAACTCACTGCCAAATTAAAACAAATACAGATTAAAATACATGGAAATACATCAATAAAATATATGCTAGTTATTATTAAAAAGCAATTAAACAGCCTATAGAATTCAAACCTTTTAAAATCCATTACAAGACAGAAGATAAAAATCAACAAAACAGCACACCATTAAAAGGACCATTTCCCTCTTGCCATAGGGAACAGTTACCAATGCAGTGAAGAGCTCAAAGTCAATACAAGTGATGTGTCCCAATGCCAGTCATATTTCCATTCCATGGCTAAGGCTGATAGCAAGGAAGTCACTTTGAAGCCTAAGGATACATGATATCATTTCCTGAATACAATATTGGGGGCCACAGTCTTAAGGCCCCTCAAGAACTACATTTGAGATCTGTGCACAGTTTACTTAGTTTGATTAGTCTGCCCTTATATAAAGCTACTTTTGAAGTGGCTATGAAAGCAAGACAAGATGTGGAAAGCTTACAGCTCTTTTATTCTTGCTGGGAGGTAAGGAACACTGTCATTCACAGGCAACCCCCAATGTATCAGATGCTTTGCCTTTTCAGCTTTAATGGTGATGGGTAAAAAATAATGTCCAAATGATGGCAGTTGGTTATCCTAGGATGGTTATTAAGTGATTCCTTTTGAGACTATGGCGTACTTGTAAACAACAGCCCTATGAACCATAGCTGAGAAAATTCTTTAATTAAAAGTGACACTGCACATCCTTCAGCTCCCGCTTCCCACCATCTATTTTGAGTGTCCTTCCACTTGAGATGTCTGAAATAACACTTCTTAAACTTCAGAACATGTTTAATTTTGCTTCACAGCAGTGATGTGATGTCTCAAATATCAATGCTGGGCTAATTAAAAGGAGTGCACCCTTCTTTCAGCACATGCCATGGGAGAGTTCTCCTCCTCTTGCATATAATTGTTCTTTTTTAAAAATCTTCTGTGTCCTACAGAATAGAACATCATCCATCTGAGAAGAGCCTCTGACGTGATCATTTCACCATCTGTGCAGACTGTGGGATGTCCAGCCTAGTTCAAGTCTGGTATGTTCGGTATGTTTACCTTGGGTATTAGAACTCCTTGGCAGAAGATTACAAGGGAACTGATATTACCGTATTTTCTGGCGTACAAGACGACCGGGCATATAAGACGACCACCAACTTTTCCAGTCAACATATAGAGCTTGGGATATACTCACCGTATAAGATGACCCCCCCTTCCAAATAAAAATTAAAAAACAAAACATCAGATTTAATTTCAGTATGGTAATTTTAATTCAAATGCATTGCAGAAATTTATTAAAGCAGTTTGACACCGCTTTAACTGCCCTGGCTCAAGGCTATGGAATTCTGGGATTTGCAGTTTTGTGAGATATTTAGCCTTTTCTGTCAGAGAGCTCTGGTACCACAAAGCAAACTGCAGATCCTAGGAGTCCATAGGATGGAGCCATGGCAGTTAAAGCAGTATCAAACTGCATTATTTCTGCAGTGCAGACTCAGGCTGCATCCATACTGTAGAACTGATGCAGTTTGACACAGCTTTAACTGCCATGGCTCCATATTACAAGAGCTCTTGGATTTGTAGTTCGATGAGCTACTTAGCCTCCTCTTTTCCAGGACATGCCCTCCATGTCAACCCTCTCTCCAGGAGGAATTCCAAAACGTCCTCCATTTTGAGCACAGTGCAAGAAACATGGTTTTACATTTATGTTTTTAGCTTTCTCTACATTTCTTTCTTGTGTGTCCTACATTTTTTGTAGTGAGTCATCCTCCTTTGCATTTAAGACATTTGGTCACCCTGTCTGAGTATCAGAGTATGACTCTGGAGGCCAGGGTTTGAGTCCCCACTTGGCCATGAAACCCACTGGGTGACCTTGGGAAAGTCACACTCTCTCAGCCTCAGGAGAAGGCAACAAACTTCCCTCTGAAGAAACCTTGCCAAGCAAACACCATGATAAGGCCGCCTTAGGGTTGCCATAAGTCGGAAATGACTCAAAGGTATACAACAACAACAACATCAACAACAACAATCTTAGAAGTGGCTTCCTTCTTTTCTCCCCCCCCCCCCATCCTCTTCCTCCTCTTGCTTGGATTCTTCCATTTTCTCTCCTCTTTCTCTCTCCTTTTGCAACCCTTTCTCTTGCTTTCATTGCTCCATTTTCTTTCCTCTTTTGCAACCCCTTCTCTTCCTGGGATCCCTCCATTTCCTCCCCTCTTTCTCATCCTCCTCCTCCCTTCTTCTCCCCCCCCCCCTGGTTCTCATCCTCCTCCTCCTCTACCCGGCGTATAAGACGACCCCCAACTTTTGAGACCCTTTTCCAGGGTCAAAAAGTCATCTTATACGCCGGAAAAGACGGGTATATACTTTGGACTGTCAAAATAAGGTCCATTTTTGGATGCATAATAAAATCCACATTGACAAGGAGTTACACAAGTTATTAAGATGTTAGATCTTTGTTCAATGGCATGCAATTAGCCCTGCCTCCAGGCATTTATAAAAACTAGAGTACAAGTGTGCTTTGTATAATAATTATTGCTGCTTGTGTCTCCTGGAAAGATGTAAAACTAATGAATGTTAGGCAACTCTGCTCATTAAAACCAAAGAAATATAATTCTTGTTCTGTCTTCTACAATTCCTGTAGTTCTGGGTACTTGGCAGAAGGTGACATGTACAGCTGGCTTTCCCCATTGCCCTGAAACTCTGGCATAATTGCTTTCTTTTTGTAACAACTTAGAAGCAAGGTTATATATGCACTCAGAAATGCAGTTGATGTTGGTGGGCCAGAAGAATCTGCTTAAAACTGAAGCACTATAAACTGAATATAGGTGTGTGTCTCCAGGCTCTTTCTTTGGAGAAGTTGAGAGAGATCTCATTCTTCAGTTTGTCTTTGCTTGCCTTCAAAAATTACTGTATAAAGGCTCCAGGTTGTGACCTATCAAAGTAAACCACATCCTTTTGTGCCCTTTTGCAAAGGGTTCCAGCCTATGACTTATTAAATCAGACCACATCCTTTTTCTCAAAAGTGAAACAGCCTTCAAGAAAGAGGCACAGCCTGCTGTGTGAAATGGCAGTTTGGAACTGAAGCCAGGGCTAACTCTATTATTAAGAACAGTGAAACAACCACTTCAATCAGGCTTCAGATTGTGGAGTGGCATCCTGAAAAGATTTTCTATATCTTGAATCAGTCATTGATCAGAATGGACACTGCAGTCATGAAGTCAGAAGAAGACTTGGATTGGGAAAGACAGCTTTGAAAGAACCAGACAAGATCCTGATGTACAAAGAAATACAACTAACACTCAAGTTAGGATTGTCCATGTCATCATATTTCCCATTTCCCAAATATTTTCCATATTACCCTGTGCTCAAGTTCTGCAGGCTCAGATCCGTGGTCTCTCTGATTGAGTCTACCATCTGGCATGTGGTCTCCTTCTCTTTCTGCTGCCCTGCTATGATGATATTCATAGCAATACTGTCTTTTCTAATTATTCATGCCTTTTCATGATGTGGCCAAAATACAACAACCTCAATTTAGTCATCCCAGGGGGAGTTCAGGCATGATCTGTTCTAGAACCCATTTGTTTGGCTTCTTGGCTATCCACAGTATTCTCAGCACTATTTTCCAGCACCACATCTTTGCATATAGGTGAGTGCTGATAATCTCTGCTCTATTTGAGTTAGCAAAGCAAACAATCTGTGCAAAACCCTTGTTTTTATGCAAACTCTCCACCAACTTTTTGCATCGAAAACATGCAAAACCATATTTTGTACAAAATTCACTCTTTTCGGTGGGGAATAGAAGGTTGAAGCCAAAATCTGTATAAACTACATTGAACCCAAACTCTGCATGAACTTTTTGCTACCAAGTTCTGAGATTTGAAAAATCTTGTGGCAGTTGTTCCTTTTCTTGACAGGGTTTCTGAATGTACTGAGATACTCTTTCTTGTCATGAGTGGAAAAAAAGCCTGTGAATATTCTTTACTCAAGGGTTTTTTGGCACAGTTCTTTAGTCCATTTTGCTGCCTGAACAAACAACATACACATAGAATTTACACTGCAATCAAACATACTAGTGGTTGTTATTGTTGTTAATTGCCCTTGAGTTGATCTTGACTCATGGCAACCCTGTGGATGAGACATCTCCAAGACCCTCTGTCCTCCACTGCTCTGCTTAATTCCCCCAACCACATATCCACCTGGCATATGGCCTTCCTCTCTTCCTACTTCTTTCCACATTTCCCAGCGTTATTGTTTTTTCCAATGAGTCCTCCCTTTTCATGATGTGTCCAAAGTACAACAGCCTCAGTTTGGTCATCTTGGCTTCCAGGGAGGTTTCTAGCTTGATCTGCTCTAGGACCCATTTGTTTGTCCTTTTGGCTGTCCACAGGATCCTCAGCACTCTTCTCCAGCACCACATCTCAAATGCATTGATTTTCTTCCTATCATCTTTCTTAATTGTCCAGCTCTCACATCCATATATGGTAACAGGGGACACAATGGCTTGTATGATTCTAATTTTTGTGCTGAGTTGTATATCTTTGCATTTTAGAATCTTTTCTAGTTCTTTCATAGCCACCCTTCCCATTCTTAGTCTTCTTCTGATTTCCTGACTGAAGTCCACATTTCTATCAATGTTTGATCCCAGGTATGGGAATTTTACCATTTCTATTTCTTCATTGTCTAGGTTGAACTTGTGAAGGTCCTCAGGGGTCATTATTTTTGTTTTCTTTATGTTCAACATTAAGCCTGTCCTTACACTTTCTTCTTTTATCTTCCTTAGTAGGTGTTCCAGGTCTGTGAGAATTTCTGCCAATATTATGGTGTCATCTGCATATCTTACATTGCTGATATTTCTTCCTCCTATTTTCACTCCTCCTTCCTCTGTGTCCAAGCCTGCTTTTCTTATAATATGTTCTACATACAGGTTGAACAGATAGGGTGAAAGGCTACAGCCTTGTCTGATCCCTTTGCCAACTGGGAACCATACTGTTTCTCCATGTTCTGTTCTGACAATAGCTTCTTGTCCTAAGTACAGATTCCTCATCAGGATTATTAGATGTGTTGGCACTCCCATGTTTTTAAGGGCATTCCATATCCTTTCATGATCTATGCAGTCAAAGGCTATGCTATAATCTATAAAGCACATGCTCATTTTCTTTTGGAATCCCCTGGTGCGCTCCATTAGCCATCATATGTTTGCAATGTGAATATTCTTTACTCAAGGGTTTTTGGGTTTCCCTCATGAGTCTTCATTTGCTGAACCCTGCTTTCCTGAACCCCTCTGGGATTTTTCTCTCCATGTATGATTGGAGTCTATGTTGCAGAATTTTGAGCATGATTTTGCTTGCGTGGGAGATCAGTGTTACAGTTCTACAGTTGCTGCAGTCTCTTGTGTCTCCCTTTTTGTGGATGGGGATGTATATTGATGGCTTCCAATCTGTTGGCCATTGGTTTGTTTTCCATATCTGTTGACATATGTTGGTTAGCACTAGAGTTGACTCTGTCAGTGTAGATTGCAGCAGTTCAATTGGAATATCATCTTTTCCTAGTGATTTGTTTTTCGCTATTTCTCTTATTGTGATTTCCACCTTTCTTTTTAGAATTTGGCGTTCATCTTCATATGGCTCTTCATTTCGTCATCTCTTTTGTATAAATCTTCTGTGTATTACATCCAATGTCTTTTTATTCCTTTGTGGTCCTTATGTTACTCCTAGCATTTCTCAAATCTTGAGAAATTGATCCCTTGTTTTCCCCCTTTTGTTGTTGTCTTCTATTTCTCTGCATTGGTTGTTCTAGTAAATTTTCTTTATCTTTCCGCACAAGCCATTGTACTGTTGCATTCATAATACTTAGTTTGTTCCTATCTCCCTTTTGTTTTTCTTCTTTTCTTTATGGCTTGTAGTGCTTTTCTCTGTCATCCATTTTTCTCTTTCCTTTTGTTTATTGAAAGTGTTTATTGAATAAACTCCTTAGTTTTTCAGTTATTTCCCCCAGTTTTAGCTTGTTATATTTTATATTGTATTGGTAGTTTATTTTGTATACCATTTTACTTATTTAGCTGTTTATTTGAATGAATATGTTTTAACCCCATTTAATCTTACATTTGTTTTAGGACTGAGCTATTTTACTATTTGCTTGTATTTTGATACAAAATACAAATACAAAATTCAGTGTATTTTGTATTTTGTATTTGAAATACTGTATTCTATTGTTGATATGGTCAGATGACTAATCAATAAAACTTGTTCACTTGTTTATTGAATGTTTTTCTTCCTTCCTGGTCTTGAATTATGGTTTGTTTTTTTTTAAATTGTCATAAAGCATCCCGGTCCTTGGTTTGAATTTTCCTTTGATTTCCCAGATCTTGTGAAATAGATCTCTTGTTCTTTCCTTTTTGTGTACTAGTGATACAAGTATAAAAATACATCCCTTCTCCTTCAACCATGCATATTTAGCATTGTTTGCTCCCAATATCTGCCAATTTCTTTCACTCTAAAGAAACAGATAACTTAAGTCAAATATATTGGTCAGAATCCCATATACTCCTAACATATGCATAAGCACTGTAGTTATGGTGCTACACACTGAATCCCAGTACAACCCCCTCCAATCCCCATTACTGAGCAGCAGCCACTGTGATCAACAAGAGTCTGTTCCCCTGTCACTCAGGAAGTAGCTGGCTACCATTTCCATCTCTTCCTGTGAGCAATTCCCATTGAGAAAAGCAGAATTGAGGTCCCTGTCTCAACTCCCCCATGTGCAGGAGATTCCTTACATGAAGGGATGTGTGAGAAAAGCAGCCATCTGCTTCCCAAATGACAGGGGAATAGATTCCCCTTGATCATAGCAGCTGGTCCCAGTAAATGGGGATTGGGAAACTTTCATGATCCTTACACAAAGGTGTAACAGTCACAAGTTACTCCAAGTTATTAATTTAAAACTGTAATGAAAGATTCGAACCATTATAATTTTTTAGGAAAACCCAAGAGAAAATGACACCTTGTCAATATGCATTCAGCAGAGATATTGCACTGTAGTTGATCATGTAGCTACTGTCTCTAGTGGTACATACTCTCAAATGGATAAGAACTACCATAGCAACAACAGTTAATGGTAACAATTTTGTTGTTAACTGCCTTCACATTGGTCTCGACCCATGGCGACCCTATGAATGAGACATCTCCAGGCCCCCCTGTCCTCTACTGCTTTGCCCAGCTCCTGAAATCTCTTATTCGTGGTTTCTCCATCCATCTAGCATATGGCTTTCTTCAATTTCTACTTCCTTTCACCTTTCCTAACATTATTGTCTTTTTCAACGATTCATGCCTTCTCATGATGTGTCCAAAGTATGGCAGTCTAAGTCTTGTCATCCTAGCTTCTTAGGATATCTCTGGCTTGATCTGTTCTAGGACCCATTTGTTTGTCCTTTTGATTGTCCATGGAATCCTCGGCACTCTTCTCCAGCACCACATCTCAAATGCGTTGATTTTCCTCCAATCTTCTTTCTTGACTGTTCAGCTCTCACATCCATACATGGCAATAGGGAATATGATGCCTTGTATGATTCTGACTTTTGTGCTGAGTTGTACACCTTTTCATTTTAGAATCTTTTCTAATTCTTTCATATGCACCCTCCCCATTCTTAATCTTCTCCTGATAACAATACATACCAATAAAATAATAGCACAGGACAGCTGAATGTTCTATATAGGGTGGAAGTGGTTTAAAAACCCACCCACCTACCATCCTTATGCATAAATCCAATTTCTAGCCACAGCTTGGGTAGATCCATTCAAACAAAAGCTAAATGGTAAACCAACACTTATATAGAGCCTAATGATCCAGCTGGATTCAAAAGTCTGTGCAACTTGAGGAAAGTGCAACTGACTTATTTTGTGAATCATTCCTCATGTTCAGATCCTGATAGAGAGAGCAGGAAATACTATGATTCATCTGCTTGCACACCAGGTTAGTCACTGCTCTTGCACACTGGCCTCTGTTCTGACACATTCTCCCAACCATGCGGCCTGTTGAGTTTTGTTATGTGTGCTTCAGCTAATCCTGATTCCCCAAGAAAACACATCCCCATCACCTGTCATATGTATGGCATATTGTAATTATATACCTGTCCAGAACCAAACCCAATTTGGGAGCCTGTCAACATGTAGCCAGCCCTTGTCACATCTCTAATGTACACTCTCTAATATTTTAGGGTGATACTATCCAAAGGATTATCTAAATGCCTTTGTCTTTTAGCCCCTTCTTTCCTGATAGCCATGTCTATTTATGAGTGTATTGCATGATTCCATCAGTCTGGATATCAAAGTTAAAGTACAATGTTGTCAGGCAGTTTTCCCCGAGAGTTGCAGTCGCCTATAAAGCACATATTGTAGCTTTGAAGCATGCTGATGGGTATGGAAAAGTGGCAACTTCAAAATAAAAATGTATATCTGAATCTTAATAAGCTACAACTCCTCAATGAATTCAGTTCAATTCTTAATAGAAATTCTCTATGATAGATACAAAACTTTGTGAAGCTTTATTCATGTTATGTATATTATCCATTCTAATTTACTTTTTTCTCTTGCTTAGATTGTGGGGTTTTGTAGGTTTTTTGTAAGGGTGGCAAGGTGGTTGTAGAACCAGTGTGATGTAGTAGTTTTAGTGTTAGTCTAGAATTCTGGGGAGCCAGTGTGGTGTAGTGGTTTGAGTACTGGATTATGACTCTAGACATCAGGGTTCAATTCCCAGTTTAGCCACAGAACCCACTGAGTGACCTTGGGTGAATCACACATTCTCATTCCCAGAAAGCCCCATTACAGGTTTGCTTTATGCCATAAGTCAGAAATGATGTGAAGGCACACAACAAAAACAAGAGCAGCTCTGGGAGATCAGAGTTCAAATCCCTACTTGGCCATGGAAATCCAATTTCTCACCTTAGACAAGTCATACTCTCACAGCTCTACAGAGGAGCAATGGTAAATCCATCAAAACAACCCCCCTAATTCTGTAACTTATGGCTTTAGGGTCACCATAAGTCAGAAATTACTTGAAAGCACACAATAACAAAATGTGGTGATAATGAAAACCTCTTATAAAATGAGGGGAACACAGTCATCTGACATGCTTTGCACAGCAGTTGAAATCATTGTGATTTGAGTGTGTTATTCTGCCTTTCTGAGACAGTATAAAGTTACAATAAATGTACAATGACATCTATGTTATAATGGAGAGACAGTGTTTGCGACTTTGAACATCATACAAAACAAAGATAAGGGACTCTGAACTGACAATTCCAACAGAAGTACAATAGCCAGATGAATGATACATTTTAATCCTCTCTGTGCTGGACTGTGGATTTTATAGTTGATCCTAATGTGTATTACAGCCAAGGAGAACCCATGCAAAGAGAATGACTTCCCTTATTATACTGTTGTACAAAATTGAGTGTTGAAACATCAATAATATTTGTAGGCTGATTAGGCTAATGTTGCTTCACACCTGAACCAGGTCATATTGTTTGGGACATGAATGCATTGGCTGTACTATGTTCCTTTCTTAAATGATGGATCATCCCCAAGACCAGAAGGCTATTTCTTGTCATAACTAAACTGAGGCTAACATCTTTCTTGTTAGCTCAAGATAACTAGAAGTGCCATAGTACTGAAATGTGTGAAATTCCTACAATCTATCAACCTCTGAGCATTTACCATGGATCACTGTGATTTGTTGCCTTGGTCACATTAGTAACACTAGTAACTAAATCCTTCCAGATTAGTAGGTTCCAATGTGGAATATATAAAAGAGCCATAACCTCTAAATCTGTACAGAACTGAACTTTAAACTTGGGTTCAATTTCCTTGTGCCAAAAAAGGATGGATTATATTATCTAATCTGAACTTTCTACCTTATAAATTCCAGACATTACATCATCTGATTTCTTGTCAACTTTATCATGATGTACTCCCAATCCCGATCCCAAAAGACACCATCCTTTTCTACAGTGCCTAATAGCCCATTCTTGTTTTATTAGTATGGTAATAAATCTTTTAAGAAGTTGTGACAATGTTCTGAGGTCTTCCAAAGAATGGAGCTCAACGCAGTCAGTTGAGAAAGCATCCTCCATCACACTAACCCAAATGAAGTGGTGCCTCAGGCAAGAGATACTATAAAGTGATAGCTCTGGGCTATGCCACCCGATATCCATCTCCATCTTCCTAGTAAGTGTTGCAGTGACAGTAATGCTCACAGGTTACCAGCCTGTGTTGCCTGGTTCACTTTGTTGCCTTCTCCCACTATGTCACAGGCCCTGATCAAGGGAGCCAGCTCAGGCCACCCAGTCTTCATGTTCTCAGGCTTCTCTGTTCACAATACATATGGTAGTGCCACTACTGTTGCATTGCATTGCATTGTTTGAATGGACAGTGAGCAGGCTGAACACTAAGAAGTAATGGGGAGATGCTGGAGGGCAGAGTTCTGTGTACTATGTAGCCTGTCTCTGCAGCTCTTCTCCTCCCTACGGTCCTCAGGAGTAGTAGGGGATCCCTGCTACCATCATCAATGTTGTAGTAAGATTTACCCATCACTGTGTTAGCTTCTCAACAGTGAATGATGGTGGTGGGATATCTTAGCCTAAACTCATAAACTAGGCCCAACAGAGTAGACCAAATGAATCAATTGCTGAATGGTATGTCAATGCTTAATGTCTAAATACCCTGAAGGCAAATGTGAAAACTTCCACAGCATTCAGTTATTCACAGGTTTTTCCCTGACCATCTTCCACAATGTAAGTTCTTCCTCCTATCCCACCTGTGTAACATCAATTGTGGGAACTATCTAAATCAGGGGCAGGCAACCTTTCCCCTTTAAAGGCCGAGGGACTTCAACTCCCAGAATCCCAGGAGCTATTGGCCAATATGGGACTATTGGCCAACATGGCTGAGGCTTCTGGGAGCTGAAGTCCCTCGGCCCTTAAAGGGGAAAGGTTGCCTACCCCTGATCTAAATATTCCTCAAGGTGCCTATGAGGATTTATGCTATGTCTATCCTCAGTTGATATCCTCTATATTGAGAGCTGACATCACAGATGCCTCGTTTCTGAATTTAATCTGTCAGAGAGATAGCATTTCTGGAGACCAAAAGTCTATAACATAGATATTATTGTGTATAAAAAGTATATAAATAAATCAGATTATTTATTACATTTTAAATACCACACACACACTCACACACCTCTCAAGCTCAGACCAACCATACTGAACCCTCAACCAACCCTCTCTTCTCTCTCTCAAGCCCCAGTCTAACTCCAAAAACCCTTGTCTAACAGAACTTCTGACTGTCATTCACCAATTGTAATTCACCAAGATTGTGTTAATCTTGTCAAGCTTTACACCAATCAACATTCACTTTGACAACCTGTTCTCCCTCCCCAACAGCTCCTTACCTTATACTCTAATATACAAACAAAAAATTCAACAACAGTTTCAAATACAAGTCCATGACCTCATAGATGGACTATACACATAGAGTGGAATTTTATTGAAGGGACACAGGGTAGTGATTTCAGCAGCTCTAGAGTGAGAAATTATGAACTGGCTCCATTCCTCATATCTAAGCAAAGAATTATGTCTAAGATGAGCATAGGGGTGCATCTTCTGGCCAGGCATGGTTACTCACTTGAGAACATTTATAGAGCAGTGGGAAGTATGCAGAGAATACAGTGACAAAGAGATGCTGAATCCTCATGACATTCCCTCCCAGTCCTGGGAAGAGGTAAGAACTGATTTGTTCAGTGTGAAGGACATGGTCAATATGATTGCAAAAGGTTATTACTAACATTTTCTGGAGGTAGATTACCTTGAAGACTGTTAGAAAAGCACAGCAATCAGGAAGCTGAAGGACAATTTTGTGAAGCATGTGATAGCTGGTATTCTGATTTTAGGCAATGGGCCAAAATACACTTAGACAGAATTCAAATCATTCTGCACTCAGTGAGAATTTCAGTTTAAGATAGCATCTCTTGGGCACCTACCAAGCAATGGAAAGCCTGGATCAGCAACCAGCACAGAGAAAAAATGTTGAAGGCAAGTAGGACTGGAGGGGATCCATACCTAGCTTCGTTAAGTCATTGCAATACTGGTCACAAGTAATGGATAACAGCTGAGCGCAAAAGACTGAGTGGAGATAGAACTACAGTGGGCCTTTGGTATCCACTTGGATTTGATTCTAGGATCTCACATGGATACCAAAATCCCTGAATACTGAAGGCCCATTAAATGCAATGGCATGGTAAAATGATGTGCCTTATATAAAATGGCAAAATCAAGGTTTGCTTTTTGGAATTTATATTTTTAAAAAATATTTTCAAGCTGTGGATGGCTGAATCCATGGATAAAGATGGACAACTGTAGAACATTGCTGCCTACAAGAGATTGTTTCAGCACTCGGGGGGAATGAGGTGACAGCACCTAGAAGTGGTTGAAATCTCAATAATCAGAATAAGTCGCATGGTATTACAAAGAAGTCAGAGCCTGAGGCCAGTCTGCAAATGGCATGAAGTCCCATCAAGTAAGTTTATATGTAAATGAAAGGGGGGGAAATATGGTGGGAGACAGATCATATGAAGTTGTTACAACTAGTGGACTGAACAACTGAAATATAATCAGTGGTTGAAAAATGTGTTTTTAATGTCAAGAACGTCTGATTAGGTGATCCTAGATTCATGAGAATCACAGTTCCAGACTTCTTATGCACATGGGGGTTTTTTTTTGGTATGTGAAACAGCACGTTTTGTGCAGAACATAATATTCCTATGCAGAAAATATTGTTTTCTGTGCAACAAACCCATATGTGAAATTTGCACAAAATAAGTACCCAATTACTACTTTTTCTGCACAGAAAATAATATTTTCGTGCAGAAATATTTTCTGAACAGAAAATGCTTTTTCCAGTGTAGAAAATGCTACTTTCTACACATAAAAAAACCATAGACAAATTTTGTGCAGAATAAGTCTCAGATTGGGAATAATCTTAGAATTCAAAGATATAGTCATGTTAGTCTGTTGAATCAGTATGTAGAGAGCTCTTGTAGCACCTTTGAGACTACCTGAAAGAAAGAAATTGCAGCATGAGCTTTCGTAGACTTCATTCTACTTCTTCAGATGCATTAGTTTTATATTTATTATTTATTTCAAGGATTTATATCCTTCCTTTCTCCCACAATGGGATTCAAGGCGGCTCTTAAAAAACTGTTCAGCAGGATTTTCTCACCATGGGGCGAAAATTGTCCAAATTACTTCTTGCTTCCTGTGAGAATAAAATTAGCAAAGAATTATCCCCCTAGTCCCACATCTGGGGAGGAAGATAACAGAAAATCTGCAAAAGAAAGAGAGACACTAACAGAATAAAGTCCACAAAAGCAATGATTCTGACAGTGTAGAAGAAAGTATAGCATTCAAAACAACAAAAGAAACAAAGGATGGTTCAATGTCCAGCATATTTGGATGATTATGAGCCATAAAAGATTACAGTAGACCACCAGTAAAGGCTAGGTCTCTGTAGTGGGCTATGTGCTTGTAACCCAAAGCTCCAACCACCAAATAAACATATATTGGGGCATAAGAAACCATTGTAAGGGGAAATGTCATAATAGGTATAGGCCCAGGGTTGCCAGAGTGAAAAATGGAGACATTTCCTGACACTTTGTGGTTGTGTAGAAGAGGTAGCCAGCATGGTGTAGTGGTTTGAGCATAAGACTAGGACTCTGGGGATCAGGATTCAATTCCCTGCTTGGCCAAGGAAACCCACTGTGTGACCTTGCAGAGTCACATACTCTCAGCTCCACAAAATCCTATGGATTTATGGCCTTAGTGTCACCATAGGTCAGAAACAACTTGAAGGCACACAACAACAAGAACAAGAGGGAGCCAATGTTTCTTGTTAGCTGGTGGCATGCCAAATGACACCTGATAAAATTTCCTCTTCTATGCAGTCATTAAAAGGACAGTTTTCACTCTGTCAAACCTATGCTTCAGAGGAAAAGCCAGCAGTAGTAAGAGGGTGGAAACTGAAGGGGACTCATAAAGAGTGGCTGAGGACAGTGGCATCACTAGAGGGTGTGAGGTATGTAGACTGCACCAGGTGACACCACTTCTCCTCAAATACCTACCTTTGGCAGGAATGGGCTGTGGCATTTATTTGTATCTATTTAAAATGATTTAAGAGATGCTAGGAGTGGGGTGAATCTCAGTGGGAGAAGAAAGGAGAGGTCCCAGAATTTTTTAAATTTCAAATTTCAAATTTCAAAATCTGAAATTAAAATGAATTCACATTTTAACCAACTCTTCACTATTTATATGTAAATACATTTAAGCTGTGTGTACGCTATTGTAATTTGAAGGTGTAATTTTAATTTTGCTAATTGTTTTATGTCACAACTATTAGCATTACATTCAGTGGTATATGGAATTATGATTTATGAGTAACATTTGTGCAAAAAAGCATTACTAAGGATTCTGTATGGTGTGAAATGGGAGGAGGTCAATGGAAGGGGGGTTACACCATGAGTTACCACACTGGGTGACACCAACCCTAGGGATGCCACTGGATGAGGAGCCACTAACACTGCATGTGGGTTAGGAAGGGATAGTAGGCCCAATAACTGCTCTGAAGGACTAACACTAAATAAAGTATTCTGTTCACTTTAAAGAACATATTCTGTTCATGTTATATGAGCATTGTGCTTTAATTATATAAGCAAAGTCGTACTTAACAGTAGTACCATGCAATCTACAGGCAGAGGCTTTGAGCCCTGGTATGTTATGCACTATAATATCTCAGTGCTGGATTGGAAGATCACAAGCTAATGATAAAATGAAATGGCTCTTCTGTGACTGTGTGGCACATATTCAAACAAGAAAAGATGGGGATGGAAGGTGGGCAGGGTTAGTTCTGCACTGCGATCATAGGTGAAATATGAAAGCTATAATTGGGTTGTTACACAGAAACAATGAGGCTGTTCTTTTAAAAAATTACAAGGCAAGTATCATATATTTGCCAGAAGGTGGCAGCTTTAGACCATTCTCAAATGAACATTTCCTCTCCTTTTTCATCCTTCATAGGATGGCTATTAATGCAGGTTCTAAGACATTCAGGCCAGGGACCATCCAAAGGATGGTTTTTAAAATGATTTATTTTCTTCTATAATCTTGATGAAAAATGACCTTTCAGAGATTGAGTAATATGTTTGGTCCCATTTGGCTGCAATCTGAATACAAGGGCCACTAATTCAGGATGCTGGTACTTTTAAAAAACCTAGCCAATTTACAAGATGTGACTTTTAGAAACATTAAAAAATTTACATCTTCATGTAAAATATTCATAGCAGTGACCCTGGAACCTGGAGCTGAATTTGAATAGCCATTTCAAATCCTGTTGTCTCTGAATACAAAATAGTAAATTTAGGACCTTGGCTCTTTGATTGTATTAATTATCCCTCTCCTCATTTTCAGATAACCAGCTTTGGTATTTTTTTATTCTTCCTATCATAGACATGTAGGGGGGGGAATAAAATATTGAGAGAATTACACAACTCTTAAGACTAGGATGTACACAAAGATAACCTACTCTAATGTTGGTCAACAGGTCCTGTGTATGAGACAGTGCTATCTTAAACATTTTGCAAGGCATAGGTAGCCCCTAGGTCTTGGTATCAGTTTGCTTTATTGCTGGAGAAGACACAGCAGTGTGTCACTAATGGGAGAGATGGAGAGGAATTCAGTCTCTATAGTTTTGTTGTTGTCATGTACCTTCAAGTCATTTCCAACTTATGGTGACCCTACCATGGGGTTTTCTTGGCAAGATTTCTTCAGAAGAGATTTGTCATTGCCTTCCTCTGAGGCTGATAGAGTGTGACTTGCCCAAAGTCATCCAATGGTTTTTATGACCGAGCTGGGAATAGAATCCTGGTCTTCAGCATCAGAATCCAACATTCAAACCACTATGCCACACTGGCCCACTTTATAGCAACAGAAGCTGAATTTCTCCCCATCTCCCCTTCTCTATCTTATAGCTCTCAGAAGATGGCAATGACAAACCTCTCTTTGAAGAAACCTGCCAAGAAAACTCCATTATAGGTTTGCCTTAGGGTCACCCTAAGTCTGAAACAATTTAAAGGTACACAGCAACAAGAACAACTTTTTAGCTGAGTCCATAAACTCCCCTACACTTGAGCAAAATATGTCATAACTGCCTGTTCATACTGAATGTTGGCCACACATGACTTGCAGCTCATCTATATTTGCCAGAATACTCTAGGGTGCCCCCAGAGTTCCCTGTTCCCAAATTCCACCCCTTACCAGTTACAGCAAAATGCAGTGATGATGGATGGCTGCCTTCCCATGCAGTCCCTGTAAGCTGGCTACTGCTGGTGGTGGTGCAAGTTGCTCTGAGGTCAGAATGAAGTGCCCAGCCTCATTCTGACCTCAGAATGACTCAAACCCACAGAGCAACTTGGCAGGGACAATAGCAGGGAACATATGGGAAGGCAGGTACTTGTTGTTGCTGGGTTTTGTTCCCAGTTTTCTAGAAAACCTGGAGCAAAATGTATGTCTTTTTAATGCAGGACAAGGGGTGGAGAGCCTGAATTGGGTCTGGACATTGTGTAAACAGCCTGGATCCAATCTGGAAGTTTGGATCTGCATGGTGTAAACAGCACACAGCCAGCTCTGGGGGAATTCTAGGTATATAGGTAATATAGACAAGCCCTTAGACATCTTCCCTGATCACATACTCTTAGAAGAAACTGCTGTCTGGTCCAAAATGTTAGCTCTAGATGTCCAGATAGATCAGAGCCCCCCGCCCCCATACACAGAAGAGCTGGATTAGTAAAGATAAGCTCTGCTGAAACCCTTTTATGTCAAGAAATACACATTTGAACACTGATATGGGAGGAACATTTCCTATGATGTGAAATCCTCAGTTAGTGATGTAGCTGCATTTACTGATCACTAGTCTTTATGACAGGAAGAGTAAAATGTAATTTAGTGCTCCATTATAGTTATCCCTAGTACTCTCCTGCTATTATATGGATGTGGAAAATATTTCTGGTAGTGATTGAGAACTATATGCTTACTAAAGGTACATTGGAAAAATGATATGATTGGATAGAATTGCAACGTTAAGCCACAGAAATCAGTGGGATACATGTCTGAATAATTACAGATACGACCAATCTTCTGATTCCTTTCTCTTTTCCTTTTCTTAAGAAAACAAACAAGAGATGGAAAAGGAATACCAAAAAAATAAGAATGGAAAGGATAAAGAAACCTGTGTATTTTTTCATTAAAAAAACACCCTCTGGATTTTAGTTATTGCGTCTGTCATGTTAGCAGAGGCACCCACAAATGTCAGAGAAATCATTTACTTGACAGGAAATACGGCAGTTGTGAGTGTCAGGCGGGGGGGGGGGGGGGGAACTGAGCTAATGGTCCACCATGAATTTTTTCTCTCAAAGCAGAATTAATTCTGTCAACAGGAGTGATGTGTACGGATTGCCTATGCTATGCTTTGGCACAGTTGCCTATATGAAATATAAATAATCTACAGATCTATATGCTCTTTTGTTGAAATAACCTGGCTGGAAAACAAGTGAGCTGAACAATATTTCTAAAAGTTAGACCAATGAAGAATGTTGGGCTGCAATAAAAAAAAAGTGGCTTGGAAGAGTTCAGAGGCAGAAATACAAAGGTGCCCTATATTTCTTGAATCTAGTTTAGCTTCCCCCTCCTTGCCCCAGGCCAGAGAAGTTGCAGAAAGTACAGCCTCAAAGGCAGCAAGTATGCTTCTAGCTCCAAGTTCTGTACATTTTCTTTCCAGAAAAAAAGATAATGAACAGAAACAAAAAGACACTTAACATTTTGCAAAATGTAATGCTCCTATGCAGAAGGGAGGTCTTCTAGGAAGGCAATCCGCAGATGCTCACCTTGGAGGAGGAAGTCTAGCCAGAACAACCAGGTTTCAGACAGTAATGGACCCTCCGGTACATCCTTCTCATAGGTTTATTCACCTCTTGTGACTACTAGCAATCTTCTGCTCACAGCCTGGTGTACAAAGCATCAAACCTGTAATGCAGGCCTCCAACAGGTGTGGGATCAAGACAATACTGAACATGGACCAGCAACCTTGATTTATAATGATGACAAAAACCTGCCAGGCATCCATGTCTCTCATAAGATCACAGAGAGAATCCTTCATGGAGACCATGTGGATGTTTCTGCCCTCAGAAGTCTGGGACAAAAGAAGAGTGAGGAGAACCCAAGAACAGGGGGAAAGGGAAAGTGCCTCCTCCCCTCAAAAGAGGGGAGGGAAACAAAATTGTCACTGAAGAAGCACTTCTTCATCAAGTGGGCAGCAGGATATGCCACATTCAGGTGTAGTTCAGGGCCCCCCTCAGAAGCAGGAGTGGCATTTAATAATTTCTCTCATAAGACCTCACACCGAAATATGTTTCCTGCCCTGAGGTCAGATGAGGTATTTACATTTCAATTGTAGGAGCCTCAGTGCTTGGGATGTCACCCTGTTCCATACCTTGCTTCACCTAAACAGTCCAAACTAGACCAGTAAGACAGCTGTTCCCCAACATCAAAATAAAAACCATCACATGTCTTTCTCCTTGTCTGGGACTGGATGAATGAATGAATCCATCAATCACACACCACTACTATGGAGCACACTTACAAAAATCTGTTTTTGGCCCATTAGGATGACTTCACCCTCAGCAGCTATGGGCACCCACTAAGGGCATTCAGGAATTACTCTTTAAATATAGGTGCTGCCACTATGGCAGCATGAGAACTACCATGATGTAGTAGTATGAGTGTTGGGCTACAACCCTGGAGGCCAGGGTTTGAGCCCTATCTCAGCCAAGGAAGCCCACTGGGTGACTTTGGCTGAGTTATACATACTCAGCCCCAAAAAGTCCCAGACAGGATCACCTTGAGGTTGCCATGAGCCAGACAGCTATGGTAGCAGAATCCAGCTTGCCTGCAACTTGCTTTATCCAAGCCACCAGCAGTTGCAGATCAGTGGAAATTTTACACCTGCCTGCCATTTACCAGTTGCCACCATTAGTTTCACTGTAACTTGTTTTAGGAAAGCCAGCAGCATTGTTTTATAAGCTTCAAGACCCAGTTGGGGAAGATACCTGGAGCTTGATAAGCATCATGTCCAACCTGGAGAAAGCCTCCTTGAACTACAAAGAAGAAGGAGTGCCAAGATAAAAAGGAGTGCCAGATGGAACCAGGGGAGGTTGGCAACCCAGTCTGGGTACTAGCAGAAACAGAGCCCAGTCCAATATAGGCAGCAATTGCAGATCAGAAGGAAGATATTGAGCTGCTTTATCTTGTAGAGTATCATAAATGAAAATGCCAGGAGGAAAGAGTGAGGAAACATCCTGCTCCATCTTAAATACAGGACTGGGAACTAATGAGGCCAGCTGGGCTGATTTACTGTTGGTTATAAATTAGCTCAGCTCAGGTATTTCAGTTGCTGGAGATATATAGCTCCTTGCAGCCTTGTTGGACATCTCTGACTTTGTAGATCTCTGGACTTTATTTTGCATTTGGACCACAGACTGCTTGGCCTATGCTTCTGCTTCCAATTGTGACCCTGTATAAGCCTTGCAACTGACCTGGTTTTTCCTTGCCAGTTCCTGCCAACTGTAAGTGCAGTCACCTGAGTGTTTGCCAGCCTTAAACAGGTCAATAAGTCAATCTGTGCCTTATGGAGAGCAGCTGATGTCATTGGTTCTGCAAGGGACAAGTGTTTCTGCCACACCTGTGTCCCCAATGCTTTAGGCATATAGCTTAGTGGGAATGACCTGGGCGAATAAAATGGACTTGATCCCTCCTTTGCCAAAAAGATAGTCTTACAAAGGATCTGGAGCCAGCTCCCCTCACATTTGATCTGAGAGGTCTGGGAGAGGGGTGAGCAGCAGGAGAGCCTATGATTCCCCAGTAAGTTGATGGTGCCCAAATATGGTTGTACACTATCTCTCACCTATACTAATTGTCTAACTCAGTCCAATGGTTGATAGCCTATTAGGTGGATAGGAGCCCATCGAAGAGCCCACAGAAACCCAAGACTCACACAAACTAGCAGTCTGCAACTTTTTGGCCTGGAACATGACAACAAATAGCATTCTCTCTGCAGCTCCAGCATTGTCTTTTTCCTGTTCAGTAAACTAGAGGCAAAGCTAGATGAAGGCTTTCTATAGTGTGCACTAGAGTGACACTCTTTAATTTATCAAGAAATTGGGCTACCACCAAACTAGGTTGTCACAGCTCAGAATCACAAATGTAGTGACACAAAAACTACAGGCATCTCACAGATGCTTTCTGGTAAATGCAAACAAAATAGCATCCTCCCCCTCAGTAGTGGTGCCAGCACATGGACTGTTAACTGTCCCAGGTTACTGAACATCTGATATGGATTTTATTTTGAAGAATGCAAAGTTGCCTATGCAAAACTGCATTTTTGACAAAAGAATAATTCCATTTCCACCTTGTTGGATTGCATTGAAATAGTTATGAGTTACCAGCCACTGCATTCCAATCTCTACACTCCTCAGAATTTGTACAACTTGAGTCAAAATCCCTTGTGTTCTGTGGGGCCATCAATTCCTCTGTGAAGGCAGAAAATGCCAGTAATATCTGAGGTAAAAAAAAATGTGGAGTGCAATTTGAGTTTCCCAGAATGTTAACCCTTTTAAAGGGAAACAAAAATATGCAAATATGAAAGTTAAACTTATAAGAGTCTAATATTCATTAGCAGTACAGCAAAAGTGTGAGTCCAGCTATTTTATTCTAAGTATGCTTTCCTAAAGAATAAAGACTAACTCAAAAAATGATAAACATGTAGTTTGTGGTTTAAAAACAAACAATAAGGGCTTTAATAAGTATTTACATAAAATAACTAAAACCTAATTAACTGGTGATGATTTGGGTAAGGAGAAATAAATCTCACCATCTTTTAAATAGCAGGAGAAACTACAACTGACTTCTTGAAGCAGTTTAGAATCTTGGGAGAGAGCTGTTAAACTGCCTCCAGGAATCAGTGAACAAAGTCACATGATAGAATGAAAGAGAGAGAGTGAATCCCTATCTATATAATGTGGGGCAGGAGAATGCAATGCATAATTCTTCCAACAGAAAATTCTCTGAAATTTTGTGGGCATGCAGGTTTACTTTCAAAGACATAATACTCAAGCCTTATGCATATGTCCAAAAAGTACTAGGCTAAGAAACTATAAATCCCACCCAATAAACAAAATGTAACAAGATGTTTAACATGCAAAATATATATAGGATAAAGTATTCAATATCTCCAGAAATGCAAATGGATGGATAGATTGGTTTCCTTCTTTCCTTCCTTTACTTCAAGTAATTTTGGACAAAATGTCCTATGGGAATAGCAACAATTCCTAGGGAATTTGATGACTACCTCATCATCTAATAATTTCATCCCAAAGTTTAGTCCAATTGTGTGTCTGTATGTGTGTCTGTAGGGTCCCTCAATTACCAAAATATTCTATGTACAACACAATGTTACATTTACAACAGAAACCAAAATGTTATTTTCACAGGTTTTCTATTTATGTTTTGTTTGTTTAATCTCCCCAATCTTCTTTAGTGCTAAGGATTCATAAATAACCCACTTTCAATAGAGGGCTATTTTGCAGTTTCCACACACAACATTCACTGGCTCTTTAGGCATTCATTCACTTATTTGTCAAGATGTTTTGAATTAAATAGAAAGGAGAGAGCTAAATTACTTGGAGATTGAAAAGCAGTTGCTAACCCATCAGGAGAAATGTCAAGAGATTACACCATTATTTTAAAGGACAGATATAGACCCTTGAAAGAGCTGAGCCAAAAGATTGTCAAAATAATAAAGTATAATTTGAACTGTGAGTGGTCCATACACTGTATACACTTAGATCCCCCTTCCTCTTTTTTTTTATTATTGTGAACAAAAATGCATCACAGCGCAAATCTTCCAGGTACAGGAAACAACATTTTCTTCAAAGAAAATAATATAACAATATTTTTGCACACAAATATTATTTTTGGTGCAGAGAATGCTGTTTACTGAGCAAAAAAAGTTAGCAAATTTTATGCATAATAGGTCCTGGTGATTCTCATTAGCCCAGCATCCTCCTCATCAGGGTTTACCATAACTTGAAAACATATTTTTTTTGCCATTTCCAGAATACTTTAGATCAGGGGCTGGCAACCTATGGCCCCCGGGCCGGTTCCGGCCCAGGTCGCTGGACTTACCGCCCCAGGCGGATCCCTGCTGCCGCTGCCATGCGTTTTGCCCTCCGTGCGGCCATGCACGCCGCGCCCGCCATTTTGTTTTCCAAAATGGCAGCCGCAACGCATTTGCGCATGCGCAGGAGTACTGCGCATACGCAAACGAGTCGCCGCCACCATTTTGGGAAACAAAATGGCGGGCGCGAGTGGCGACCGCCATTTTGTTCTCAAAAATGGCAGCTGCGACTCGTTTGCGCATGCACAGTACTCCCACACATACGCAAACGCGTCGCGGCCGCCATTTTGGAAATCAAATGGCAGCCACGACATGCGCCGCAGCGGCTGCGGCCGCATGCACTGCAGTGCCGTCGGCAGTGGCAGCACACGCGTGGGTGGTTGCACCATTCCCCCCCCCCTCAGCCTGGCGGAGACCAGGACTTTGGGGGACCGGCCCAGGTCTCCAAAAGGTTGCCTACCCCTGCTTTAGATTATTTCCTTCTCTACTTTACAGCAGGATTGTTGTCAGGCAATTTAAGCAGCAATTGGACATGGCTGCACCGCTCTTCTTCAAGCACCAAGTTGGGCTCAGTCAGAAAGCTGAGACCCTGGAAAAGCCCTTACGCCACTATTCAAAAAGATGAAAGTTATTATGGTAAGAGTCATACAATGAACAAAATATCCAAACATGTAAACATGAATTGTGTTTGGCCATTTAGAAATATGTAATATACAGTGGGCCCTTGGTATCTGTGGGGGATCCATTCCAGATTCCCCCCCCCCCCGGGAAATCAAAATCCATGGATTTTGGTATCAAGTCCCATAATACTCTATGGTAGTGCAGCCACACAGCTGAACCACCATTCAGAACAATGGGACTCCGCCGTTCCACCCCCCACCCCAAAGCCCACCTTGCTGCTCTCACCATGGGGGACCGCTGCCTCTTCCTCTTCCTTGCGGTCTCCTCCTCCTCTTACTCACCCTGCTACTGTTGCTCTTTAGCTTTCTCCTCCTCCTCCTCTGCCACTGCTTTTCCTCTTTCCTGCCGCCTCCTCCTCCTCCTCCTCTGCCTCACCCCCCAGGCTTGCCATCTGTGGATGCTCAAATCCGCAGATGGAAAGTCTGCAGATATGGAGGTGGACTGTATGATGTTTTGTTTTGAAGTCTCTCTCTCTCTCTCTCTCTCTCTCTCTCTCTCTATATATATATATATATATATATATATAAAACACCATGTGACAGCTTAAAGTCTAACAAGCCTTATCTGGCATATGCTTTCATGGAATCTGCTCCATTGCATCTGATGAAGTGGATTGGGGTCAGCAAAGGCTTAGGCGAAATAAAAAGGTACAACAAACCTTTTCATTGCTTTTTCTGCAATGGCCTAATGTCCCTGAAATCTCTAATATATTGCTTTATAAATGCATTTTACAAATAAATATTTGTGGCATAACAGGTATTACACAACAGATCTCAGAAACTATTTTACACCATAGTGTCGTACTGCTGCGATACTTATGCTGGCTTTGAATGTCAGATAGCTGAACAGGTGGCCATTTTAATTTGCCCTTCAGCAAGATTTGGCCATTTTTATTTGTTCCTGGAGTCATGTTGTGACAAGTGGAGTTCTGTGAGAAATTTAAATGGCCATCCCTCAGTGAGGTGGAACAAGTGGAAAATTAAAACTAGCACCTGTTGTTTTTGTCCAGGTAACCCTATATCTTGGCATCCCCCAATTTAAGAAAATATTTTGCTGAGGTTCCTTCAAATCTAAGAGCCAGCTGGGGTTAAACTGAAGCTTCTTAAGTTCATCATGTAGTGAAGGCACACGATTGCTTACCAACATGCTAACTCTGTAGCACAAGACACATTTGTGGGGGTGCAGTAATATGAGATGGCTTGGGTAGTATGCAGTGGAGATCCACTCAGGGGGGTTGCAGACTGCCAGAAATAGTGCAAATTGAGTCCACTTTTAGGGTTAGGGTTAGTGCTAGGGAATCATGGGAACTGTATTTTATTGTGGCACCAGAGCTCTCTGACAGAGAAGTCTCAATGTCCCAGGGGGGGGAAAAAACAATTCCCATGATTCCCTAGCACTAACCCTAACCCTAAAAGTGGACTCAATTTGCACTATTTCTGGCAGTCTGCAACCCCCCTCAGAGTCATTTGGTTTGATAAATTATGAGCTGCAGAGGGATGGGCAATATGTGGCTTTCCAGGTGCTGTTGATCTGAAAATCTCACTAGACCGAGTTGGAACACCCAATGGGAAGGATGATCAGAGTTGCAGTCAAACATATGGAGAGCCCCACATTGCCAATTTCTGCTCTAGCATATTAAATGGATAGTGTTTGTAAATTACTCCACTACACTCTTATAGTTCTGCTATTCTACTTTAATTGCTCTGGCTGCCTCCTGTTGCATTCTGGGATCTTGCAGCTTAGGGAGGGGCATTTAGAATTCTTAGCCAGAGAGCTCTTAGGCCTCATTGAACTGAAAGCCTCAGAATGCAAAAGGAGGCAGCCAGAGCAGTAAAAGTGGAATAGCAGCACCATAAGACTGTAGTGTGGTAATCTACTTTGAGACAGTCAGTACATATTCTGGGCCATCACCACTATGATTCTATATAGGATGGCATCCTGTTTGGTAGTCCAAACTAGAATAGACTCACTTAATTGTTGAATGGTGAATCTACACATAGATAAATCTAATGGACTCTGTAGTCCCAGCTTCTTCCAACCTAGCAGTTTGAAAGCATGCAAATGTAAGTAGATAAATAGGTACCACTTTGGTGGGAAGGTAAACAGTGTTCTGTGCAATCATGCTGGCCACATGATTACAGAGTGGTCTCTGACAATGCTGGCTCTTCAGCTTAGTAACGGAGATGAGCACCTCCCCCTATGGTTGGACGCAACTTGACAACCTTGTCAACAGGGAATACCTTTACCTTTTAAAAAATTAGGAGCAAAACCTTTGAAGAATGTTTGGAAATTGCATTTGATAAAAATAGTTACAGCTGGAAAGTTAACTGGAACTGGTTAATTGGGGTCATACAATTCCCCAGCTCTAATGGCTGCTGGTTTGTTTCCAGGAAAAGAAAACAAAGTGCTGGATATGACCGATAAAGACCTCTACTGCTTAAGTCCCCAGTCTGTTTTACAGATTGTATCTCCGCATCTATCAATCCTTCCACCTTCATGAATATAGTTGGTGGGGACACAAGACTGGTTTTTCTGAAAGGCTGCTCCTAGGCTCTGGAACTCCCTCCATAGGGAGGAAAGAGTGGCTCTCTCCTTACTGTCCTTTGGACAGTAGGTATAGGTTGCTACCACACCACAGAATTAATGCAGTTTGACAGCTTTAACTGTCATGGCTTCTTCTTATGGAACCCTGGGATCTATAGTTTGTTGTGGCATCAGAACTCTCTGAAATATCTCACAAAGCTACAAATCCCAGAACACCATAGAAACCATGGCACCTAAAGCTGTGTCAAACTGCATTAGAAGCCACACTCAGATGGCTGATTTGCAAAATCCGAAATAAGCTTATTTAAAAATGTGACAAGCTCCAAATACTTATTTTATACCAAATGGCTTTGAGAACTGAAGGTGTTTAAGGAAAGGGCCTTAAGATAGTGCTGTGTTGTTGTAACTGTAAGTTTAATGTATGTTTTAAATTGTATTTATATTGATGAATGTTTAATTCTATTTTAATATCAATTTTTGTGCTTTATTTATATTGTAATTATTTTGATTAACTAATTTATTGAATAGTTAAATATTGTAATTTATTTCAATCATAATAATAATGCTTTATTGGTACAACAAGTAACAATGCCTCGTTATTTTTAAAAGTTACTCTCAAGGGCAGCAGGTTTCTAAGTATTATGCCACTCTCTTGTCAATTCTAAAGTGGCCTTCTCCCTCTGAAAAAAAAAAAAAGGGGGGGGGGAGGAAAGCAAAGCAATAGAAAAGTAACAAGCAGTGTTATCATAATGTATAACAAAACAGGTTACTTCTTAAATGGTGTAGTGAATAATGAAACAAATAAGTTGTGAAAAATAACCTTCCAAGCTCTGCTCATTTATGTTGTTACCTTTCAGAACTACAGAAAAAAGGATAATTTTTAGGCATCCCAGTATGTGGTTCATGGTCTGTATTCAGCTTCATGGGTCAAAAATTGTATAGGTCTATAGTGTGCCTTCAACTTGCGTTGACTTATGGTGACCCCAGAAATTTTATAGGGTTTTCTTAGGCAAGCGATACTCAGAGGAGGTTTTGCCAATCCTTTCCTATGAAATATAGTCTACAGCACCTGATATTCCATGCATAGGAGACTTGGTGGTTTCCCATCCAAGTACTGAGCAGGTTGACCCTACTTAACTTCCAAGATCAGATGGGATCTGGCACCTTTAGTATTTAGGAAATAGGTATATAATAATGGGTATATATTATAGGTACTGTATATATTATAATAGATTATGATGAGACACCCTAATTGAGACACAGGCAGGATCAGAGCATTAACAGAAAGGGAAGGGATATCACACTTTCAAGATTAACCAAGAGCATAAGAAAGATTCGAAGACAAAAAGCAGACACCCTTAGGGGGGTTGCAGACTGCCAGAAATAGTGCAAATTGAGTCCACTTTTAGGGTTAGGGTTAGGGTTAGGGAATCATGGGAACTTTATTTTATTGTGGCACCAGAGCTCTCTGACAGAGAAGGCTCAATGTCTCAGAAAAAAAAAAAAACAATTCCCATGATTCCCTAGCACTAACCCTAACCCTAAAAGTGGACTCCATTTGCACTATTTCTGGCAGTCTGCAACCCCCCTTAGAAAGGCAAATTGCATCCAAAGCATCATTACACATAGAATAGGGACGTGGAATGTGAAAAGTATAGGCCAAGGGAAGCTTGACATAGTAAAAATGGAAATGGAATGCATGAACATAGCAATACCAGGGGTGAGTGAGAGAAAATGGATAGGAATGGGCCACTTTGAATCAGACAACCACACAGTGTTCTACTCAGGGAATGAAAAGACAAGAAGAAACGGAGTGGCTTTCATACTAAGAAAAGATGTGGCAAAAGCAGTCAGAGGATACAATGCAAAATCAGACAGAATCATTTCAGTAAGGCTCCATGGGAAACCTATGAATATCACCATAATTCAAGTATATGCACCAACTACAGAGTCAGTCCAGGAAGAAACTGACAGATTCTATGGAGGAGTACAGGAAGAAATTGACAGCACACCAACACAGCATGTCAAGCTGATCATTGGAGATTGGAATGCAAGAGTTGGAAGCAAAGAAGAATCCAAAACAGTAGGGAGATTTGGATTAGGCAAAAGAAGTGAAGCAGGTGAGTGTCTGATAGATTTTTGTGAAGCCAACAACCTATTCACTGCAAACACATTTTTCATATAGAACCAGAAAGAAGGCTACACACATAGACATCACCAGGTAGTCAACACAAAAATCAAATAGATTATACAATTGGTAGTAAAAGATGGCGGAATTCTTTACTGGTGGCCAAGACTAGACGAGGCACCAACTGTGGCACATATCACAAATTACTCATAACAAAAATAAGAGTAAGACTCAAGAAGAAAAGAAAAACAGTGATTATATCAAGATATGATCTAAATAATATCTCAGCAGAATTTATTGACAACATAAGAAACAGGTTCACTCTATTAAACATAATAGACCAAGAACCAGAGGAACTATGGTCTGAAGCCAGGGACATAATAAAAGAAGAATGCAGACAGACACTTTCAATAAACAAAAAGAGAAAAAACCATGGATGACAGATAAAATACTGCAAGCAATGAGGAGAAGAAGACAGAAAAAGCAAAAGGGAGATAGGAACAAACTTAGAATTATGAATGCAACAGTACAATGGCTTGTGTGGAAAGATGAACAAAATTACTACAACAACCTATGCAGAGAAATAGAAGACAACAACAAAAAGGGAAGAACAAGAGATCTATTTCATAAGATCTGAGAAATCAAAGGAAAATTCAAACCAAGGACCGGGATGCTCTATGACATTAAAAATAACATAATTCAAGACAAGGAAGGAATAAAAAGACATCAGATGCAATACACAGAAGAATTATACAAAAGAGATGACAAAATGAAGGACACATGGAATGAAGAGCCATATGAAGATGAATCTCAAATTCTAAAAAACGAAGTGGAAATTGCAACAAGAGAAATAGCAAAAAACAAATCACCAGGAACAGATGATATTCCAATTGAACTGCTGCAATCCACATTGAAAAAGTCAACTTTAGTGCTGAACCACATATGTCAACAGATATGGAAAACAAAACGATGGCCAACAGATTGGAAGCGGTCACTATACCTCCCCATCTACAAAAAGGGAGACACAAAAGAATGCAGCAAGCATAGGACCATAGCACTGATTTCCCATGCAAGCAAAATTATGCTCAAAACTCTGCAACATAGACTCCAACATGGAGTCATGGAGAGAAAAATCCCAGAGGTTCAAGTGGGGTTCAGGAAAGGACAAGGCACTAGGGACCACATTGCAAACATATGATGGCAAATGGAGCACACCAGGAAATTCAAAAAGAAAATCAGTATGTGCTTTAGAGACTATAGCAAAGCCTTTGACTGCATAGATCATGAAAGCCTATGGAATGCCCTTAAAGACATGGAAGAGCCAACACATCTGATAGTTCTGATGAGGAATCTGTACTCTGAACAAGAGGCTACTGTCATAACAGAACACGGAGAAACAGAATGATTCCCAATTGGCAAAGGAATCAGACAAGGTTTCACCCTATCTGTCCAACTTGTATGCAGAATATATATTATAAGAAAAGCAGGCTTGAATACAGAAGAAGGAGGAGTGAAAATAGGAGGAAGGAATATCAACAAGTTATGCAGATGACACCATAATACTAGCAGAAAACCTCACAGACCTGGAACACCTACTAAAGAAGAGCAAAGGAAGACTTAATGTTGAACATAAAGAAAACAAAATAATGACCACCAAGGACCTTCACAAGTTCAACCTAGACAATGAAGAAATAGAAATAGTAAAAGAATTCTCATACCTGGGATCAAACATTGATAGAAATTGGGACTGCAGTCAGGAAATCAGAAGAAGACTAAGAATGGGGAGGGTGGCTATGAAAGAACTAGAAAAGATTCTAAAATGCAACTCAGCACAAAAGTTAGAATCATACAAGCCATTGTATTCCCTATTACCATGTATGGATGTGAGAGCTGGACAGTTAAGAAAGATAATAGGAAGAAAATTAACTCCTTTGAGATGTGGTGCTGGAGAAGACAGCCAAAAAGACAAACAAATGGGTCCTAGAGCAGATCAATCCAGAAACCTCCCTGGAAGCCAAGGGCCATTGCAGACTGCCAGAAATAGTGCAAATTGAGCCCACTTTTACTGCCCTGGCTCAGTGCTAGGGAATCATGGGAATTGTAGTTTATTGTGGCACCAGAGCTCTCTGATAGACAAGGCTTAATGTCTCAGGAAAAAAAAATACAATTCCCATGATTCCCTAGCACTGAGCCAGGGCAGTTAAAGTGGACTCAATTTGCACTATTTCTGGCAGTCTGCAATGGCCCTTGGATAACCAAACTGAGACTGTTGTACTTCAGACACATCATGAGAAGAGAAGACTCATTAGAAAAGACAATAATACTGGGAAAGGTGGAGGGAAGTATGAAGAGAGGAAGGCCACTTGCTAAATGGATGAACTCTGTTAAGGAAGTCATATGTGTTTGCAGGATTTAAGCAGAGCAGTGGAGGACAGGGGGTCTTGGTCACCATGGGTCGAGACAGACTTGAGGGCAGTTAACAACAACAACAACAACAAAATATATTATAGGTAAATAATACAAATAGTACTTAGTTTTAGTGAGAACTACCATCAAGTAATATTATCTGTAACTTTATCCATTTTCTAAGTTATATTATTCACTGGTGGCTAGTAGCTTCCACGTATGTGGGACGGACAATCTAAGCTATGCTTTTAGCCTGAGTTCTAAAAGAGCCATGCAATGGTGCTAAACCTTATCCTGAAGATTGGTTCAGCAGTTAAGCTAACTCATTTAAAGTTCAAACTGAATCCCAGAGTATATTCATAGTCCCACTGACATGGGAGCCACCAAACATCACTGATATCATCTATATCTCTATTTAAATGAAAATGTCCTTCAAGAATACTTTAACCTTTCCTCTTCTTATTTCTTCATTTTATAAAATGATTTATCTTCTTGGAACAATTACTTTTTGCTCCTTATTAAGTGATAAATAAATGCTATCAGTTCATTTATCTTCTCTTCCCTTATGTCCTTAGAAGTAAAAATATGCTGTCAGGTTCTCAGATTTTATTTTTTTAAAAATTCTCATTTATGTCACCACCCTTCCTTTATCCTTCAAACTAAAAGTGACCTCCCAGCAGTGTATGCACTTCCGTCTCTCCTGCTTTTACCAACTCATTGATTTATGTCCCCTTATTTCTTGAAGAATGCTTTCTTTATCTTTTTCTTCAACTCCTCCTTCTTCTTCATGGGGTGGGAAAAGCCAGCTTTACTTTTAGTAAAAGTTTCACAAGAAGGGGCAAATCTATTTTTAACTATCTTTCCTGCAGTTTGAAACTGATAGCATTCTGATTAAAGTAGTTAACCTAAGGTCATGATTCACATCTGATGAATTCTATGCTGACATGGGATTTACAGAACATTTTAGAAAATGAGTTGATTTCTTTGGTTATCTTCTGTCGCAGAGAGAGCAGCAAAAACTAGGCCAGAAAAAATGGCTATTCCTTATATTTGTGGAACTTGTGTTGACCCATAATCTCTACATGTCAATCATGTTCAAAACTCAGGCTTGACTTAAGTAGGTGTCAATAGGTAAATATCTCCACTTTAAAGATGTAGCAAAATCATAATGTCCATTTGGAAGCATGTGAAGGATACAAATGTACTTTTAACACATATTTTGAATTATTTGCTATCAAGATTAGATTTGTCACAAATTTCACTCAGCCATGTCATTGTAGAAATGGTTCCACATCTATCCCGAAATGGTTTTACCCCACTTTCCTACTGAAACTCACCAGGGCTCTTCTGTGTGGCACTCTTCCAAATAGTGTCAGCTGACTACCATTTTCATTTACCTGTAACTACCGAATACAGTATAGCTTTGGTAGGATAAAATGATTCTATCTGTGTGCTTTGCGCTGAGCACACAGAAATGAATGAATGGGAGCCCATGACAAGCACTGATGGTGAGGGTATAGTATTAGTGTACACTGTACTACTGACTGTATTAAAAAATTGATCTGCAGAATGATTTACTAAAAACACAGATTACCTTGATCAGATGGATTGATATTGGGCCAGTTAGTACCTCAAAGACTAATCTAACTCACATAATTGTTATGAGGCTAAAAGGGAACATGTACATCATCCCAAATTCATTGATATACATGCGATACAGTGAGCCCTTAGCATCCACTGGGGTTTGGTTCTAGGCTCCCCCATGGATACCAAAATCTGTGGATGCTCAAGTCCCATTATATGCAATGACATTGTGAAATGGTGTCCCTTCTATAAAATGGCAAAATCAGGGTTTTGGCTTTTGGAATTTGTGTATTTTTAAAATATTTTCAAGCCTTGGGTGCTTGAATCCATGGATAAAAAAAATGACTGTATAAATATAAAAATAAACATTTTTATTTTGGAAGTTACTAATTACAAATAACTAGTTGATTAATTCCATTTTGTAATCACTAAGGAGGATGTCTGAGGATCCATTGCCTTCACAGGAAGGAAGTTTGCATCAGGACCAGAGGGTGCATCTACACTGTAGAAATAATACACTTTGATAATACTTTGAGTGCCATAGTTCTGTCTTATTTGAATCCTGGGACTTGTAGTTTTACAAGATCTTTAACCCTCTCTGCCAAAGAGTGCTGGTGCCTTACAACTCTACAAATCCCAGGAACAACAACAACAGTGGCACCCAGAATAAATAGCATGGAGTCATGACAGTTAAAACAGAGTCAAAATGGATTACTTCTGCAATGTGGCAACAATCTTAAACACAGAAGACAAATGGGACATATGAGGCTCAGAAACACCAGAGAATGATCAAAATGGAAAAGGTTTATAACCTAGAAGAGACTGTAGCAGTTTGCTTTTGCTTAAGCTGTTGCCTATGCAGTTTGCCCTTGCCTAAGCCTATTGGCAAGGCCAAGACTTTGGAGTGGAGTGCAAACTACGTTTGCATTTTGAACTCATTTTAGCAATTGCAGTAACCTGAAGAAAAAGGGGGAAGCGGGGAGAGGAAAGAGAAGCTGGGACATTTTAAAAGGAGCTGAAAAGTTAGAACAAGAGAAGAATTAATTGGGACTGTCCCTCCAAAACAGGGAGAATTGGTGGGTATGTAAATAATGACTAATGCATCATTACATTGCCTATCATTCTCTTTCAGATGACCTACAATTTAACAGTCAGAAGAGCCATTTTGAAACATTGTTTCCACACTCATCTTTTATATATTTGTTTAACTGTATTTATCTGCAATTCATCTGAGATGTGCTGGAGAAAAGTGCTGAGGATTCCCTGGACAGCCAAGAATACAAACAAATCGATCCTAGAACAGATCAAGCCAGAAATCTCAATTGAAACCAAGATGACAAAACTGAGGCTGTCGTACTTTGAAGACATTATGAGAAGGCATGACTCAGTGGAAGAAAACAAACAATAATACTTGGAAAGACAGAGGGAAGTAGAAAGAGAGGAAGGCAACATGCGAGATGGATAGACTCTATTAAGGAAGTCACAGGTATAAGTTTGCAGGAACTAAGCAGTGCAGTGGAGGACAGGGAGTCTTGAAGATGTCTCTGTGGTTAACAACAACAACATTTAATTTATATTTTGCTTTTCCCCCGTATGGGATCCATGTAGGATCATGTGTTCATTTAGGATTCTTCTTCTTCAGGAGACTTTCCACACCATCAGCTACTTTGCAAGAAGTGAAGAGAGGAGCAACTCATCTGCATACTTTCCCCCATTGGACTTTGCTGAACTCACTGTGAGCAAAAAAGGAGCCAGGTGAGGAGAGACAGCAAGGTTTTGAGGCAGCAGTTGAGGAGGTGAAGCTCTAGGAGAGCAGCAGAACCTGATGTGGAGAGCCTTTGCTGAAATCATTATAATCACAAAAGGAGACGTTTTTGTTGAAGCACACTTTGGAAGTAACCAGTTACAAATAATTGGTTGATTAATTCCTTTTTATGATCATTAAGATGGAGGATGGCTGATGATCTATTGCCTTCACAGAAAGGAGGTTTGCAGCAGGATCAAACTTCTATGTTTACACTGTAGAAATAATGCAATTTGATTCCACATTAAGTATTGCAGTGCCATCCTATTGAATCCTGGTATTTGTAGCTTTACAAAGTCTTTAGCCATCTCTGCAAAAGAATGATGGTGCAAAAAAATAAAAAATCAAATCAAATAAAAATCAACAGTGTAGCTGCACCATGAATGAGAGCTGCCTTCAAGTCTAACAGAGTAGACATGTTTAAAGAGGAAGAGGAGTCCTTCCTCTTTTAGACATCTGAGGCTGCACCATAGGACTCTTTTGTTGTTGTCAACTGCCTTCGCATTGATCTCACCCCATGGTGACCCTATGGATGAGACATCTCCAGCCCCCCCTGTCCTCTACTGCTCTGCCCAGCTCCTGCAAACATATTTGTGGTCTCTTTAATAAAATCCATCCATCTAGCATGTGGCCTTCCTCTCTTTCTATTACCCTGCACTTTTTCTAACATTATTGTCTCTTCCAATAATTCATGCCTTCTCATGATGTGTCCAAATTATGACAGTGTAAGGGGCTGTATAGACTGGCCAAAAAGGCTGGCCTGGGGGTGGAATGGGGGCATGGCGACTGCATGCTGGCCACCCCAACTCCGCCCTGATGCCACTGTCACACCGCCCACCCAACTAGATGGCGGATGGCATTAGGGTGCCATCAAAGGAGTGCTGAAAAGCCACCACTGTGGTGGCAAGGGCGGCTTTTTGTTGCTCTAAAAAGGAACTGCATTTGCCAGCCCTTTTTAGAGCAGCAAAGCACCAGATCAGGACTGTGGTGTGCAGTTGCCATGGCTCCAATCCAGCAAGGAAAGGGATGATGAGACAACACCCCTTACGGGTCATCTGTTCAGCCCCTAAGTCTTGTCATCTTGGATTCTAGGGATATTTCCGGCTTGATCTGCTCTAGGACCCATTTGTTGGTCCTTTTGGCTGTCCATGGAATCCTCAGCACTCTTTTCCAGCATCACATCTCAAATGAGTTGATTTTCCTCCTATCTTCTTTCTTGACTGTCCAGCTCTCACATCCATACATGGTAATAGGGAATACAATGGCTTGTATGATTCTGATTTTTGTGCTGAGTTGTATGTCTTTGCATTTTTGGATCTTTTCTTGTCCTTTCATATCTGCCCTCCCCATTCTTAATCTTCTTCTGATTTCCTGCCTGCAGTCCCCATTCCGATCAATGTTTGATCCCAGATATGAGAACTCTTTTACCATTTCTATTTCTTCATTGTCTAGGTTGAAATTGTGAAGGTCCTCAGTGGTCACTTTTTATGTTTTCTTTATGTTCATCAGTAAGTCTGCCTTTGCATTTTCTTCTTTGATCTTCCTTAGTAGTTGTTTTAGGTCTGTGAGATTCTCTGCTAGTATTATGGTGTTGTCAGCATATCTCAGATTGTTGATATTTCTTCCTCATATTTTCACTCCTCACTCTTCCATGTCCAAGCCTGCTTTTCTAACAATATGTTCTGCATATAAGTTGAATAGATAAGGTGATAGGATGTAGCCTTGTATGACTCCTTTGCCAATTAGGAACCATTCTGTTTCTCCATCTTCTGTTTTGACAGAAGCATCTTGTCCTGAGTACAGATTCCTCATTAGGACTGTCAGATGTGTTGGCACTCCCATGTCTTTAAGGGCATTCCATAGCCTTTCATAAACTATGCAGTCAAAGGCTTTGCTATAGTCTATAAAGCACATGTTGAATTTCTTTTCGAATTCACTGCTACCCTCCATTACCCATCGTATATTTGCAATGTAATCCCTGGTGACTCTTCCTTTCCTGAACCCTGCTTGGATCTTTGGAATTTCTCTCGCCATGTGTGGTTGGAGTCTATGTTGCAGTATTTTGAGCATAATTTTGCTTGCATGGCAGATTAGTGCTATGGTTCTATAGTTGCTGCAGTCTCTTGTGTCTCCTTTTTTGTGTATGGGGATGTATATTGATTGCTTCCAATCTGTTGGCCATCATTTTGTTTTCCATATCTGTTGACATATGATGGTTAGCACTAGAGTTGACTTTGGATTTCAACAGTTCTATTGGAATATCATCTGTTCCTGGAGTCTTGTTTTTTGCCATTTCCTTTATTGTAGCTTCCACCTCAGTTTTTAGAATTTTGGGTTCATCTTCACATGGCTCTTTGTTCCATGTATTTTTCATGTTGTCATCTTTTTTATATAACTCTTTTGTGTATTGCATCCGTCATCTTTTCCTTCCTTCCTGGTCATGAATTATATTATTTTTAATGTCGCAGAGCATCCCAGTCCTTGGTTTGAACTTTCCTTTGATTTTTTGAATCTTGTGGAATAGGTCTCTCATTCTTCCCTTTTTGTTGTTGTCTTCTATTTCTCTACATTTGTCATTGTAGCGATTTTCCTTATCATTGTGCACTAGCTGTTGTACTGTTGCATTCATAGTTTATTCCTATCTACTTTTTGTTTTATATCTCTTCTTTCCTGTATTGCTTGTAGCATTCTATCTGTCATCCATGATTTCTTCATTTTTCTTTTGTCTGTTGGAAGTGTCTTTATGCATTCTTCTTTTTTATGTCCCTGGCTTCAGACCAAAGCTCTTCCAGTTCACAATCTATGATTATTAGTACTGCAAATCTGTTCCTTAGATTGTCAATGAATTCTTGTGGAAATGTTGTTTAAATTTTGGTATGATGACTGCATTTGTTCTCTTCTTGAGTTTTACTTTTATTTTTGAAATTAGTAGTTCATGATCTGTGCCACAATCAGCACCTGGTCTAGTCTTGGCAACCAGTATGGAGCTTTGCCATCTTTTACTTCCAATTATATAATCTATTTGGTTTTTGTGTTGGCCATCTGGTGATGTCCATGTGTATAACCTTTTCTCTGGTTGTATAAAAAAATGTGTTTCTAATGAATAGGTTGTTGGCTTCACAAAAATCTATCAGACACTCACCTGCTTCATTCCTTTTGCCTAGTCCAAAGCTGTCTACGGTTTTTGATTCTTCTTTACTTCCAATCTTTGTGTTTCAGTTTCAGTTTCCAATTATCAGCTTGACATCCTGTGTTGTTGTGTTGTCAATTTCTTCCTGTACTCCTTCATAAAATCTATCAGTTTCTTCCTGTTCTGCCTCTGTAGTTGGTGCATATACTTGAATTATGGTGATATTCATAGGTTTCCCTTGGAGCCTCACTGAAATGATACAGTGTGATTTTGTGTTGTATCCTCTGACTTCTTTTGCAACATCTTTTCTTAGTATGAAAGCCACCCCATTTCTTCTTGTATTTTCATTCCCTGAGTAGAACAGTGTGTGGTTGTCTGATTCAAAGTGGCCCATTCCTGTCCATTTTAACGACCTCATCCCCAGTACTGCTATGTTCATCCATTGCATTTCCATTTTCACTATGTCTAGCTTTCCTTGGCTCATGCTTCTCACATTCCATGTCCCTATTTTATGTATGGGGATGCTTCTGATGGGGTTTATTTTTCTGAAAGTGTTTCCTGTTTGCTTCGTCATTTTTGACTGCCCTTAGCTGTTCTTGCTAGTGTGTTTTCCTTTAGTTTCTATCTGAAGTAAAGAATTCCTCATGGGTAGGGCTTCTGCTGGCAACCTCTGTCCGCTACAGCTGTACTGTGAGTGGGGATATGGCAGTTTTGCCAATGTAAGTAGTAGCTGTGGGGAAAAATACATCTACACTCTGTATTTTTCAGCTCTTTGAAATCCTGGAACACCTTGGCTGTACTGGCTCCTGACTTTGGGTGCCAACTGATCCCATCTCTAGCTTCCTCATGCTTAATTCCACAAAAGACTTGGTAGGACTTTTTGTGTTGTGATTCTGATCTGAGCTGCTTCTTAATTGTCTCTGTGTGTGGTTTGTCCTGAGCTCTCTTTACTGGATACTGCTTGTGGACACCCCTTGGCTGCTTTATTGATCCTGTAGGTAACTTGATTGCCCATCTGACACCAGACGCTTTACTGACACTTTTTTATTTTGTTGCTGTGTGCCTTCAAGTCATGTGGTGACCCATGGGGTTTCCTTGGCAAGATTTCTTCAAAGGAAGTTTGTCTTTGCTTTTCCCTGAGACTGAGAGCATGTGACTTGCTCAAGGTCATGAAATGGGTTTCATGACCAAGTGGGGAATTGGATCCTGGTCTCCAAAGTTGTAGTCCAACACTCAAAACACTACACCATGCTGGCTCTCTTTTCACTGGTACTTACTACCTGGAAACAGGCCAGCTGCTGGCTATTCCACAGCAAATCAAGGTAGAAAGCATTGAGGAGTTAAGTACACAGTACTGGAGGTTGAGCCTAACTCACTCTTTGACCTGTAGATTTACAAGCATTGTTTTCATGCTCATCATTTATATAGAGTCAGATCTTTATATCAGTGGGGGATGGGTTCCAGACCCCCTTACAGCAGATAAAAAAAAAGTGAGACATCAAGTCCCATTGCATGGACCGCCATTGGGGACAATGGGGCTTGCCATCTGCAGATGCTCAAATTCACAGATTGCAATCCTGCCGATAGTGAGGTCCCACTGTATTCATTTTATTATTTTTTATCTTTTTAATTTATATCCTGCTTTTCTCCTTCATGGGATCCATATGGGATCACTTGTTTGTTTAGGCTTCTTCTTCTTCAGGAAAGTTTTCACATCAGTTACTTTGGGGGCTTGTTCCCACTATGATTTAAAGCAAATTGCTGATTGGGTTATATGGCCCTACTGTGCTCGATTTCAATTGCGATGAAGTGAGGCAAATGAAAAAAAAAAAAAAAACACCACTGTTTCCTGACACTAGTTTTTTGGTGGTTCTTTTGAAAAGAATCAACTCCAAAGTGTGTTCAACAAGTAGGAATGATGGATCTGAATCGCATCATTCTGGAGTGAAGGGACTAATAGTAGAGGGGTGTTTCCCATCCCTCCTCAGTTTTTGGGAAATCAGCTATTTCCCCCCTCTCAGCACTGCCTTTGTGCTTGTGGTGTGACCTATGGGCACATGATATATGTGTGTGTAGATTATAGGTGACTTAACAAAGGGCCTTTACAGACTGCCAGAAATAATGCAGCTTGAGGCCACTTTAACTGTCCTGGCTCAGTGCTAGGGAATCATGGGAACTGTAATTTATTGTGGCACCAGAGCTCTCTAACAGGCAATGTCCCAGAAAAAATACAATTCCCATGATTCACTAGCACTGAGCCAGAACAGTTAAAGTGGCCTCAAGCTGCATTATTTCTGGCAGCCTGAGGGCTAGTGTAGAAATAAGGTTGGAAATACCACAGTAAATAAGGATGGTGTGAGAGTCCTAAAGACTAGTAACTGTTGTTCTTTAGGGTTAAATAGTATGTAACAAAGTATAACAAGAACAAGAGAATGCAACATTGTAAGAAAAGAAACATTGGGAGACTCCGGGCCACCGCAGTAAGCAGCGGATCGGGGCCGCGGCAACCTCATGCTGTGGCCCTGATCCTCCCTTTTGCCGTCCCGAAAAGAGTGGCAAAATGCCGCTCCTTTTAGGGGCTCCAAAAGGCAGCCCTAAGAGCTGGTGCGCGGCTCTTCAGCGCCCTTTTCGGTGCAGTGTGTTTGAATGCTGAGCCGGAAGGGCGTCCTGACGCTGCATGCTGTGTGTAACAGCGCGCAGCGTCAGGACGGCATTGGCATGGGGTTGGGGCGCTGGCGTTCGGCTGCCCCACCCCAATTCTGCCTCCAGGCCAGCCCTTTGGGCCAGTCTGCAGAGACTGATTGTTAACCATCATTCAAATAAAGTTTGTTGCTATTCACTTACAAGCTTGTTAGAACCTGGAATTATTATCCATGCTACTAAGAAATAAAGAAACCAAGATTGGGGAGTAAACCCATAGATATACGTAAAAGTGGTCTGATACACCACATATTGGGGCAGCAGTGGGATCACAATACCCATAGGGCTGCCAACTGAGGAAAAAAAGTTAGGTGAAGGAGAGGCTTCTTCACAGCCACATCCATCCCTCAAAAATAAATTTCAAAGGTAAGTGAGACAAGATTGCAGAAGAGAGAAATGGGTCAGCTGGGAAAGGGTTTATCCTCAAAACCCACTGGATGATCTTGGGCAAGTCACACTCTCAGCCTCAGAGGATGGCAATGGCAAACCCCCTCTGAAGAAACTTGCTAAGAAAACTCCATGATACGTTTGCCTTAGGGTCACCATAAATCAAAATATGACTTGTAGGCACACAAGAACAACAAATGTGTGTGTGTGTGTGTGTGTGTGTGTGTGTGTGTACAAATACACACACACCTTTTAATCAAGGTATTCCCACCTACAGTCAGTTGCAAGTGGCCACATCCATTCCCAAAAATATAAATAAATGAAAAGAAAGTGAGCAAGAGTTGCAGAAGAAAAAAAAATTGGCAGGAAGGGAAGGGTGGGTGACCTTGGGCAAGTCACCCTCTCTCAGCCTCAGGGGAAGGCTATGACAACCCCCCTCTGAAGAAATTCTGCCAAAAAAACCACCATGTTAACCCCTTAAGTTGGAAACAACTTGAAGGCACACAACAACAGCAACAGCAATAACTTTTTTTTTAATTTTTGCCCTTTATGAGTCAAGGATATGTGAACGAATTCCCCATGAAACTGGATGTTTTGTTTCTGAATGTTCAAAGCTATTTACAATAGTCAATGATATAGATGTGGATGGGGCTTTTAGTTCCCCAAATACTTACCCAAATGGGGGGAAAGGAAGAAAAGGGGGTGAGGGCGACCACAGCCAGCAGGATCTTCAACTTTGCATCAGAGGGCACAGAAGGGGATGCGGTGGCTGCAGCTTCCTGGGGTGTGCTTGGAGGAGCAGAGCAGGTGTGGAGGCAATGCAGGGCAGAGACATGGCACCGACAACCCTTGCCCCCCCTCTCCAATGGCACTTTGCCCCCCAGCTCCCTCAAGCCTGCCTCACTGTTCTTACTGTGGCGGGCAGCTGGGGGCTTGCCTCTTCTTCCTCTTCCTCCTCCTTTCATCTCTTCCCTCCACCAGCTCTTCCTTCTCCTTGCTCCTCTTCTTCCTCTGCCTTTTCCCTCTGCTGGCTCCTCCTCCTCACCACTGACACCCACCACTCTTTTTTATCCTACTTCCTCTTCCTTCCTCCTCCTCCTCTTTGCCCCCAACCCCCTGAAGCCTGCCTCACCACTCTCACCATGACAAGCAACATCAGGCTGTCTCCTCTTCCTCTTCCCCCCCCCCCCACCGCCTCCTTCCTCCTCTTCCTCCTGTTTTCCACCACTGCTGCCACTTCTTGTCTCCTCTTCCTCCTCCTCTTCCTGCCTCTTCCTCCTTCCTTGCCCCCACCAACTCTTGCTGCTGCCTTCTCCTCCTCATCTCCCCGCCTCTTCTGCCGCCCCTCCATGTGTGCTTGCCATCCGCGGATGCTGAAATCTGCGGATGGCAAGTTGGCAGATACAGAGGGCAGACTGTATATAAATAGTCTATAAATTGTTATAAATTGTCTATGTGAGTCACACTCTCTCAGCCTCAGAGGAAGGCAAGGACAAACCTCCTCTGAACTGTCAGAGTAAAATGCACTCTGAAGAGAAAATGCCATAGATGAGACTGGAGCAAAGAAACTGGGACAAAGATGAGAGGGTTACCTTAGTACAGTTGGGAGCCATGATGACTCAACATTTGTACAGTCCTGAGTCACAGGGGGCTGATGCAACACTAGGCAGAAGGTCGAGTCAGAAAACTTCAATTCTGCAGAGTCACGTCAGTCAGGAGTGGGCTGGACTAATATCCCAGAAGGAGATATTGTATATAAGTGGATGAGTTGGATACTCATTTGTGGACAATTGTATATAGAGATACTGGTGGAGCACTTTGTTAGTCTGTAATGGAAGAATAAAGAACCTCTTCGTGAGACAAGAGAGAGTCCAGCAGTTTTGTGTGTTGCCGACAGCTGTCTGTGTGGGAGGTTTTTTTCCTTGCAGCATTTGCAGCCTACATAGAACTTGACAGTGAAGACTGATCTTTGGCGTCTGTTCCAGTAAGTTTCCTGCACATGTTAAATTCAGTTCACATGGGCCCCAACAAACTTTGCCAAGAGATCCCCATGATAAGTTTGCCTTAAGATCATCATATGTTGGAAATGATTGGAAGGCACATAGCAACAAACTACAGTTCCCAGAACCCCATCATAAGGGGTGGCACCTCTGGCAGGAATGCTGGTGCTGCTGGCCAGCTCCTTACACTGGCTTGGTTTTCCACAGGAGAACTGGCTGCTGCAAGGAGCAGGCCAGCACTGTGGGCCTCCCTGCTCCTTTTTGCCATAGCCGGTTGTCTTGGGGCAAACCTGGCAGTGACAAGAAGTCAGGCTACATGCACACCCTGCACCACGCCCCTTCCACCAGTGGCTGTCATGTCCTCGCAGACCAGGCCACATGCCAGAAATAGCATGCATGCCATGGGTTTGCCAACAGGGATCCATATACCCCCCCCCCCCCCCCCGTGATACCTTTATTTGACCATCCAAAATGCACTAAATATATGTTGCAAGCTTTTGAAGCTCCACTGGCGTCTTCATCAGGCAAATGTTTTAAAAATCATACAGGATTGTGTGTTTTTTTTAAATGACAATGGGTCTTTACAGACTGCCAGAAATAGTGCAAATTGAGTCCACTTTAACTGCCCTGACTCAGTGCTAGGGAATCATGGGAACTGTAATTTATTGTGGCACCAGAGCTCTCTGACAGAGAAGGCTCAATGTCTCAGAAAAAAATACAATTCCCATGATTCCCTAGAACTGAGCCAAGGCAGTTAAAGTGGACTCAATTTGCACTATTTCTGGCAGTCTGCAAAGGCCCAATGTTAGATACAGGCCTGCATTTTCTCAAGGTGCTTTTGGTATGTTGTTCTTTGGAGAGATATCTATGCAAGTGGGTCCCACCTCCTCCTAGCCATGTGACACTGGGAACAAAGCATTCCAAAGTCCAGGAGATAAAACCTGAATTCCATTAGCAATACAAAAAGGTCACTTCATCTGAGATCCACGATATCTCCACCTTTTGTGAGGTCACAGCCCCCCTTTGTTAGTCAAAGAACATTGAATCTCTCAAGAGAAGCCTTCATGCTTTTGCAACAAGAAAATTTTAGGTGCTGTTTTGGTAAAACATGCCAAATGTAGTCCCAGTTTAAAATATCAATCAATCAATTAATTCCATTAGCAATACAATGAGGCACTTCTGAGATCCAAGATATCTCCAATGTATCACTGTCTTATCGATTTTGGATATTATTATACATTGCTATATGACCAACATTGCTGTCCCTGAATATGTTTTCTGGATGTGACCTGTGGAGAGAGATCTATCCAGGCAGAATCCTTTGCAAAGGATTGGGCTGCCTGACCCAATCTTCTTCCATAGGAACTAATGGAGTAACTATGCTTCACTATGCCTTATGGGAAAATATCAAAAACAGCTGAAGAGCCATGGGGTGCTGAAGAGACTCTGGATGTTTTCACACGGGGCAAAAGGAGGACGCTAGCCGGCCTCCCGCCGGCCTCACTCCGGCTCCATTTCCCGTGTGTTCACACACACGCGGCGGCAAACCCCGCCCCTTCCGGTGTCATCCCTGCGTGCGGCCGGCTTTTCGCTCCGTGTGTTCAAACACACGGAGCCCTAAGTCAGGCCTCACTCCAGCAGCGGCAGGCTAATTCCTGGCTAACTCCGGCTTCAGGTAATTCCGGGTGGCAAAAGGAATTAGCCTGCCGCCGCCGGAGTCATTCTGGTGTCAGCGGCACGGGGTCCCGCCGGCTTTAGGGGAAGGGCTCCAGCCGGCTTTAGGGAGCCCCGTGTGAAAACGTCCAAAGCTGTCCTTTGCAGGTATAGGGAAAGAGAGAGGCAAGTGGGTATTCTCCTTCAGTTCAGATTAAAATCCAAATCAGTAATAAGTTTATAGGGCTGTTAAAACTCTCCATGTTTTAAAGTTGATTTTAACAAAGCCCCCAGATTTGTTCCTGGGCTTAGCTTGGGAAATCTTTGCTGACCTCCTTAATAAACTGTGTTAAAATTTAGGGAAACCAGAGGAAACCTACTTCAAACAGGCTTCTGGTGATAAGTGTAAGCTATCACCTAGCACTTTAAAAAAAGGGTGTTTCTTATTATAAATTAGTTCTGCTGCAAAGCTCTTTGTTCCTGTTCTGTTTCATTGTTGGCTGTAAATATTTTTTTATTTGATGAAACTCTGTGGGTAACAATTTGTATCCCACCATAATGTTTTAGGATCTCTCACTGAAGTGATTAGTTCTGAATCTTTATTAAAACATTAATTGCACCATGTTGGTAAATTAGCTGAAGTCTTAAGATACCAAGTGCATTTCCTTTATCTTTCTTTCTCAATGTAGCACTGGTTTTGCATACAGAAAGCACCACCTTGATTGTAAGAAACATCCAGAAATGTTTTGCACTTAGCAAACATGGGAGCAAATTTCAATTCCTTTGAGTAAATATAATATTATCTGCATTTTCCCGTTTTAAAGCTTAACATAATAAATTTCCTGGGAATGTGATGATATCCTATGGTTTCAGCTGCCATATTAACAGTTTCCTAATTCTTCTGCTCCCTAAAGCACAATCATGGTTACATGTACTTGGAAGTAAATTTACTTGAAAGTTCAGTGGGACTCACTTCCTATTAATGTGGTATAGCATTGCAGTTGTATACTGCAAAATATAGATGTAACCTATAAAATAAAAAGATGTCTTTCAAGAAAGTAAAGTTTTTTTCATTTCTTTTAGGAATGACAATAGGAAGCTCAGCATGCACTCATTCTTTTATCGGGTTTTCATTCAGGAAAGCCTTTCTTCATATAAAAGTAAAGTACAGATCTCTTGACCTGGGTCATAACACAGGATAAAAACACAACTGTACTTGTTTTATTACCAACAACGGGTCTTCTCTCGGGTGCTCTTAAGTGTTCTTCTGATGTCTGCAAGTGTTTTTCTTAGGACATTCTGTTGGTTTTCTGGCTGGGGAATCTTAGAAGTGAAAAACACTGAATATAATCCCTTTAAGGAAAACTCAGGTGTGGGGGGCTAGTGTGGAAATAAAATATTTTCTTCTGGAAATTATGTCCAATCTAGAAATTTATCAGTACAGCAACCCTGGAGGAATTTTTTTTAAAAGAAAGGAATGGGATGTGGTAGGGAACCTTTGTGATTTTGCAGTAGTAAAATGTGATACACTTTGTTCACAAATCAAAGGACTGGTGGCTGTAAAAGATTCATTATCAAAGAGAGCAGTTCAGGGCCAGTAGAAAGCCATCTTTTTAATAGGTCCTACAATATTCTTCCTCTCCTCATCTTTCATAAAGCCATTATACCAGTCATTCAGATCCCTGGGATGTCTAGGCTAATGACTCTTCATATAGCCTCTGAAATACTGGGTCAACTGTGAACAAAAATGTGATGTGCCTTAGAGAGGGAAGAATAGCTGAGGGAAAACTGAGCAAAAGTGTAAATGAATGTCACCCACCCACACGTACACACATGGCCTTTTTAACCAGGGTGGCCCAGATTAGCAAAAAATAGGAAAAAAATATTGATTATGACACATTTTTGGCTTTTGTATTGCCATAGATCAAACTAAATTTCACCAGGTAAGTGGTAGCAATTAAGACCAATTTATAGTGGCTTCTGAGATGACACAAATGTTCTGAAGAAACATTATTTAGCAAGTAAGAGGTGTTTGACAGTGGAATAGACTCCCTTGGAAATGTGATAGGCTCCCTTTTGTTTCACATTTTTAAACAGAGGTTAGTTAGCTACCTTTCAGGGATTTTTGTACTCATAGGGATCTGGTTTAGATGATCCTTGGGATGCCTTCCAACTCCATAGTTCTCTGAAAAGGCCTATACCTTGTTTAGTGAGAGATTACACGTGATGCATGTAGTCCAGCCACTTCATTATTTTTCCAAAGCTGCCATGAAATTAAATAAAATTTAGCTGATTAAGTTGGTGAAGGCATATGAATAAATCAGCACTAAAAAAAGGGGGGGACGGAGAATGGCTCCCCTATTTTTAGATGATGCATAGGTATATTGTAGTTGTTTCTGTGTGCCTTCTAGTCTTTTTGGTTTCTGTGTGCCTTCTAGTCTTTTTGATTTACGGTGACCTAAAGCAAACTTATCATAGGCTTTTCTTGCAAGATTTGTTCAGAAGGTGGTTTGCCTTCGCCTTCCTCTGAGACTGAAGAGAGTGTGACTTGCCCAAAGTCACCCAGTAGGTTCCCATGGCTGAGTGGGCATAGAACCCTGAAAGCTACCACCTTAGAGCAGCTATTCATTTCTTCAGCTGTTTGTAAGATACGTGTTGGCCATCCAGATTTTATACTAAATGAAATTAATAATTTATTTACAATCTTTTAAATCAGCTATCTTTTACATCAACTAAACAGTTTTAAATGGTTTGCTTTAGCATATTTGGGTAAATACCAAAGCCCTAATTTTAATAGAACATCATTTTACCAGTACTTAATTATAGATGTCTCCAGCATTTCATTAGTCCCCTTTGTCATAAAAATAATTTTCTAAACTCTGGATTCAGATGATGTCTAAATCCAGACTGAAAGCAAGCTGTTTTGGAATGATTTTGGCTTTGCTGAAGATGAAGCAAAGGTTTCCAAGAATTAGTACAAACTGACTTTGGTTATTCACATTTGCAATGAAGAAATAGAAATAGTAAAAGAATTCCCATACCTGGGATCAAACATTGATAAAAATGGGGACTGCAGTCGCTATGAAAGGACTGGAAAAGATTCCAAAATACAAAGATATACAACTCAGCACAAAAGTTAGAATCATATGAGCCATCGTATCCCTATTACCATGTATGGATGTGAGAGCGGGACACTTTAAAAAGATGATAGGAAGAAAATCAATGCATTTGAGATAATGTGGTACTGGAGAAGAGTGGTGAGGATCCCATGGACAGCCAAAAAGACAAACAAGTGGATCCTAAAGCAGATCAAACTGGAAACCTCCCTGGAAGCCAAGATGACCAAAATGAAGCTGTCGTACTTCAGACATATCATGAGAAGAGAGGACTCTTTGGAAAAAACAATAATGCTGGGGAAGGTTTAGGGAAGTAGGATAGAGGAAGGCCACATGCTGGATGGATGGACTCTGTTAAGGAGGTCACGGGTATTAAGGAGTTGTAGGAATTAAGCAGAGCAGAGGAGGACAGAGGGTCTTGGAGATGTCTCATCCATAGGGTCACCATGAGTAGAGATTGACTCGAGGGCAGTTAACAACAACAACAAAGGGATTCAGAGGATAAAGTCAGACAGTCTGAGTAATTTGCACTAAATTTGAAAGAAAACAAATATAAAGACTAACATTTTTCATTCAGTTTAACCCTGACATTTAACTCTTACAATTCTGAGATTACAGGTTACTGTTCTAGTGATACTATAGAGATATAAGGACTGCTTAAAAAGTTTTGAATCCTTGTTGAGAATCCTTATCTGAGACACCTTATCTGGGGGGGAAAATAGTAGACTACCATGCTTCCCTCCCACCCCCATTCAAGACTTTTTTGTAGAAAACCTGTTGGCACAAAGCACAAAAAGCCCTGCTTTTGTATATAAAACAGTGTCTTCTCTAAATGGAAACATAATCAAAAAGTACACATACATTCTTATAATCTTACACAGCAGGGAGAAAATGTTTGAAATTTTTCATGCTTGGTACCCAGAATGAAATGAATGAGGATTCATGTATTTGTTATGGCATATGGTATTTTCACAAACCATATTAAATTCAAATCCCAGATCAGCCATGGAAACCCTCCCTTGGGCAATTCACACTCTCTCAGACTCAGAAGAAGGTAATGGCAAACCCCCTCTGAATAGGTCTTGCTAGAAAACCCTGTGGTGATAGGTTCACCTTAGGGTTGCCATAAGTCAGAAATGACTTGAAGACATGCAACAACTACAAATTTCTTTATTTTTTTAAATAGAAAACTTGACACTTAATTCCTCTACTTGGCATCTATAGAGTCAGATTTGTATTTCATTCAATCACAAATAAGCGTTTCTGAATGTGTAAATGTCTAATTCTCCAAATGTTGGGCAGGACCCACTTGGTGGACTTCCACTGGCAAGAATTCAGCAGGTCTTGGAAGGAGACTTCTATCTCTCCATGGCTGCCCCTTCCTAGTGAGCTGGGAAACCCCACAAAGCCAATTTTCATGCAGGACAGAGTGTTGAATGGGTAAAGGGGTGGAAGAAAGCTCTGTTGTGATCACCAGCATAATGTTACATTTTATTCTTTGTAATACAAAATGCTCTGCGGACAATGATACTAAAAGCAGCACTTCTTGTAGAAGGAAAAAATGGCAGTTGAAATCGTTTCTAGAGACATAGGTTTCTGATTAACATTTACCATGCATCTGTATTCACCAGTAGAAATAGAGGAGGAAAAGAATATATGGTCACATGGGTACAAATTGTGGGTCATATTTTGAACAATGGGAAAGGATGTGGGGGAAAGGGTTAAAATTAACTTTCTGTTATTATTTGTTATAAAATGATGTATCATTGTTATTTAACTCCAGACAGAATTTTAAAGATGTATAAAAGTTCTTCAAAATTGTGTTGGAAATGTCAAAAGAGGGAAGGAACTGAGTTTTTTCATATGTGATGGACCCATGAAGGAGCAAAGAAATTGTGGACTCAAGTTCATGAGTAGATAGAGCATATTCTTAAAATTAAACTGTAGCTTGAACCTGAAATATTTTTATTAGGACTTTTAGATGAACAACTGGAGAGGAAACATGGAAGACTGATACAGTATATGATAACTGCAGACATAATACTTTATGCACAAACATGGGGACAATAATTTCTTCACAAGAAGATTGGCTGTTAAAATTGTATAATCTTGCAAAATTGAGCCATGAGAAAACTTTAGACTACTTTCAGAAAGACTGGAGGATGCTGATCAATATGAAAAATACGAGAGGTTCTGTAATGATTACAGGTTTTTAGAAAATAGACATATAAGTAGAGGTTTTATTAAGTATAGTGTATCTATTTTTTCTGTATTTTAGTTTCATTTAGAGTTATTTGAAGTAACAAACGTACTTACTAATAATTTAGGGATACTTACTTAGGAATACTTATACCTGCATTATTAAAGAACCATAGTCAGGTATGCTGAAAGCCACTGTCCCCTGTTTTGCATCTTTGGGCATGTGTGTGTTTGCTTGCTTGCTTGCTTATTTTAGGATCAGAATTGTTGTATATAGTTTCTAGAGTTTAGTGTTGAGGTTTTTTTTTTTATTTAGGTGTGAAATTTCTTTGTATGTTTTTAGATACAGTAAATTTCTGTGTGTTTCTTTGCTTCTTTTTAGTTGTTCAATAAAAATGTTTTGGGTTTTTTTTAAATTCTGTATTCAGCATGTTTGCTTCTTATCTTCCCCTTCATCCCTGGTATTTGTTCATAGCCTCAACTTGCATAGCCAAAAAAGGCATCTGTAAATATCAATAAAAGAGCATTTATCTTTAAATAATCATTTAATAGCTTCCTTTGGAGGATCTAGTTGGTGCAGAAAGGAACCAGACTAATGTCATTCACTGCAATTATTTTTCACATGTTCTGATAGAACTTGACTAGCTTCCTATTTGCATATGAACTCAATTAAAAGTTCTTTAAAGCCTTAAATGGCTCAGGATAAAGTATTTGAGCAATTTTTCTGATATCCATTTGATATCAATATCAATCAATGCTCCATTGGAGGTAGCCACATTTTAAGAAGAGATATGAGTGGAGTGAGAGTTTGGTAGTGGCAACATATTCAACACAATCTAACACAATTCAACACAAAATCTTATTCAACCTTGCATTTTAAAGACTGTCATAATTTTAGGCTTTGCCTTTTAACTGTATTCTAAGGTAAACAGATAGCTAGTTTATGTGGTTTACTTCTTTTTAAACTATGTAAGCTGTCTAGACATTTTTGGCTGTATAATGATATAGAAGGTGATCAAATCAATCAATCAAATTTAATTAGGAAGTCCATCCTTTTGAAACTGATCATGAAATTAACCTAGCCATGGTGCCTGTTCAGAGAAAACCTAGAAGTCCCTTAAGGATTTTGTTTATCCTACCCCACACCTTTCACCACACCTGTCAAGCTATTTGTAGTTACTCTAGAAAACAATCCATCTCTCATCAAGATCCCTTTACAAGCATGAAACAAATCAGTTGAATGCTTGTATGGAAAATACTGTGGTGACAATGAAGTGTCAGTGTGTCTAGGGAGACTGTGATAAGCTAAGAGGATGTGAGTGGTTGTCTGAGAAGGCAACATAACATTGTCAAGCTGATGATAAAATGTCAAAGGAACTGATATTATGTTTGCCAAAAACATTAAATAAAATCAGCTCAATTACTCCCATCTGAAAAAATAAAATATTTTAGTTTTCAAGACTCTGAATCTCTTAAGTTATTCCCACAAGGTAATTAGAAATACTTACCTGTCTGCTTTACTTCCAATGCTTCCTTGTTCTCTTCAGAGTATATGTGGCTTTTAAGTGGTGTACAGTCTACTTTGTGATTCATACATAGAGCAAATTGTCATCCTAGAAAAATTACTATGCTGTACTTTCTTATTCTCATTCTTTGAAGTAACAATAGAGAAGCAATATATTTTTGAATTTGAGGGAAATGTGTATTTGCACAGATGCTTTGCCTATAGCCAATGATACATTTTTGCCAGCTCAATGGCAGTTCTACCAACTAAAATAGCAGTTCAGAGCAATGACAATGAAAAGGTTTGAATCTAATGATATTAGTCCAATCAAAAGGACAAACAGTGAAACACTGTCAGCAAATCTTGGCTGTCTTGAATTCTTGTAAAAGTATTAATACCTCTACTTATCTAATGTACCTATCATTATCAGGAGTGGTCTTTTTGGCATATGTCTTGAATTCTTTTGTCTGGACACCTTGGAGTCAAGAGGAGGAGTTATTCTAGTATAGACCAATAGTAAATCCCAACTAGAGTAGACTGACTAGATCAATGGGAATGTGGCAAATAACTAAGTTCTGTTGAGTCAATGGACCTACTCTAGTTAAGGCTAACAACTAGATTTAAGCCCTAAGTTTCAATAGGAATCAAGCTCAGATTCTTCTTTGTGTAGCATTCTAATTCTTCCTTCATTGGCCTCTTGGCTTGTTCATATGGACAGTGCATTTGAGAGCAAATATGCATTGAAGATTCAGAAACCACACTTCCAAGTTCATTTCATAACAAATACACAGTGAAAACATTATCTAATTGTTCAACATACAGTGGGCCCTTGATATCCAGGATCCACCATGGATACCAAAATCCATGGATGCTCAAGTTCCATTATATATATTGGTGTTGTAAAATGCTGTCCCTTATACAGAATGGCAAAAAAAGGTTTGCTTTTTGGAATTAAAAAAAAAATATTTTCAAGCTGTGGATGGTTGAATCCATGGATGCTGAATCTGTGGATATGGAGAGCTGACTGTATGGCTGTTGTATTTCAAAGAAATATTTTTGGTAAAATCTGAAAGAGCTACATATTAGCTGGTGTCCTGTTCAGTAATTACAATGTCATGAGCCTGATTTATGATATTGTAATTACACCTAGTCACTTTTATGGTAGTTGCACCATTGCAATGACTGAAAGTGCCCACCAACATGCCTTTTTTAAAGCTGCATACAAATCTTAGTACTCATAGCTAGGAGAAGAGATAATCTTGCAGATAAATAACTGGTTAAAGAACAGATAGCAGAGAGTCAGAATAAATAATCAGTTCTCACAAAGGAAGGATGTAAACATTGAGTGCCTTCAAAGATCTGTACTGGGACTGTTATATTTTAACATGTTCATAAATGATCTGTAGTTAGCAGTGAGCTGGCCACATTTGCTACTGATTATCTAGTGTGATAAAAACAAAAATAGCTTGCAAAGATCTCTAAAATGATCTAATCGAGCTTTGAAGTGGGCATTAAAATGGCAAATGTGGCTCATTCTGAGCTAGTTTAGAATGATGAACACAGGGATGTTCTCTGCCCCCATGTTCTGAGTAGTGGTGACAGACAAGGAAATAAACTAGTAAGAGTTGTGTTATTTAGCCAAATGATGGGGACTATCTTGGACTATCCTCATTTTAGTGTTCAGAGTTATGTCTTTACACTTTATGATCTTGTCCAGTTCTTTCATAGCTTTCCTTCCTAATCCCAGTTTTCTTCTGATTTCCTGAATGCAGTCTATCTACAGTAACAGACGCTGTATGCTTCCTAATGCCAGTTGCTGGGGAACAGATTCAGTAGAATGTTACTGGACTCCACCCCTGCTAGAGCTGCTATCCCTACTTTAGAGAATGGGGTTATGGAGGGTGGGACTATCAATGCCTAGTAGTCGACATTTAGATGGATATTTAGTAACAGAGTCCATAGGCCTGCGGACATCTGCTCCTAGAAAGCAGAAGCAGGGTGATGCTATTACACTCATGGCCTGCATGTGGGATTCCCTGGGCATTTATTTGGCCACCAGACAGATAGAAAGCTGGACTTACAGTCTGATTCCACTGGGTTCTTCTTATATTCTTAAATTTCTTTTTTGAGAACTAGGTATACATTTAAGAGACTTTATGTTAAGATACTGGTCTATGGTGCATGTTAAGATGCTGGTCTACAGGTGTTTTGGAAGAAGCATTTTAGCTGTTTTGGAAGAAGCATTTTAGAAAATATCCTCTGGAGCAAAATGGAGATAAACTGGATGATGTATACCTCGTGGATGACCCAGAGATATTTAAGAGATTACTGTCACATCATTCTAGCTCCCTGTATGAATTTCCCTTGATTTGGATTTGCTTTACATCTCATTTCCTTCCTGTAAGGGTACATTTTGCTAATGAAAAGAAACTCCCTCCTCGCCAAAGTTTCGCTTCTATATTCCTTTGAGATTGCAGAATAAAAGTGAGTCAGGGAAAATCTGCCCTATTTCAGTTACAATGAATTCCTATCCTAGCTGAAATAATTATCCCAGGAACTGAGAATGCACCCGCTAGGCAGCTTGTCAAAACAGAATGTGACAGTGAGGTGGAGAAAAAAAAACCCACACCTGACCACAAGAATTAAAGATGACAAAAGCTTAACAAATATATAAAGCAATTTGTTTTAGCTGCTGAAAAGTGCTTTTGTCTGAATATTATTATTATTTTTTTGCTCCTGTGATGTGTTGCAAGCATTGTCGGCAGAGTTATCAGGAACTCAGAACGGAAGTGTTGATTATTTCTTGGGTTTACATTACCATTTGGCACTGTTATATTTTTCAGGCTGGATGGGTAGAAAGAAAATGTATCTATTAAAGTTTCACTTGTAGACATGGAAAGCATGGAAAGCATGGCAACAAGGAGGAAAACAAAGGGGGTTAGGAGAGATTTTCAAATTTCACTGCTTCTTTGTCAGTTTTAAGACAAGTGTATAGGTTTATTACATTGCTTTTGTTGTTTAACCAAAAGACTGTAAGAACTATGCATATATTTGAAAAGCCGCATTCACTTAGCATTTGAATCCAGCCAAATACAGTCAGCCCTCTACATTTGCTAGAATTAGGGGGGCAAGACCCCCACAAAAGTGGGAAAACCATGAATAAGTAATACCAGATTTAACACACAAAAATGTATGTGCTGAAGATTCAATCCACCATGAACATATTCAAAGTGGTGGGGTTCCTTTGCAAAGTAGAAGCAGGTGGCTGTAGGGGCTTGCCACTACCTCTGATGCTCCCCATCACCATTTTTAATAGGGGCTTACAAGCCTTGGCACATGTTTGTAGTCTATCAGTCTCACAAGGCTTGCAGTCCCTATTAAAAATGGCAGTGGAGATGACAACAAATAATCCAGAAATAATCAAATCAGCAAAAGTCAAAGCTGCAAATGTGGAGGGCTCACTGTATGTCCAAAAATATTATTGGGTCACTTGCATATATACCCATGGTGGTTATTTTAGACCTATTAGAAATATAGAACTACTATTTGTGAAAGCTCTCTACTTGGTGACCTATCATAAACTTTAAATAACAATGTGTGTGTTCAAGCTGGGTATGACTGGAAAAAATAGCCTGCAGAATCAAGACATTAGAACACAAGAATTGCAAAATCTAGTTATTAGAAGGGAAGAAGAAGTCAGCTGTAGGGATGCCTACATACAATGTGCATTGGACAAAGTTAAAGTATCTAGGTATGTATAGCATGTAGGCTTTTAGCAGTGGCCTCATAATGTTTTCAGGATGAGTATTCTTAGAGTTGCATTTCTATCTGGTGGACTGGGTTTTACCTGGATTCTAAGCATGCCACCAGGTGCCTGTTTGGACAATCAGCTGGTTCAGGTTCCCAGCTGTCCCTTATAGGAATGGAGTTATGTAGCATAAAGTCAACCTTCTGTCCATTTTTTTTTTTTGTGAGAAGCAACTCCATCTTTGTTTTAGAGTGTGTTTAGCTAGTGAGAGAAATCTGACACCTACAAGTTACTTTTCTTTTTATGAAAAAGAGTTCTAATTCCAGTAGATGTAACCCATTGTCTTTCAGTGCCTATTTCTAGTTCCCTGGATCAATATTACAGTTCTAGAAGAAAGTCAAGTCTTTGATGGAAAGTCTAGTTGAAGTCTGTTTTGCTGAGCTCCTTGCAAAAACTGGAGAGAGAGAGCAACAGAGTCAAGAGGAGAAGTCAACAGAGCAAGGTAAAAGCTGCAATGCTATAATCACCATATTTTTTGCCAGATAAGACGCACTTTTTCTTCCGCAAAACGAGGGTGGGGAAGTTCTTATAAGGTGAATATACAGGCCGAGGCCGAGGCTAAAAGGAGGCCTCCTTTCAGCCGCAGCCTCGGTGGTTCAATGGGCTCCTCCCATCCCAGGAAGAGCCCATTGAACCACCCAGGACGGGGGTGGAAAGAGGCCCCCCCATCCTGGGTGGTTCAATGGGCTGGGGTAGGAGGACGTCCTCCCATCCCAGGAGGATCCCATTGAACCACCCAGGACGGGGGTGGAAAGAGGCCCCCTTTCCCTGGGTGGTTCAATGGGATCCTCCTGGGGTCGGAGGACATCCTCCCATCCCAGGAGGATCCCATTGAACCACCCAGGACGGGGGTGGAAAGAGGCCCACTTTCCCTGGGTGGTTCAATGGGATCCTCCTGGGGTCGGAGGACGTCCTCCCATCCCAGGAAGAGCCCATTGAACCACCCAGGACGGGGGTGGAAAGAGCCCCCCCCCCGTCCTGGGTGGTTCAGTGGGATCCTCCTGGGGTCGGAGGTCGTTCCCCCATCCCAGGAGGAGCCCATTGAACTACCCAGGAGAAGGGGGTGGAAAGAGGCTCCCCCCGTCCTGGGTGGTTCAAAGGGATCCTCCTGGGGTCGGAGGACGTCCTCCCATTCCAGGATCCCATTGAACCACCCAGGATGGGGGTGGAAAGAGGCCCCCTTTCCCTGGGTGGTTCAATGGGATCCTCCTGGGGTCAAGGACGTCCTCCCCTCCCAGGAAGAGCCCATTGAACCACCCAGGATGGGGGTGGAAAGAGCCCCCCCGTCCTGGGTGGTTCAATGGGATCCTCCTGGGGTCGGAGGATGTCCTCCCATCCCAGGAGGATCCCATTGAACTACCCAGGATGGGGGTGGAAAGAGCCCCCCCCCGTCCTGGGTGGTTCAATGGGATCCTCCTGGGGTTGGAGGACGTCCTCCCACCCTAGGAGGATCCCATTGAACCACCCAGGAAAAGGAGGTGGAAAGAGGCCCCCTTTCCCTGGGTGATTCAATGGGATCCTCCTAGGGTCAGAGGACGTCCTCCCATCCCAGGAAGAGCCCATTGAACTACCCAGGAAAAGGGGGTGTAAAGAGGCCCCCTTTCCCTGGGTGGTTCAATGGGCTCCTCCTGGGGTCGGAGGACGTCCTCCCATCCCAGGAAGAGCCCATTGAACCACCCAGGAAAAGGGGGTGGAAAGAGGCCCCCTTTCCCTGGGTGGTTCCATGGGCTCCTCCTGGGGTCGGAGGACGTCCTCCCATCCCAGGAGGAGCCAATTGAACCACCCAGGAAAAGGGGGTGGAAAGAGGCCCCCTTTCCCTGGGTGGTTCAATGGGCTCCTCCTGGGGTCGGAGGACGTCCTCCCATCCCAGGAGGAGCCCATTGAACCACCCAGGAAAAGGGGGTGGAAAGAGGCCCCCTTTTCCTGGGTGGTTCAATGGGCTCCTCCTGAGGTCGGAGGACGTCCTCCCATCCCAGGAAGAGCCCATTGAACAACCCAGGATGGGGGTGGAAAGAGACCCCTTTTCCTGGGTGGTTCAATGGGCTCCTCCTGGGGTCGGAGGATGTCCTCCCAGCCCAGGAGGAGCCCATTGAACCACCCAGGATGGGGGTGGAAAGAGGCCCCCGCGTCCTGGGTGCTTCAATGGGCTCCTCCTGGGGTCGGAGGATGTCCTCCCATCCCAGGAGGAGCCCATTGAACCACCCAGGACGGGGGTGGAAAGAGGCCCCCATGTCCTAGGTGCTTCAATGGGCTCCTCCTGGGGTCGGAGGACGTCCTCCCATCCCAGGAGGAGCCCATTGAACCACCCAGGATGGGGGTGGAAAGAGGCCCCCGCATCCTGGGTGCTTCAATGGGCTCCTCCTGGGGTCGGAGGACGTCCTTCCATCCCAGGAGGAGCCCATTGAACCACCCAGGACGGGGGTGGAAAGAGGCCATTGAACCACCCAGGACAGGGGTCCTCCGATCCCAGGAGAAGCCCATTGAAGCACCGAGGATGCGGCAAAGGGAGGCCTCCTTCCACCTGCGGAACGACTGTATTTGGTTAAGAATCTTTTTTTCCTAGATTTTCCTCCTTTAAAATTGGGTGCGTCTTATATGCCGGAGCGTCTTATATGGGGGGGGGGGTATGTGGCAAAAAATACAGTAATACTCAAGATTCCAAGAGTCTGCTTTTGTTTTTTTGTCTTGCTTGAAGTACTAATAATATGCATTTTACTGAATGTCCAGAAAAAAATAAAATAAAATGCCATTTTATGAGGGGCTGTTAGAGTTCTCACACTTCCTTATGTGGGAAGGAAAAGAAGTTACCCCCCCCCCCCCGCACACACACACACTTTCTCTTTCTTACCAATCTGATTCTCCTGTCCTTTGGAAGGATTAACACCACATTTATTTTTCTGTGTCTGCAGATTACACCTTACAAGGGGGTATCGCAAAGTAATAATTATCACCTGGAAGTTATTATGATATGTTTATGAAATTTTGTTAGTGTCATCACTGGTCCCTAAGTGCATGATGTTGAGAAAATTAGTTCGTTGTGTGCTTTATTTTTGTGATAGGTTGTGCCAGAAGTGACTAAAGTGTAAAATCCTCGTAAGGTACAATCTGCAATTCTACAATAACAGTAATCGGAGGGTCAAGAAACACTGGGGAAAATGTGTAAATCTGGATGGTGACTACGTAGAGATAAGTCAACGACTACAAATCAAAACAAACTTTCTGTCAATTTTTTTTAAAGGTGATAATTAAAACTTTACGATACCCCCTCGTAGCATCTAGTAGCACCTTAAAGACTAAACAAATTTTCTATGGCATAAAGTTTTGTGGACAGCAGGAATGTAGGTCTGTTGTCTCAGCTGGCAGATTATTACACACATAGTTGAGTAAGAGGATGAATTTAGTGAAGTCAGAGGGAATGGAACTATAAAAAGCTTATCAATGGTTGAACTGGTAATTTAACAAAGTTAAAGATATCCTGGCATAGAATAGCACATATGAACTAATTAGAGTCTATATTGAGATGTCCGAATAGGATAAAGAATATAAATTAGTCTCTGTTCCACTTAAAGTAAAAAAAAAATCATTTGTTATCCAGCAGACTTTGCTTTCCCCCTGCAGTTACTTGTTTTTTCCTCTCCTTTCTCTTTCCCTCTGTGAATCACATGGCAGTCACTCTCAGAGGTTTCCTGTGATGTTTTCATGGATCTGTAGCTTTTTGCTATCAGAAGAAAACCCCTGCAATGATATGATAAAAGGGGACTAGTAAAGATGGAAAGGATATTGAATTCCTCAAGAGGGAAAATAAGAAAGGGGATTTTCAAGTGTCTGAAACTCCAGTGAGGAAAATCCTCCTCAAGCTCTTTCCCCATTTCCTTTCTCTGTCCTCAAATAGACTAGAAGACTATTCCCCCACTTCAGACATATCTATTTCTTGTTGCCCCAGTTCAGGAGGATAGGGAAGTGGCTCAGTGATGAAGATCATCATAACCTGTGTCCTGATAGCTGGATCGTGACCACTATTCCTGTGTACAAGCTATCAGAACACAGGTTCTAGCTATAATGTATTTGGACTGTAAGAAGTTGAAAAGCATAAATGTTCTGTCTTGTATACTTTCCAATGACATCCCTCCAAGTATTCAAGAAACATTACTGCCACCACCACCATTGCTATTACTGTGTTTATTGGTTTATTATTCTCTTCTGTTCATCAATCCACCCATTGCAAAGACCAACGCATTCTACGGCTCCCAAGTGGTCTTCCATTCAAGCATGAATACCTCCTTATTATCAGCAAAGTGGCTAAACCATGTGGAGATGCTGTGTTGCTAAAGAGGGAGGATTCAAATCAACCGGTGTTAGTCGCACATTAAGTAGAAGCAAGGTGGTAACAGCGTTCGGTGTAGTCATAGTGGCCACATCGTCCTAGGACAACAGTGGCTCTTTGGCTTAGAAACGGAGATGAGCACCGGCCCCTGCAGTCAGTTACGACTAGACATTAATGTCAAGGGACTATCTTTATCTTTACCTTTCAAGGTGATATCAAGGGATTCCAACCAGCTCAGCAAAAGCAGAAAATCCCCAGTGTGGCAGCAGTGAGAATTCAGGTTTTAAGAAAAGAAATCCACACACATAAACAGGGGTTAGGGAGGCAGCATGATGACCTGGTTCAAGTATTGGACTATGACTATGGAAATCAGGGTTTGATTTCCCGCATAGTCATGGAAACCTCTCGATGACCTTGAGTGAGTCACACACTCTCAGCCCCAGAAAACCCATAATAGGTACACCTTAGGGTCACCATAAGTCATAAACAATGTGAAGGCACACTACCACAACCACAACAGAGTAGAGCTTGGAAAAGTCACTTTGTTGGTCTCCCAAAGTTTCCCAAACAACATAGTCACCAGGTATAATGCATGTTGGGTTTAGAAGCTATAACTGAGAAAAAGTCCCATCCCCAGTCTGGGAAAGATAGTTCCTTCACTTAGGGCAGGGGTCGGAAACCTTTTTTTGGGGGGGGCAGTCCCCGATGCCCCTTGGGCCACGGTGGCTGCTGTAGTGCACTCCCAGGAGGGCTCCCTCGACCGTGCACGGCCCCAGAGAGGCCCAGCGTGGCCGCGGGGGTCCCCCAGGAGGGCTCCCTCGACCGCGCTTGGACTCAGAGAGGCCCAGCGCGGCCATGGGGGTCCTCCGGGATGCCATTTTGTGTTCCAAAATGGCACCCGAAGTCTCATGTGACCGTTCCTGTCGCTGAGCAGGATGGGAAAGGTCGGGCGAGACTCCAGGCGCCATTTTGGAACACAAAATGGCGCTCCGGAGGACTCCCACAGCCACGAAAGGTGGCGGTGGCAGGACCGGGCAGGGGCTTGTCGACAGGCCTCAGTGGGCCAGGTGTGGCCCGCGGGCCGTAGGCTGCTAACCCCTGACTTAGGGCCTTTACAGACTGCCAGAAATAATACAACTTGAGTCCACTTTAACTGTCCTGGCTCAGGGCTAGGGAATCATGGGAACTGTACTTTATTGTGGCACCAGAGCTCTCTGACAGAAAAGGCTCAGTGTCTCAGAAAAAACTACAATTCCCATGATTCCCTAGCACTGAGCCAGAGCAGTTAAAGTGGACTCAAATTGCATTATTTCTAGCAGTCTGTAAAGGTCCTTAGTGTATGATTCCTTTTCATTTCAGTTTTTTGCCTATTGGTGGAAAAATCTTCAGGATTCTCATCACACAAAGCTCTGTCATGTAGTGGGAACAGAGATGTTATTCTTCATTAATTTTGGTCTTGAAGGAAGCAACAAGCAATTTTAGTATTTTCCCCCCCTCTGTGAGAAAGTTTCAAAAAATCAGCAGTTTTCAAAGATAATCTGGAGTTGAGAACTTATTCTGTGCAAAATTTGCACATGGGATCTTTGTGCAGGGAACAGCGTTTTCTATGTAGGAAACAACATTTTCTATACAGAAAATGTTTCTAAGCAGAAATATTGTTTTATATGCAGAAAATATTATTTTCCATGCTAAAAATCTTGAATTGGGGACTTATTCTCTGCAAAATACGTACTCCTTTTGTGAAAAAAACTCACTAAAGAAACATTTTTTTTTACCATTTTTGAGTATTTCTGAATATTCTTTCCGTCCCTAGTGAGGGTATTCTCAGATGAACATTTTATGTCAGCAAACTCTCAGTTTTCAGTGTCAAAGACAGCTCAGGAGAAAGACTGCAATTGGGTTGTAGTTAGACGTCTCTGCCCTGCTTCTTTTTATCTTCATTGGTGAGAGAGGGATGGAAGGAGAGTCCTACTACATCACCAGCCTTTGCTCAGATAGAATCCATGCTGTCAAGCATTACCCTAAAGACACCCATAGAAAGCAATCAGTACTTTAATTTGTAGCAAGATGTCTACAATCAAGGTTATTTAAACATTTATTTGAAGTAAGAAGTTTAAAAGATCACGGCAATGACCAGTTCTTTCTTTTCTTTATTTATTTAAAGAAAGATTCTGTTTTCCAGTTCCCTCTAGCTGTGACTACTGATGATCTGTACTAAGATTATATACCCTAACAGTTCTAATACATCTGCTACTGCCATAGCAGGAAGACATGAGTTGATCAATTCTATTTGTAATTACATTTGGGAAAAGGGATTATGGAGACAAATATACTCTGCTGTTTTGTTCCCAGGAGCCTACCATGAAATTAATCACTAAACCAATCTTCCCTAAGTTCTGGTGCTATTGATCAAGCTAATCCTTTCCTAAGACTAGCGTGTTCCAGTCCTAACACTGGGGTCCTTAAGAACACACAGGGAAGCATTAACTTCACAACACAATTTGATCTCATACAGCTAAGATCACCAGTAACGATTCCACTGTGCTTTTGACAAATCAGTGCTTAACTGGACCTGATGTGTACTGCATTTTCAATAGGTTTAGGGATCTTGAAAAGGAAGAGGGGCATTCCTCAAAGACTCATGATTTGCCCATTCCTTGTACTGATAAGGTATGTGTGCTTTTAAATGCTCTAAGACAGCAGTCATCAAACTACGGCCCGCGGGCTGAACCCGGCCCGTCGAGGTCTTGTAACCGGCCCATGGCCGGTCCTGCCGCCATTGGCACCACTGCATGTGCATGACGTGAGGCGCCATTTTGCGTTCCAATGAGTGGGTGAAACCAACAAAAAGATATTGAGGGAGATTTCTGAACCCCTACTATCAATATTCAGATGTTCTTGCTGTGACTGATACTGAAAGTAGATGATGCACTAGTTCCATTTCTTATTCAACATGCATTAATTAACAATAGAGTTGGGTGCACTGTTAGCCATACTGAACGTCTTCTCAAATTTTGATGTGTGTGTATACTTTCCTTGACATGGCCCTAAGTAGACCGAGATGCTGTGAGCCACCATGCATCCAAAAGCCTGAGACCACATACACAGGACAAGCAGATAGAGATCAAAGGGGGGGGGGGTTTAGGAGTTGCATTTGGGAAAGGAATTCACACTTCCAGAAGACAGAAAGCTTAAGATAATTTACAACTGAGATATTCTGTCACCAAACTGGAATCCTAATTTACAACCCATTCTCACCTCTGACATTGCTATCTCAAGGAATCTCATTTCATGTAGATCTGGCCTCTTTTTTGTACGTTTGCTTCAGGCTATTTTTGCCCTATTTAAGGACCTTAAATTTCTTTGTTCTCCAAGCTAGTATGGAAGCAGAGGGGGACCTTTACATCTCTCTGGATTTCTAGCTGGTTTCCATTCATGCTGCCCTCCGAATGCCACTCCGTGAGCAGCTGAGTAACACATTCATCATGAGACTGCATCTTAAGGAGCAACCAAAATTTGATAATTATCCTGTTAGTGAGCCTTTTCTATTAGCTCGTGTGTATGTGTGCGTGCCTGCATTGCTGTGTGTTTTTCCCTTAATCATACAATTTATTTGAAGGATTTTGTCTCTGCTAATTTATTATCCCCTCACCCTCCTTAAAAGTTGGGAGTATTCCAGGTTGAAGTAACCCTGCCAAATTAATAGAGCTAATTAAAAAAAGCTCCCTAGGTCCAGGGTATGTAATAGCACTTTTTTGTGATTGTTAGATTGGTGGACATGTTAATGAATATAAGATGTTGGATCAGCTCAATAGCATATCTAGTCCACTGTCCTGTTTACATAGTTGCCAACCATTTGGCTATGTGAACCAACTAGCAGGACATGAAAACAATAGCATCTTCTGCTTGTGCCTTCCAACCATGGCTATACAGAGGCATACTGCCTCTGTTAGGGCATCCTATTGATAGCTAATCTTCCTTAGCCCCATCTTTTAAAGCAGGATGGACAACCGAAACAGTAGTGGAGGCTGATATCAGCCTTTGTGGCATCTGTCGCATGGAGGTCATGGGGGTTCAGAAAAGGAGTTCAGGACCACAACTTCCCCATTCTTGCTCTGGAGATTGCAACACTAATATGAAATTAACCTGAAGCCATAGGAAGAACACTGATTCTGATGGTGGTTGGGCACTAAACTTGAATTGTTAACTCCCCTTACTCACATAGTCATGTCTCTCTTTTTAAATCACAGTTACCCCATTTTCAGTCTAGAATCAATACAAAATGAAGTCTATTCCTCCTCATCTTTGCTATTTCTAGTCTTACATACCCATTTCCCTTCTAACCCATGAGTATAAAAAGCACTCTTAAAATTGTGATGAAGGACAGAGACAGAGCTTGGAAAAGTTACCCTTTGGGGCTACAACTCCCATGATGGCTGGAGGATTCTGGGAAATGTAATCCAAAATGTGTTTTTTCCCACTCTTTCTCAAGTTATAGGAAAGATTCATGGAGCTTTACTGACTCTAAACTGAAAACAGTTGGTCATGTGAGGGGGAATCATTTTCAGTAGTGATCATTTGTTCAAACCCCATTATTGTGACAGAAAACAATTTGAACTTTGAGAGAGACAGGTTCGGTGACATATCCCAGGTCACAGATGCCAGGCCTTGAGAATGGTTCTGTGCCCTTAGGTAGAATACACAGCATCACTGTACGGTTCCTTGATTTCCAGTTTCAGATGTGCTTCTTCTATTTCCATTCTTCCTGAGCAGCTGTTAAAGGATTTTGAACCATGTGGAGAGTAGCGTAGGTGAGACACGGAGCAGGTTAACACATGCTGGGGCTAATAATAGTACTAGAGCTCTTTGATTAGGTACTTCATCCATCTCATCAGCAATGGAGGTTTTACATCCATATTTTCCATGCTGGATTTTCAAGGATAAACTACTACTCTGAAGGCAAGGACCATAATTTTCATCCATGGGAGATGGACCACCATTGCTTGGTTTTTTTCAATTGACAATCAGCTAGTAAATAAAGAACTAGATATGTTTATTGCTGAAGGAGATACTGAAATAAAGGAGTCAGCTGTTTACCTTTTCCTCTTTTTGAAAAGCTTGTTTTATCTTCCCACAGGAACTACAACTGCTTTAAAGTAAAAAGCAATATGAGTTGTCTGCCTTTGTGTACTGCTGCCAAAGTAGAGAAAAGGGAATGGTTAAAAAACGTCAATAGATATGCCTGAAATGCCCTTTAATGAACAATGTTTAAAGTAGCACCACAATATAGCAGTGTAGCATCCTTAAAATACAGAAATATGAATGAAAAGCCATCAGGTTTTGTTCCTGCCCTTTACTTGATTTCATCTCTATGTATAGCTCAGTTGACAGTCTTGGGGCCCTTTCACACTATACAGTTATAGCACTATGGTTCCACTTCACTACTGGGGCTAAATCCTATGGAATTTTGGGATTTGTAGTTTAGAGTCCTTTCACACTGCA